>OY730178.1:20152798-20794336 GCA_963422495.1 Polyommatus iphigenia | reverse complement strand
CTTTAATTTTAGCACAATCATACAATTCGCAATATTGTGAACATAGATTAATAGCGCATAGCGTATAAAGGTGATCGCACATTTATCAGCACGCACGCGCTGAACGCGCCGCATTTTAGAATTCGTTGTATGAAATGATATATGGACGAATATTATACATCGCACATTCGTCCACCCGTACGTGCCGCATTTTGTGTACTATGCGGTGCGTTCGGCGCGTACGGTGCTGACTGCTGACAAAATATGTGCGATGTAAAATCAAATTCGTGCAACAGAGACGACCACCTCGAGTGATTTTGCATTTTCAGGCTGCGTTTCCACCAGAGATGTGTTGCAATTGCGTTGTGTTTTTAAGATCCAATAGAATCGCTGCACTGAGCGACGAGGTCACGTCAATGAAGCGATTGGTTCTCAAAAACACATTCCTCGCAACACATCTCTGGTGGAAACGCAGCCTTATTCTTAATCTTAATTCTCTGTAAAGTTATCCTTGAAATATTGGAGGGTCTACTATGAAGATGATCTACTGTAAAATATTTATATTGTGGTGCAGCTGCTTGAGTGATAGCAAGATAATCTAATAAGATATTAGAACACTGATTACAAATTAATCAGTTATTTATCAACAGCAGCCACTTGTATAATATATTCTTTATGTAAATAAAAAGGTAAAAATTTACGCAAGCGAATTCGCAGTGCAAAATTTTATATAAACATACACGCCTACATCTAAAAGGGTATAAAAGTTTTACTACAATCATTTTTAGGGTTCCGTACCCAAAGGGCAAAACCAGACCCTATTACTGAGACTTCGATGTCTGTCCATCTGCCTGTCTGTCTTCAGGCTGTAACTCAAGACCGCTATAGCTAGACTTCTGAAAATTTCAGTATTAGCTGCCGCTATAACAACAAATACTAAAAACAAAATAAAATAAATAAATATATAAATAAATATTTAAGGCGGGCTCCCATACAACAAACGTAATTTTTTTGGCCTTTTTTGCTCGTAATCAATAATGGTAGCAAGTAGGCACTTGAAATACTCACAAAATTCCTAATTATACATTTTGTTCTTTAATAATTCATAAATTTTTTTTAAAATAAAATAAATATTGAGGGGATCCCATACAAAAACACAATTTTTTGCCAACTTTTGCTCAATAACGGTATGGAACCCTTGGTACGCAAGTCCGATTTTTTAATATATTTTTTTAAGTTCTTCCAGCTATGTAAAATTTTGGTAGAAGGAAACAAAAACATTGCATAATTGTTACAATAACACGGGCAATAAAACAAGCAAGCCATTGCTAATTGGAATTTGTTTCACTAACCTTGCAGATAGCATTTTCAATACATGCAATAATAATATATAGTTTATAGCAGTTTAAAATCGCAAATAAAAACACTCTGATAAAAATATAATTTGATACACTGATAAAACAACCACAATTATTTTCATAATAGTTACATTTCCTTAAGCTTAATAAAATTTATTAAGAAATGAGCATAGGTTTTAAATATTTATAGTTTATAAATGTATTCTAACATGCGAGTTTGCTAGCACTTGTGAAAGCAAAATTACAACAAACAAAGAACAGAGCATAAAATATACTAGTTTTTCGTCTGTCTATATGTTCACTAATTTACTAATAAGTTTATTATACAATAAAATAAGATGGTCAATGATTTTGATTCAAATTAGTTATATAATAATTACTCATAAACAAAAAATCCAAACATACTTTCCGAGGACATCGTCCAAATCTCCTCTGCTCGGTGTAATCCCTCTCATTCTACCCTTGCAGCTGAGTGGCATGAGTTCGTCTGCGGGGTATGCGTTGTACATGTATGCATGGTACGCATGATAGAACATACTTCGTGCTTCCTCTCTGTAACAACATTTACAAGTCATACTCATAGTTAAGGAATATAATATACTAAAGAATACTCTATGTACAATTGTACACATACAGATACAGAGAAATTATACAAGGTATCTCTGTTTTTTAAGTGACATAATATCTAATGTTTAAGACAGCCTTATACAGTGCAACCTTAACATAACGAACCTCAATATAACGACTTCCTCGATTTAACGAATTTTTCTTAATCCCCTTGAATTGTCCATAAGTCAATATAAAATATACCTTTACATTGCGAACATTTTTTGTGAACATCCTCTATATAATGAATTTTCAACTATCAAGAAAAAGTATAAATACCTCTAATTAATGAATTTTGTCACCCCAAAACCTTTATATAAAGTTTCCACCAATGTTATATGACTCTCATAGTGTGTGATTCATGTCGCGACACGTTTCGTACACGCATATTTTGGTCGTAAAACAATCATTGTTGTTTTTTGTTGTTGTTTAGAGAGTTGATTAGAGAAAAAATCAGTACAAAATGGTCTCAAAACAACTGTTCAACAGATGTTTAGTTTTTTGTGGTAAGACTGTTAGGCTCGTCAGTATTGTTAAAGATTTAAGTAAGTTAAACATCAGTATTGTTAAAGATTTAAGTTAAAATGGCTGAGAAACGTAAAAGGTGTTTTTTATCGGTTGCAGAAAAGCGAAACATTATTAATTATGCTGACAAAAATCCTACGTCGAAAAAAAATAGACATAGCTATATAGCTAATAAGTTC
This sequence comes from Polyommatus iphigenia, assembly GCA_963422495.1. Lineage (NCBI taxonomy): Eukaryota > Metazoa > Arthropoda > Insecta > Lepidoptera > Lycaenidae > Polyommatus > Polyommatus iphigenia. The sequence goes on along the minus strand of OY730178.1, from coordinate 20,791,689 downwards.
GGAATTTCGGCAAGTACGTTGGCTACAATTTTAAAATTTAAAGATGAAGAAATGTGTTATCATTTATTAGTAAAATTTATTCGCTTTATCAAAATGAGTACGTAATGTTGAGGTAAATTAAACTAATTTTTTTTCACCTCTTTATTACGAATTTTGGACCAACCTACATATAACAAACCTCAGTTCAATGAATTACTTGATATAACGAATATTTTCTTATTCCCCTCAGATTTGCTATATCGAGGTTACACTGTATTCACCTTCTTTTAGTAAGGGGTTATTCCTAAAGGCTATTGTTATTTCAATATCAATTGGTTAGAATTTCGGTTTCATTGACATTTGCATTACATAAAAGATGCAGTTTTTTTATTAACCCATCAGTCGTGGCAAAACGAGACACAATAGCTTTTTCATTGTTATTGCGGCCGGATGTGGCCGCTTGGGGCTTCATGAATTAATAAAGGCAATATGTTATTATAAAGGTTTAGAAAAAATAAATTATAGCTATATATAGGCTAAGATTTGTTTGGCTTCCATCACCACAAAAACATTGCAGAATAGCACACATTAGGAAATACAAAGATAATAACTCATTAGTCATTTGTATTTATTGCATCTGAGTCCTAAGCTCACTATAGCTAAGTGTATGATGATTGACAAGACAAGTGGATATGCAGAGAACAGTATGGCATAAACTATCTATGACTATTTTTGACTGTGCACTAAGTAACTAGGATTTGTAATATCACTGGTTTAGTAATGGGTTTAGTACGGAAATTGTATATGAATGTATCTATATCCTGATAGAGTATTATAATGAACTTCCTCCATAATGAAATCATTGGGGGGTAAATATTTACCTCAACTCAACCCTCTCAGTCTTGGACATTTTAGAAAAAAGGTCGTCTTCTTCGGTTCTCACACATGTTATTATCGTAAAAATAAAAACTAAAAGTACTGGATAACTTATCATTATTACGATATCACAATAATTTCCTTTGACTAGTACACTTTAAAAAATGTGATGGAAAACTCAATGTTTTTGCGATTAAAACAAAATCTAAATAACTTGATTAATAAATTATGATTTACATTGCAAATAAAATACTATTAAATGTTAATTTTATTAATAAAATTTAATTGTAAATACAAAAGAATCGTTGTTAGTCCTACTCGAAACACATATTTTTTGCCAGACGTGGACAACAATTTTCAGTGTTGCTACTGTAATCAAAGACATTTTTTTTTTGGTTTGATTCGTCCCATTCAGGACAGGCAAAGGGAACAAAGCCCATACAGCCATGTCAAAGACAATAAACTACTCTCAGGTGTCAAATTGGTGTCAAATATCGTTTTCGGCATCTGCACTGGCCACTGCCCCGGGGCAGGGTGGGTCAAAAGGATAAGGAAACAGCCGAAATTTGAATTATGAACATAAACTACGTATTGCACTTTAATGATTCACGGAGCACGTTAGACCCATGAACGTAGAAAAAAAAATGGGTGCGTGTACTTATGTACGCGCGTGAGAAGTTATACTTCTTTGGCATCATTAAATAGCAAATATTAAAAATTAATATTATAATTTGATGTTCAATTTTAATTTTTATCACAAACTTTTTATTAAATGTTTTATTACATTTTTTCTTTATTTTGTGAATATTAAATAACCAATAATAAGTATTTAATATTAATAATTTAATAATATTTAGTGTTAATTATATTAAATAAAAGTATTTTAATTTATATCAATAAATAATACATACGGATAGTTAACCTCAATTATATTGGAGCACTTGAAAAAGTATATAAGCACAATTTTTTTCACTAATATTCACAAATAGTAAGTAATATCAATCAAAATATTCAATTTAAATCACTACTGAATATAATTTATTAGCACATATATAATTCGCACTTGTATGAAACTCAAACACGTGTTGTGAATGTATAAACTAGAGACATGTTGATAAATATTATAAATATGAAAACAGTGATCAGAGGTGACGAGCGTACCAACATGCGCGACTAATATCGAGGTTCAATTCCTATTTTGTTGGTAGCTTTTTTTTCGAGACTTAATGAGCGGTTAAGCAGACGGCTTCATACTGTTAATTTTGTGTCACAGGTGCGCGCGCATCTTAAAATTTCACTCTCATCATTTTTTCATAACGCGCCTAAAGAAGTATAACTTCAAAAAGGCGGACGGAGTCTTGTTATATACAAAACTGTGTCTTCACTTTTCTTCGGAGTCGGCCACGCACACATTCTGACGCCTGTCAAATGGTATGGACTAGCACAATAATGTACGTGCGTGCGGACCGTGTACATACAGCCAGCTGGCCGACTCTGAACGACACAGTTTTGTGTATGGTGCAATGGGACTCCGTCCGCCTTTTTTTATACGTCCATGGTTAGACCAGCACGAGTCGGAAGAGACGAGACGAGAGTACCGAAAACTATTCCACCTCAATTTTTTTATGCGATCCTCTTCAAATTGCCCTCCTGATGATATAAATGCATGTTGCCATGGTGCAACCCGGTGCCATATTGTTCAAACAAACATTGTTTAAACAATTGCAAGGCATTGTTATTTTTTAGCCGGACACATTTTTTTTATATTCTTCACTAGATGACGCCCGCAACTCCGTTGCGCCAAAACTCGTTTATCGCGTGGGAACCGTACATTTTTCCGGGACAAAAAGTATCCTGTGTCCTTTCCCGGGAATCAAAGTATCTCCATGCCAAATTTCAGCAAAATCGGTTCAGCGGTTTGAGCGTGAAGAGGTAACAGACAGACAGACAGACACACTTTCGCATTTATAATATTAGTATAGTATGGATTGAAATACCAATAAAAAAGGTCCTATGACTTTTTACGATAAAGTTAATATTTTTAAAGGTATGAATTTTTAAATGTTCGAAAAATCTCAAATTTGGATACATTCGACCCATGAAAAATATATTTAAAAAAATAATAATGTCTAAGTAGGTACCTAATATATATTTTTAAATTCTCTATACAATAGTTAATAATATCGTTAGTAGAGATTTAAAAAAAATTCATTGTTTATATCTTTTTTTATCTTAGCAAAAGTAGACAAAAATTGTGTTTTTTTGTATGGGAGCCCCCTTAAACATTTACTTTATTTTAATTTTATTATTAATTATTATAGTACAAATATAATTAAGGATTTTGTGAAATTTTCAAGTGCCTAGCTGTTACTATTATTGATTACGAGAAAAAAAGGCCAAAAAATCACGTTTCTTGTATGGGAGCCGCCAAAACTCCCCAAAATCTCTATTTATAATCAGTGATTGAGTTTTGGCGGGCATGTGAAAGAGTGCTGTTGTGTTTTTGTATTATTTTCCTAAAATTGTGTTAGCTGGGTTTTTAATGTGTAATATTGGTAGAATATTAACCATTAGATATTCGTGTTCATGCACAAGTGTAGGAAAGTGATGTAATATCCAGAAACGTGCTATTTTGTGTTCCCTCCAAAACTCCATCGAAAGTTTCAGTAAAGCGTCTACCACTTTACTGAATCGACCGACTTGACTCCTGTGACTGTATTGACTTTTACTTAGACTTTGACTAGACTTTAGACCTGACGATACATGAAAACGATGATGAAAATTATAATAGGAGGAATATGGTTTTCCCGCCATACTCCTTACCTTTTTACCTTGTCTGTGGCACAATATACACATCCTTTGTGTCAAGTTGCCAAAAAAGAAGAAAAAAAAAATCAGTGATTGTCAAAAATATTGTTTTTTTTTAATAGGCGACTCACAATAGATTCAGGATATAAAATACTACGTATGGAGTTACTGTTATTACGTAAGAAAAAAAAATAAACATCCGTTATTTTTTTTAATTTGAAACTGAAGTTAAAATTTTTAAGTGCAAAACCTTTCACTCTAAACATACCAAAAATTAAAAAAAAAAGAAATGAGCTCAGATAAAATATGTTTTATTTCAATAAAAATTATTGTACATAGGGTAAATTACGAGGAGTCATTAGAATTTTTCAGTAGAGGGACACTTTACACTTTGATCGTAAAAATAAAAGTTTGTGGTTTTTATACGATGTAAATAATAATGGAATAATTAATATTGAGGGGCATTCACGCTACAATAAAAATAGAGTATTTTTGACGTGATAACGTCTTATAATTCGATATGGCGCCCGAAAAACATGACAGTTCATGCGGCGTTACCTCGCTGACAGCTCTGAGGCGTTCCATTTACACTTTCAAGTCTCTCAACAACCGTAAGGCCCACCTGGGCCGCGCTCTTTGTTTCGATTATATTACGTATTTCGATGACTTAGACTTTAGAGAATACTTTTGTATGAAGAAGTTTGGTTAGTTATGACTTATGACCTTTGATACATTGACTACACTCTGAATGAAAAATAAATAAACAATCTGTGAGCTATTAGTATTATTTCGGCTATTCAAAATTGTGCTCTATTTCCTACGTGTCAAGGTATGACTTAATATATGAAGAATAAAGTATTCGTTTATTTCTTCTGAACAAGTCACTAATTATAGTTTCGAAAGTTTATAATTGAGAAACTAATATCACATCGGACTAAATACTATATTATGATGGCTTGATAGATAGAAAATTATATATATTATAATGTAGTTCACACAAACATAAAATATGGATTATATGTAAGGATATTTCATATTACATTAATTTTCCAAAGAGGGTAGGCCGGGCGTCATTTTTTTTGCACATTGACCTGCCAACTTTTTTGCATAGATTTTTCCCGGAACTGAGGGGTTAAGGTTATGACGTTGTCACGTTCAACTATCGTCAGTAAACCGACTTTACAGACAACCGATTTTTATCAGGTTGCGGTGTAACCAAAATAAAACATCTTTTTGTCGCCATGGTCATCACGTGCGCCTTGGTTTTGCAAATGAAAAGAAAAAATTTAGAAACATGCTAAAGTTTTTAATAATATTTTTTATGACACACATTGTGTATGTTATTATAAACGTGTTATTGTATAAATAACAATCTATTAAGTATTTTTTGTACATTCTTAATAACCTTTTATCTCATTTAAAGGGTTTTTTGGCCTGTTCTACTACTGGTATTGTAAAAGTGCTGAAAAACAGTTATTAGACGTTATTGGATGAAATAATACTTTAGTAAATTTGCAGCTGACTTGTGTCGATATTTTCGATTGCGCGTTTTGTTTGGTTTTAGATAAAAAAAATAAAAACCTAAAAATGAAAATTATTTTATTGTAGGTAAAATATCGACACAGCGGATCAGGAAAAAAGCTTGAAATATACCTTATTTAATAGGCTTTCAGGTGGAATACAAAATTTTATTTATTATGTAAAAGTTTTGGAGAAATATGGATTATTCCTTTCCGGGCCGCAAAAAAACGCAAAATTTTGGTATCTCGTAGCATCAAAACTATTGTGAATTGACACACGGGTGTTCAACTCTCGCATTTATTTTACTAATGCCTATTCAATATTGAAGAAAATAGAAAATTTCCGATTTTTCGTCTCCTCCGTACACTGTGCTGTGGGATCTATTAGACAAGCCCAACTTCCTCCTGAAAGTAGAGTACGGCCACAGCGACAGGCAAATGAGCTGCTATGCATTGTGCTCCATATTGAAATATTGTCTGAGTATGCCGATTGGCTCGATGAGGACAATCTGAAATCTCTAACTATTTGAGTTACGTTTTACCTGAACAATGTAATATACAGACGTACAGATAAAGAGACGGACATCCTTTCACATCTATAATATTAATAGATGGCGGCCGTAACTCTATTGCGTCAAAGTCCGTTTATCGGGTGGATACCGTACATTTTCCCGGGACCAAAAGTACTATTTTTCCTTTCCCGGGACTTAGTGTCTCCGTACCAAATTTTTGCAAAATCCGTTCAGTGGTTTGAGCGTGAAGAAGTAATTGACAGACAGGCAGACGAACAGACTTTCATACTTATAAAGTTATAAAATTAGTTGTTACAATAGTACTATGTAATATTGGTAAGAATTTTAATTTTTTGAAGTCATTTTTTGTTAAATATTTAATTAAAATACCTTATTTTACAATAAATAATAAAAATATATGTGAAAACAACAATTATTTATAATGTTTCCTACTTACAATACCAATTATAACCAAATTTCAATCAAACTTTGCTTGTCCAACTAGGGTACTGGTTTTGGGTGTCCCAACTACTGTAATTCCGTCCCATGACTGTGTTTTACCTACCATTCAGTTTTTACCAAAAAATCAATATAAACTGAAAAACCATCGCATTTTTATGTTTGCATATCTTAAGTTAGATCAGTATTTCCCAAATTGTGGGTAGAGATTTTGGGTGGGCCCTGAAACCATAGGACGATTGTCGTACTCGTTCGATTGTCATATTTTTACTCGTTCGTTCGTCGTTGTGGGTGCGTGCGGGACGGGAGCGGGGCAAATTAGAACGCAAACGTAATTGTAAGGTCCACAGAAATAAGATCTGGAGATCTGTGGTAAGGCCACAGAAAGTATATTAGTAGTACCAAGTAAGGCTGACGATGATGATATGGTGGTGAACTGGGTGAAATTTAACAGGTAAATGCTGCGGCAGCAACATACCACTGCCTTTTTTTGTCTTCGTGACACAAGGTGGGTCGTGAACTTTAAACTTTCTTGTAGATGGGTCGTGGTCCCGAGAAGTTTGGGAAACACTGAGTTAGATAATTTATGAACACAAATATGATATCTATTTCTATTTCATGCGAAGTATTTAATATTTTGGAGCTTTTTCTGTAAAAAAATCCTTAGCTGTCCAATGACTGGTAGCTTACGGTAGCTAAATAAATAGGGTAATAAGGTAAATTAAACAATCAAACAGATTTAATCCACAAGATTTTGTTGATTTCTATTATTCAGTATTATAATATTACAGTACAGTTTTATGTAGGTATTTTATTTATAAATATAATAGAATAGCTGTCTACGCTACTCTACTAACTACTTGATTGGCTTATACGGTAAACTCTATATAGGGAGGGGATTAAAGCTGCGCGTCCACCAGGTCGGAATCGGGACGTACGGTGCGGACGGCGCGTCGTGTCGTCATACAGGGTGCAATTAAACCTTCCTGCCAAATTTTGATATTATATTGATCCTTGTTAAAAATAAAAATACACGATTTTTTCTTTTATAGTCACTCAGTACTAAAATGTTGAGAAATAGCTTCCGAAAGTTAACCCAAAAAAAAACGGTTGTCTGTAAAGTCGGTTTACTGACGATAGTTGAACGTGAAAACGCCATAGCCTTAACCCCTTAGTTCCGGTAAAAATCCAGTGGCGGCGTAGCATGGTTTGGCACCCGGGGCGGCTTTCTATTGAGCACCCCCAAAATAAAACGACAATTCGTACCGTCTGTCTGTCTGCGGTTTTGCTCAGAGACAATAGGAACTACAAAGCTGTAATTCAGGCATGAATGCACATATTAATGATGCCGACAAAATAGTACATACAATCTTAAAAAAAATATTTTTTTTATGGTGCCTCCCCTACACATCAAGCGGGGATGAATTTTTTTTCGCGTCCACCCCATCGTGTGGGATGATGTTGGATAGGTTTTTTAAAAATATTATAAGTATTCAATATTCATAGATCATTTTCCGATTTAGGGATCCATGTTTGAAACATGAAGTTTTAAAGTGGAAAAAATCGTTGAGTCCAGTGTCCCCCCCTTCTACCAGCTAAACTGTTGCTTCTGAAAATGTAAAAAAATTCACGGGAGTAGGAAATATGCTGAATAGCTGTTCCGCGCGGCTTCGCCCGCGTAACTTAGGAATTTCACGCAACCGTAAATTTTTCTGAAAAAAAATAGCCCATGTCCCTTCACGTGGTCTATTCTTTATGTTTGCTAAATAACATAAAAAATTCTCCAGTAGTTCTAAAGATAATAAGCAATTTCATATAATTTCCCGCGTGTTTTTCCACATTTTCGTCTATTTATTCGCTCTTATAAATCTTAGCGTGATAATATATAACCTATAGCCTCCCTCGATAAATGGGCTATATAAAAATGAAAGAATTTTTCAAATCGAACCAGTAGTTCCTGAGATTAGCGCGTTCAAATAAGCCCTTTCATATAATTTCCCCCGTTTTTTCTACATTTTCCTCTATTTCTTCGCCCCTGATAGTTGTAGCGTGATAAAATATAGTCTGTAGCTTTTCTCGATATATGGACTATTTATCACTGAAAGAATTTTTCAAATCGGACCAGTAGTTCCTGAGATTAGCGCGTTCAAATATGCCTTTTCAAATAATTTCCCCCCATTTTTTACACATTTTCCTCAATTTCTTCGCTCCTATTGGTCTTAGCGTGATAAAATATAACCTATAGCCTTCCTCAATAAATGGGCTATCTAACACTGAAAGAATTTTTCAAATCGGACCAGTATTTCCTGAGATTAGCGCGTTCAAACAAACAAACTCTTCCGCTTTATAATATTAGTATTAAAGGAAAACTATCACGGCTACGAAGACTTCATAAGTTATTGAGTAATAGTCAATCAACTAAAAAAAAGTATCCGGCGAAGTATAAAGGAACTTTTCGTTCAAATTCCTTTGAAAGTAACTGAATGTACATTCATTGACCATACAAAAATTTTCAGTACCTAGGCGGTACTATGGAACCCTATATTGCGCGTGGCCCGACACGCACTTGACCGGTTTTTTTTCACCATGATAAAGCTAGACCTCACACATCTTTAGCCACTCAGCAAAAATTACGGGAGTTTGTCTGGGAGGTGTTAATGCATCCGCCGTATAGTCCTGACCTTGCACCTTCACATTTCCACCTGTTTCGGTCGCTGCAGAATTCCATAGGCAGTGTTAGACTGACATAACAAGAGGACTGCCAAAACCACTTGTCGCAGTTTTTTCATCAGAAGCCCCAAAATTTTTACAGCAATGGGATCATGTCCCTACCAACAAGATGGCAAAAAGTTATCAAACAAAATGGCACCCATATATGTATAGTCTGTCAAGAAAGTGAAGAAATTAAAAAGTGGCAACATCGTAGTGTCATCTCTTTTTTCTTAGATTGATTTGAAAGGGATGACACTATGATGTTGCCACTTTTTAATTTCTTCACTTTCTTGACAGACTATACTTTAGTCAATTGTAAATAAACTTTTGAATCTTTACATAAAATGCGAAGAAACTTTTTCCCCAACCTAATATTATATCACAAAGTTCTTCTTCTGTTGACGTAAGCAGAGTTTTAGGTTGAACAACACCAAATGTTATAAAAATGCGCGAGTGTGTTGTCACCCCTTGGTACTTGGCACCCGGGGCGGACCGCCCCTGCCGCCCCCCCCCCCCCCCCCTTACGCCGCCACTGGAAAAATCTATGCAAAAAAGTTGGCAGGTCAATGGCCAAAAAAAATGGCGCCCGGCCTACCCTCTTTGGAAAATTAATGTAATATGAAATATCCTTACATATAATCCATATTTTATGTTTGTGTGAACTACATTATAATATATCTTAATTTTTCTATCTATCAAGCCATCATAATATAGTATTTAGTCCGATGTGATATTACTTTCTCAATTATAAACTTTCGAAACTATAATTAGTGACTTGTTCAGAAGAAATAAACGAATACTTTATTCTTCATATATTAAGGTCATATCTTGACACGTAGGAAATAGAGCACAATTTTGAATAGCCGAAATAATACTAATAGCTCACAGATTGTTTATTTATTTTTAATTCAGAGTGTGGTCAATGTATCAAAGGTCATAACTAACCAAACTTCTTCATACAAAAGTATTCTCTAAGTCATCGAAATACGTAATATAATCGAAACAAAGAGCGCGGCCCAGGTGGGCCTTACGGTTGTTGAGAGACTTGAAAGTGTAAATGGAACGCCTCAGAGCTGTCAGCGAGGTAACGCCGCATGAACTGTCATAATTCATAACTTCGGGCGCGCAGCCCATATCGAATTATAAGACGTTATCACGTCAAAAAACACTACAATTAATGGACACGATGCCCCCGCGCGCGCGCCTCATCTCCCGTCACCCCCTCTCATTCCCCGCGCCGCGAGTGACCAATCTGCAACGATCTTAAAAGGCCGGGTACACTTGGAATTACTCATACATACGTAATTCCAAAATCATTTTCTCATACGAAAATATTTAACATGTTTGAGTTGTTTTTCAGTTTAAAATAGTAATTACTAGGTTCCTGCACAAAAATTTACTTCAAAATATTTAAACACAAAAATTTTTTTTTGCTTTAAAATTTTTTTTAGTAAATTTACTACTAAATATTTAAACACTAAAAAATAGAGTAAAACACAAAAAAATATATAAATAAATAGTTAATTTACTACAAAATATTTAAACTCTAAAAAATATTTTTTAGTATTTAAATATTTTGTAGTAAATTTACTATTTATTTATATATTTTTTAGTGTTTTACTCTATTTTTTAGTGTTTAAATATTAAGTACTAAATTTACTAAAAAAAAATTAAAAACAAAAAATTTTTTTTAATGTTTAAATATTTTGAAGTAAATTTTTGTGCAGGAACCTAGATAATTACTATTTTAAACTGAAAAACATGTTAAATATTTTCGTATGAGAAAATGATTTTGGAATTACGTATGTATGAGAATTTCGAGGGTACCCGGCCCATTAAATGGGATAAAATATGTAATTGAAAAAAAAATAACACCCAATTTTTTTTGGTTAAATGGACTCTCCTAATGATACCTAAACCCTGGAAAAAATTTGACAGGAAGGTTTAATTGCATCCTGTATATTTGTCAGGCGCAGAATGACGTTCCAGTATAGTTCTTGCAATCTACGAGCGCGCGTAGCCTTTATTTGTAGTTGGAAATGTGAATAGACATTTTCGTTGGTGTGCGTACCCGACGGAGCAGTCAGTAGCGAGCGAGCCATGTACGCGTGTATAGATATGGTCACTCACACAACTAAGGGCGACGCGCACTCGTAGATTGCAAGAGTTATACTTCTAGTGCAGTTCACAGTAGTCAGTACCATACATACAAACATGGATGTATAAAAAAAGGCGGACGGAGTCCCACCATACACAAAACTGTGTCGTTCAGAGTCGGCCAGCTGGCTGTATGTACACGGTCCGCACGCACACATTCTTGCGCTAGTCCATACCATTTGACAGGCGTCAGAATGTGTGCATGGCCGACTCTGAAGAAAAGTGAAGACACAGTTTTGTATATGACAAGACTCCGTCCGCCTTTTTTTCTACGTTCATGCATACAAAGCAATAAATCCGTCCGCTGCGGACCTACGCTCCGATTCCGATCCAGTGGACGCGCACCTTTATATATACACACTTAAGTATCATTACTTTGTTTTGTTACACCCTGTATACGACAGCTGAAATCTATCACGCGGGCTCAGGCCAGCTGCATACCACCTCACTTGATCAGAGGATTTGTGGCCGTACCACTCATAATCCCATACCTTCCTTCTCCTCCTAAAATCTCCTTAACAGCTATTGCTTGCAGACTAAAATGTTGCAAACTAGTTTAGGGACCTAAAAATCTGAAATTAATGAAACATTTTTCATTTAAGTACTACATTTCCATACAGTTTACATAAATTATTAAGTATAGTTAATAAAATTTATTATTACAATAAAACAATATACACATTTCAACATTTTCCAAATTAACTGCATACTGATATACATTATAATATTTTCTATGAAATAATAATCTGTCTTTTTCATAGGGAGTGCCTGCGCTGCCGGCGCCGGTTGCCGAAACGGCTGCCGGCGCCGGTTGCTGAAATGGCTGCCGGCGCCGTTTTCCGAACTCCGAAGTTTGCCGAAGTCACGCGATGTTTGCCGAATAGGCTGCCGGCGCCTATTCGGCAAACATCGCTTGTCAAATGACAGAATAATGATCAAAAACATCAGTCTTGAGCTAAAGGACTATGAAAAGTACAAAATATAATAAGGTCATAAATAGTCATATTGTAAGGATGCATATTTGAATCCTTCGATCGGGGATTCTTGCAAATGCTATTGTATTCTATTGCTGTCGCGATCACCGGTGCTCATATGGGGCTTGAATCTTGATGGGTTCATAGTCGTGTTCGTTTGCTTTTTAAACTGCGCATGCGCGGCTTTTTTGTGTGTCAGTGTCATCAGTGTGAGTGTCATATTCTAAAATACCGATCAATTTCTGTCAAATTTTAGAAAATCTGACAGGTATTTTAGAACATGACAAGGTATTTTAGAATATGACACTCACAGTGATGACACTGACACACAAAAAAGCCGCGCATGCGCAGTTTAAAAAGCAAACGAACACGACTAATGGTGGTGATGATGATGCTGATAAATGTGATCTGCATAGTAGCATAATATAATATTTTTGCTTCTTTAAACAACGCTGAAACTCTCTAACGTGTATAAGGAATCTGAAGTTCTGTCTGCCATGAGCTCTTATAGCAGTATTACATTAATATTACTTTTGAATTTCGCATAAACAATAATAATCTCTATTTGTATAAATATAGCTATGTTTTTTGTTTGTGCGAAATCTGAAAGTAACATTAAAGTAATAGTTAATACTGCTATAAGAGCTCATGGTAGGGGGGCAGTACCTTCGGAAGTATACCACAGGATTTATAACTGTAGCTGTGGTGCAAAATCTTACTTTTTGGTAGCTGAAAAAAGGTAGCTAAGGTAAAGCTAAGCTAAGAAAATGCATCACAAAGAACTAAAAATATATCCACAGCCGAACAAATAGGTACCTAACCTTCACCTTTGGAAGTCGGTAAAGTCGAATATATTTGAGATTATAATTATTTCTTTTTAAAATTTGTGTATCGGCACTGCAACCTAGCGCTTTACGCATTATCACCGGCTCCCATTTTGAGTGCCAGCGCCGACAGCCGTTGTTTTATATCTCGGCGGCCGGCAGTATACTTACCGCCGGTTCCCATTACTGATATTTTTGGGAGCCGGCGCCGGCAGCGGAGGCACTCCCTTTTTCATATTAATATAGTTTAAGTTGTAAATTATTGTACAAATATGCAAATAATACTACTGTGGCGTCTCTGTCGCACCTGTTAGCTTAATGTTAATAAATATTAATGTTTGTTAATTTTAATCTTCAATTTTGTTTATAGTCTATGTCAATATCGCTTATATTCTATTTTAAGGCTAGAGAGGAAAAAAAATGATTCGAAAGACAATTGGTTGACAGATTGCTATAAAAATTTGATAGTAAGAATTATTATTATTTGGAGTTTTGGCGGGCATGTGAAAGAGTGCTGATGTGTTTTTGTATTATTTTCCTAAAATTGTGTTAGCTGAGTTTTTAATGTGTAATATTGGTAGAATATTAACCATTAGATATTCGTGTTCATGCACAAGTGTAGGAAAGTGATGTAATATCCAGAAACGTGCTATTTTGTGTTCCCTCCAAAACTCCATCGAAAGTTTCAGTAAAGCGTCTAGCACTTTACTGAATCGACCGACTTGACTCCTGTGACTGTATTGACTTTTACTTAGACTTTGACTAGACTTTAGACCTGACGATACATGAAAACGATGATGAAAATTATAATAGGAGGAATATGGTTTTCCCGCCATATTCCTTACCTTTTTACCTTGTCTGTGGCACAACATACACATCCTTTATGTCAAGTTGCCAAAAAAGAAGAAGAAAAAAAAATTATTAAGGATTCAGCTAGATGTAGATTTTGTGAACACGCATTTTTAAATATTATATTTAATTGCGCATCTACACATGCCCGGCCGCCGGCTGACCGCCCGGCACCTGCGGCAACAACCCTTTTTTTTTTAACGCCAAGAAATGCATTTACACATTCCGCGGGGGATGAGGGAGATCCTGCCGCGGATATGTAGGACTCGCTCGAAAGAAAGCCCTACCCACTAAAACTTGGCGGTGCGCCCTCTCTCCGACGACGGAGCCACGGGTACGACACCGCGACCGCAGCTCCACCAGCGGTCGTCTGCCTGGTGGTCGGCAGACCCCTCTTCGGAGGGGCGATTACTCGCCCCCCAGGCCGAACAGAGGCCCTATTGCGGGCTTGTCAAGGCCATTCCTCTCCTTTTCATCGCGATGCGCGGGAGCACGTTGCGCATCACGACTCTCGTGGGGGCTCGGTGCAATGGGTGACGGCTTCCTCTTGCCGTCACCCTGAGCTCCCCATCTATGGCGGGAGGTTGTCACCGTTGTGGGCGCGACGTCTCCGCCTGGGCCGTCTTCTAGGGTCGAGCGCCTCCCTTTCTCTCATGCGCTCGGCCTCTTCCTTGGCAGTCATCACCTCCTCTGCGAAGTGTACGACCGCCCTCCACTCTTCTTCACCGCACAGCATCGAACGGATCAGTGCTGGCAGTGAGATGTCATTGCCAATGACAGCCCTGAGGGCCGTCCGTTGTCCACTCCAGGAGGGACAGGCCGTCAGGGTATGCTCAGCCGTGTCCCTATCCGCGTCGCAGTGATGGCAGCTTGGTGTTTCCTCTCTTCTAACGATCTGGTGGTGGTGGAACAGGTACGACCGAAGCATCCATGCCCGGTCAGTACCTGTGTCAGTCGGAAGGAGAGGGCGCCGGTCTCTTTGCTGATCCAGTCCCTTAGCACTGGGCGGATGGCCGGTTGACACTCACTTGCGGCTCTTGCAGCCGTTCGTCCCATAAATCTATGGCACGTTCTCGTGCATCGTCCCTCCACCGACTTACGGCGTCCGGTAAGGGGTTGCTGCCCCCCGCGCGGACCACTGCGCAACGCCAGTATACGTCGGCGAGGGCTTTGGCGTCTAAGTCCCATGGGGTGGCACCCGCGAGCAGGCATGCCGCATCCATGGATATCGTGCGGTATCCGCGCACTGCCCGCGTCGCACTCACCCTTTGAATCCTTCCCAGTACGAGACGATTTTTCGGCAACAGATTGTCGCCCCAGATAGGCGCCCCGCACATCGTCATTGAGCGAACGACTCCCATGTAAAGTTTCCGGCAGCTCAGGCTCGGACCCCCGAGGTTCGGGAGCAGCGAAGCCAGAGCGCCGGCCGACTTGGTAACCGCTTAAAATGCTCTTTGAAGGTCCATCTGCTGTCTAAGACGAGACCCAGATACGTCATAGTTGGAGTGACATTTATTCCCGCCGACCTCCACAGCCAGTCCAGGTGGCGGGCGATTCCTAGGCCCGTGGAAACACAGAGCCTCGGACTTTTCCAATGCCACCGTCAATCCTAGCGCTCGGATCCGTCGTACAACCTGGGCGACAGCAGCTGTCGCGCGGATGATCGCTTCTCTGTAGGTTTTCCCTCGACTGACGGAGCACGCGGCAACAACCCTGCGGCACGCGCGGCTTTGATTGCTGGCGGCAGTTTACTTGCGGCTTCTATACGGAGTGGTAAAGTGTTGTGACTTGAAAACATTTCGTATTTATAAACATAATTTCGTTTATTCGAAATGACAGAATTTAACTGGGATGATAGTGCAGTACTTTTATTAATAGAAAAGTATCATGAAAATGAACTATTGTGGAACCCAAGGCATATGGATTTCAAGAATCGCAACAAAGGAAATGATGCTATGAGGGATAGGTATTGCTTCATTGTTTAACATAGCATCATCAGAAATCGAGAGAAAACTGAAGAATTTATGCAGCCATTATTTTCGATTAAGAATAATAAAGTACAACACTACACTTGCGATGCTCGCAATCATATTATTGTCCAACAACTTCCAATCCGTCCACCTTCGACGATACGCACAACACTACTGCGAAAATTTACAACTGCATCTGCAGGCCGCCGGTAAAAGCCGGCGGCAAATTCAGCGGCATAAGCCGGCGGCATGTGTGGCAAACCCGGCGGCATGTGTGGATGCGCCATTAGGTATGTGAGTGGTGGGACGGAGAGGCGGGGGCGCTTGATTTTGACAGTTCTGGCTAGTTAAGACAAAACGCACAAGAGATTGCAATAGCAAGATAAGTCCGCCGATAAAAAGACAATCTAAGGAAATAATATTTAAAGTGCATAGGTTTTTAAAAAACGGAAAGCCGATGTCAATAATTTAGAATATAAAACTGATCAATTGTCTTTAATTTATTCTTTTCAATAATTAAATTATATTATTGTTCACAATATCGCGAGATTGGCGTCACTGTCTAATCTCATGTGCGTTGCTAGCAGCAAGCAACCCGCCCCCTCACCCCCGTCCCTACCTAAGGCGCGGCCAACCAAAGAGAATATAATCACTACGTTTTACGGCCAACTAGTTCCGCGCGGACTATAGTGGAGTTGTAAAATATGTGGTAGTTTCATTTCCAAAATCTGCATAACATTTCAACGGACTCCAAACTACGACATAGTCTGTCAAGAAAGTCATGACAGGCAAAATGTGCAAGGTGCAAGGTGACAATATTAAAAATGTAATTAGCGTTCTCTGTGAAAATACAAAGAAAAAATACACCTCATAAGCGTGATTATGTTTAGAAAATTTTCCCGCCTGTCATGACTTTCTTGACGGACTATACTTTGTATTATTTTGTATTAGAACATGGTATGACATAGTTATGTTTTGCTTCAATTTATCAATTTACGGTTACATTTACATTTTACAATGGCTTACCTTTCGTTTTTCAATAATCAATCCACTTAATGGATAAACTGTACTTTACGGGACGCCGCACACTGGTCCCAAAGTAAAATAAATGGGACATTAAGAATTTTCGGATCGAAGGTCAACGGATCAGGCTGATATTTTTTTTGTAGACAGCTGATGCAATTACAAGTCACTTTTATACATGTCGTTTTTTCAAATATGCCGTATCTACGGAGATAAAAAATAATGTTTTTTTTTTGTATGGACGAAATCATAATTTTGTCATTTTCATCCAAGATTCAAACGTATTCAAAATAAATCATAGCATAGCTTATAGAGGGACTCTTGTCGTACATTTTTGTCATACACACTCAACTGCGATTTTTGCGCCTTTTAGAGCTACAGGCACTTTATTTATTTTTTTTGGTCAGTGGATGAAGCTGATTTTTTTTGTAGCATCTGATGCAATTACAAGTAACTTTTATAGATGTCGTTTTTTTTCAAATATGCCTTATCTACAGATAAAAAAATATGAATTATTTTTTGTATGGACGAAATCATAATTTTCCAAGCATAGAGGTAATTAGACAATGAGTCATTACCAAACAATGTTTACCCAACTAACAAAAATTGCTCTTGTTGTGGCTTATATAGCCAAAAATAATATTCTTATAGGAGTCGTATTATCGCTAATAAGGGTGCATTTGGGCACAATTTATAAAGATAATAACCTTATACCCTCCTTATAGTTGCTTTATTGTCCGCTTTTTTCCTTATACGTATTATATAATTTCAAAGAACAAGGTACTTCAACTTATAAGAAACATATGGAAAGCGTTAATACGGGCGATCACCCTTATACGTGTTATATTATTGTCCGATACAAGGAGTTTAAACTCAATGCGGCAAATCAAAGGCTTTTAAAATCCTTTACCCCTTTTTGCCGTCATAAGTGATTTACATTTTCGCAACAGCTTAGAGAAGAAATAGAAACGTCAGCCATTTTACTGTCAAGTAAACGATAAGTCATTATTTTATGTCTAGTTTATTTACCTGATTTAATGCTCGTTTATAGTGAAAAGTGTATGGGAATTTAAATGCATGATAAAATGTGATACGCTGTGTGTTTTGGTATTGAATTTAAGCTGTTTTTGTATTAAAAACGTCATTAATTATTTAGTCAAGTTAAGTACAGTGCTTTTAGAAGAACAACAGGATTTACACATCGTCTATAAGGAGTCTATGAGAGTAGAGACTTTATAACGGCATCAATTGTTTATTATGCTATCGCCATTTTACATATAGTTAGGGTTCCTTTCACACTAAAAAAATCGCACCTAGCTAGTGTTATTCCCGTATATTTTATATAAAAATGATTTTTTTCCACTGTAGTTGGGTTGGCTGGAAGAGACCTCTTTATAAGGATACTTTAGCTCACTTTTGTGCACTAATTTTAAGTTTGAAATATTATCAAAGATACGTGATTATCAAATGAATTGTTTTATTTTTTACTTTTCTTCTGTAACCATCGCTCCTTTTCAACTTCTTCCATTGTTTTGAATCCCTCTATGAAAGTGCGCAGGTCCGACTCGCACTTGGCCGATTATTGCGCTCCGCAAGATATTCACACAATCTTTTGTACGTTTAAAATGGCGAATTTAGTTATGTAAAGCATTTTATTGTAACCTTAAAGAATAATATCTTTATAATCACTGTATAAGAGAATAGGGATTGCTTTCATCCTTGTTAAGGTCATATAAAATGTAAGCATTCGTTTGTTCGATAGATGTCTTATTAAATGCCCCTATAAGTTAAAAGCATTATAGTTACCTTGTGCATTACTTTTATAAGAATAATTGACCATATTAAAGGCCTTGTAACTAGCCACTATAAGATGAACATATTTCGAAGCCTTATAGTTGCCGTATAAATTAGAGTTATTAACGTTTACCCAACCAAATTATAAGAATAAAGGTAATATTAGCCAAATCACCTAATAATGTGCCATTATAAGTAACATTGGCATAATGAATGCTCTTTTATAACAAGTATAAGAGTTTAGACCTTATTGACTTAATTTTATAAGATTGTTTGTTGGGTACAAACTGGATGAGTCATAAAATAATTTACCTACTACGTACATGTTTGTGATTTCTACTTTAATAATTTGTTATGTTTAAGTATATATAGGATTTTTTTATAAATAAGACATTACTAGTAAGAGTTACTTTACTTGTCAATAAAGAAAACATTGTCTATCCTTAACAATATTTATTAAAATCCTTATGAAATACTCGAAAATGAATTGTACAAAACAATAAAAATTAAAGTACCTGTAGCTCCTAAAGGCGCAAAAATCGCAGTTAAGTGGTCTTTGACAAAAATGTACGACAAGAGTCTTTCTATAAGCTGTGCTATGATGTATGTTGAATACGTTTGAATCTTGGAAGAAAATGACAAAATTATGATTTCGTCCATACAAAAAATAATTCATATTTTTTTTATCTGTAGAAGAAAACCCACCGATAGGCACGTTGATATTTTCGCAAAGGCCGTAGTTATATGTTTACTTCAATAATTAATAATAATATTAAAATAAAATAAAAATTTAAAGGGGGCTCCTATACAAAAACACAATTTTAGGTCTAATTTTGCTCTATAACGGTAAGGAACCCTCCATATCCGACTCACACTTGGCCGATTTATTTGGACAAAAATATCGCATTTATTTGCTCACAAAGATTTGGTGATATTTACTATATTTGGTGATCATTTACTATATTAATTGGTGAAAATTTACTATATTTGGTGATCGTTTACTATATTTGGTGGTCATTTATTATATTTGGTGATCATTTACTTTATTTGGTGATCATTTACTATATTTGGTGGTCATCCATACTAATATTATAAATGCGAAAGTGTGTCTGTCTGTCTGTTACCTCTTCACGCCCAAACCTCTGAACCGATTTTGCTGAAACTTAGTATGGGGATACTTTGAGTCCCGGGAAAGGACATAGGATACTTTTTATCCCGGAAAAATGTACGGTTCCCAGGCGATAAACGAATTTTGGCGCAACGGAGTTGCGGGCGTCATCTAGTTTACCATATTTGGTGATCATTTACTTTATTTGGCGTTTGATTACAATTTGAAGTGTTGTCATGACTAAAATAGCTGGTAGTATTGCAATTTTAGACTTTATTTTTTTGGTGTTAAGCATCTTTTTTTGGTAAACAAGTTTAGGGTATTAGTGCATTTTTTGGTGGTCATTATATTTGTTCCCTTTAAAATGTATCTGGTCTACCAGAATCTGATGGCAAAAAGTGAGAAATTCAGTTGACTCTAGCTATACCGGGGTAATTGGAATAAAACATTTTGATCCTTTTTTCTAAATAGGGGCTGATTCTGGGTGTTAAACATGCAAATATAAAAATAAATCCAATGATCAAGGATATTTTTTAAAAATCTGCCGTCAAAAATTGGCATCAGATTCTGGTAGAGTCTACCAGGTAGACCTATAATAAGCGTTCTCTGTGAAAATACAAAGAAAAAATGTACCTTAAATAAGCGTGATTAACTGATTAGGTATAAAATATAAAATTTTCCCGCCTGTCATGACTTTCTTGACAGACTATACTTAGTACCCGCGCAGTAGGGGCAGAGGGCGTTGATGTGGCGATGACGTCAACTGGCGGGGAATTTAAAATTCTACTATTCCTCTAATGGCGGGAGGTAGCAACGTTTGCGAAAAAGTATTTCAGGTCGGCTGATTTTGTGATAATAGGGAACATGCAAATACAATATTTATGAAAATTTTGCTATTCAAATGTTAAAAAAATATAAAAGAAAGGCCACTGTAAGGTTATTATTTTATAAAATATTGTTTTTTTACAAAAAATATGAATTAAAAGTAGCTTGAAATGGAACGTATTTCAAAACACCAATCAGCGTTCAGTGACGTCACACGTGCTTTTGACAACCATAGAGAAATATAATACATACTACTCGGCCAAGCCAACTAGACGAATGTCAAAGCTTGCTCTCTCGCACTTACGCACGTCGCTAGCAATGCATAAGAGCGAGAGAGCATGATTTGACAGTCGTTTAGTTGGCTTGGTCGAGTAGTACATATTATTATGTTTGGCAACTTTTTGGGAGGTTAAGGTTCACGAAACTTTAATTGCATTTTTCCAATGAAAATAGAAACTGGGTTTATCAAAGCAGACTCTACAAATCCAAAGAGAATGTAATCACTACGTTTTATAGAAATCTTCCAAAGTCACTGTTGAAATTGTAGTACTTAACATTTTTTGTCGAAAGTGCAGAGTAAGTACCGTACCTATTCTAGTGTAGAAATGAGAGGGACTAAAATATGTTATATCATTTATTTATCTTCATTCAGCGGCTTCTTTATATACATATAGCAGTTATTTTATTTCAGCTCAACAAGAGAATCTCATAGCATAATAAAAATAAAAAGTCGAGTTACCATTCGAGTTACTCCAGAACACAAAGTACCTGCGTAAAGGAGGTTACGGTATCGTGTTATAGCTATTGTTACGGATACGGACACACAGAGCCATCTAGCGTCGAACCGGCAAAACTAGGGGACACACTACACATAAATCCTCTAATCGAAACTAGATGGCGCTAGTTGGTACATGCTCGAATCTCCTTGAAAGTTCCGACCGTTGTTTACTTGTTTACGTGTTTACTGGTTTACGTGAATCGAGTAAGGAACTTTCTAGAATTCGAGTCGCCCATATAAATAGGCGCAGGTGGACGGCCCGGGATTCAGTTTTATCTGAGCGATCTTCGAGGCGACTTCGAAGTGAAAACAAGTGATCAATAGTGAGTGATTGTGATAGTGAACCTACGACTCGGCTAGGACCTAGGACAGTGATAGTGCTCAGTGATTTGGATCTAGTGCTTAGTGTTTGGACTTAGTGATTTGTGTGAGCTAGTGTCAGTGAATAAAGTCTTCCAGAGAGTCACCAGGTCTTTCTCTCCGAATCCTCGAACCCTAGCACGTAACACTATTATACCTAAATGAAACGCAAGGCTCGGTTCAGGCATGCAAATGCGAGATCCTGCAAAAGGAACCTCCGATTACGTATGTCACATGTTATTGGAAGAAGTCTAAATTATGATTTTACCTCTTTACAGTGCCAGTGAACACGCCTAGCGTGCTACGTAATTTCATCCTGCAGTGCCGAGAGCACACCTAGCATGTTTGCGTTTTTTAAAGGGCGGTATCGCTGGGAACTATTAGAAAACAGTGGTGGTAATGAATGTGTTAATAGACGATGCGGCTAGCAACCCATCACTATTCTGGTTTCATTTTCCAATTATATACACCACAAAATGCTAAATGTGGCCTTTGGGTCTTATAAACTTAGGTACTGTCTAACGCGTAAGTGATATAGACATGGTTTATGTACATTATTTTCTAAAATATTTGAGATAATAAAACTATATCGTTTCGTAAATACAGTTTTTTATTTCATTTTAATTAAAGGTGATTGTAAATTGACAAGTGCACAGCAAATGATTCAGAAAAGCAAATTCGTGTAGTTTTCTGATCACTCTTTCAATGTGAATTCGAAGACTTGCCATCTTCTTTGACCTGAGTACAATCATCTCTTGAACTTTTCTTAGCCCAAAAATAATGCAAAATTAGGAAAGCCTTTGGGAAAGCCACTGAGGTCAAGTACGATCAGGCCACACAGCACGTACTGATTATATTCTCTTTAGTGCACAGATTAAGGTATATATTGATTAGGTGGGGCCATTGTCAATAATTGTTAAACAGTAGTGACGTCATACAGACTATAGATCCGTTTTGGCGCCAAAATTTAAATTGACAATTTGAAACCGAATTTTTTGCAGTAAATTCCAGTGTTTAATTTTTTTTTAATATACTTGTGGTCTATTCTACATGGGGTTCTTTAAAATAAACACAAAAATAAAAATATCGCATCTTCCCTATTATGTCGTCGTCGTCGTCTTCTGGTTAGGGTCCGGGCGGTCTGGCTGCCGGTAGTGGTTGCTGTTATTAGTGCGCATTTCATTTATCCAGGTGATGCTATTATTATAAGGAGCGCCTGATAAAAAGAAATGTCAATCTCTCGCTTCTGGCTCTTGTCATGTTAATGGCCAGACTTTAACAATTATTATTATTATTGTCATGATTATTACGTTGGTGTTAAGCACTCCTTGCTCACTAAAATAATTTTAAATCACTTAAAATCATTTAAAATCGTTTTAGTATTTTAAAATCCAGGTTTATGACGGACAAAAAGGTTGCGCACTAATGAACGACTACCGGCAGCCAGACCGCCCAGACCAGCGGCAGGCAACAGGCGGACCGCGGTCCGTTTGCGGACCGCGAAAGGTCGAATCTCGGACCGCGAAATATTGTTATGTATTTTATACCAAGTATCAATGTTTAATTGAATAAAATCTATACTAATGTTATAAATGCGAAAGTATCTCTGTCTGTCTGTCTCGCTTTCACGCCAAAACTACTGAACCGATTGTAATGAAATTTTGTACACAGAATATAGTCTAAAGCCTGAGAAAGGACATAGGCTACTTTTTAACTGGAAAAAGGGATTGTAAGGGGGTATTTATGCGTAAATTTGTTCAAATTAAGTTAGTTCCAAAAATTCATAACAGATGGCGCTAAGAATCGCCTACATCGCGCTAGCGCTTACTCATACGTCTTTCTTTAAGAGGTGGTACCATGTTGAGTTGCGTTTTTCGATTCTTTCGATTCTTATACACGTTGATAAATAACTCACTACTCAGTACTTTATCTATGCAGTGACGTAACCTTAAACGGTAAACCTACCAATGATAAATAGTTTATGGGTAAAGCTATAGTTGTGTAATGAGGGGCTAAATAAGCTTTAAAATTTAGTATAAATAAAGTTTAATTTAAAAAAAAGAAATATTATGTGCACAGTGCACTATTTATACCAAAACTGTTTTTGGGTATTTTGATTTAAGGGGTACCTACCAAGGTTTTAATAGCTTTTAAATTTGACACCAATTTTGTTGACACCGCGCGCTATAAACTGAAGTCCAAGCGGACGAAGTCGCGGGCAACAGCTAGTTAAAATAATATTTTTAAGCTACATAGGGACAAGTGTGTTTTTTTTTCTGGACCTCGATAAAATTTTCTCACAGTATCCGGACCCCACCTAAAATTACTTGCCGACCCCTGGCCCAGACTGCAAGAATGACGACAATATAATATTATTATCACAAAGTCAGCCGACCAAATGCTTTATTTTTAACGTTGCTACCTCCCGTACCTTCGTTCCATCATGGTTCCATCCGGGTGTCCCTTGACACTTACTAAAAACTGCCTGACCAGCACTGTTTGGCTCCACCAACTGTGAAGAAGGACCCAACATTGCGCGCCAGATTCGAAGATAGTAAAAAAAAGTGACGTTTCTCTGGGCGAAATCGACTACGTGACAAAAATCTAAGAACCTTCCCCCCCTTCTGTGACTGATTGTAGTCAGTGGCGGGGCAAGACCTAAATTTTATGTGGGCAAGATATATCTTGAATCAAGATATATATATATATATATATATATATATATATATATATATATATATATACTAGCTGACCCGGCAAACGTTGTTTTGCTATATAAATAATTTTTGGTATGAAAAATGGATGTTGGCCGATTCTCAGACCTACTGAATATGCATATAAAATTTCATAAAGATCGGTCAAGCCGTTTCGGAGGAGTACGGTAACTAACATTGTGACAGGGAAATTTTATATATTAGATATATATATATATATATATATATATATATATTATTTCAGGGTATATAATATTATATATACGCTGAAATATATTTTGCAAGGGGCCCTGATGGATGACGCTAAAAGACGGATTTTTGGAGACAAATAATTTTTTGATACTCAAACTTTTTTTATGAATTTTTGAGTATCAAAACTTGTAAATCCTTTTTAAAAAACCTCGTAGTCCAAGGGGCGCGAGGCCCTTTACACCGCGAGGCCGTGGGCGGTCGCCCACACCGCCCACGCCTTACGCCGCCTCTGATTGTAGTATTTTCAAGACCGCCCCCCCCTAAATAGGTCACGTAGTATGGGTATGTTCCCTAAGTAGCAATCCATCATTAAGGCTCCATTCCACCGCGGCGCACGCTGTGCTCGGCCACGCGCACGCGTGGACGTGCACGGATTTATTTCTTTGACTTGAGTCTATTCGGTCCGTGGGTTGCAGTGGACACAGTCACATATATTTTCTTACAAAGCGAAGCTTGATGCACGTGCGTAGTCTCTCCGTGCGCCGCGGTGGAATGGAGCCCAGCGGGCCGATTCTGTATCGTACATTTGTGAGTTAATCACTGAGTTAGTAACGAAACGGAGGAGTGAGCAACCGAAAGTCTCACTTTTGTATGCAAGTGAATACAAAAAGTGGCACTTTCCGTTACTCACTCCTCGGTTTCGTTACTAACTCAGTTATTAACTCACAAATGTACGATACAGAATCGGCCCGCTTATCCATACTACTATTTTTTTTAATGCGAAAGTGTGTCTGTCTGTTACCACCAAAGATCTAAATGGTTACCACTTCAAGCTTGAACGTCTGAGTCGATTTGGATGGGTATAGAGATACTCCGAATTCCGATAGACAGTCAACATTTCAATAAAATAATCGAAATTATAGGTACTTTATGTATGGCAAAACAACGTTTGCCGGGACAGCTAGTACCTATATAATAATTATGTACGACATCTTAGAAGCGAAAACTAACAAGCGGGCTTTAGCGCGAATTCCACACACCACTGTCTGTCTGTCTGTTACCTCTTCACGCCCAAACCGCTGGACCGATTTTGCTGAAATTTGGCATGGAGATACTTTGAGTCCCGGGAAAGGACAAAGGATACTTTTGTCCCGGAAAATTGTAGGTACGGTTCCCGCGTGATAAACGAGTTTTGGTGTAACGGAGTTGCAGGAGTCATCAGACTCTAGTCATTTATATTGCAACGTTACGAGACGATGCCAAAAATGTACTACCTCTGAAGTCTGACGGCAAGTCTGCCAATTTAATGTGTATTAAATTATTAAATAAAGTTCAGTTTTGAATGGCTACTTAAAAATGCATCGCATCGCCGCGTTACGTTGCGCTGGTTGCGCGTTGCAAATTTTAATAAATGACTTACCGTACCTACATACAGAAAACCATAGACTTATAATATATACTATGCAGAAAACCATAGAAAATTACGTGCACAACCTAGCAGTGTTGATAGTGCATAAAGTCCCTAAGTGGATATAGGGACTTCTTGAACTGGACCATTCAATTTGACATGATTGATGATCCTTGGATTTTACTATTACCACGTCTTTAACCATATCATACCTAATATAAAAATAATAATTTAGTTTGAGTTTCTCATTGACTGAAACAAGGAGCTGTTTCTTTAAATCTGTTTTTTTTGGCCGATTTTTTAAAGGCTTATAATTAACTGATCACCAAAAATAGTAACATTTCACAGACAAAAATAGTAAACGATCACCAAAATACAGACCACCATTTTAATGTAAAATAATAACCAAAGATTGAACATCTTAAAACCAAAAATAGTAAATGACCACCAAAATAAGTAAATGATCACCAAAATTAGTAAATGATCACCAACATTATACTAGCAAGTAGCATTTTAAAGTAAAATGATCACCAAAATTAGTAAATGATCAACAACATTATACTAGCATTTTAATGTAAAATGATCACCAAAGATTTATTATCTCGCTATCCTATTTATGCAAAATGACTCCAAATAAATCATTGTTAAACCAAAAGTAGTAAACGATCACCAACATTATACGTTAGCATTTTAATGTAAAATTATAACCAAATATATTTCTATTTATTAATCCTATTAGAGAGAAGAAGACAGATAGACGGACAGACAGACATCGAAGTCTTAGTAAAAGAGTCCCGTTTGTACCCTTTGGGTACGTAACCCTAAAAACGGGACTCTATTACTGAGACTTCGATGTCTGTCCGTCTGTCCGTCCGTCTGTCTTTCTCTAGGGCCTAGGCTGTAACTCAAGAACCGCTCCAGCTAGACTTCTAAAAATTTCACAGATTGTGTATGTCTGTTGCCGCTATAACAACAAGTACTAAAACAAAATAAAATTATTATTTAAGGGGGGCTCCCATACAACAAACGTGATTTTTTGGCCTTTTTTGCTCGATATCAATAATGGCAACCGGTAGGCACGTTGATATTTTTGCAAAGGCCTTGATTATATTATGTTTACGTCAATAATTAGGTAATAATAATAATAAAAAAATAATTTAAAGGGGGCTTCCATACAAAAACACAATTTTAGGTCTAATTTTGTTCTATAACAGTACGGAACCCTCCATGTCCGACTTACACACTTGGCCGACTATTTTGTTATATGCTTACATGTTTTGTCAATCGTAGTGAATTATTTGGACAGAAATATTGCATTGATTTGCTCACAAGGATTTGGTGATCATTTACTATATTTGGTGATCATTTACTAGGTATATATTTTGGTGGTCATTTACTATATTTGGTGATCATTTACTTTATTTGGTGATCATTTACTATATTTGGTGATCATTTACTATATTTGGTGTTCGATTACAATTTGAAGTGTTGTCATGACTAAAATAGCTGTTAGTATTGCAATTTTAGACTTTATTATTTTGGTGTTATCTACTTATCTTTTTGTGGTAAACAAGTTTAGGGTATCAGTGCTTTTTTTGGTGGTCATTATATTATTTGTTCCCTTTTTTAAATCTGCGGCCAAAATGAACCCTTTTCTTGGTTTTTTTGAATAGCCTAGTCACGTGACCATCTTGACTTGTCTTGTATTATTTTTCTACAAATTTAAATAGGCTGCGTTGCACCAGAGGCGTGGTTAAAGTTAAGGTTAAAGTTAAATATGGCGTCCTTTTAGCTTTAACTTTAACCTTAACTTTAACCGGAAAATTTGACAGATGTCGTATGAGCATATGGGGTGTTTGGACGCCATATTTAACTTTAACCAGAGATTTGACATTTTGCACTGTTGTCAAAGTTAAGGTCAAAGTTAAAGTTAAAGTTACAGTTGAAGTTAAAGTTAGTTCGTGCAACCCACTCATAGTGCGTTTCATCGAATAGTTCCTTTGCCGTCATGTTGGCATTCTGTCTGTCAATAATGTAGACAAGGTAGACATGCTCTGCGAGTTTTCATAAGTTTTACTGTGATTTCGTGAGAAAATCATGCCGAAAACATTATAGAGTGGTGAAACAATGATGGTGCTAAGAGTGAAAGAGTGTTGTGAACGTGAAAAACGTAACTAGGCTCCAATAATTCCATTAAACTCGGGTTGCCGTCATTACGCCTTAGTGAAATAGGGTTACCAGCGTCAGTTTAATCACCCTTAAACACAGTAAAACTTATGAATACTTGTAGAGCGTGTCTACCATGCTTACGTTATTAACAGAGAATGCCAACATGATGGCAAAGGAACTATTTGATGAAACGCACTTCTAGTAACGAAAACTACATACATGCGAACGAAGGCGCGGGTAAAAGCTAGTACAATAATATTATCAGGGCGAGCGAAGCGAGCCCTACTACATCTCACAACATATACATTTTGTGGTACACTTTACGGACAAACTATGACGCCTATTGATTTGTGCTTTAACACAGTATTTACATGTAAATGTGTTATCATCAGTCAGTGAAGGTGTGATGACGCGAGCCCTTACAAAGCTCGGCTTTTAGCTAGTCAATTCGAAAGTGAATTTGGTTGTTACGCCTTCACACATAAAGTACCAAGCGGACCATAATGAAACTTTCATAGGTACACGTTGTCCGGGGTATGGAGAAGGACATAGGGTACTTTTTACCCCGGGAAAAAGAACGGTCCCCGAAGGATAGAGTATAGACGTTAACGCAGGCAGAGCCGCGGGCGAAAACTGTTAGAATTATGTACGATTTTCTTTAAGTGCATTTTATGATAACATAATATTATCTCCCCTAATTTAAGGTAGCACAGTAAGGGTAATGTGGCAACATTAATTTGCATTAGTGCCAACATGACGGCAAAGAAATTATTAGATGAAACGCACTCTACTAGCACTATTTTCCTCCATGAATTGTCGCTGGCAGCGGCGGCGCGGCGCGGCGGACTTGGCGCCTGGCGGCTGGCGGCGGCCATATTGGGTTTGTGAGTTGAGCTGTGTCTAGAGTCCATGTTGCGGTCTTCCTATTTTTTTATATTTTCAAGATTTAAGTTTAGTTATCGATGTAGTTTTAAGCTAAATTTAAGTTGTTTGTGTGTGATATAAATGTTGATATAATCAACTGCTATCGTCGATTATTTACTCTAGCAGAGGCAATTTGGGTTATACCATTGAAACCAAGTAGGTAGCTAGTGAACGTCGGACGAGTACCAGAAAAGTGTCAGCTATGAGCTACGTGAACGACGGCAAACTGTAGATTGGATCAGGTACCTACTAAAAATTATACAATATACGTCAAGGAAAATCAGAAAATCGTATTGTTGTAAGTTTTTAGTGGCAATCTAAATACCGGCAATCTTGTTTACTTCGATATCAAAATGTTTTATCCCACTTTTTCTAACTGGACATGTAATCGAAATTTTGTTATCTCGGTTATCCTATGATATGGTTAACCTAAATTTAATGCATATTTGTATTTCGAATAGAAAACAGTGGAAATAATCATCAAAATCGAGAGTAGTAGTTTGTTTATGTTTAATAAACAGTCTGAGCCGAATATCGAGTCTGGTAGATTTCTGACTTTAGTAAGTATGTCCAGCCGAAGATTTTTACGTGTAATAAAAATGTAGCATCGAGACCCGCCATTTTGATTGCCAGTGCCTTGCCAGCGTAGTGGGAGGAGGGGCAAGGGGGGCGGGCGGTACAAAAAAAATGATGCTCGTTCTGATAGTAAATAACATAACCTAAATTTACACTTAGGTGGGAAACTCCTCCATATGGATCTACACCTGCTCACATGATGAATATGGAGGTCGAAGGTGCTACAGAGGAGCCAATGGGCCTTACAGCTAAGTCTGAGGTGGTCCATGATAATGAAACTGAGGAGCAAGAGACCGAGGCCTCTGAACCAAAAGTTAATGGTGCCGACACAGACATAAGCAATGTAAGTAACATTTTTTAAAAAAACAGCTTAACTAATTAGGTCATATTTTAACTACAGTCATACTGCATTTTGTTAACATAATATAGTCCAACAATTTTAACATGAAATAACTTTGCAATGGTTTTGCTTCAATGTCTAGTTCTAAATCTATCTTAAATCAGTCTTGTGACCTAGTCTATTCATGTTACAATAAATTATACCATGTTGACTGCAACATCTATACTATCTATATTAGGGTGGTTTCACAAAAATAGGGCAACTTTTGAGGGTATTTTGTCTTCATCATATTTTATTTGTTATTAATTCATGAAGCCCCAAGCGGCCACATCCGGCCGCGATAACAATGAAAAAGCTATTGTGTCTCATTTTGCCACGATCGATGGGTTAAATTCCCTGTTAGTGTACATGATAGGTGATCAATTAATTGTGTCTTATCTAAAAGGGCCAGTCACTTTATGCCTTATATTAGGAAATTTTTAGAGTTTTGCTAATTTAGGCATCTAGGGACTGACAACTTTAAGCCCCTAATGCGCGAGTCTGACTTGCACTTAGCCGATTTTATATTATTTTAGGACTGCTGGGTCGAAACTTCTTTTAAGATATATAAAGAGTGGAACTGTATCACCAAAGTATGTGTTTTTCAACATTTGGGCCAGACCAAAGCTGCTTGAAATTTGACTGCTCTTGATGAGTTTTGGATTTTGATATATTTTCAATAATTGTTTTTCTTAAGTCTATTGTATTTTTTCAGTCGAGAAAACTTAAAAAATATATGTTTTTTGTTATAGTACTGATGTTTTCATACCAAACGTCAGTCCAAGCGCCTTTAGAAGCTAGGGCCTGATGGTCTAGGGACTGATTATTTGGTATAAAATTGAACTTAAAATTCTGTTGCAAATAACATTATGAAGTCTAATATGATATTGCGAATAATGCCGACGTATTACTTATATTGATTAATTCATAAGAATTTAATATCAATAAACCACAAAATTACTTATCTAATATCTAGGGATTGAACAAGTGACTGGAATTACCACGTGGTGGCCTACGAACTTTCATTTTTGCACTGATTTTTAAAGTGACCGCCGCAGAGCGAGTGTTGTCAGAGATTAACTTCATTTAATACTCTAAAATTCACCAATAATATTCAACGTACATTCTAATGATGTCACGAAATTTTAAAATTCGTAAGTGGCTAGGGCCTGGCGAATAAAGTTGAGGACACTAAACTCATTCGAGAAAAAATAATTATTGTTTATTTATACTACAAAATACTCACATAATTAGCTGCGAGTACTTAAACATTTTAAAAAATATCAATAAAAATAAGTATAAACATAGTACTTTTTAAAATATGAATTCCTAAACACAAAATTTCGGAGAACGGACACGCCTAGGGCCTGACATTTGGGACATATAAAACAGATTTTAAATATATAATATAATGTTACTTTTAACATAATTTGGGGGATAAATTAAACACATTGTAAACTATTATAATTTAGCAATTGTGGTATTCAATAATTAGTATTGATTTTAACTGAAATGTGCTTCAGAAACGAAGTTTCCCTATTTTTGTGAAACCACCCATTATCATTATCTCTATTAGCATTCAGTGTTATTCTCTTCAAAATATCCAAATCAACAGTCTTTTCATATCTACTGCAACATGCCTCTACATGTAACAGATATTATTCACCCAGGAATCTGTACCTAAGTTTCTACTTATGGCTGTACTCAGAGATTTGATAATTACGAAGATTTTATCAAAAATTCCTTACCTATTTTGTCAAAAACTCCTTACCTATTTTGTCAAACCCTACATTATATCAAAGTTGAGTAATCATAAAATGTCTCTGAGTGCAGCTGTTAGGCATTTATGATTTGAATATTATTTGAAGATTATACTACATATTATATTGTACAATTTATTATAATAGTGAAAGCAAAATATAGTTACAATAGAGTCATCAGGTTTATGTTTCTTAAAATAAATTGATTATTTAAATTAGTGTTGCTTAGAAAATTTATTGGAAGTTCCTGAAAGTATTAAATGTCACGTAATATAGTTTTGAACTTTTAAAGCAGGGGTCGGTAAGTAATTTTAGGCGGATTCCGGATACTGTGCGAAAATTTTACAAGGTCCAGAAAAAAACACTAATTGTCCTATGTAGCTTAAAAATATTATTTTAATTAACAAAGGTATACTTATACCTTATCTGATCTGTGTATTAATTATTGATACTTGGTATAAAATACATAACAATATTTGGCGGTCCAAGATTCGACCTTTCACGGTCCGCAAACGCCTGTTGCCTACCGCTGTTTTAGAACATAATATTAATAGTTATAAGTTATACTTATAACAGATGTGCTTAAAAATATGTAATTAGTAATTACATAATTTTTTTCATATACTTACCAAAATATAATACTTGCACTCTGTATATCCACGGTGGGTATCTGCAATCCCCCAGAATGCAGATATTATGCATTGCTGTACCTTTGATAAAAGTGCATATATTTCAAAGAAATGTGGGTCTACTTTATAAGATTATACTACACTGTAGAAGCTCAAAAGTTCTGAGCTATTTAGATAGATATTGTGTATTTTAATCCATCACAATAGAATTTCAATTGTTATTCTGGTAGCCGGCTGCCACTTGGGGCTTGACAGGTTAAAGAGAGAAACGTACAATGTACAATATAATATTTATAAAAAATTTGAGCCTACATTTCAGCAATTAATTTTTAAGCCTTGACTTTTATTTCAAATCAACTTATTAGAATATTTCTGACATAACCTGTGATATTTTTACGCAGAGTTTTTCTATTTCTAATATTATCTTCCAAAATTTCAAATTTCTTGAAAAATGCCGCGACAAATAATTTGCATGGTCGCTCGGGCCCCGATGGATATAAATTATCCACAGGGGCCCGGGAGGACTACTTTACGACTCTAATTCTACAGGTGTTTCAAATAAGGTATACCAAGCTAAAAGGGGTGACTCAGGGGGTGTGGGCAGTAGCCAAAATAAGTTTTGGAACCCATGTACTAGACCAACAAAGTTTATATGGAGAATCAATATTGGAAAAGTATATAAAAAAAGTAAAAGTATATAGTCAAAAGTTGTTCAGAATGACCCCCTGAGTCACCCCTTTTCGGCTTAGTATACTTTATTTGAAACCTGTATAGCTCTAAGGTTCAAAAGCAATAAACCTATGTGTTCGCGTCTGTAGCTCAAGAATTAAGGCTCATATAGAGATGAACCGTTAACTGCTACGCTGCGTATCTATGTCCCGTTTTAGGCTGTGTTTCCACTGACGCGGAGCGGAGCGGAGCGGAGCTTAGCGGTGCCGAATTGACCAATCACCATGCTCGAATTCGCTCTGCTTTGCTGTCATTCCGCTGGAATAGCACGGTAGCATTGGTCAATTCGGGCACCGCTAAGCTCCGCTCCGCTCCGCTTCAGTGGAAACGCACCCTTATAGTACATTTTTTTTAAACTAAGACATCATCATTCATCAGTTTCGGGCGATCGCAGTAGTCATAGTAGGCGATCGTAGCAGAAACCGCCCGTCAAGCAATCATCGTCCGCAGGCTGCAGAGTTTGCGGGCGATGATCGCGACAGCGGCGGCTGCGGGTCCGCACAAATCAGCGGTCTCGTGAGTTCTGAAATAAAACCGCAGCTCCGCAACAATACGGACGCGGGCGCGGGTGAAAACTGATATCGTTGGAAAACCGCTCCGTGAGTTCGCTCACTAAATCCGCGCAAGGCCCAAGGGTGACAACTGACAACCCACATCACAGGAAAAGCGCCCTTAGCTTACTGTACGTGTACTATAAGAGCCCCCGCAGACTGCGGACTTTTAGTCGGCCGATAGTTTGATCGAAAGCTTAATCAGTACGAAGATGTATTGATCAAACTACCGGCCGACTAAATGTCTGTAGTCTGCGGGGGCTCTAAAGGCCCCACAAGGAATACTTTCAAGATTCCAAGATGGCGAAACCCCAATCGTGTACCTTTTATGTTATTGTTAAAACCCTTTTATAAGGTGCCTGAGAAACTTTTTAATAGTATCTGAGAGCTGTGTTTTTGCTCTAGTAACTCTTTATAAGTTATTCTCTTCTCAAATAAGTATTATTTTTAAATTCCGGACGCCCAAAAGTCTGAAGACGATCGCCCAAAATCTTAGGACTTCGCGGAACCTAAATCCGTGTATTGAGGCCTAGCACGCTAGAGGCTAGAGGAGTCAAGCTTAACCCATCAGTCGTGGCAAAACGAGACACAATAGCTTTTTCATTGTTATCGCGGCCGGATGTGGCCGCTTGGGGCTTCATGAATTATTACGAAAATATAATATAATGTCCTTTAATAAGCTGCATAACATGTGTACTAAATGTGTAATTGTAAAGGCTACGTAGTAATTATTTAGTTTTGCCGATATAATGGATATAATATTATATTCGAATACTAAGGATGCCATGGATTAATTTTGTCATTTACACATCAGTGCAAATAATATTGATACAAATAGTAAATAGAATCGCGAAAAGTTGGATCAATAAACCTAACGCGAAAAGGTTATAGTAGAATTCGTCTGAACTGTGAAGACGCAATTGCAGTGTTATCGTAGTAGCCAATAGAAGCCAGAACTCTCGAACTAGGTGCATTAACAATTTGGGCGCTTGCCAGGATCCAGGTTTTTCTATATGTATGTAATAGAAACGTATTACACTATGATACATGTTTTAATTCAGATTTAGGCCTTTGCTTTAGAACGCCACTTTAAGATTAGATTTTATTGATTCTTGGTAAGGACACTGTCGTCAAACAGAATATTCTATTTACATTATTTGAGTTTATTTTCATGAATACTTTTACTTGGTTTTAGATACATGAAGAAGTAGATTTAGATACACTCAAAATAGAACAAGGTTCGTCAGAAGGTTCGGATTCCGATGATGAACTGAGAGAAGCCGAACTAAAGGAAGCTTTTCAGCATCTGCAGAATTTCAACACACAAATTATAAAAAAGAACTGTAACGAAACAGGGCCAGCTAAAGATATTGTAAAATTTGAAAATTTAGAAGATGATTTAGAGGATATTGACGATGAATTTGACGAAGATTCTAAAGACGATCCAAATCACGATGGCCACGTTTCAAATGTCGATAGTACGGAAGTCATCAATATTTCTACTAGTTCACATGGTGATAGTAATCTAGTAAATGAAAACCTAGATGATGATTCTATCGATGAAAATGATTGTTCAGAAAATTTAAATGAGGAGTCTAATGAAAATTCCGATTCAGGTGTCAAAGAGTCATCCGGAACTAACAATGAAAAGGCAAACAATAATGCGTTGTTGCAACCAAAACCAGTAGAAAAAATGCAATTAAGAAGAAGTAGCAGAGGAATAAAACGTAAACGGTATGATGACGAGGGGCCCGATATTGAAGAGAAAAAAGCATTGCCTCCCATTAAAATTAAATCACCAAATAAGCCTATTTTACCAAAAAATATCGTCAATAACATTGCAAACATTCCAAATTTATATCAGAAAGTTTTAGGCCCCAATACTACTTTGACGCCCATCGGTGTTAAGAATAAAAATCTTACGATAAAACCCGCCCAAGTGACTCCACAAGCTGCGATATTACCATCCCTCACTGATGATATGTACGTCGTCGAAGCCCCCTCGTTTATTGTACCCTATGTTTATGAAAAGCCTCCTGTAGAACCGTTAAAACAGTTTGTTGAGAAACTGCGGAAAGAAGTTGCAGAAGAAAAACTTAGGAAGGAAGAGGAGAAAAAAGAAAAGTTAGAACTTAAAAAAATAGAAGATGGAAAATTAGAAAAGGATGAGGTTGATAAGGCGTCTACAAAAGAAAATGGCGATAAATTAGGCAGTTCCGATACAGATGCTAAAGTTGAAAAAGATGATCAAGACGATGAAGAGAAAGACGAAGCATCTGCTGATAAAGGTAAGATTTACAGCATATTTGTTTTACTCTTAATAAGGGAATATCTCGTACATTTAAATAATTACTAATAACATACAAATTTTAATTACAGAGCAAGGAAAAAACACAGAAGATGAATCTTGGGACGGATATTCTTTAGACTCTAAGGACGACGATAGCGACCAGGAAATTGACTCCAATTTAGGCAATAAATCTAAAAAACTAGACTACTTTGATCTCACACTCGGTAAATTTTTCACAAAAATTGGCCTTAATTTAGTTAAGAAATATGTTCAAAACGATTTACTTAAGCAACAAAATAGGAAATTGGTGAAAGAAAAGAAATTGGGACTAGTAACACAAGCGACTCAACTGTCTATTGTAAGTCTAAACAAAAATATAGCTGCTAGTGATAAAAAATGTGCACCGTTTGAATTCGAGCAACAGAAGTGTAAGTTTTGTTCGTTCAAATCCGAGTCCCGATTGGTTTTGTCTCATCACATGGAGACGCCGCACATGAAAAACAACATGTACAAATGTAATTTCTGTACGTTCGAAGTGAAAGGACCACACGATATCCTACTTCATATGGAGTGGCAACACGGTATACGGGCAAAGTTCGAGAGGCCGCCGGCATATCATCAGTGCTCGAACTGTCCATTTGAGGATAATGGAAAAGGGAAGTTGGCGCGGCATCAAATAGCATGCGCAAAACGGTTCAAACCAAATCTCAACTTGGCGCCGCCATTCGAATGGGAACCACCGGCGAAAATACTCACGGTAAGAACAACAGATTTTATATAAATGCCTAAGTGTGTTTGTCCATCTGTCTGTTATTTCTTCCCACTCCAATTTGGTGATGGAGATACTAGTCCCAGTAAAGGAAGTAGATTGTTTATAACACCGAAGAACATATTAACATTAACATATGGTTCCCGTACAAAAACAATAATTTTAACTTACAAAGTTGTTTGCTTGCAAGTTGCTCAGTAAACAAAACAATCATTTGAAACTTTAGGAACACATTATCAATATTTAACTCAATTTCCGCCGTTGGAAACTCTCTTATTCTCTCTCATATTGTATCCATATTTAACTCAATTTCCGCCGTTGGAAACTCTCTTATTCTCTCTCATATTGTTCCTAGCCATAAGACTTATGTTACTAGAACTGTTGCTGTTGCTGTGACTGTTTATAAGACTTATGTTCTAAATATGTATTGCATATTTTACAGGCGCGAACGAAAACACCAATAATGAATCCGTACCAGTACAACTTCAATCGGGCTCCCATCATCCAGAATCACATTGGAAAGGCCATCATAAACAGTATATTACCGAACAACTTCCGACCACGATTACGGACACCTGTACCCATGCCCCGAGCTAACTCCGTGCAAGGTGTCTCAATACTCAGAGGTGGGGCGACCATCAGGCCCAGTATACCCTCTGCAGCCTTCATGCAGAATAATTTCCCTGTGAGTATAATAACTTTATTTTTAAATTTTGGTACAGCATTTGTTTCATCTACAGAAATTTAAGGGTCAACGCTAAAACTCGCACGGGCGAACGCTCGCGTGTGTATAATAAAAAATAGTATGGGCAGCGCAGGCGCGTGCGACGGAGCGCGGACGCGGGCGACGGACTGTCACATGCGCGGCGGACGGCGGGCACACGGCGCAGGCGCACGTTTTTCGTAGTTGACGTCTTTTTTCCAAATAATAAATTAGTTAAATATAATCCATCGTAATCTACTCGACACAACTGCACACGCTCGAGATAAAAATTATACTAGCAGCGCTTATGAGATGGGCGCACGCGACGGGTGCCCGCTCGCCCGCGGCGGTCTTACGACGCGTTCGCCCGCGCCCGCATCCGCCCATGTTTTAGCGTTGGCCCTAAGACATTTACAATCAGGTGAAGAACCTCCTACTCTTGCTAGGGCTAGGCCAGTGACGGATTAAGACTACTTGATGCCCTAAGCAATCCATCCAACTAGAATCGGACTTTAAACATTTATCGCTTAAAACATTAGTTTTTTCCTTGAAACTTATTTTGGTGTGCTTTTTGGTGACGTGGCGTGAGTGTGAGACGTGATGCCCTAAGGACGGATTTTTTTGTGCTGCTTCTGGTGTCCCCTCATATGTGATGCCCTAGGCAATCGCTTAATTGGATTAAGGGCAAATCTATCACTGGGCTAGGCT
The DNA here is from genome assembly GCA_963422495.1 of Polyommatus iphigenia. Taxonomy (NCBI): domain Eukaryota; kingdom Metazoa; phylum Arthropoda; class Insecta; order Lepidoptera; family Lycaenidae; genus Polyommatus; species Polyommatus iphigenia. The sequence continues at coordinate 20,753,660 of OY730178.1, read as the reverse complement.
GGCAGTATACTGTCCATTGTTATGGCACATTTATTTTAATTTTATTTAATACATGGCCAAAAAGATTTGGCTAAAGTTGTCTTTTGTCGAGTTGCTTGTGCGGCCTCTCTACATTGGCCTTTGATGGACTCATATCAGCGATATATTAAGGTGACGCCGCGTTAAGTAAAAAACCGTGTTGGATTTATTATGTTTTAGATTGCTTGTTTTCTATGAGAGGCCGGTCCGGCCAATGGAACAGCAAAAAATGGAAAGGGCGTAAGCGACAAAATGGTTTTTGTCGCGTAATTTAAAAACCATAAATACATTTCATATAAGCTTTGGGCAAATTAAAGTGTATGCTTGAACCAATCTATGTACAAATTCTGGAATCTTAAATCACTCTCCTCTGTTTTCAAAATAAGAATCCCTTTTTTTACAGAGGTCTTTTTGATTAATTATTCTGTGTTATAAAAGTTGACCGATTGGTTATGCTATGGGTAATTCAAAGACAAAGACATGATGAATACTGACAATGAACTTTAATTTCTTAGCTTTAGTCATTGCTGAGAAAAATCGATATCGCTGCAGCCAAATTATCAAGGCGTCGCCTTAACGAATATCATGTAGAGGGCTACATAATGTACTTATTGTTGATTGTGCTTGCTGTAGACAGCTTTATTATCATGGTGACTATAATAATCATGGTTGTCCATAATGCCAAAATATGTGAATAGGAACCTTTACTTACAACATAATTCAGGTCATAAATTATTCCTTATGCCAGCAAATATCAATTAGCAATGTTAGCAGAGATTTTATGTCAATGACAAAGACAACAATTCTTGTATAAGCAATACTTTATTCCTATAGAAATTTTAAATTATTAATATATACTAGATGTTCCGCGCTACTTCGCCCGCGAATTTAGGAATTTCAGGGAAACATACATTTTTCCGCAAAAATAGCCTACGTGGTCTATTCTTCATGTGTGCCAAATAACACAAAAATTGCTCCAGTAGTTCTTAAGATAATAAGCAATTTCATATAATTTTCCCCGTTTTTCCACATTTTCCTTTATTTCTTCGCTCCTATTAGTCTTAGCGTGATAAAAATATATAGCCTATAAGCCTTCCTCGATATATAAGTGTTCTATCTAACACTGGAAGAATTTTTCAAATCGGACCAGTAGTGCCTGAGATTAGGGCGTTCAAACAAACAAACAAACTCTTCCGCGTTATAATATTAGTATAGAGTTATTGCAGTGATTTTAAATATATAAATTTTAATTTACAGAGTGGCTCCAAGCCGAAGCTATCGAACCATCCGTCAATATCCATAACCCCGTTACCAAGACAAGTTCAAACTCAACGACAGATAGTCCCACCCAACAAAGATGGGTGTGTCATATGTGAGATCTGTGACGGGTACATCAAAGATCTGGAGCAGCTCCGAAGCCATATGCAGTGGATACACAGGGTCAAAATACATCCCAAAATGATGACCAACTCTCCACCTCTTAATTGCCAGAAATGTCAACTGAGGTAAATATAAGATTTTAGACGAATTAGAGAAGACATTGACAATGATTGTCACTTCTATAATTATTACCCAAAATTCTCGCATGTATTCGGGCTGTTTTTGCATAAAGTATGCATGTATTCGGGTCACATTTTGTAGACCAAATTTTTTGACACAGTTACTCTTCCTTAGTATTTATTATTCGTAGCCTACAAGGCTGTTTAGCACATCTGTAACCAAAACTAAAGTCGTCACTAGAGAGCTGCAGGCTACGAACTATAAAAAGTAAGGAAACGTTACTCCCATACTTCAATCGTTTTGAATTTGGTTCTTTTTCGCACACTAAAATATGGCAATAGCTACGAAACACTACATTTAAATTGACAAAATAAAGTCATCGATAATAATTGTCACTTGTATAAAAACACAAAATTGCGTACCGAATACATGCATGTATTCGGGTCACATTTTGTAGACTAGCGGACAAAGTTTTGCCTTTTTGACACAGTTACTCTTCCTTAGTTTTTATTATTCGTAGGCTTCAGGCTTAGCATGGCCACAGTAGAAATGCGAAAGAATAGAAACTCTGACAGTTTTTGCGGACAAACTGACAGATTTCCTTTGTTAATCACTCCATCTACTTAACCGTAAGAATAAACCTTTCTGTGGTGGCCATGCTAAGCCTGCTGTTGCACACTTCTCTTGCTAATGTCATCCCAGTATCATGTTATTCATGATGCATGCAGCTGAATTATGGCCGTTGTCGTTTTGAATCATTAGGGATTGTCAATAGGGGAGTTGACAACTTTTTAAAAATAGTTTTAAGCGCTTCAGTTGTTTACAATAATACCTGTAAATTAATATTTTATTCATTATTATGCCCTAGAATGAGTTAATATGTCACAAAAACGCGGCATTATGGTCACGTGATCACGTGTGACGTCATCGTTCATGAAACAAAACAAGCGTAGACAGAGCAAAAGTGAGTAAAAGTGAGTAAGTGTTTAACCGATTCGTTGCCACCCTCTTTTTCATAAATATTTTACGCAGGCAATTATAAACATTAATCGAATGACGCGTTGGCGCGTCATTGGCCTGGCTGAAAGGTTCAGCGCTTACTTTAGGGATACTAAACCTTTTACTTACCTAAGTACCAAAAAATATTAACCTTAAAATAAAAGTCTTATAATATACATATTATACTATGATACAACCAACCAGTTTCAATACGAGGGCTGCTATTTATGTATCCGGAACTGGCCACTTACAAGAACAATATTTAAAAAGTAATTTATATATCAAGTTTACATTCTTTTGCCCTATTTTGTGACAATTAAGATGGTATCAACGAAAGTTGTCTACCCATACGCCATCTAGTTACTAAAATGAAAACGGCTTGACAATCAAATTAAAAAAATAAGAAAATTATTAATCCACATGGTTGACAACCTCTGACAACTTAATATTTCAAAAAAATCCAGTGGCCGCAGCTATTTGTATCTCTAAGGTGCTAATTGTTATATAAAATAATAGTTGTTTTTATTTAAATTACATAAAAATTTGTATTACAAAAATTTTTAAATGACGCGTATATGCGTCATTGGCCTCCCTAAAGGTTTCTTCATGACGCGTATATGCGTCATTGGCCACGAATCGGTTAACCTAACAACTGTCAATTTTGTTTGACACTGAACGATGACGTCACTGCTTCAGATTGGCGTTTCCAACCACGTGACTTACAGTTAATAAATCCAATTTTTTTCAATCTATACATCTATACTTATTATAAAACAAAGTCGCTATTTTTTCCCTCATGTCCCTTTGTTCCCTTTAATCTTTAAAACTACGCAACGGATTTTGATGATTCTTTTAGTGTTAGATAGCCCATTTATCGAGGAAGGTTATAGGCTATATTTTATTACGCTAAGACTAATAGGAGCGAAGAAATAGAGGAAAATGTGGAAAAAACGGGGAAAATTATTTGAAAGGGCTAACTTGAATGCGCTAATCTCAGGAACTACTGGTCCGATTTGAAAAATTCTTTTAGTGTTAGATAGCCCATTTATTGAGGAAGGCTATAGGCATAATTTTTTCAGTGGCTATATATTTTATACCCGTGCGACGCCGGGGCGGGTCGCTAGTATTATTATAAAACAAAGTCGATTTTTTCCCTCATGTCCCTTTGTTCCCTTTTATCTTTAAAACACGCAACGGATTTTGATGATTCTTTCAGTGTTAGATAGCCCATTTATCGAGGAAGGCTATAGGCTATATTTCATCACGCTAAGACTAATAGGAGTGAAGAAATAGAGGAAAATGTGGAAAAAGCGGAGAAAATTATTTGAAAGGGCGAACTTGAACGCGCTAATCTCAGGAACTACTGGTCCGATTTGAAAAATTCTTTCAGTGTTAGATATCCCATTTATTGAGGAAAGCTATCGGCTATATTTTATTACGCTAAGACTAATAGGAGAATGTGGAAAAGATGGGGGAAATTATTTGAACGGGCTTATCTTGCGAACTACTGGAGCAATTTTTATGTTATTTGGTACAGATAAGAAGTAGACCACGTGAAGGATCATAGGCTATCGATTTTAATAATTATTTATTCAGTGGCTATATAATTTATACCCGTGCGACGCCGGGGCGGGTCGCTAGTGTAAAATAAAACAAATCAATAATTATTTTTTCGCTATTTGTATTGTTTTAGAGTTTTTATCAATAAATCTATAAAATTTAATAATTATTTAAAAATTTTAAACATACTGTCAACTCCCGGATTATTGTCATGCCTTAGATTGGATGAAAATGTCGTAGGGCATATGGACAGTAACATCCCCGAAAAAAATAATCTTTGTATGAATCAATATTATAATAATAAAGTTAAAAAGTATGGATCATATATTGTTAATAAAGCAATATTATTGCCTCTGTTCATTTATTTTTAAAATGACAATTGACAAGTTATAATGTTTGAATTGATCAAACTATATCATGAAAAATAAGCCCTAAATCAAGACAGAGACAAGAAAACAGGCTATGTATTTAGTTTTTGACGTACATGTTACGCTCAAAGACCGAAAACGCTCAGTGAGCGGAAAAATAGCTCATAACGCGTTGTGGTCACGGTGAAACAGCCACGACGCGAAATTCGCGTTGTGCCACTACTGAAAACAGCCACGACGCATTCTGGCAATCACAAAAAGACCGTAACGCGAAATTCGTGTCGTGACTCGTGGCTGATATGCTATTCGTTTTTCTTGATTTGTTCTTGATTGATTAATCGTCCATAGGTAAGGAAGATTATATTTGAATTACCACGCGTACTACAAAATATTTTTTCTTTTACTAAATCTTTAATTTTTTTAGGAAAGAGAAATTAAAATAAATATATTTCTTTTAATTTCTCTCTCCGCCAGACAGACAGACAGACAGTAATAATATTAGTGCGGGTAATATGTTATATATGGATAATATAACGTGTTTATCATTATTATTTATAAAATATCCATACCTATGGACGATTAATCAATCAAGAACAAATCAGGAAAAACGAATAGCACATCAGCCACGACACGAATTTTGCGTTATGGTCTTTTTGTGATTGCCAGAACGCGTCGTGGCTGTTTTCAGTAGTGGCACAACGCGAATTTCGCGTCGTGGCTGTTTCACCGTGACCACAATGCGTTGTGAGCTATTTTTCCGCTCACTGAGCGTTTTCGGTCTTTGAGCGTAACATATATATGTATGTAAAATGTTGTAAAATTTCAGGTTTTTCACGGACCAAGGTTTGGAGAGGCACCTGCTAGGTTCTCACGGGCTAGTCACCAAGTCTATGCAGGAGGAGGCCAACAAGGGGAATGATGGGGGAAGATGTCCAATATGTGGCAGGGTGAGTTAGCTTGTGCATATTACTATGACCTGCAGGCTTAGCATGGTCACCATAGAAGCGGTTTCTTTCCAAGGACGAATAGACAAAGCGACAGACAAAGGTAATCTGCTATTTAGTCACTGAAATCTGCCAGTATGTCCATTCTTTTCCGTTTGTAATATTGTTATGCTAAACCTGCTGACCTACGAATGAAGACATCTTATTTATTGATACTTGCTCACCGCAAATTTCCACTACTATGTTTCCTGTGTCGCCCGGATAGATAGTGGTTTCTAACCACAATTTTTATAGTGCTATTTGGCGTGCGTGACACTGCGAGCCGACACTCAGTTTAGGGTTGGATTTCTCGACAATTGTATGTCGTGTACCATCGATTCTATTAACACCTCTATCGTGGGTATCGCAGACACAATAGATTTTCAATTGTTATGCGGCAGCCGGCTGCCGCTTGGGGATTGATGGGTTAAAATTTTGTTAAGACACATACACATATACCTTGTTTAATAGCCTATTCAATCTGATAACATATCCACAAATGAAATTCGTGGCACCAACCCCAACCATATCATTCAATTTATGAGCAGTATTGGGTTGGGGATGATACTCTAGTGCGAAGGAGTCACAAATCACAATAGAACCTCATGGGTCGCAGTGACGTCAGGGCTACAGCGACCTGCCTTCTTTGTAAAAAAACAAATGGATATTAATTTTATTTTGTTTTTAGTATTTGTTGTTATAGCGGCAAAAGAAATAACCAATCTATGAAAATGTCAGAAGTCTAGCTATAGCGGTTCTTGAGATACAGGCTACAGCCTGGAGACAGATGGACAGACATCGAAGTCTCAGTAATAGTTTTTTTTTAATAAAAATTGTTGTTTTGTCAAAACGCATGTCCGGTGTTCATTTAATCATGCCACGTAGACACTTGACCAGGAACGAAATGATAAAAGCAGTGGGCATGATTCAAGCTGGCGCTACCCAAATTGTGGTTTCTGAGGCCATGAGGACCAGTTAGAGCGTTATATCGAGGCTTTGGTCACGTTATTGTGTCACGGAGGTGGTGGTACGGCACCGAGGACCTCAACGCATTACAAAACACGTACAGGGACGATTCATAGTAAATGCTGCACGAAGTGCCTTTGACAGTGGGAGAGCCATGTTTCGGCACGAATGGGCCGGCTCCACCGGAGAAATGCCAATGCGTGAAACAGTGCTTGCGCTGTGTTTCGCCGAGTGAGTGAGTTTACCAGAGGCCCAATCGCCTACCCTATTCCCTTCCCTACCCTCCCCTACTTTATTACCCTATTTCCTCCTAAAAGGCCGGCAACGCGCCTGCAGCTCTTCTGATGTTGCGAGTGTCCATAGGCGACGGAAGTTGCTTTCTATCAGGTGATCCGTTTGCTCGTTTGCCCCCTTATTTTATAAAAAAAACGAAGTCAACCAAATGTAACGGCACGCGATGCAATGCGAAGGCTACAGAGAGAGTATGGTTTGCTGGTAAGAGGTCAAACTTTGAGAAGACGGCTGCATGAAGTCAACCTACATGCTCGTAGGTCACTTCGGGTACTAGCGCTAAGGAGAGGCAATCGAGGAAGAAGATTACAATGGGCTATTGCACACGAAAACTCTTCCTCCTTCCTTCTTCCGCCTTCTCAATGGTCACTTGTGCTTTTCACTGATCAATCCAGGGCCCGTACCACGAAACCGTTTTAAGACTCAAACAATCTCACGAGAATGCCGCGTCCTACTCTAACAAACGTGAAACGAATTGTTAGAGCAGGACGCAGCATTCCCGTTCGATTGTTTGAGTCTCAAAACGATTTCGTGGTACGGGCCCAGGTTTGGATTTCATCCTGATTCTCGAAGAATACGCGTTTGGAGAGAACCTGGACGTTGGAATCAACTGATGCACCCACAAAAACCTCATGCATATCAAGGTGGCACGACTATGGTTTGGGCAGGAATTCGTCTCGGCGATAGAACAGACCTCGTTTGGATATTGAATACGAAATAATTAATTTAAAACCACCGGAAAACTGGTTGTTTACAACAACTGCCATCCATCTCTTAGTGTCTAAACACACTAGGCTGAATTACGCCGGCGTAATTTATGTGGCCGAAATTACGTTCAGCCGCTTACGTCTGATGCGACACACTATAAATTACGCGAAGAGCCGAAATTTCGCGGCGTAATTTCCGTTGCGCGCGCGCGTAAGTGAGTATTTAAAATTCTCAGATGTAATGTGTGCGTTAACGCTTTGGAGATAAAGTTGGATTTGCTATGTTCGGTTTTGCTAATTCCGTCGCGTATAGTGTGTTGCTATACAAAACATTACCGCCGAATCGCTGCCGAACTTTACGCTCGACTCGGCTCGACGGAAATTCGGCTCACGACGGAATTTCGGCATAGTGTGTCGTCTGTCGCGTTCCGCCCATATTTTGTATGGATTTGAAACGCGGCGTAAACGCGACGGAATTTACGTCGGCGTAATTCAGCCTAGTGTGTTTAGACCCTTAGTCATATTACAATCTTGCGGTGTTTACAATCGTACGGTGACTTATTCACGATGATCCGTAGTGAGTCGAACTCTTCACGGAACTCCTTGGTCTCCGCACGAAGCAGGCGGACTTCACGTAAAATCTGCTCAGTTACATTTAAGCTTTCGGTTGAGTCCCGCGATGTAACAAATGTGACAGTATCATCACGCACTGGTTGTTCCGAGTTATCCTTCTGTGGTGTTTGCGCTTTGCAGTCGGGGCATTGCCACGAAGAAGTTACCTTAGCATTATTTGAAAGGTTAACACAGGCTTTATGCAAGTATCTTGTACACTTCATGCATCTAACGCCATCTGTCTGTGTCGTAAATTGACCGCAAGCTCTGCACCTTAGTCAAAGAATATATACACTACGCGAAAAGAAGCGACACTTAAACATGTGTGCTCGTAAAATCGCTCACGGCTATGTGTGCGTGTCTGGATCGGCGCGGTGGCTGTGAGCGGCGCGCGAGGCGCGGAGCGCTCACTCCGCGAGTTAATTCGGCCGAGGGCTGACTATTAGGTGGAGCGAGCGCGCCGCACCCGCGCGTCCGCACAACTCACAAGTCTAAATTCCATTTCGGTGTCAACCCTAGCGGTGTACACGTTCCGTTCAAGGTCACCGGCGCTGGAGCTCTCATGTACACGGAATGTCGCCCCTGTGCCTTAGTGGTATTATAATCGTTGCACTTGATTCAGTTCCACAAGAGTTCGCTAGATGGCGTTGCATATATTCAAGCGATACTATAGTCTATGGTGCGTTTGCGCAACCCTATAATCTGTGATAAAAACTAGTAATGGTGGTCTCTACTATTAGCAGCGGGCTTGCTTGCTGCGTTTGCTGAGCTGGGGCCAATTTTTGGCGTCACACAGCATTATAGTAAATTAATATTATAATCTGTGGTAAAAACTAGTATGGTGGTCTCTATTATTAGCAGCGGGCTTGCTTGCTGCGTTTGCTGAGCTGGGGCCAATTTTTGGCGTCAATTTTAATATTATAGGCAAAATTAATTTTAATATTATAGGCGAACTGTACTACTGACTTATATTATGACTTATAACGCCTCCGTGGTCCAGTGGTCCGGAGCGTCGCTCTTGACTCGGAGGTCGTGGGTTCGATTCCCGCGTTGGAAACATGTTATTTCCAAGTTTGGTTAGGACAATGCAGGCTGATCACCTGATTGTCTGACAAGTAAGATGATCCATGCGTCGGATGGGCATGTAAAAAGTCGGTCCTGCGCCTAATCTCTCGCCGGTCGTGTCGGTCTGCAGTCCCACTGGGTTATGAAGGAATAGAGAGTGCTCTTGTGTACTGCGCACATACTTGGGCACTATAAAATTACTCCTGCGTACCTGGCCTGGCTTCAATTAAACCGGCCACCGTCACCGAAACCGGTGTGGGGAGTATTATTATTATATTATGATGTATTGTATGATGCTAAAAATAAATCCATTCTTATTCTTATTATAGTCTATGATGTTGACACTTGACCTACGAAAGTACCCACTTTTTAAAAAGTCACTTCAATTATTGTTGCACCAAATCACAGTTTTTTCACTCAATTACTGGATGTTCCGCGTACATCTATCGTCGCAAACACTAATATCAGGCCTCCGTGTTACCGCGCAAAAAACTAAAGTACATATTTTGTCGTATTTTGACTCGATTTAGCAATTTTTAGATCAAATTAACGTGAGTGTTCACTGTTCACCCTAAGACCCCCCGCGCATTAGGCGGCCAGGTCGCGCGGCCAGGTCGCTGCGGCCAACTAATTCTTCTACGATATATGTAGGTGCGCGCATTGCGCGACCAGCGGCCAGCTGTCACGCTCTGGTCGTGCGGCCAACGAAAAACATCGCGACACACACGCGGCCACTTGGCTGCCGCGGCCAACGAGATACGGGAATTTTTATGAAATTACTCAGTGTGCGCGCACTGGTCGCCGCGGCCACACGTCTTTTGTATACAGAAAACAAAATAATTGTCAAAGTTTACCCATCAAATCACTTGTCATACGAGTGTGTTCGCAGACGTGGCCACAAAGTGCGCGGGGTGGTCGCAGCGACCTGGCCGCACGACCTGGTCGCCTAATGCGCGGGGGCCCTAAGACTTGAACCGTGTCACACCTGAGGCGACGTGTTTGACGACGAATTTGAGGCGCGTTTCTCTTCTGGTTGATTTCATAAACAAAAAAAACCTTTGTCTTTTCAGGTTTACCAGTGGAAGCTTTTGGACCACGTGGCCAGGGATCACAAGATGAATCTCAAACCTGCACACCTCTCGTACAAGTGTACTGTGTGCTCCGCCATATTTGGCCTCTACAAACAGTTTGAGAACCACGTCTACTCGGCCCATAGCGTTGTAGCCAAACGGGTCATGAACAAAGGCAAGAGCTTACCACAGTCCAAGATAGGGAACTCCATCCTCAAGCCGCTGAGGAATAGAGACGATTTAACGATTACACCCTCATCGGGACGGAGCCTGTCATCGGATGAGGATTAGTAGGTCAGTAGCAGAAATATTATTATTTCGAATATACTATAGTATATCATGTTATAGGCAATTAGTGCTTATAAATTAAGATGTGCTTGTGTGTATTATTTATTTTTTACTTCAAAATAAGATGTAGGTAATTGTGACAAAATAACGCAAATATTGAAATTTATAATATGCATTGCGAATTTTGTTTAGAAATACGCCATAAAGTGATAAAGAAATCTAAAAACTAGAAAATTAATGCATAGCAATTTATTTTTGTAAATACGAGGGCTGCTATTTATGTATCCGGAACTGGCCACTTACAAGAACAATATTTAAAAAGTAATTACAACATTTGAAAATAGAACTCTTTGGTTGAAGAATACATTTTGTTTCATGTGACTGTCAATTATTTTTCCATTGTGGCGTCATTTTAAAAATTGCGTGTCTTCATTTGCCATGGATTTAACGCGTGAACATTTTCGTGCAATGATTTACTACGATTTTCGGCGTGGGCTAAATCAACAACAGTGCTTTATTCAACTCACCGCAACTTTTGGAGATGAAGCACCATCAAAAACCACTGTTTATCACTGGTACAGTGAGTTTAATCGTGGGTGGTCTATGCTCACGGATGAAAATAAAGAAGGTCGCCCAAAAACAGCTGTTGTCCCACAAAATATAGATGCTGTGCGGGAACTAATAATGCGTGATCGTCATGTTACATATCGCGAGATAGAGGCGTCTTTAGGCATAAGTATGACGAGCATACATAAGATATTACACGAACATTTGGCTGTAAAAAAATATGTTCGCGTTGGATTCCGCACAACTTGACAATCGATCAAAAACGGGCTCGTGTCGATTGGTGCAAAAAAATGATAAAAAAATACAACCGTGGTACGTCAAAAACCGTTTATAATATCTACACAGGTGATGAATCTTGGATCTATGCATATGACCCCGAAACTAAACAACAGTCAACGGTGTGGGTTTTCCAAGATGAGCCGAAACCAACAAAAGTTACTCGTGCAAAAAGTACTTTGAAGCAAATGGTCGCCTGTTTTTTTGGAATTAATGGACATGTGGCTACAGTGCCATTAGAGAATCGTAAAACGGTTAATTCTGAATGGTATACGACCATTTGTTTACCAGAAGTCTTTGAAGAAATAAGAAAGGACAACCGACAACGCAGAATCATATTACATCACGACAATGCTAGCTGTCACACCTCAGCTGAAACAACTCAGTTTTTGGAGGGTCAAAAGATGGAATTGACTGGTCATCCGCCGTACAGTACACTCTACTGATATGATTTGGCACCTAACGATTTCTTTTTATTTCCATACGCGAAGAACAAATTACGTGGTCAACGTTTTTCGAGCCGCGAAGAGGCTGTTGATGCGTTCAAAATGCACGTTTTGGAGATACCTCAATCAGAATGGAAAAAGTGCTATGAAAATTGGTTCCAGCGTATGCAAAAGTGTGTCAATCATCGCGGCGAATATTTTGAAAAGCAATAAAACCATAATAAATGATATATGTTTGTTTCTTTTTTTAATTCCGGATACATAAATAGCAGCCCTCGTAAGTACATATCTAAATAAACATGTTTGTTTCTTTTTTTAATTCCGGATACATAAATAGCAGCCCTCGTAAGTACATATCTAAATATGAATATGTTTTTGATTATTGTAATTTTTTGCTGTTATTGTTGATTCATGCCAATAACAAATTTTTCCGTATTCTCCTTAGTGTATGCCAAATAATTTCTAATCAATAATCATCAACAAATCGCACTTTTCAAAAAAAAATCGTCTTGTGGTTTTAGAAAAACTTGAGACCATTAAAAGGTTGTTTAGTAATTTGAAACAATGCAAAACTAAATTTTCTACAGCTCCGCAAAGTACCTTTTTACTCAATGCTTAGCAATGATTTTTAATTAGTGTATTTGAAATTAGGTGCTTAAAAAGTTCACACTTGTGTATCCAGAGCCAAAGCTATGCTACCATAATAAGTCCGTACAGTAGGTAGTTACTACCTAAAAGAGTAACATCTAAAAAACTAAAGTTTATTGTAGACTAGAAAGGAAAAGGAAAAAACATAACAATTACTGTTTTGTGCCCTCTATTACTGCTTGATATCACTCTACTGATATGATATTTTCTTATTAATTTAAGAAGAAATGTTATTTCTTGCTTGCGATCACTTCGTTACAAACAGATGTAAATTACAAAAGCATAGTTTCCAAAGATTCTTTACATTTTGACGATTGATACCTTAATAATAATTATCATTATAAATGTTACAAAGTTTATTGATCTTAAGGGTCGCAGTTCAGACCGAGACGTGCGGCGATGACGCTTGAAGAATCTGTAATATAATGCTGTGCGTTGCGTCGATTTGTATCGTTGTTATAAAGTGCCACCCGTATAGCGTCTCTATCTGACTATGACATGTTATCGTTTTAACCCATCGATCGTGGCAAAACGAGACACAATAGCTTTTTCATTGTTATCGCGGCCGGATGTGGCCGCTTGGGGCTTCATGAATTAAATCGTGTACACGCGACATTTTCTTTTTTGTTGTTGCCTTTATTCAATAGCGGTGTATATTTTATGACCTCATTCCCATACAGCTGCAAAACAGTAACTCCGCATAGGTTCCATTCCAATGTATAATGCAGTGCGAAGAGTTGAGTTGGATTTTTTATTTGTTTTTTTTTTCCATTTTGTTTTATTTATATTATACAGGATGTAACAAAACTAAGTGATAATACTTTAGGGTGTGTTGCTTGTAGAGAGTTCACTGTAAAAGTAGCAGCGCTGAAAGACCAATTTTTTTCACCTTTGTATAGACAAACGCCCTAACATCACGAGTTTCCCCATACAAAACTGAAAAAAAATTGGTCTCTCAGCGCTGCTACTTTTACAGTGAAGTTACAACTTGTATATTGGTTGTACAGGATGTAACAAAACTAAGTTATAATACTTCAGCGTTGCTACTTTCAGTGAAATCTGTATAGATATGTACTAGCGACCCGCCCCGGCGTCGCACGGGTATAAAATATATAGCCACTGAAAAAATTATTAAAATCGATAGCCTATGATCCTTCACGTGGTCTACTTCTTATCTGTGCCAAATAACATAAAAATTGCTGCAGTAGTTCGCGAGATAAACCCTTTCAAATAATTTCCCCCGTTTTTTCCACATTCTCCTATTAGTCTTAGAGGCCGTACATAAAATACGTCACACACAAATTAACTATTGTTGACCCCCTCCCCCCCGGTTGTCACGCTGTGTCACACTTTCTGTGACCCCCCCCTGTAAATATTACGTCACAAAAACTAAGCCCCCCCCCTAAACATGATTTTTGAATGATAATACAAAAATGATATTAGAAAATATTTTTTTTATTTTTATAATAAAATTTAAATATACATATCTTTAATAACAAACAAATCTATACATATAATAAAACTGTAGAAATGAAAATTCTGTACATTAAAGTTATTCAAAAAATAATAAGCGGGTGGTAATACTACATCGCTATAGAAGCCAAAACTGTGGTTAGTTTTTTTGTCTGTCTGTCTGTCTGTCTGTCTGTCTGTCTGTCTGTATGTTTGTTCCACTATCACACGAAAACTATTGATCCGATTTGAATGCGTTTTTCGCAGATATATTTGTCTTCTTCCAACTTAACATCTGGTGCATAAAAAAATTTCCCCCCACCCCTCTAAAGGGACGAAAGAGGGGGTCAATTTTGTATGAGACTTTTGCTTTAACGAAAACTACTGATCCGATTTGCATACGGTTTTCGCAGATATATTTGCCTTCTTCCAACTCAAAATCTGGTGTATAAAAATCATCCCCCCACACCGCTCTAAGTGGAGCAAAAAGGGGGTCAGATTTTGTATCAAACTTTTTTCTTTAATGGACTTACTTCATATTATTAACTGTTTTTTCCAACTTAATATCTGGTGAATAAAATTTTTACCCCCACCCCTCTTAGGGGACAAAAGAGGGAGTAAGTCTTTGTATCAACTGATGAAGTAGAAATACTTTAAATGGCAAAACAACGGTTGCCGGAACAGCTAGTAAATAATATGTATGAAGGAGTGTTATTTTCTCAGTGTGTTTTGTTAAATATTATATCGAGTTTAACTTGATATATTTATTTATATTTATTACAATAATTTGTTAAATACATTATACAATTTATTGTAATAAATATATATTATGTATACATTTAAATATCGGTATATATTTACTAATACGAAATAAATGACTTTTATCATTACAAAATTGAAAAAAAAAAGTCGAGAGAATGAATACATACTCAGTATTTTTTTTTAAAGAACGGCGAACGTCACGCTGCCGTAGACCCCCTGTCCCCCTTGTCATATCTTGTCACACTCGGCAAATCCCCCCCCCCCCTTGTATGCGAACGTATTTTTTGAATGGCCCCTTAGCGTGATAAAATATAGCCTATAGCCTTCCCCAATAAATGGGCTATCTAACACTGAAAGAAATTTTCAAATCGGACCAGTAGTTCCTGAGATTAGCGCGTTCAAATTAGCCCTTTCAAATAATTTTCCTCGTTTTTTCCACATTTTCCTCTATTTCTTCGCTCCTATTAGTCTTAGCGTGATAAAATATAGCCTATAGCCTTCCTCGATAAATGGGCTATCTACTATCTATGTCACTGAAAGAATCATCTAAATCCATTGGGTAGTTTTAAAGATTAAAGGGAACAAAGGGACATGAGGGAAAAATGCGACTGTTTTGTAATATGTATATAGAATAGGTAGGAACAATCCCTAAGTAATGTATTATCACTTAGTTTTGTTACACTCTGTTTATTCATTTTGATATACAGTTTAAATTATTAATTTACTATCAATGTTTGTTGGAGGTACCAACTGCCAATGTTAAAAATTTTTTACGTCTAATTAACTTAAGCTTTTGTGTCTATGATTATGTGCAGTAATTTATAATGTTGTCATAATATTATGACTAGGGCCCGGATTTATATTTAAATACATATTTTTGTTTTGCGCGATTTTCGGCCTAGAATGTGTTTTTTACATGAATTATCATGTTTAGACTGAAAAACTAAGTTTTATTTTCCATATTTTTCCATATTTTCGGGTTTTACAAAGATAAGTCCATATTTTGCAATAAAATGTCACAATCATCCATATTTTCATAAAAATACAACAAAAAAATACGTTCCCGCCACTATGCGGCTGCGTATTTCGTTCCTCTCGCGTTTTATCGTCGTATTTTGTTTCCAAAGAAGGTATATTATTGAAGAAATAGAAAATAAATTTTCAGATGCTAAAGGTCCTGTTGCTGACATGGCAAAACAAAAACTGAAGTATGTTTCGGTCTTCGGATAAAATAAAGGACTTAAGTAATACACAAAAAAAAACTGTGCCGATTTTTGATGCTTGACGTATGCACTATGCACTATGCAACCATCACGCCATGTGACGTGCAGAGATCATTTAGCCAATATTAAGCGGACCCATTATTGGAACGAAGTTCCTTATCCCGCGTTCGGCGTAAATCTGAAGGCTAGACGGAACGATATTTGACCTTGATTTGACCTCGACGCTTTTTTTATTAGTACCTGCATGTTAGGGGCAGATGGCGTTGATAGTAAGTATTCCTGTGCGTCAACTAGACGGCGTTTTTTTTTAAATAAACAGCGACGCTTTGTTAGTATTCCTGGGCGTCAATAGATGGCGTTTTTTTTTTAAATTTGAGTGTATAATATAATAATATATATGCAGGTTTTTTTCACATAAAGAATTAACTTCGTTCCATTCGGGTGTCCCTTGACACCTCTCAAGTTTTTTTCTATAATAAAGACTTTTTTTATTCCCAAACCAAATATGCTTTCTGGCATAGCTATGCCATAATATAAACATGCTATGCTGGCTAGCATGGCATATTTCTGGCCTCTGTCTCTTTGTTAACGCCGCGATAGTGCCTCTTTTCTTACCTACATTAAAATAATGTTTAATTATTGTAATTTTATACTCCATATTTTTTCCATATTTTCGATTTTTAGTCCATATTTTTCCATATTTTCGATTTTTTTGTCCATATTTTATGTACATATTTTGGATTTTTTAATACATATTTTTCCGGGCCCTAATTATGACATATTGTGTAATTCACTAATTACAAAGTTTATTCATTTATTGGAATGGATTTTGACCACTGGCTAATATTTATCGTAATCCATTTCAATAAATGCATGAGAACTATGAGAAAAATAAAAATGCGTCAGTTGAAGATGGTCGCGTTATCTGAAAAAAAGGTGCACGTGAATAACGAATTTGGAGCAAGGTAGTTGCGGGCGACATCCAGTAATTATATACAAAAAAACTTTCGATAACGTTACGATTGATCTTTAGCTTGTTCCTCCCTTTTCTCGAAGCGTTTCTTCGATTTTGAACCATCATAGTATAAACAACATCATTTGGTTTCAGGTTAACAATATAGAAGCCCAAGCTTGCCAAGCGATCGATGGACGAAGTGACCGACTAGTGTGCATTCCAATTACTACACACGACCAAAATGAGAGAAAGACTCTTAAAAATGTACAAAATATCTCATGGATTTTACATGGCATAAATAGGTATTATAAAGGATGAACAAAACCTTCACTGACATTTTTCACTTTTATATAATTTGTACACATATAGATAGTACAGAACTTTAGACTATACCATGAAAAGAATTTGTTAATAGTGAATATCAAATGCTAGGCAATATAATATAAAAACTTCGAACCATCATAGATATAGAAGTTAGAACCTAAGATTGATAAAGTCCTTGCTGCTTAGAGATAGACATAGTTTCTAACCGAATAATTTACACTTCAAACATACCATCTTTTAATATTTATTATTGATTTCTCGGCAACTAATCACCTACTAACTCTAGGAATTATGACTTATCCCAGAGAAAACGTTTTTTTTTCTCAAGATTACTCTGTTTTCTAAAGAGATATCTCTGTCTGTCCATCTGTCCGTCTGTCTCCAAGCTGTAACTCAAGAACGGTAATAGCTAGAGAGTTGAAATTTTTACAGATTATGTATTTCTGTTGCCGCTATAACTGAATACTAAAAACAAAACAAATTAAATATTTAAGGGGGCTCCCATACAATAAACGTGATTTTTCAAACATTTTTTGCTCGGTATCAATGATGACAACAAGTAGGCACTTGAAATTTTCACAAAAGTCTTAGTTATATGTGTACTTTAATAATTCATAATAATATTTAAATAAAATAAAAATTTAAGGGGGGCTCCCATACAAAAAACACAAATTTTGACCTATTTTTGCTCTAACGGTATGGAATCCTTCGTGCGCGAGTCCGACTCTCACTTGGCCAATTATTTTTCTAGACATAAAAGATTATATAGGTTTATTAAGATCAAGTGCTTGGTTCTTATAACCTCTTTGTTTTTTAATGAACTTATAAACGAGGCTTAGACGTCGAGGTAGCTTTTCCAAAAGGATAATTTAAATTATTGCAATGTCTCTACGCTAGAATGCAGCACTAGCATAATATACAGTAAACAAAACGTTTTGTTCGACGTTTGACAACGTTTCTATCAATATTCTGATACGACGTGTGCAACATGTCGGATTTTGGTCGAATTATTTACTGTACATGTGCTAGTAGGGTCCTCTGGTCCGACCTGTGCGAAATATTCCATTAGATAACTGCGACAAATAGGACTCTACCTAGTACCATACGTAACCATGAACGTGGTTAGATATGTATTCAAATAACTTTATTTTAAAAGGATCCCAGATTTATTTATTTATGCATCCCCAGAACACATGAATGTCTCTGGCGTGGAAATTCACTTTTATATATTTTATTATCAATACAAATTTTGACGGCAAAAAGGTCGATCTAGTGGTAAATCGATATATTGTCGAAGATAAATAAAACGAAGTGTCTAAAATGGCAGCCTTCTGCACATTGTAATGTTGAATGTCATTGGAAACTTAAATCACATTATAAGATTGAAATGGCATAAAATGATTAATCATATGCTGCTGGTTAGGGTTTCGTTTTAGAGTATCGTAGTCAACCAAGTTTTGTTGATTACAGAACCCTAAAACGGAACCCTAACCAGCTGATTTTTTGTATATTGATGGGTTATTTCTTACATAATTTAAGAGTAACATTGTCCTACAAATAGAACAATCCATATTTTAAGACCATCAAATCCAAGTATAAAATCCTTTCTATTTCTGTTAGCTACCATACTTTCGAGATTTTAAGCAGATAAAAATGTTGTTCGTCTTATCAAAATCAAGCTACTCAAAAAAAAATTTAGCTTGATAGTACTTAACATAGTAATTTTTATTATATAATTGTTATCAATTATCATCATTCATCAGTCCGTCAAGGTGTGACGACGCTAGTCCTCACAAAGCTCGGCTTTTATATAGCTAGTAAAGTAATAGTGCTCTCTAGTAATTATTGTGTTCTCATTCTATAATAAAAATGGATTCAAATAAAGATAATAATATTGGTACAAGGAGATTGGCAGTTATAGCTACAAGAATACCGTTACCAAAAGCTCCCCTGTCTAAGTTACCGAAGCTGTTGCTGCAGAAAATAATCGGCCAAGTGCGAGTCGGACTCGCGCACGAAGCGTTCCGTACCATTATAGAGCAAAATTAGACCAACAATTGTGTTTTTTGTATGGGTGCCAACCTTAATTTATAATTTTATTCTAATATTATTATTAAATATTAAAGTACACGTAAAACTAAGGATTGTGTGAAAATTTAAGTGCCTACCTGTTGCCATTGACATAGAGCAAAAAAAGGCCAAAAAAATTACGTTTGTTGTATGGGATTAAATATTAATTTAATTTTGTTTTTAAAGTACTTGTTGTTATAGCGGCAACAGAAATAGACAATCGGTGAAAATTTCAACTCTAGCTTTTACCGTTCTTGAGTTACAGCCTGGAGACATACAGACGGACAGACGACGAAGTCTTAGTAATATGGTCCCGTTTTTACCCTTTGGGTACGGAACCCTAAAAAGAAGGAAGGTTATACCACTGAGGAACATTAACCAAATTGAAACTACGATCACGGTCTTCGTCAATAAGAAATGTCCACTAAAGATAGATACATCTAACGCAACAGTCCGTAGAAGAGATCTAAATAGGGATTTTAATATATTCAAAGATGACAAGAATGAGCCGCCATTGCTCGAAGCTAGTCCATCGGGAAAAGACGTCAAAATAACATAACAAAAAATGTAAAGAGAAGCCTGAAGCGACAAGCGACAGTTTCCACTGAAGCGGACCGAAACTTAGCGGTGCCGAATTGACCAATCACCATGCTCGAAATCTTCGCTGTCATTCCGCTGGAATAGCACGATTGGTCAATTCGGGCACCACTAAGCTCCGCTTCAGTGGAACGCAGCCTCACCTGAGCCGACTGAGAAGAAAAAAAGAGAACTTTAAACGGCGGTTGGAGTTTTAAAATGTTGACACGTGTCATCTCTTTCTATATCTTCGTTAATTTTAATACTAACTTTTCTGGTTCTTCTTTTCTATATTAGTAATTTTGAATGAGTTACTTTTTTATTCCGTAGCATGTCCATCGTGGGTATCGCAGACACAATAGATTTTTAATTGTTATGCGGCAGCCGACTGTCGCTTGGGGATTGATGGGTTGATAAAAAAATGTTCTAGGGAACCCTGACTAAGTATTAAGAAGTAACGGCCGCACTCAGATATATTTAATAATCGATTAAAGTTCAATGTAATGAAGAGTTTGGCAGACCAACGCATGCAGTATGGGGCTTATGTCAAAATCTTTATTTAATTCTGATTAAATTCAGTAATTATTAGTATTCGTCTGAGTGCAGCAGCTATGGATTAAAATTGTCAAACTATGGACGCCTCATTGAGGAATTGTTTCATGATAGTAGAGGGTCAGGTAGACGCGCCTTAACTCTAAGAACTTCAAAACTTTACTGAGAAATGAATGTCTATTTCTATGCAGATTGATTTTATCATGGACTTTAACTCCGACAAATTAGTAGACTAGTATAATGATTAATGACAAAACAATATAGAAGAGTCAAGAAAATAATAATTTTATACCTAAGTTAGAATTAGTATTTAGTAATTATCATTTTGCGGAAACAGTTTCCATATTATGAAATAAAAGAAACTACTTAATAATTTTAAACTTATGAATGAAACTGAAGCAATAACACATTCCCAATTAATATTATCCACACTTTATCTAATCCTTGTCTTTGTTTGAGACGTTGGAAAAGTGATTTACTAGACATAGACATACATGGAATAGCCTAGCGTGAATTAAATGGGTTATTACTAAATCCCAATATGTTTTGACACTATGATTAAGCAGTTAAATAACACTGCCAAGGCCTTTGGCCAAGTGATTGGATACAAAATAATAAAAGGTGCAATAATGGATGTTAGTTTTAATAACTTGTAATTCTAGTTGAATCTTACACACAAGAAAAATAATATTATTGTATTTTTAGATTTCCTTCTTTGTAAGACTTACAGACTATCTTTTAATTAGGGCGTAACTAACTGACGCATTCAGAGGCGAATGTTAAAACTAGAAACAAATTATCAGACGCAACCATAAGTCGCGGCTGATGGATGCGGCTTAACAATGTGCACGGTTCATCCGCGGACGTCTTTATTGAATTGTAATTAAATAAAGAGTTTGACAGATACTGTATTAGGCTTATGACAACTTGTCTCACTCTGGCTGCGCCCCGTAAACATGCCCTTATAAAATGCTTATACTATCACTTAGTGGAAAAGATGATTTGAAAGCCGTGTAAATATTTTTTTTTAATTTTGTGAAGGCTAAAGTTTTAGACGGCCGATTCTCGTAATTGAAAGTATTCTATACGTAGTCCATTATCTGTAAAAGTATTTGTCTCATTTGCACGAGCATAATATTTCGATTTTTAGGAGCATGAAATTTCCAAGTTTTTGATGACAAAAATTGGGTTTTATTATCTGACAGGGAATAAAACAGTTATGGAAGGGAGTGGAAGAGTCACAGAACGTCATACAAATGTTGGCACTAATATGAAGTTTTGTGTCCCGCCTCGTGGTGTGGACTGTGGACCATAGTATTAAATATGAAATTAAGTTTTTTGTAACCTTACAATAAACATTGCTGGGAATTGATCTATAGTCTATACATACATAATATTATAATTAATATGTTAGCTACGACCTACGCTACGACGCTCGGTCTGAATATCTCAAGTCAGTGATAACTGCCAGTAGATAAGTGAGAGATTCTTCCAAATTATTAGTTGGAATGTATACTAAGGAGACATTACCTCAACAAATATCATAATATATGAGACGATTTTTGTAAGATACTGTGCAAAAGTTATATAATATACCCTGTAACTTTATAGAGGCGATGCTTCTTATACCCCGTCCGTACGGTCGACAGAAATGACCATTTGCATTAAGATTATAGACTCTAGCACATGCAAGAGGGTAGTTTTCCACAAAACTAGACAAGAGGGTAAAATTACATTTTGTAGAGAAGTAGACTCTTTTTGAATAGAATAGAGGCTTTAATCATATTGTAAGCGATAGAGATATTTGTGTCTACTGTACGCACGGTGTAACAAAACACCCATTATTTATAACAAAGATTGTTACAATGTATATTCAAGTAAAATAAGCAATGACACAATATAAATAATATAATATATTTTGGGCATATGGTAGTCGATAATTCTATGTTTTAGTCAGAGTAATTAACGTTTACTACCTTTTCTTACTTGTATATTATAAGTTGTTGATCACTACCATAGCTACAAAAACAGTATTGTAAATATAGCGTTCTTTGGTCCATTTAATTTAATTATTATTGTGTAGATTTTCTGGGCATTCATAAGTTTAACTTGTGATAGGCCTGATTATTTTTGATTATAATAAATTAATGTAGGTAAAAGTGAATGATAAAAGTGCAGCCCTGAATTTGGTGTCGGTATTAGATAATAAATTACGTTTGATTTTATCTACATTGATTACGAATGAGTGAAGTAAATATTAACTAGAAAAATCCCTCATAATCAGGATTTATTACATTACACAAATTGTAATATTGTTTTTTTTTATTCTATGTTTGTACTGCTACTGTAGCGTAAACTTTACTTACTATTTAACTCAAGAACCAGATTAGAGTCAGTCAAGAAATCATAACTAATTTCGATAAGTTTTTGATCTACAGCATAATTTATACAGTGTTAAGTGTAAAACAAAGTTTAAAAGAGTATCTACGTAATAAAAACGAATTTATTTAAGTTACAATAGTTGTAAATCTGTTAAGGCAAAATTGATTCGTTAGATTAATCTTTTGTCGTTGTTTCCTAACATTAAATTCTAGTAGATGTTCGATTAAATTTTTCATTTCATTTCAAAGATAAGCTAATGATGTCTCTTGTTTAAACCCGTGGGCTTAGATATGGCAATCTTTAATCATTTGGCGCTATTTTTGACCGACTTCCAAAAAGGAGGAGGTAATACGTTCGGCTGTATGTATTTTTTTTATGTATGTTCAACAATTACTCAGCCGTTTGTGGTCCGATTTTCAAAATTCTTTTTGTGTTGTATAGGGTTTGATTCGAATTTGGTACCATGTTCATAAAAGTGGTGATCTGATGATGGGATCCTTGAGTAATCGAGGGGAGTCCTTGAAATTTGTATGGAAACATATAGTGATTTCGATTTTTTCTGAAGCATTCGAGGTAAATGCTACCAAAAAGTAAGACTTCGCACCAGGTTATACCCTGGATCCGAAGGTACCGAACAGAACTTTTGGATGCTTATAGGTACCTACAGGTTCGGGGATTTCGGCGTTGTTTAAACAACTGAAAGCATAAGCCAACATATCAATTTCATTGATCATCATCATTACAACCATAATTATACCATGGGTCATCACACTATGACCCAATTATTGGTACTTTTCGCGATATTTTGCATCGAAGCAGTTGTTTTTGATGATGATTTCGCTGTTTGTGGACCGATTATCAAAATTCTCGTGTTGTTGTATATGATATAATCTTAATTTTGTATAACAATTACGAAAGTGGTGAGCTGATGATGGGATCTATGAGCAATCGAGGGAAATCCTTGAAATTTATCAAAACACTCATAGTGGTTAAAGTATTGTTTCTAGTTAAAGTTAAACATATGTTACGAATAAGAGAAATTTCATACGAAGGTGTCTCTTGGTCCAAAGTCACTGAATAGAACTCCTGAACTTTAAAGATAAAAGTTTGGAAATTGCAGCATCGCTTAGATAACTGCAAGCATTTATCACAATTTCGCTTACAGTAACATAATGTGAATAGTTAACATTCGTACCTATTGGTTATTTACGCAAAAGCATTATTTTGTAGATAACTAAAAAGAGTGAAATTATTATTTTTAACAAAAAATTAAAACCGACTTCCAAGGTAAAAACAATAGTAATATGAACTAAAAAGTATTAAATAACTCTTACTCTTTAATAGTGCCTTTTTCAGAATTCGTCTAAATCTGTCAACTATTACTGTACATTGCGTGCGTCCACAGTGCGTTTTTCGCGTAACTTTCTGCCGCGCACTGTAAAACTCTGGTCTCACCATTGCAACGAACTTTTGATAACCTGATTATTGACATTTATTTGAAATCAATAAACAATAAATATTTATTATTATTCATACATTGTTAGTCCCAGAAGAATTTTAACATTAATAATTGTTTTGAATTGTCACAGTAAGATTTAAAGTAGTGCATTTGGCCATGTTGCAACACAAAATGAAACATTAGTGCTGAATTTATTAAATGTATAATATATTATTAACCCTAAACATTTAAGTCCATTTAATTTTTGTTTTTATAATATTTCAACTTGTGAAATAGTGATGATAAAATCCACAATTCCCTTGTATAATTTGCACTGTTAATAATATATTGTAATGTTTATGAGATTCTCACCACTAGACGTGTCGAGTCAGCACCATTTTAAATCACAAACCTTCGCCAAGAATTTTGTTACATATTTGTAAATATTAAAATGAATATTTTGTCTGAAACACCTTTAGAATAATTACGATTAAGACTTAATAAGAAAATTATTTTATTTAATGAAAACTCAATTAAGGTTATTCGTTCTTGTTAAACTAGAGATTTTATTTGGAAGTACCAAGCCTTATAATATACGAATATAATACTTGTGCCTAATTCATACACCTAAGATTCACCGAGGCAGCCCTCAGCTCTGTAAAATCAATGCGTGGATGCATATTGTTTTATTTTATTGTTTCAATAGTATGTAACGATTTATTTGAACAGCGGCGCGGTCTTGCTGTCATTTATAATTGCTTACACACATGACACAATTATTGCATGTGATCTCAAGATGTAGCCGTCAAACCGCGCGTTTGCGCGGACGCATATATATCCAGCCTTACTAATAAAAAAATCCACAGACAAAATCTTTTAGCTTGTCTTCGTCTAGTAATTATTGGAAAAGTCATTAAAGACAAAGACAGTAGACCTTAAATACTTACACTAAAATAAATACGCTGCATTGATATTATAGTTATTAGTAAGATGATTTATGATTACGGCAATAATTTGTAATTTTGTAAGCCGGTGCGCCTCGCTGAAAAGTAACATCGGGAAAAAGAAAAGTTGAGTTGTTCCATCAAGGACAGATTCGGGAGATTAGACTCACTCTTATCGGTTATGATGAAAATAACAATATATTTTATATCATAAGAGATTAATTAACAAACATACACATTAAAGTTGTCGTGAATTTGTCCAAAACGCAAAGACTCGCTTCTTTTATTATTATAATTTCTCACAATGGCCAGTTTACATTATTCCAATGCAATTGTCCAATACATCCCTGGAATAATGGATGGAGCACTAGAATGCACTGAATTCCAGTGCCCGTTTACATCATTCCAGTAGCAATGGATGGATTGGAATAATGTAAACCGTTCATAAAGATTTAACGTACTATGTTTTTCATATCTGTTAATTATGTATTAATTATTATAGCTCAACTACACCTTTGTTAAATTATTACTGATTTTGTTGTAATTTGTGCATGATACATATTTTTTGATCCACGCATTTTAAAATTTGACAAACGTTCAGCGATAATGCTACATACATACCTACAGTAATTACACGTTATATAAGTTTTGTAAAAAATCTACAGTAAATGATTGAGTGTTAAATAAAGAGGTTGTTCTTATTATTCAAAAATATTTTTTATTTTGTCCTTTTTTTTAAGTTAAGTTGCCCTTGTTGAGAACAGTGAACACTATTCAGATGAAAAATGCCTATAGTAGGTACTTTGCCTAAGAAAATTACCTTAAAAATGGGTAGGTAATTATTTAAGAGATTTTTTTAAAAACCTTATAATCATATTAGTAACAAATAAAAAAAATCTTGCATTAAGAACGTGGACTGGAAATTATAACTACCGTCCAAGCCCGATTTGGACTTGTTAGTCCAACAAAAAAAGGAATAGTCCGAGTCGGGCTTGGACGGTATAGCTGGTATAATCCGTAATATTCGCATGTTCTATTGTAACTGGTAGTCATGAATAAAAAATCTTCCATTGGTACAAATTCAGCTGTTTAGTATGTTTAAGAGACACCTAAGTAGTTCAAAGGTAATTTCATAATTCCCAAATCTGTGCGCAGCACTCTAGAGTCTAGACCAGCGGTTCCCAACCTTTTTAGAGCTGTTACCCCTATGGCCTGTTAGAGAAACTGATTTTACCCCCCCAATTAAAAACAACTTCCAACTTTACAAATTTGTATTGGTACATGCGTTTTTTTATATAATTAGGTTCAGACTTCAGTTACACTTAACGCGCGTCTCATATTATCATGCTCCACATTCAGACGGTTTCTTGCCTTTTTTTAAATGTTACCAGAGTCGAGAGGCCGCTCTCTCATTTACAAGTGGTAACGGTACCAACATTTTCAGATCTCTGTCGGCAATGATAGGGTATTCTGTAGCTGTTTTTCTCCAAAATGTACAGTTTATTATTTTTTTCTGCCAATTCATCTATTTTAGGTACCACCTCTGTTACCCCTTTAGAATAGCTATTTTACCCCCGCGGGGGTAATTACCCCCAGGTTGGGAACCGCTGGTCTAGACTAAATTGCCTGTTTTCCTATCTGTTTTCACCAACCGTCTCAGATCTAATGCTAAGTCGTGATCCCTAGCGAGACCGCTGTCAAGTATTTCTTAAAATACTTGACGTTTTTAGGGTTCCGTGGCCAAATGGCAAAAAACGGACCCCTTATATATCGTCATGTCTGTCGTCTGTCTGACACTTTTTTTTTTGCCAGGAAAATTGACGATTATTTTATCTTCCAGGGGGGGGGGGGGGGGCAGCCGCCCCCCCCTGCCCTGCCCCTACCTGGGTACGCCCATGCCTGAATACACTACTACACAAGGCCTTTGCATCCGTTGTGGATAATTAGTACAGTATTTTCAGGGCGAAGAAATCCTTCAAAATATTGTAGTGCCTGCAGGCCCCTGGGACAACATTTTGAATGTCCGTATGCCCAAGCACTTACGGCATTCTCGCAACATTCGGCCTAGTCCAGAGGAATGAGCAGGTCAATACGTCTGGAACCAACTATATGTGCGGGTTTCCTCACGATGTTTTCCTTCACCGTGCGAACTGCGAGCGTACGTATCATGTACGTCTTGAGATCCGAAAATGTCTCAATTGGTGCACGCCTTCACCCGGGATCGAACCTGCACCCTCTCGAGTGCGAACCAAAGGTACCACTTGGCCATGGACGCTCTGTATACACTACATACACATATACCAATAAAATAATACACTACGTCTACCTATTTTTTATGTTTTTAGTTTTTACGTGGTTTTTACCTTATCTATATGAATTGAAACAGTCTTGTGAACAATGTTATGATTTATTTGGAATGATTTATTTAAAATAATACACTACTAGCTATTTTTTATGTTTTTACCATTACCTTATCTAGATATGAATTGAAACAGTCTTGAAAACAATAATATTATGATGGAATATGGATATGACTTTACCTTAACTTAATTTTTAAAATGTAATGTTCTTAAATATTGTAGTCTATCTCTATAGAGACTATAGAACATAATATTATTATGTACTTACTTTAGTTCTATCATCAATAGTTTCCGCAGCGCATGCGACGAAATACTTTTAGGGCACTTTTTGACCGATTTCCAAAAAGGAGGAGGTTATTTTACACCTTGGATTACGTAAGTTAAGGATCCGGCCTGATCTTTTCTAGCAATATTTAATATAGCATAGGTACGTTACTCAGGGTGAATGACACATACGTTTTTGAGTTTATTCATACTCGTAACTCAGTCATATCATAGCTAGGTCTTAACTAGGGCATCGAAACCCGGACCCAATTTTCAAAACCCGGGTTTTCGGGTTTTTTAAATGAAAACCCGGGTACCCGGGATTTTCGGGTTTTTTCGGGTTTTCTTAAAATTCAAAGATTCACGATGCGAAAATACTTTAACTATGATTTTCAGCGATTGCCAGCACCTTTCCAGTAAAATACTATTTAAATACCATAGTGTGCGGTCACGGCAGTGACCAACCAAGTCTCGAGTGAACCAGCACGGCCGTATCACACTTTTATAGAAGCGACAATTTACCTCTCCTATTATATATATTAGATCTTATCAAAGCTAGGGATTAAAATTTTCGGGCCAAGGCACCAAGGTTAAGTATTACAACAAGCTTCACCTCCAAATGACATATTTTATTAAATGTATTTGTATTTTATGAAATAATATAAAAATCTATCAAGAATTTTAGAAGACAGTAAATGGAAGAATAACCTGAAATATAAAACGTATGCCAACAAATCTTTATTTAATCTTTTACATTTTTACTGCTGATTGTCAAGTTATTAATAATTATTTAGTCCTAATTGATGTTGGCATACTTTACACCTGTAATTAAATGTTTGTGCCTAGTTTTTACCTGAAATTGCCTTTTGTCTGCCTTGCTACGGTATGAAGCCGAATGTTTTTTGCAATTTAAGGTAACTTTTCTGTCATCTAACTTAGTGGAAAATCTTACATTACTGAAAAATCTTACATTACACTAAACCTCAAAGCTTTTTGTAATCATTAGTTCTAGTCACAATGGACAAAATTCATGTCAGATTACCATATAATTGATCAGACCAGACCATAATATTATCATGTCAAATGCGGAAGGTTGCTTTTAATGAATTTGTAAGATTAATCATGGTGGCTCTAGCGCTGGTGCTGATAAAAGCTCTGCTTGTTATATTTCATCTCAATTCTTGACTTGGCTTGGATTCATTTTGAAAACTTTTTGCGAAAGATAGATTGTTTAAAGAGACTTGGCTTTTTTACATTGAATAGTTTTGGTAGGATTTTTAAAATATGTATTATTAATTATTATTAATAAATATTTTTATGACAATTAGTCTTTAATGCTCTTAAAGCGAAACTTTTCTTTTAAAATATTATGTACTAGCTGTCCCGGCAAACGTTGTTTTGCCATTTAAAATATTTCAACTTCATCAGTTGATACAAATTCTTACCCCCTCTTTTGTCCCCTAAGAGGGGTGGGGCGAAAAATTGTATACACCAGATGTTAAGTTGGAAAAAACAGTTAATAATATGTCAAAGTAAGTCCATTAAAGAAAAAAGTTTGATACAAAATCTGACCCCCTCTTTGGTTCCCTTAGAGGGGTGGCGTGGGGGGATTTTTAGTCACCAAATGTTGAGTCGGAGAAAGACAAATATATCTGTGAAAACCGTATGCAAATCGGATCAGTAGTTTTCGTGTTAAAGCAAAAGTCTTATACAAAATCTGACCCCCTCTTTCGTCCCTTTAGCGTGGGGGAAAAATTTTTTATACACCAGATGTTAAGTTGGAAGAAGGCAAATAAATATATCTGCGAAAACCGCATTCAAATCGGATCAGTAGTTTTCGTGTGATAGTGGAACAAACATACAGAGTACAGACAGACAGACAGACAAAAACTAACTACATTTTTGGCTTCTATAGCGATGTAGTGACACCCCCCGCTTATTATTTTTTAATATCTTTAATGTACAGAATTCTAATTTCTACAGTTTTATTATAATGTATAGTTAGCGGTCACCCGCGGCTCCGCCCGCGTGGATATAGGTTACCGCTGCAAAAAGCCTACCCAGGAAAGACACGGTCAGCAAAATGATTTCCAGGTCAATTCACAGAAACATCGACGACGCAGTCATTTTCCGCAGGCTGCACAGATTGTCTTTCTGTGGATGTTAAAGTTGTTAATGATGAGAATATTTAAATGTAATTAATAATAAGTTTTCACCTCTGACGGTAGTCCCGGAGTGCAATCCGTTGTTTTAGGATAAATAACTAAAGCGATTATTGTAGAACTTTTCTATTTAAAACAACATTAATTGACGTTAAGTTATTTTCAGGTAACAAAATATACTGATGGTCGGGATCCCCGACTCGTGATAGAGCAAAACATTCTTTTCATAAATCTATTCCTACTAATTTGAATGTTTGGCCCTGGGATTTACATAATATTTATCGTTACTGCAAAATATTTTTTTACAGGAAATTGGAGCCTTTTGAAGGGTATAGGCAAATCAGTAGGGATCATTGGTACTCTTGGTATATGAGCCAATTCACCAGCTGCAGGGCCGGTTATAATCTTCGCTACTGTGCACCCCCGCCTTGGTAGCGCCCACTTCGAAACGGGCGTAAATCGCAAATTTTAATTTCGCCATAATGTAATTTAAAAGATCTACATTTACTTAGAACATTGTATGGTTCTATCTTTTATAGTTTAGGCAGCGTACGCAAAATAAGTAAATTTTCTGGTTGATTTTTTTCACCTTGTGTCAGAAAAACCCAAATATCTTACGGAACCCTATATTTTCCGAAATAAAATGTAGCCTATGTTACTCGTAAATAATGTAGCTTTCGAATGGTGAAAGAATTTTTTAAATCGGTCCAGTAGTTTTTGAGCCTATTCATTACAATTAAACAAACAAACAAAGTTTACCTCTTTATAATATTAGTATAGATTTGGTTTAATTATGACCAATATAAATAATTAAACCGATACAATAAGTTAGAAAAATAAATAATTTGTATGTTAGTTTGTTATAAATACCTTTTATCAGGTCTGGCCTTTAATAATTATCAAAAAATAATCGGCCAAGTGCGAGTCGGACTCGCGCACGAAGGGTTCCGTACCGTTATAGAGCAAAAATAGGCCAAAAATTGTGTTTTTTGTATGGGAGCCCCCCTTAAATTTTTATTTTATTTAAATATTATTACTAATTATTAAAAAACAAATAATTAAGGCCTTTGTGAAAATTTCAAGTACCTACCTGTTGTCATCATTGATACCGAGCAAAAAATGTTTGAAAAATCACGTTTGTTGTATGGGAGCCCCCCTTAAATATTTAATTTATTTTGTTTTTAGTATTTGTTGTTATAGCGGCAACAGAAATACATAATCTGTGAAAATTTCAAGTCTCTAGCTATTACCGTTCTTGAGTTACAGCCTGGAGATAGACGGACAGACAGACGGACAGACATCGAAGTCTCAGTAATAGGGTCTCGTTTTTACCCTTTGGGTACGGAACCCTAACAAACGAAAAACCCGAAAAGCTCGAAAAACCCGGGTTCCATTTTTGAAACCCGGGTTTTTTCATGATACCCAAAACCCGGGTTTTCCCGGGTTTTCGGGTTTCGGGAAAACCCGGTCTCGATGCCCTAGTCTTAACACACCAAATAAAAATATTTCCTCTTTATAATAAGTAGTACTGTAGATCATAGATGTCGGCTACAACTATAGTATCCATACTGATATTATAAATGCGAAAGTGTGTCTGTCTGTCTGTTACCTCTTCACGCCCAAACCGCTGAACCGATTTTGATGAAATTTGGCATGAAGATAACATGAGTCCCGGTAAAGGACATAGGATCATTTTTATCCCGGAAAAAATGTACGGTTCCCACGCGATAAACTAATTTGGGCGCAACGGAGTTGCGGGCGTCATCTAGTATTCAAACTCAAAATTTTTTATTCAGAATAAATTTTTTCAAATATTCTCTGAACGTCGGGTCTACACTGGTGCCTACCACCGGTTCGGGAACTAACCCGGCGAGAAGAACTGGCGTAAGAAACTCGCACGGGGCCATCTTTTACTAAAAAAATGTAATTAGAAATAGGCGACAGACGGACAGACGTAGAGTAGTCTCAACAACGATAAGCGTAGTCTCAACAGCGTCACGTTTTTTCAGCCAGCGCGGAACCCTCCATACAAGCAATCTATTTTGTTATTTTGGGCACGGAACCCTAGTCGCGAGGGATTTGTATAATGTATTGCATTTTTTATCGCGAGCGGGTATTAGTAGAAAGGGGATTCCGCGTTCGGTTCAGTCGGCGACGCGATGTGGCGGTGGTTGTTTGTGTGGCAGACCTCTGTGGTCTTCGTTGGCTGCACCTTAGACATACGCTTCTTCAACTCCGGAAGATACAGCGGTGGTTCACAGGTGAGATGGCTTTCGGAGAAAATATTAACCATGAAATTATATGGAACGATGCATGTGTTGGGAAAGCGTAAACATTTTTGCTAATAATAATACTCAGCGACTTTTTTTATTGAATTTGTACATATTTTTGAAAAACTTCTACAGGCGAAAATTTACAGCCACATGGTAAATGAACATTTTTTTTAATGTTAATGTGTTGTTTACAGATTATCTCATTCAAATGTTGCATCAATACAAAAAAAAAATACAAAAATCTTTATTCACAAACTCAAAATACAATATAATAACAGTGTTTGAGACCCCCTTTTAAGTAAAGTTACCTGTGTTAGGGGTATCTCGCTCTGCCGAAAACTATACATTTGGAAATAAGTATATTAAGTGAGGCTAGTAATATATACAGTTTACTATTCTTTTAATTATAATTACTAAATATATCTTGTGTACTTCTGTAGGTGAATGTAGGTGTGTGTGTGTGTGTGTGTGTGTGTGTGTGTGTGTGTGTGTGTGTGTGTGTGTGTGTGTGTGTGTGTGTGTGTGTGTGTGTGTGTGTGTGTGTGTGTGTCTGTGTTGTGTGTGATGATGTTCTGTATATTATGGGTATTGTGTATGTTAATAAATTTCCAAAATTCATACGAGTACTAGGTAGAAACTATTTAATTTTGGATAAGGAAAACCTAACATAACCTATCAAACAGTGCTTCCGTTTCGTCGTAGCTTAAGTGTAGTAGCCATTTATTTTGTGTCTGTTTCAGTTTATATTTGCTTAAGTCATAAATCTTCTGTTTTTTATTAATTAGGTTGTAAGTGTGGGTGGATTGAGATGCATATTGTCTTGCAGCAAAGTTGGATCTTACTGTGACTTTATCTATAATGTTTTTATTTCTTCGCTGTATTGTTTTGTTATTATTATAATTTAATTGTTTATGAGTTTTTAGGACTGTGTGTAAGGTATATAATTTTCTGATCGTAAGCAATTTTGATTCAATATAAAGCAGGTGAGTTGGATATCTGTATGGTCTAGAGTACATTACTTTAATGAGAAACCTTTGTGCTCTTTCCACTTCTATCAACTTACTCTTTATGGCTCCCCCCCAAACCGTTATACAGTAGCTTATAACTGATTCTGCTAAGGAACTATAAATTTGATTTAGTAGAGGTTTTGTAGCGGAATGTTTCAAACCTTTAAATATCCAGATAAGTTTCCTAACTCTACCCGCCAGCAGTTCTATTTGTGCATGCCATGACAATCGCTGATCAATCATTATGCCCAAGTATTTGGTTGTCTTACTTTATTTATTTCAGGACAGGGGCATACAGGAGCATTACGATTGCATGAGTGAATTTTTACACTGTAGTTAGTGGGGGGCTGTGTGTTATTGTACTTTGTAAAAGTCATAAAGTTGGTTTTAATAACATTGAGGGTAAGAAAATTATAAATGAGCCATTTAGATATTAGTCTGAGCCCAGCTTCAGCCTTTTGTTTAGCTTCTTCCCATGATTTGCCAGTGAAAACAATAGCAGTATCATCTGCATAGGAGAAGATTTTGGCGTTGTTAAGTTCGAGTCGGCAGAGGTCGTCAATGTAGACGAGGAACAGGGTTGGACCGAGTTCGCTGCCTTGTGGAACCCCATAGCAAATATTCTCGTCCTCACTAACGACCTCCTTTATCTTTTGCTTTCGCTCTTGAAGATAGTCGGACAACAATTCTAGGGGCCTTCCCCGTATACCTTTATTTTCTACTTTTTTTTATAAGAATGGGAATAGAGACGGTGTCGAATGCCTTCTTCAAATCAAGGAAAACGGCTAGGCATTTCTGTTTACGATCTACTTGATCAACAATGTGCTTGGTTAGAGCAGCAATAGCGTCTTCAGTTGAACGGCCATTCCTAAAACCGTACTGTGAGTTTGAGAATAAATTAAATTTTTCAAAGTAGGAGAGTAATGTAATGTTTATAAGTTTCTCTAGTATTTTAGAAATTGAAGAAAGAACTGAAATTGGCCTATAGTTATTAATGTCGTCTCTATTCCCATTCTTAAATACCGGTGTTATAATAGCCTTTTTAAGTTGTCTTGGGAATACACCTTTATTAAAACAGACATTTACTAGATGGCATAAGATTGGTGCAAGAGTATCCTTAGAAAACTTCAGGAAAGTCGTAGGTATGTTGTCAAGGCCAGGCGCGCTTTCAGATTTCAGACTCGTAATAACTCTCTTCACTTCAATTGGGTCTGTTTCTAGCAAGACAAACGAGGATGTGTGTTTTTGTGTTACAAATGTAGAGGTATTTCTTAACGACTGATTCGCACTGCAGTTACCAATAGATTGAGCTACAGTTTTTCCTATATTAGCAAAAAACTTGTTTACCATGTTAACTGACTCATGAGGTGTTGATTTAATTTCAAGGAGTTGGGTATTTGGTGTTTTTGCAGGTTTGTACTGAGTGATATCATTTATAGTTTTCCAAAGATTTTTACTATTTTTAGCATTTTTGTGTAATTGATCTCTATTATATTTACGTTTTAGTTTTTTAATTAAATTGTTGCAAAAGTTTCTGTACCTTCTATATGTTATATTAAGTATTTCATCATCAGGATTGTTTCGTAGCTTTTTTTGCATATTATTTCTATTTTTAATACAGCGTAATATGCCCGGGGTAATCCAAGGTTTGATCAATTGTTTACTTCTAGGTACACGGATTTTTTTGTATTCTCTGTGAGAATTTGCTGTATAGTAGTTATTAATTTATCACATAAATAATTTGGATCATCATTTTGTAGGAAGTCTACAAAACTTAATTCTTTTAAGCATTGGAGTGATTTTTCATAGTCTGTTTTTGTCCTATAGGTTAAAGAATTATTGATTTGTGTTTTAGATATATTGATTAACACTGTTAGATGGTCCGTAATCGACGTATTAACTACAGCAATAGTTGCAGTTTTTATGTTTGTTTAGTTTTAATATAACATGGTCTAGGCATGCGTTTTCTCTTGTTGGAAGATTATGACCAGACAAGAGTCCATGCATTGATAGTACATTTAAGTAATTTTGTCTGTTATTTATCTCATAAGTTATTTCAGAGTCTCTAGGTAAGGTATTTATACTCGTATTGATATCCCCAACTATTAGTATGGTTTCATAATTTTTAATCGTTTCTAAATGTTTATTTAGGGAGTCAATAAAATTGTCAGCATTTTTGTTTGATGGTGAGCGGTAGATACAAAGAATTATAATATTATGGATGAGAACTTGGAGACAAGATGCATTAATTAATGTTATTTCTTCTACCCGAACGTTATGACATTTTTTAATGTATGTTGTAACTCCGTCATTTTGGTTAAGGTGAGATGTAGTTACAAAAGAGTTATAATCTGTTAATTTGGGGATATTTTTATGTTCTGATAATCTGCACTCCGTTAAAACTATAACATCAAAATGAATATTCAGTAAGGTGAGGTTAGACTCTAGATCAGAAAAATTCTTATAAATACTTCGTATATTCTGTGTAAAAATACTAATGTCGGAGTGTTTTTTAGGAAAACTGACGGGCAAGTCTTCAACCGAGCACCCAAAAGAGTGGGCTATTTTGGACCAATCTAATTCACTTATATTTTTATTCGTCATTAAGATTTTTTAAAGGAATTACAGTATTATCTGGATGTGTTAGGGTGCATTGGACATTATGTAAAAATATGGGTGAGTATATCGTTTTATTGCATGAGTATAATACATGTGGCATAATAAACTGATAGATTGTCATTTCATGGTGATAATGTGTGATGGAGATATGTGTTATAGGTGGATCATTGTAAGTACTATGTTGTTTGAATGTGGTGTGTGTTATGTTTGCGCTCTTTATATAAAATAGGACTATTATTTTAATATTTGTTAAGTAAGTTAAACATTTTCTTATAGTGTAAAAAAGTCATGATGCCTGAAACAGATTTTGAACTTGGTTTTCAGTTTTAATTTGTATAACCGGTGTATTGTCCGCTTGTCTTAGATAAATTTTACCGAAAGACGTCCAGCAGTATTTGTACTTTTGAGACTTAACAAGATCTCGAGCAAGGAAGAAAAGACGTGAGGCCCTTAAAGTAAGCTGCTCCGAAACAAATATGGGAGTTTCTTCGTCCTTTTTGTGTCCCAAATGTTTAGCTTGTAGTTTATCCTTATTCTCGGAGTTGAACGACTTCGCTTTTTTCAAAATATCAGTTTTTACCATGGTGGAGGATAATTCAGCAATAATGGGAGTTCTTGTCTGTCCATTACGGGTTTCACGTACTCTGTATATGTCCCTGATGTCATTCTTGCTGATGTTACAGTGAATTGTTTTGCCAAGATGCAGAATCATATTAACGAGATCTACCTTGTTTTCCGTGATATGTTTGGGAACATTTTTTATTTCGATGGAAGTTTTGCGACAGCTTGTCCTCCATTAATGTAATGTATTCTCGATATTTTACTTGTTGTTGTTCAAGCTGCTCAACTTTTTTTAATGTATTGGATCTTTTTTCCATACACATTTCAAAATTAGACGTGAGCGTAGACACCTGTTGTTCTAGATCAGAGTGACATTTTTTGAGGTCCTTGATTTCCTTTTTCAGGTCACTCATATCTGATGATATTGCAGATAATTTCTTGTCCTGACTTTCTTGGAGGCTAGTAAATAGGTTAGTAATATGCTCTACAATATCATGTTTAAATGTGTTTAATTTAAACGTCAGTTTCGCATCCAAGTCCATTTCGGGGCTAGGCATTCTCTTCAAACGGCGACGAGTTACTTTGCCCGAGTCCGACTCTTGGTCAGTTTCAGACCGACTAGCGGCGGACTGCTGCTGTCTCTCTCTATCGGTTGAAGGTGGGGTGCGTTGCATGTTACTAGTGTTGGCACTTGTAGCGTAGTAAGCGTAGCAGGGTATTGCAAAGTTTCGGATAGGGTCGGTAATTACTCGTTGGTGTAACGGTTAAGTCACCCGCCTGCAACGCAAGTGGTCCCGTGTTCAAATCTCGCCTGACACTTTTTGTGTTTCTTGTAAGTTTCTTCAACTCACATTGAAGGGGTCAGCGCGAGCACCGGCGACTCCAGGAATCCACAGGGCGAAGTCCGAGACACACCGCACAGCACAACTTATTTAAATTTAAAAATTCAAAAGCACAGACGACACGTCCACTACGTACAAGCGCCGCGAGGCAAGAGGCCGCCGCCGGAGAGATCGATATTAGTACCCATCGATGTAGTAGGCTCGGTTTAATGTAAACTGATAAGTGATAACTGTTAAAAAAATATACAAATTATTTGTAAAAATAGCAGGAATATTTTCAGATTAAAAGTTCCTAGCCTCGTCCATGCCAGTCAAAGGACCAAAGGTACAATATAATATTATATAGAGACTAAGGACTAAGCGTAAAGCCAATTTATTGGGTGTTATTTAAACGGTTAGCAAAGTATTGGTATATTGCCGGAAACTTTTCAATGGCTTGTAGTTACAATTTAGTAAGTAATTTGTAATAATAGCTGTAAGTTTTCCGAAGAAATAAAAATAAATAAAATAAATAAATAAAACATTTGTGAGCAGAAATATGTGATTGGTAAGCTAAATTAATTGATAGTTGGAAAGCAACTTGTGTTCAGCAAATATTTATAAAATTTTATCTTTACATTTGAACATAATAATAATGCAGTTGCAGAACGCTAAAAAGTTCGCATAAAAAGCGGGTAATCGTAAACTTTGAAATCGCGGGCATGGCGCGATCAATACTTATTATTTAACTTTAAAGTCACTCTTTATGATACGACTAAATTGTCACTGTCCTCCAGCAATTGTAGGTATTCCGATTGTAAACTTTGGCGTCCGTAAATACTTAGCTACATAATAAAAAATAATGTAGAGCCTACGTAATATTTTCCATCCTCTACAATTAACAACAGAGTCTCCATAACTTTCAAGAATTTCTTCAAACAGACAGGTTTTTTATTGATTAAAATTTAAAACATAAAAATATGATAAAAGCTGACTCTATTTTTACACCCAGATGAATTGCCTCTTTAGCGTGTCTCCCTGATAATTTATATAGCGCTATGACACCTTGATTACGCGATAACTATACACGCGGCAATACGGTTCTGTTTTGCGAAATTAAAGAAATATAGATAGAGTCCTCTGTATTAAACTAATATTTTGGGTGCGCTAAAGTTAACTTACACTTAATTTGATAGCCACTGACAATTTTGTCGCCCGTCCACGCCGAGTCGCCGACAGTGTCGAGTTAGGAGAGCAACGATTTAACACTGGCATTGTATGTTATCAGTTAAATAATGAACTAACAACAAAAGAGTAAAAACGGGTTAGCGAGTGTTCGGATTATGCGAAGTAAAAAATCTATCAATACGTACTCCAACTTTTACAATATGCTCCAGCAATTAATGGTTTTCTTATTTCTCACGCAGTTTAACGACGTTCAAAGTTATTTTTTATCTCAAACATCAATCACAGACGTGGTTTGTCACCCATGTAAGAGGTTGTTTAATGTAATAGCAAACTAATATCTATCCCTACTATAATAATATTATGTCAAAGGGGCTGTTTTACCACTTCCTGTTAAGTGCCGGATAGGTTATCCACAACTTTTTTGCAGTGACAGATTAAGACTACTTGATATTCTTAGCAATCCATGCCTGCGGGCTCCCCTATCCTTGTCGTCTTTAAACTAGTTTAAACCTTTACCACCTAAAAACATTAGTTTTTCCTAGAAACTTTTTTGGTGTGGTTTTTGGTGACATGGCATGAGAGACGTGATGACTGATGACTGATGCCCACGGGACAGACAGTGACAGATGCTAAGGACGGATTTTTTGTGCTTCTTCTGGTGCCCCCTCAGACGTGATGCTCTAGCTAGGCAATTACTTAATATGATTAAGGATTAATCCGTCACTGTTTTTGTGATAGATAGAGTATTGAGTATCTCGCAGATAAGTTGTGGATAGCCTGTCCAGCACTTATCGGGAAAAGGTTTAACAGGCGCTAAGTATTTATCTAGAGTACATACTCTATGCCGGCGGTTCTCAAACTTTTTTGGTGGCGAAACCCTCTTACGAAGACGTGACATTTTTTACTAATCCAAAAAAAATATGTTTTGTCTTTGAAATAATTGTCTCCATACTAGGGTCTGATGATATTTCTAAAATCATTAATGTATCGCACCTACAAGGCATTTGCGGAGCCCCAACGCTCAACACTTTGAGAATCTCTATGGTATCCAGTATCAACTATACTTAAGAATTTCTAAGGAAATTAATGGTACCTAAAATATTTTTATTTTAATACCAAACATAAAACATGACTTTTAGCAAATAACAATTATAATAACCTTCTTATTATTTTAATAAATAGTGTAAAGACTAGAATTTTCTTTAAGTTTTTACAAAAAATCTACAAGTTCTTGCCGGTACTGAACTGATCATCATCAAAATAGGAAGAAAATCGTTCTGTACAGTGTAGAGACTAACATCACTTGGATCTCCTGACGCTTATAAAGAATTATGCGTTTGTCAGTCTTTTCGTTTGTGACTTTGTAGTAGGTACATAAATTTTAACAAAATCACACCTGTTTTACTTCATTCTTCCTGACGGGTATTCCTAAAACAATATGCACGAGTCCCATCACTCCCCCCCTACCCTAATTTGTGAAGCTCCAGTATTATTTTAACACTTAAGATTATAACAGACTCTTCTGCTATACACTACACTCTAGAAGAGTCTAACCTAGCCTAACCTCTAAAGTTAGGTAGGTTTTCCGAAGAAAAGAAGCTTATACAACTCTATATACTCTTTTATTTGTCTCGATCTAACTTGATACTCTGAGTCTGTGGCAGCTCGATTTGTAAAAAAGTTTGCCACCCTACTCTACGATCGTTCACATAATGTTATCATTCTATTGTTATATAATAATATGTTATATACGAGCACATAAATGCTACAATTAAAAAAAAATGCGACGAAGTTTCTCCTATCACAGAGAATAGCGTGCCTCTTGTAAAAACCTGGCATGATATCTAAGTATAATATATTTCTTACCATATTATCACGAAATGCAATTAAAATAATTAATTAAATGACTTCCTGAACAACGTTTTGCAAAACTAATTGTTAGTTAAATTATGTTGGATTCGATGATTAATAGCTTTGGAGAATGTTCGGAAGTATGTGTGACTTTGTAGCCACTGAAGTATATTAACTATATAGTATAGCTGGAATTAAGTTATAATATATTATATAGGCATCTTTAAATCGTTACTAACATCTCACCTTAAATACCTCAAATTAGGTAGGTACTAGACTCGAGTTCCGACTTCCTGAAAATCGTGTCAATCTTCGCAAATCCTAGCATTCGTAAAGTTTTTGCGAAAATATGTCTATCTGTATGTTACCTTTTCATGCCTGAACCGCTTGGCCGATTTTGCTGAAATTTGGCATTCAGATACTTTGAGTCCCCGGAAAGGACATAGGATACTTTTCATCCCAGAAAAAAGTACAGTTCCGACGCGATAAGCGAATTTTGGCGCAACGAAATTGCGGGCGTCATCTAGACTATACCTATAACCTATAGTAAATACACCTTTTAAAAATAAAGGTAGGTACCGTAGAGATGTACATAGAGCATAGTATATTTTATTGCAGCTACCTATCTCGTTAGATTGGCCAGCCAATCCGAAGTCTTGACAGTTAATTATATTATGTTTAAATATTATACAGGAATACCAAAAACAACCAAGACCCAGTATACCAACGTTCAAAAGAAAATAATTGATATTTGATATTGTGAAGTAGGTAAGTCAGCCATTTGAGGGGCCGGGTACCCTTGGAATTTCTCATACAAACGTAATTCCAAAATCAATTTCTCATACGAAAATATTTAACATGTTTGAGTTATTTTTCAGTTTAAGATAGTAATTACCTAGGTTCCTACACAAAAATTTACTTCAAAATATTTAAATAATTTTTTTTTGTTTTAAATTTTTTTTTAATTTAAAACAAAAAAAAAATTTTTTTGTTTAAATATTTTGAAGTAAATTTTTGTGTAGGAACCTAGGTAATTACTATCTTAAACTGAAAAATAACTCAAACATGTTAAATATTTTCGTATGAGAAAATGATTTTGGAATTACGTTTGTATGAGAAATTCCAAGGGTACCCGGCCTCTTAATAATATTGGACTGCATTATACTTACTATAGAGAAGTTGATTCAAAGGCAGATGGCGGACCTAAGTAATTTGGTCGTGTTTTGTCAAACCCAGTTGACAAATCGCGAATTACATTGAATTGACACAATCCGACAAAATGACGTAGGTTAGTCAAATGCCTATGAATCAATTTCTTCGATGGTACCTTATAGTAAATCTTATTATAGGCTCTACTTGTTATGAGATGACTTTTTTATAGTGTTTACATGGTCAGTGTCGGGGCAAGATGTAAATTTGATGTGGGCAAAATATATTTTGCGAGGCCCCCTGATGATGACACACGAGGACGTATATTGTTCAAAAAAAGAATTTTCAGATACTTACTCAATATATAAAATAAAATCGGCCAAGTGCGAGTCGGACTCGCGCACGAAGGGTTCCGTGCCATTATAGAGCAAAATTAGGCCAAAAATTGTGTTTTTTGTATGGGAGCCCCCCTTAATTTTTTTATTTTATTTTAAAATTATAAAAAATATTAAAGTACCCATATAACTAAGGACCTTGTGAAAAATTCAAGTACCTACCTGTTGCCATTATTGATATAGAGCAAAATGGCCAAAAAAATCACGTTTGTTGTATGGGACCCCCCCTTAAATACTAATTTTATTTTGTTTTTAGTATTTCTTATTATAGCGGCAACAGATATACACAATCTGTGAAAATTTCAATTTCTCAAGTTACAGCCTGGTGACAGACAGACGGACAGACGGACAGATGGACAGACAACGAAGTCTTAGTAATAGGGTCCCGTTTTTACCCCTTGGGTACGGAACCCTAAAAATGAGTATCAACACTCGTAAAACCTAAAAAATCCTCGTGGTCTAAGGCGCGCGGGGCCCCTTGGACCGCGAGGCCGTAGGCGGTGACCCACGTCGTCCACGCCTTGCGCCGCCTCTGTTAACATTCCCTTAGGACAGTTTAACGATTCCCTTAGGGCTTAGGACTACGCTCGGTAACATTTTTAACCGACTTGAAAAAGGAGGAGCTTCTATGTTCGGCTGTCTAGTGTCTACTGCATTTTTTGTTACTTGAAAGTCTTTCTGTTTGCTAATTGTTTCTAATCTGAAATATAAAATTGCTGCATTATAAAATTGCGATTTCATTGAAATGTGTCTTGTTTACAGCTCATGTGCAAGTACCGTGATCTTATCTCTGTTCGTGCCAAGCGAATGTTCACTGCCGTTCATGAAATTTAAAATAATGCATAATTGTATTAGGTAGTGCACAGCAAAAAACACAGCTGTTTGCACCGACGCGACTAGGCAAATAAATATAAATAATATCTAAGAAGTAGGTGCACAAAGGCGGCCTTATTACCAAGCAGCAATCTCTTCCAGGCAAACTTTGAGCGAGAGGATTAGATTGCTGGTGGGTATAGACTATAGTGCTTAAAAGTATATTATTAAAATACTGACATATTATTATGTATGCAAATAATTAATAGCGGCGGCTGGCAGGGCGGGATTTGTATTTTTATGAGTATAGGCCACTTTCATTTTGCCGCCCCTATGTACGAACTCTGCTGCCATCCTAGGACGCTGCCGCCCCTCTTAGGACGCCAAAGGACGGCTTAGGCTACAGCCTATACTGCCTATACATAAATCCAGAGTCGCCAGGAGTGGTTGCGCCATCATAATGTCTCGTTAAAATAGCCCTAAGACTATTTTTGAGTTTGTGAAGCCATTGATCCCGTCACGCCGGTCCATTCGTGCCGAATTAATCCATCCATTTTAC
The DNA here is from genome assembly GCA_963422495.1 of Polyommatus iphigenia. NCBI lineage: Eukaryota > Metazoa > Arthropoda > Insecta > Lepidoptera > Lycaenidae > Polyommatus > Polyommatus iphigenia. Next base: position 20,710,596 of record OY730178.1, on the reverse strand, counting down.
ATCATTTTTTCACTCGATATTTTTTATTTTATTTCACTTGATGAGGCATTAGCCAATGATGGATTGCATTGATTCTTGTGTCGAGAGAACACGACACGACTCGAGTGACACCATGTTCTTACAGGCAACCGGTGTGAAATGACAACGATATTCACTACAAGAGTTCCGCTAAAATCCAAAAATTTTCCGATATTTTTCCGCTAAGTATATCAAAAGTTTCTGTATGCTTGCTATAACTTAGCATTTAGCAACAATGTTAGCGATTTATTATGTGTATGAATACAGAATTGCCTACGTTGCTAAAGCAAACTGATGTACTATCAGAGAAGTTGATTCCTAGCCTGTAGGCAGATCCCCCTATAGGTCCCCCCTACGTAGTTTGGTTGCGTTACGTCAAACCCAGCCGACAGATCACAAATAAAATAACATTGAATTGTCATGATCATGAATCATGATCGAATCCGACCAAATGGCGTTGGCCTGTCAACTGCCTAGGAATCAATTTCCTCGGATATACATAATATTTATAGATGTTTTTTATTTATGTGATGTTTTTAAATCTGCTTTGCAATTTAACTTTGTAATGTGTTGTTGTTTTCATGGGAGATGATATTTTCTGAGAATGCTGAATAAAAATTCATATTTTTTCCTCCTCCTGTCTGCGACTTGTGTGGAGAATTTATTGATAAACTTCAATATTAAAATCTTTATTCCATTGCGTTTCAGATTAACTGCGTCGATTATCCTTGGCAGACAGATTTTTCGTATACAAGTAAGATAAATGTACATAACTATTATAATCATGGTCCATATTTAAATTATAATTGAAATACATATTTAGACACGTTGCCCAAGCGACATTTATATACGTACTTTTTCAAGTTTTGTGTCAAATATCACCCTGAAAGCAGAGCTATAACTTGTCTACTACTGGTTTAACTTCCTGAAGTAACAAAAGTATTTCCTCTCCAGGCTGGCGCGCACCCAGAACACCTCCGTTGTACGCCACCTTCAAGCTCCGACCGACTCCTGCCACCATCGACGGCATGACGCGAAGGATAGACTACCTCCTAGCCAACAGAGACGAGATCATCAAAGAGCATGCCAAACTGGTGCAAGATATCAACAGCATGCGCCAGGTCATGTATGTAGCGCCCTTAGCAGACGAAAATAGGGATTACGATGAGTCCATCTACCATGAAATCATTGAAACGACCTCCACTACCAGCAGACCTACTACTCCTAGACCACAGAAAAGGGAGCAGACCCAGAAGAACGGGATACCGGTTATTTTACTCGGTGGTTCCAGCCAGAAGCAGCATTTAGTGATGAGTCCACCGGTTAGAGTGAAACAGAGTATTAGTTTAGTTGGATCGTCCGTGACTCCGCTTGTCAGACATCCTTACCCGTTTGTGACGACGGCGCCTACTCGCCACCCCGTCAAAATCTGCATGGCGTCTCCTGTCACTTATACCACTACAACCAAAAGACCATCATTCTTAGAAAGGTTAATAAGGTCTATACTACCAAAATACATAGGATAGCACATATTGTGATATAGTATAGACGAGCGGTATGCTGTGTGATTTCAATGTAAAGTTTATAAATTTAATTGTATCGTATGTGTATTCATAGGCACTTATTAATAAAAATATTTACTCCAATCAACAGCAACAACATTAGTGTAAACGCCAAGTAAATATTGTTATTGATAAGGAATTAGGACTTAAAGTTTTTGAGAGATTTTGACCAAATTGAGAAATTTAAAATATTATAGGTTAGGATAGGCATAAATTTAATTTTTAAAAGTTTACTCTTGTTTTAGCCACGCGGGGTCATGATCAGCAAAATTGGTCTTGGTCCTGACTCCTGGTATTGGCATTTGCAATTATTGTTCTCATCACGAAAGCTGGGGGACCAGAGTCAAAATAAGTGAAATGTTGCTCAATACTATATAGTAGGTAGTAGGTAGTTAAGGGGCCGGGTACCCTCGAAATTCTCATACATACGTAATTCCAAAATCATTTTCTCATACGAATATATTTAACATGTTTGAGTTGTTTTTCAGTTTTAAATAGTAATTATCTAGGTTCCTGCACAAAAATTAGTAAATTTAGTACTTAATATTTAAACACTAAAAATAGAGTAAAACACTAAAAAATATATAATTAAAAAGTAAATTTACTACAAAATATTTAAATACTAAAAAATATTTATTAGAGTTTAAATATTTTGTAGTAAATTAACTATTTATTTATATATTTTTTAGTGTTTTACTCTATTCTTTAGTGTTTAAATATTTAGTAGTAGATTTACTAAAAAAAAATTTAAAGCAAAAAAAAAAAATGTGTTTAAATATTTTGAAGTAAATTTTTGTGCAGGAACCTAGGTAATTACTATTTTAAACTGAAAAACAACTCAAACATGTTAAATATTTTCGTATGAGAAAATGATTTTGGAATTACGTATGTATGAGAAATTCCAAGTGTACCCGGCCTCTTAATAGTTGAAGACGTGAGTGGATGAACACGATAAGTAACTAGTAAGTAGAAACAGTAAAAAAATTGCCGTGTTTTTGCATGAATGGAGGCTTTAGGGCCGGAAAAATTATTTGAAATAAAAAACTGTGCATTTTGTGTGTAGCCAGATATTAGCCAGGTGATGAAGTAGATAAGTAACAAGGTTTGTTGAAATTATAAGGAAAATAATGAGTAAATCTCCGTAAGTTACAAAATGTTAGTTATTGTGTTCATCCACTCACGTCTTCAGTTATAGTTTCGTGTGTTTAGTTATCTACATGTGCTTTGTAAATAAAATATTGTGTTACCTATCCAAAGTTTTTCAGACTGCTAAGCTTTTTAGTAATAGGTAATTATAGATATCGATATAATATATTATATTATACTTAGTCTGTATTTTGTACTTAAAAGGTGTTACCGTTCTGAAATTTTTAATTTACCCGGCGCGATAGATTTGGAGCAATGGGGTGTGCCGTGTGTGGGCAAGCAGAAAATACTTGCTTTTAGTTTTGTGTATATTTTAAGTGATTTATAAAATAATTCAGTTCAAACCCCAGTACTAAAAGATGGTAAATGCTCATCATCTAGGTTGGAATAGAGTTAAAGGCTTTGTGTAATAGAAGTAAGGTTGTGTATTGGAATTTGGAGATAAGTAATTGTAGAGTAGTTCTAATTTCTTTTGTTTAAAACGCTAAAGTATTGTGTGCATTTGCGATTAATCCATTTGAGTCATCTCAAGTTAAGTGACTACTTAGAAACATTCGATAATTTCGATAACGAATGTGTGGTTTTTGACATAAGTGATATATTTGCGCTTGCCTTGCTTTAAATATCACATAATATGTCAAATCTCATACACATAATATTTGGATTTCTAGCTTCGCCGTCGAAACTCTCGAATGCTAATTGCTATTTAAATAAGTATTATAATTCATAACTGGTTTCTTGGTATAGTAGGAACTCGATTGAACGAATTAATTCTTGTCTTTAGGTGTTTGGACAATCGAAAATATACCGTCGGAGAGCCATGCTTCGGCACGAATGGGCTGGCTCAACCGGAGAAATACCACGGGGTCACAGAAAACTGGCGTGAAACAGCGCTTGCGCTGTGTTTCGCCGCGAGTTTACCGGAGGCCCAATAACATACCCCCCCCCCCCCCTTCTAGGGGGGAGTATATACCGTGGGAGAGCCATGTTTCGGTACGAATGGGCCGGCTCGACCGGAGAAATACCACGGGCTCACAGAAAGCCTGCGTGAAACAGCGCTTGCGCTGTGTTTCGCCGAATGAGTGAGTTTACCGGACGCCCAATTACCTACCCCTCCTTCTAGGGGGAGTAGAGAAATTGTTTTCAACTGCTCATACTGCCGCAGATATCATCTCCGATTCACACATTATATCTTTCCCACCCAGGATATTATCTAGAACTCTCCTTTCTACGCAAAGCTGGTGTGTATGTGTATCTCACAGATGATATCAGCTCTCGCCACTTCAGCAATCTTGAAGTCAGGGACCTCTCAACTTTGTGGCTGCGCATTGATTGCGACGACCATTCTCGCGTCAATGCGTGATTGTGTAGGTCCGGATCGCCTCTTTAAGCACCTGCAAGCTACTTCAGATTTAGTGCAACAGCAGATCCCATTCGCAGAGATATTGGCGACTATAACACTCACAACGCCGACTGGCTCGACTCCAGTAAAACTGATCATGCGGAGTTCTGTCTGCGACTTTGCCCTTGTGAACGACCTAACACAACTGGTTGCTACGCCTACGCGAATTCCAAAAGTGGAGGGTCAAAATCCGTCCCTGTTGGACCTTCTACTGACTTTAAATCCAGATGGCTTCCATGTATGCGTGACCGCACCACTTGGTTCATCGGATTATTAGGAGATTTGTGCCATATTAGGAGATTTGTGCCACTCACGGGTGTATTGCGACAGCGTGCTCTTAAATACCGTCGTGTGTGGCACTACAATGTAGTATTTACTCGGTTATAACAATCCTACTCTTCGCTCTGCAAACAAACTTACTCTTGCGTTTCCATCTCATATTCATTATATGATTCTTCTTTCACCATTTCCACTAATCTCTACTATTCGACTCTGGAATTCCTTACCCGATTTTAAAGTCTGTAATAAATACCTATATTAAAAAACCGTGTAAAACAATACTAATTAGAGCTCTCTGTATAAAACTTTTGGTGAGAAGGTTCTTTTATTCATACATTTCTTTCTTTTTAGGGGCCCGTTCCCAAAGGGTAAAAATGGAACCCTATTACTGTCATTCTGTGACAAAAAATATATATTTCAATGTCATTCTGTGAGTTCACTGAGTTGTGTTAATGTGTTGGAGTAAAGTCAGTGTAATATGCGATGATCATAAAGCGGTAATACCACCATTTTGCACATTTTCGTACATTTGTTTATTTTTTTGGTGATATTTTTTTTGTTTTTGTCTTTTTTGTGTGTTTCTTATGTTTTTTATATGTGCTAATAATGCATTTATTATTATTAATACAAGTTAGCAGACTGGGATGGGATGCGGTCGTTTTTTTTGCATCAAATCCTTGTGCTTGTCCCCGGATCATCCCGACATCACTGCCAACTCTATTGCCAACGTGGCGCCACAAAGGATTTAGCTCTTCATTCCGTCCTCTTCACTACCAACTGGCAGTAGATTTCAGCCCTGATTTGGTTCTTCCTCCAAAAAAGCTTCTCGCCAGAAGCAGGAGGCTTACCAATCCTGGGCCAATGCAGTGTCTGCTCGAGGAGGAGAGTATAAAAAGGAGTTCAACTTTGCCTCTAGGTCCTTCAAAAGAGAGATCGCTCAGGCAAAGAAAAAGTACGTCAGTAGAATTGGCGAGAGACTCGAACGTCTTCCTTCGGGAACCCGTGCATTCTATGCCACTATATCTATGTCCACTGCTTGATATCCAAAAGTCGAGTGGTTCTGACGAATCCCTCCTTTTGTGTTAAAAACGTGTACTCCATAGTTGGCCCCGGTTTTATTGCGTCTTTTTCGGCCCTCCCATCCTTCTGGCATAGTACTGGCTTCTCGGAAGACCGAAGCGGTGTACTCGATCCCCAAAAAGGTGACCGCTCCTTGACGCTGGTGTCCCTCAGGGCTGTGTGCTTTTGCCTACCCTATTCATACTGGTACATTGCGAATGATAGTACAGATGATTCATGATGCCCTATATACCGGCTACCCGCAAAGCCGAGATCCGCAACGAACTTGTGTCAAATTCGTTGGAGGAAGTCTCTGAATGATGTAGAGTGTAGACTAAACTTAGTCCAATTTAACCTCACCAAGACACAAGTCTGCGCGTTCACCACAAAATGGCCCGGGAGCCAGGTAAATTTTTGGTCAATGATTTCCTCCCGGGCGAAACTTTGTACAATGCATAAGAGACTTATACTATGAATACTAGCGACCGTCAGCTGCGACTCCGTGGGTTGGGTGGGCACTGGGCAGTGCCAGCCTCACACCCATGAAGAAAAAAAATTTTCAGTAATTTCCTTTCATTTGAAAATTTATTAGAGTATAGTTTATGTAGTATTTTGAAAGAAAAACATAGTCAGCTGATCATAACACGGTGGATTATAGTCAGCTGGCTCCTTGAACATGAAAAAAAATATTTTTTTTCAATGATTTCCTCTCAGCTAAAAAATTACCTGGTGATCGTTTATAATAATGCTACTATGAATGAAAATTAATATCAGCTTGCTGTATCTCAGTGGAAAGTTTGTCAGCTGGTACCTTGAAAAGTATAAGGCAACAGCATCTATACCTACTAAAACTTATCAGCTGACGACTTTTCCACTGACTTACAGCTAGCTGATTTTTTAAATTGTTTACTAGAGTATTTTCACAATACTCTGATAAATTTTCAAATGTGAGGAAATGACTGAAAAAAATTTTTTTTTCTTCTTCTTTGGGAGGCTGCCAATGCCCACCCCACCAACGGAGGCGCAGCTGACGGTCGCTAGTATGTATTTATAGCTAAGTCCCTTATTAATTTTACGAAGTTTCGGTTGGGAGGGACTTGGTCATGAAAATCTGTCACTGGCCCCAGGTCTAAAAAAAGTCACCTCCAATGGTCGTATATCCTCGTTTTGAGGGCGCCACTTCTACAATCTCCCCCAGCATTGAGATGCTTGGTGTAAACATAGAGTGAAGTCCAGTTCCGACCTCATCTAGAAAGTAAGGCCAATTTAACCTCGATTAAACTTGTTATTCTTAACAGAGCAAGGCAGTATTTCAGCCCGACCCAACGCCTGCAGCTCTACAAGGCGCAGGCTCGGCCCCACATGGAGTACTGTTCTCATTTCTGAACAACTTGTCCTGTAGCTCTACCATGAGTTTAAAGATATATTATTTATCGATACTCGATACCGACTACGTAAATTTTTAGTAAGTATAGCAAATTTTACAGCGTCTCTAGTGGTCACTTGCGGATTAAAAATCGCCATACAAAAAATTTACGTAGTCGGTATCGAGTATCGATAAATACTATAGATTTAAACTCATGGTAGAGCTATTTTAACTAACAGATTTTTAATTTTAACCTAAACTTAAAAACTATTAGTTAAAAACACAGAAAATCAATGTTAATTAAAAAGTATTAAGATTTTCGACTATAGTCCGGATAATAGCGAATACGTATTTAACTGAGGGTCGGATAATCGAGTTTCTACTATGGTTTCTTTTATTATTTGCTTAGCTAATAATAATCTTCAGGCCGCCATGATAATGTTCGATGTGTGCGGCGAAACAAATCGCGTAACATCTTGTAATTTACTAGATATTAATTGTAAATAATTTTTTCATTGTTTTTACCGAGGCACGGAAAGTGAGGGTATGTTACATAAAGGCGCACGCACACGTGCGAGTTCAAAATAATTAGTTTCTAGATTTTGCTATCTAGGTGGGACGTTTATCAATAAAATATGTAGTGAGTAGTTTTTTTTTTAATTTGTAGCTATAAGTTTTTCTATATTTATGCGATTATGTTTTTTACTTGCATCAGTACTTAATTGTGTGGATAGTAGGAGAGAGATATTCTTTTAGTTTTTGATATTATTCTTATTTTTAGAATGCTTTGCCAGTGTTAGTTAATAAGCTGTTATTTTCTCAACATAAATATAATATTTTTAAACACACGTTACCTACGGGAAACCGGAGGTGTGTTACTAACTTACTATGTAGTTAATTCTATAGATATTTTTGAACATGCATAGGTTTTATAGTGTATTTGTCAAAACCATCTAGTTGCATTAGTGAGCCAATACCTACATAATATCGCCTAAATGAGTTTTATAGACGGCAACTCTATCTTAGAAAACTACTGCAAGTAGGTGACAAGTTCAGCAATTGTACAAAAAATTTGGCATGAAATGAAATATTTTTTTAAAGTGCCTAGGTTTTAAATGGACTGGCTAGTTCAACTAGATGGCTGCGATTTATATATATCGCATGCAGTTGTACGTGGCCTAGGCATTGACTCGGCTGGCTATATTTAACTAGATGGCTGCGATAATATACTACTAGATGATGCCCGCAACTCCAATGCGCCAAAACTCGTTAATCGCGCGGGAACCGTACATTTTTCCGGGATAAAAAGTATCCTATGTCCTTTCTCGGGACTCAAAGTATACTCTACCAAATGTCAGAAAAAACACTTCAGCGGCTAGGGCGTGACGAGTTAACAGACAGACCGACAGACAGACAGACACACTTTCGCATTTATAATATTAAAAAATAAGTATAGTATATTATAGTAAGTATATAATATAGTATAATAATATACTATAGTATGGAGTTTACCGGTTTAATACCGTGCTGGTCTGTCACGGTCAGTGTGCGCCGATCCTCTTATCGCATGCTCTTTAATTACAGATGCCGGCGTATTTTTTTATGGCGCGTCGGAATAGAAAAGCCATACGTCATTTTTCAGGGCTGCCAATTTTAAGTTTTTTCACTTAAAGGAGAAGATAACTAAAATTTAAACCGTAAACAACTTTGTTTCACAAAATCTTTGACTTTTTTAAGGTTGTCCCAGTTTTGTGGTCTAAAATTACATCAAAATCTTTTTAATAAAATAAATTCCACTATCGTTTAATTGGATTTTGAGATAATATATTTGAGGGCATAGCAGTCTTTTAGCAAGCTCCCTAGATTAGTAGTACACATCTAATAATAATTATTATTATAAACAATTTGTTATTTTAAAGCCTGTTTGCATAAACAAATTAATGTGCATTTTCTTTAATGTCGACTGGGACTGTTATAATTCTATTTAAAAAAAGTATTTATAAAGTAACGCGTACCAGCCCTAGCTATGATGGCATTATCCTTGTGTCAGGTGCGTTACGTGATTGTTCAGTAATTTCAACGTACACGTAATAATCGTTCGATTCTGATTGATCATAATCGGTGTGTGAAAGCGCGTTCACTTCTGTATGATATTCAAAGCGAGTAGGAATAGGATTTTAATTATTATAGATGTAAATAGTAATTCTTATACTTACACGATGTAACAAACCCAAGTGATAATACTTAGGGTGTGTAAGTAAGGGTCAACAATTCATAGAGTTTACTGTTACACAGCAAACTTTGTACATAGAAGCATAATTGCTGACAGAGTTTTTTTAAATTATTTATTTGCTTAAAATTGCTTATAATTAATGGAATTGAGGCACTTCTGATAGAAACATAGAAGTCAAAAGCAACTCCTTTAGTGCTGCTACTTTTACAGAGAACTCTACATAAGAGACACACACACCCACAACAATTAATTATCACTTTGTTAATTACATCTTGTATATTTAGCTGGTGTAGCACTTTGTAATGTATCATGTGTTTGTTTTTTTTTCTAATTTAGGCCTAGGTGGTAGATTTATACTTTGTATTTACTATTTTACGCAACACCTATGCAGCTTTATTCCTTATTCGATTCAGTCCGTTGCCTATCAAACTATAAAATGATATTCTCATGAAATATCGAACCTTCGTTGTTAAACCTTTGTTTGACGTGTATGAGAACGCCCTTTTTGGTGTGTGACACAAATGTGGACTGGATCAAATATGGGACGAAGCTTCATTAAGGTTCCGATCAACCTGCAGGCGACCGCAACATCATGACATCATGGTTCTTGCGATTTGTTATGTTAAATTATTATAGGTCCATGTGTTAAATCTGTAACTATAGCGACTACATTTTGACAAAGCATTCTGTTTTCTATAAATTCCCTTGCTACGCTATCGATTTATATGATTTTCATAGATTCTGAAGCTAATCTATGGAATTCATAAAAATCGATATTGTAGCCGGAACACATCGTTTACTGTTTCATGTTCTTACTTCTTTGCTAACTAATAATTGTTCTTTTATTGAAGGTGATTCCGGTTTTTGCCTCAAGCGACCGCGACCGACAAAAATCAAATAAAGTGTCTCTTTTTGAAAGAGGCTACAGGTTTCAGTTTTCTCTACGCCATAATGTCGGTAGATAATGAAACCTGTGGCCTAGGTCAGGGTTTCTCAAACTTTCAGCTCCACGAACCCCTGGTAAACTTCCAGGTGGCAACGAACACCTTACAAACTAATGAAATCCCCCCCCCCCCCCCATAAAGTGGCATTTTGTTTGAATTTTTGTCGGCCGTTGTCGCTTGAGGCAGAGTTCGGAAAGCCACCTGCTAATTATAAGTTACTAACCTAGAGTTAATTAATTTGCAGACTAATATTAATTAGTTTAGTATAAGTTGTATGATCTCATTGTATAAAACTTTTGCACTGCAATGTAAACTTCAATACAAGTACCTCCACAAAATGCTCTTTAACTTTTAATGTGCTTTTTGTTTGAAAGATAAATATAGGAAAGATTATTACATATCTTCAATAATGATAAACAAGGTGGAACAAAACAAATTAGTGTAAAATAATATTTTAGGGTGTCTATAGAGCGGACTGCGAAAATTGCTGCGCTGAAAGATTGCTTTTAACTTTTGTATGCAGGGCAAACACTGAGGCGCTCGCCAAAACAAATAAATTTGCTCTTTCACGAAGTAATACTTCAGGGTGTGTATGTGTCCCTTTTTCCCAAACTTTGTTTTGTAACATTCTGCATAACGCAACTGCAAAATTCGCAATCCAGTCTAGGTAGATGTCGGCAGAAAAACTATTTTGTAAATACTTAAATAGTGATCTTAATACAATTTTTAGAATATTCACGAAGTAAATAAACTTTTACAAAGATTTACGCCCTTATAAATACAAAGATTCACACTGTATCTCTATTCTTTGTACCGATTACAGACCTTTTAACAACACAATATTTTGTCCTTGTTTCTGATACGCTTATCAGATGTTTTTTACGTATTTGACTATAAATTGTATACCGTTTTTTCCTTTTCGATCTTTTTATTTGTATGGGAGTAACCCAATATTTTAATGACTTTTAATTAAATATCTTTTTTATAAATAATAATCTGGCATGTAAGATGATTGTATGTAAAGTGACAAATGAATATAGCTAGTAGACATATTATAGCAATTTAATTTTTTAAGGATAATTTTTATGCTTAACATTAAGTTTTTAATTACTACTTATAACATTAAACTAAATATAGGTCTACCAGGATCTGATGGCAAATTTGGATAGCCGATTTTCAAAAAATATCCTTGATCATTGGATCTTTTTTTTTATCAACTTTGAATCAACCGCTATAAGGAAAAATAAGGATCAAAATGTTTTTAAATTCCAATTACCCCAGTATTACTAGAGTCAATTTAATTTCTCACTTTTTGCCATCAGATTCTGGTAGACCTGTAGTTATACTTATTTAAGTACTGATACGACTATTGTAAAATATAAAAAAATGTATCACTTTAATTAATAGGAATGCTTTTGTCTAGAATTAGGCATAGTAGAAGTTATAATAGAAGGTACCTTTTGTACGAATAAACTTGTATTAAAAAATTAAGTAGTTTTGTTATTTTCCTTCGTTGTATATAAAATAATATTCTTTCGTAACAAATGAATTTTAATACATTATTAATTTACGAGATACTTATTCAATATAAGGAGGTTACATAATATATTATTATGTATGTTATTGACTTCTCTCTTCATTATTGCAAACATAGTTTCTAGAGTCTAAATTCTTATGCTAGCATATAATATCACTGTCATAATATTGTAATTGTATAATATATAAATAATAAGTACTATACAATTACTATACAATTGATATTTTAATATCTTTGATCTGGGATATGCGAAGTATTTCGAATTATTAGATATAATAATATTTAATATTTTCCCATCTATCTATGCATCTATCATATTCGATAATTCTTTTCCCCAACAGTTCAGTCTTCAACATTATTGGATTTCTTAATTTTTTGCCCACACCTTATTTTGTCCCTCATTTCTCTGTATATCTTTAAAGGCTCTTACCAATTAATATCATGATGGATAATTTCGGTGCCCATGATTGTAAAGATGTCTTTAGCACGCAATTAACGTCGATCGTGGGCAATCTTAGACAAATATGCCTCTCTACACGTTCGGAACTGCTTGTCTATCATAGTTACAGGGTGGAGAGCTCGCGTTATTCGTTTTAATCTTCACTCTAGCTCTCCCGTTTGTAAACCAACTCTAAACAGTTAATGCTTACTGTGTCAATCTACCACATTAGCCTTGCGATCGATCTTAAAAGTAGCCTTTCCCAACCAACTAACTAACAGCTGATGCCTACATATATCTTCTAGCATACTCCTTTTTAATGTGCGCATGTAGGCAAGTTTACTACAAAGAACATGTTGAATTCTATGAGTGTAGCAAAAACTAGGAATCCAAAGTATATGAGCGCGCATGATATTCCTATCTTCCAGTCGAGTTGGAATTTGTTGAAGGCGAGAGACGCGTAGAATATGATGAGGGTGGAGAGGAGAGAGATGGCGCTGTAGGAGAGTCCACTTGAGTTGATTCTCACCTGAAAAAAAAATGTTTAAGCTTTTCGCTGCTAGACTTAATAAAATCGTGTCCTTAGGACATAAGACATACCTACCAAGATTAGCAGTTCAATGCTAAAAATATTGTGTTGGAAAATTGTTAAAAGTAGATGGGCAGTAGACAAATGAAGCCTGAGTAACGGTACACATATTCTACATAGTACGATACTCTGAAGCAGTGGTTCACAAACTTTTTTGGTGGCGCAACCCTTTTAAGATTTTTATAAGATTTTCCCAAAAAAAGAATGTTTTGTCTTTTAATTGTCTCTATGCTGGTGTCTGATGACATCTGAGCTCCAGGCCTCCATGGAGCGCACTTTGAGAATGGCTGCCCTAAAGTCCCTAAAGATCAATGATCAATAGAATCAATGATCAATACAGATCAATCAATCTAAGCTACTGAGTACTGGCTATGTTGTCTAATAACTAACCCTATCCTTTGTCAATTTTTATAACTCTCATAACAAAAATTAACTAACCCAGTGATTGCCAGGTTCCGTAGGGTAGCACAACGATTTTATAAGCCACGGTAGACCCAAACACAGTAATATGTCGAAGGTGTTTGATCCTATTGAGTTGCTGATGCCCATCGTACCGTGACCTGAAAAATAAATTAATAATATCATTATAATGAATAATCATTCAAATTGAAAACAAACTGATATATGAATAAAGTTCACCGGTGTAAAAGTAGCAGTATTACCTGTTACTCCCGCACTCAGATTCGAATCTCTAATTAAATGAACATTTTGACATAAGCCTCATCAAGTAGGTATATTCTGCAAAACTCTGTAGAGTTTCATCATTAAGGGCCTGTTTCACCACTTCCGGATAGGCTATCCGCCACTTAACTTGGCAGATAAAGTAAGGAGAGCATGTCAAAAAAGTTGTGGATCATTCAGCACCTTACCAGGAAGTGGTGAAACAGGCCCTTAATGTTTCTGAGCAGCTCTGGATTTATGTATAGGCAGCATAAGTGGGCGGCAGCGTCCTATGGTGTCCTAGGGGGGGTTTGGAGGGCAGAGTCCTAGGATTCAAATATAGGGGTGGAGAATTCGTACAAAGGGGCGGCAAAATGAAAGTGGCTTATACTCATAAAAAATATTGATCCGGCCCAGGAGCCGTACCACGAAACCATTTTGAGACTCAAACAATCGTACGAGAATGCCGCGTCCAACGTCTAACAAACGAAAAATTACATTGTTAGAGCAGGACGCGGCATTCTCATCCGATTGTTTGAGTCTCAAAACGGTTTCGTAGTAGGCCTACTGGCTCTGAGTTCGAGCGTTAGTTTTGTTTTATTCTGATATTTCCCGTATTCAACTCTACGTTCTTCATTCTATACAAAAAAACCCTCTGTACCTTGATTCGTGACCAGCACACTGGATACCGCCTCTGGTAAACTGGTGCCAGCAGCTAAAATGGTGAGCCCAGTTATGCTGTCCGGAACATCGAGCGTGTCACCTGAAAGTAATTACGAAATGAAAATCAGTGGATGGGGATTGAGGTGTGACTATAGAAGACTTTAATGGTCGAACGGGTAAAAATGTGAGTTTTATGATAGTCATTGGTATCGTAAAAATAAAGAAACTACAAATTCTGTGAATTTCAAGTCACACGAAATTGATAAGGGCATAAGAGCATATTATATTGTCAAGTTACCTTTCGAGATTCTTAAAAGGAGGACATTTTTTCAGTAAATTTTATTTGTGACTAGAGGCCTTTGTTACACCTTGTATAGATTGGGACCCCGGCTCCGCCCGTGGTATGTACAATGTACATACCTAGCCGCCTCCGTGGTCTAGTGGTTAGAGCGTGGCTCTCGACTCCGGAGATGGTGGGTTCGAATCCGGCGTTGGAAACATGTTATTTCCAAGTTTGGTTAGGACAATGCAGGCTGATCACCTGATTGTCTGACAAATAAGATGATCCATGCGTCGGATGGGCATGTAAAAGGTCGATCCTGTGCCTGATCTCTCGCCAGTCGTGTTGGTCGTCCGTGTACTGCTCTTGTGTACTGCGCACACACTTGGACACTATAAAAACTACTCCTGCGTAACAGGCCTGGTTTCCGGTGAAAACCGGTTTCAGGAAACTGGTGTGGGGGGGGGAGTATTATACATAGCCTATAGCACTGTCTCAACTCCGTTGCGCTAAAAATCGTGGGAGGAAAAGCGCGGGAGCCGTACTTTAATTATTCCGGGATAAAAAATTATCATATGTGCCTGCGATTTAAAGTATCTCCATACCAAATTTCAGTAAAATCGGTTCAGCGGTTCGGGCGTGAAGAGGTAACAATGTAACATACAGACAGACTTTCGCATTTATAATATTAGTGTGGATACATTCAATATTGTTCGTTTATTCGGTAGTCTGTACAGCCGTATAGGTGTCAGGCGATATAGGTCAGAGCAATCACCGGCGATTGTGTTTACGAGACACGGAGCTCAATCTACTGCAAGACAATTTTTCAATAGACTATCCATACTGTTGGAAATTATTATCGGTATAGTGCGACCATGTTTCTAATGTTTCATACAACGTCCCAAATTTATACAGAGTGTAGCAAAACAAAGTGATTATAATTTAGATTTTAGGTTATGTGTCCCTCTTATAGAGTAAAGTATGAAAGCAGCAACGCTGAAACAGCAAATTTTATTTTGTTATTTGAATATGCAAGCGCCCGAGCGCTATGAATTTTCAAAATTTGATTAAATAATTATTAAGACTTAAGGTGCCGGTTGGCAGGCGGCAGCCGCGGGCGACATGAAGGCACGGCACTACTATGGTTTCTATGTTTTTCTATGAAATACCCTCCGCAGCTAGCGACACGAAGCTAGCGACACTTTTCATAGAAATAAATAGAAACCAGTAGTGTCGTGACGAGACGTTGTCTGCAGCAACTTCATGTAGTCGGCTTCCAACTTGTACCTTTACTCTTTAAGTACTGCTACTTTCACAGTGAACTTTACAGAGGGGACTCATACACACCTTTAGATAGCACTTTTTTTGTTACAACCTGTATAGCTCTGAGTACAGGAGTACTTACTCGTACGTACGGGCCGCACTCGGCACTCTTGCCTATTAAGTGCTACAACTATTACACTATTTTAAATATTTCATAGATTTCGAAGCTAACAAGGGAACTTTATAGATTTACCAGCTGATCCGGCAACGTTGTTTTGCCATATAAATTATTTCTAGTATCAATATAAAAAGTAGATAAAAACCTATTCTCAGGACGAATGTACTATTAGAGAAGTTGATTCCTAGGCAGATGGCGGACCTAAGTAATTTGGTCGCGTTAAGTCTAACCCATCCAACAGATCACAGCTAACATTGAATTGACATAAGCCGACCATATTATGACGTAGGTCCGTCAACTGCCTAGGAATCAATTTCCCCGATGGTACATACAAAATTTCATTAAAATCGGTTGAGCCGTTTTGGAGGAGTTCGCGCACTAACACTGTGACACGAGAACAATGGTCTATGACAGTGTTTCCCAAACTTATCGGGACCGCGACCCATCTACAAGACAGTTTAAAGTTCGCGGCCCACCATATTGTGTCATGAAGACAAAAAGCAGCGGTATGTTGCTGCCGCAGCATTTACCCGTTAATTGTTATCGTAGTTCACCACCATATCATCATCGTCAGCCTACTGACGTTCGTTCTGACGTGACGTGACGTTCACTGCTGGACTTGGGCCTTTTCTAAAGCTCGTCATCATACCCATTTCAATTAAGAAAAAAGAAAAACTTCCAGTTGTAATATATTCTAATAGACAATCGAACGAGTACGACAATCGTCCTGTAGTGTCAGGGCCCACCCAAAATCTACCCGCGACCCACCAGTGGGTCGCGACCCACACTTTGGGAAATACTGGTCTATGACATAGCGATGCGTTATTTTAAATCCCTATTCCCTACAATCTATATTTTCGATATCTCACTTTGCTATTGAAACTGGCGAATATATTTTGACTGAACACTTTGACTCTAGTTTTCACGTCTTCAACACTCACCAAGAATAGTGATAATCCACGCGACCAGATAAGACACTCCGCCAATCCAGGTGATGCACATGATGAAGGTGACAGGGTAGAGGTTCTGGTGTCGCCTGCAGTCCGGGATGGTGGCCCACAGCAGGAGACAGATCGGCCAGGTCAGCACCCATAGGAGTTTCTTCCCGAGAGACGTCTTCTCATCAGGCCAGGACCACACAGAGCTTACACTTAGGTCTGTGGGTGGGTTAGGAGGAATTAGGAGCCTAGTTGTTGTAAGTGTTAAGGTGTTTGATATTCCATTTGCCACCAGGTGCTGCTATATAGCCATGGTCTATCGTGTCAAATATACAAATTATCGTGATACATGACAGCTACATCGTGACGTCATAATATGATAGCAGTTTGACACGATGGACCCTTAGGCTACATAGCGGCACCTGGTGGCAAATAGAATATCAAACACTTTCATTGATAGTTAACTGTGAGTCAGAAACATTTAAGGAAATATTGTCCATACAATATCTCTCAAACGGTTGTGGATGAAATCAAAGTGGTGGATGAAAATTTTGACATAGTCCTCATGGATTATGTCAAAATTTTCATTGATACCTGGTTAAGTTACTATTCGTCTCTGAGTACGGCAGTAACATATGGAAATTATGAAAACGTCTGACCCTATAACGCAGTGGTTCTTAACCTTTTAGTCATAAGGGACCATTTTACCAAATGTTTGTCTAGCCTTCCAGTCGGTTAACCTAAACTAAGGGTTGTTTGATAATGAAAATAAGCACAACTTTATAATTTTTACCCCTAATTTTTTTATTTGGCCAAAATCTAAAAGTTACAGACTTTAATTTAATATCATTTTTGTGACTACATAGTGCATACTGCATACCTACTCTTTACTGACTTCTAAATTCTCACATATTATTAGGATGGCTTCGCGGACTACTTGGAATGCCTCCAGGGACCACGTCCAGTGGTCCACGGACCACCGGTTAAGAACCACTGCTATAACGTTACAAATACGTAGCTGTAAAACACCTGTAAAATGTATATGTTTTACCCGTGTTGACCAGCACAAGCCTAAGGGTGTATGTACCTAATAATGCATAGGTACGGTCTTCGTAAAAGTAATAAGTATATTTCCATCTATTTTTTACCAATTTCCAAAAAGGAGAGGACAAGGCTCGTCCATTTGTACTTTCATACATAAAGTTGTTATAGTTTCTACAAATAGACTTATAACATGGTCCAACAAACCTAACTCACACTATTAACTGTACTATCTCAAATTATATAACAAGTTAACACAATAAATACAAAGCAAATGCTTGGTATAGCAAATACATGGTAATAAAATATTAAAAGATAATTTTTACATGTAGGTCTAGTTGTCTGATGTATGCTGAAAATTATTATCATAGAGTTAATAAGTAAATAGTTGGTTCTAAACCTTTGGAGGTCGTTGAACTCCCATCCCTACGCTTCAACTCCCGTAAGGCCCAAGTGGGCCACGATAACAATTGAACGGCTATTGTGTCTCGTTTTTCCACGACCGAAGGATTAAAGATGAAATCATAAAAAATTTGGCTGATTTTTTCAATATCCAAACCCAATACATATTTATAACTCTGGACTCGCATGGCACGGGCGTTTTAAGAGCAAGTGCTGAAAATCATGGGGCCAATATTATATAAGTTATTTCTCTCATCCCTCGTATTTAGTCATGAAAAGGCATGATATTTTAACACAGGGTTAATTTGAACTAGGATTGGCACAAGTGGGCCTAAAGGCTCTCACACAAAACTGCGAATTCGGATTGCATCGCAATGTCATTTAAAAGTGTGAGTTTTGTTGCAGATTTTTGCGATGCGATGCGAATTCCCTGTTTTGTATGGGAGTCGTTTAAGGTACGTATTTTTTTACCTGAATCAGTAGAATCTCGCCTTTCTCTTAATTCGATTCCTCCTTTCTCCATGTCATTCAGCTTTTTGAGGTTGTTCAGATTGTCAGCTAGGTCAAAGTTTCTGTTTTTGTCTGCAAACAAGATATTACATATTATACACGTAAATAAATGCATGCGATTTTATACTATTAATTATTATTCACATTTTCCAGAAATATAAGCAGTTCACACTCCTATATAAACGGTCACCTATTAAGCTAAGTACTGACATACGGTTTTGCTCGATAGTGTTACTCCAAATCGAGTAATAATAATTACTGTGTGGACCGCAAAACTGACAGCTCGAAGGCTCGCATCGAGTCACTCGAAGGCTCGCAAGTCGCATCGAGCCAGCTTGATGGAGTTAAATGTATCGATTTAGAGTAAAACTATCGAGCAATGCTGAATGTGTGGAAGAAAGTCCGAGCCGCGGGTTTTGCTTGACGTTATTGCTCAATGGAGCAAAATCGTTTGTAAGTACTTAGCATTAGAGGAGTGTAAACAAATACTGCGCTTCTTCACGCTTAAATTACTGAGCCGATTTAGATGAAATTTGGTGTAGGCTTTGGCTTGTGGGTCCCGTGATAGGATATAGGAAAGTTTTTGGCAAAACCCGTCATAATAAGCTCTCTGGTCGAACCGACTCATTCCTCTCTCCCTCTTATGTTTCAATCATGACTCAAACGTTATTGCAGAAATAGTGGATGTATGTCTAATATTTAATTTTATTCACGGGCGTATATATGCGGGCTTTGATAAGGGGTGGGTCCCTAACGTAAAAAAGCGGCCAAGTGCGAGTTGGACTCGCCCATGAAGTGTTCCGCAGCAGCAAATAGGTAACGTGTTTAGGAAATCAAAAGTATTTTAGGGTTCCGTACCCAAAGGGTAAAAACGGGACCCTATTACTAAGACTTAGATGTCTGTCCGTCTGTCTGTCTCCAGGCTGTATCTCAAGAACCGCTATAGGCTGTAGGCTGTAGCTAGACATCTAAAATTTTCAGAGATTGTGTATTTTTGTTATTTGTGTATTATTCTGTTGCCGCTATAAAAACATAATAAAATTAATATTTAAAGGGAGGCTTCAATAATGGCAACAGGTAGGCACTTGAAATTTTCACAAAATCCTCAATTTTATGTGTACTTTAATAATAAATCTTATATATAAAAATGGATTTTCAAATGTGTTAGTCGCGCTAAAACTCGAAAACGGCTGAACGGATTGGGCTGATTTTAGTCTTAAAATATTCGTAGAAGTCCAAGGAAGGTTTTAAAGTGACATGAAGTTCACCGAGACAGCTAGTCTTCTTATATTTATATATAAGAAGACTAGCTCGAAAACGGCTGAACGGATTGGGCTGATTTTAGTCTTAAAATATTCGTAGAAGTCCAAGGAAGGTTTTAAAGTGACATGAAGTTCACCGAGACAGCTAGTCTTCTTATATATAAATATAAGAAGACTAGCTGTCTCGGTGAACTTCATGTCACTTTAATCGTAGAAGTCCAAGGAAGGTTTTAAAGTGACATGAAGTTCACCGAGACAGCTAGTCTTCTTATATTTATATATAATATAAGAAGACTAGCTGTCTCGGTGAACTTCATGTCACTTTAAAACCTTCCTTGGACTTCTACGAATATTTTAAGACTAAAATCAGCCCAATCCGTTCAGCCGTTTTCGAGTTTAAATTAAATGGATTTTCAAATGTGTTAGTCGCGTTAAAACTCGAAAACGGCTGAACGGATAGGGCTGATTTTAGTCTTAAAATATTCGTAGAAGTCCAGGGAAGGTTTTAAAGTCACACGAAGTTCACCGGGACAGCTAGTCTTCTTATCTTATCTCTTATATATAAAAATGGATTTCCAAATGTGTTAGTCGCGCTAAAACTCGAAAACGGCTGAACCGATTGGGCTGATTTTAGTCTTAAAATATTCGTAGAAGTCCAGGGAAGGTTTTTAAGTGACACGAAGTTCGCCGGGACAGCTAGTCTTATATATAAAAATGGATTTTCAAATATGTTAGTCGCGCTAAAACTCCAAAACGGCTGAACGGATTGGGCTGATTTTAGTCTTAAAATATTCGTAGAAGTCCAGGGAAGGTTTTAAAGTGACACGAAGTTCACCGGGACAGCTAGTCTTCTTCTTATAAGTATATAAAAATGGATTTTCAAATTTATTTTATTTATTTATTTATTTAAATGCACAAAACACATTACAATCCCAACTAAACACAAATATAATAAGTATTTAAATGTAAGATCTAGATTGTAACGTAACAAATATGTGCACACATTAAAATTAAAAACAATAAAAAGACAAACTAGCACAATTTTTTGGTTTAAAAGTTAACTCAGTACATCTGGACGTTACTTATTTCATTCATAACTTGCTGAGGTAATTTGTATGCTATGTCTTTGACGATTTTAATATATTTTTTACAGTTGTGTTCAAAAATGTCCAACTTTGAGCTGTCTTTAGCTAACTCATTGTATTGTCTAGCCATATGTGTTAAAGGGTTAAAGTAATAAATATTATTTTTATAGACCCGTAATGCAAATAAATTTGTACGATGAGCTCTACGTGCACTGAACTTGGTATTAAAACTAATTTCAGATAGTAACTCCGACGAATCGACAATGTGATTTAAAATTTTATAGAAGAACAATAAGTCAAAAAATATGCGTCTATTTTCAAGAGTCTCTGTTTTGAAATGCATAAGCCTATCTTGATAATTAAGATTTGATCGACCGGGATAATGACGATAACAAATGATTTTAAGAAATTTTCTCTGGACACGTTCAATGTCCTCTTAGATGTGTATTTTGTAATTAGGGGACCATATGGGGCTTCCATATTCTAACGTAGTTCTTACAAGAGCGGAAAATAAGTATAAGGCACTACTAGGCTTTTTAAAATCCTTTGTATTTCTTAAAACAAATCCCTGAAGTTGATTAGCTTTGCAAGTAATATATTCATTATGTGCCCTAAATGATAATTTGTCATCAAAAAGTATTCCTAAATCCTTAACCACAGTTACACGATTAAGTGCAAAATATGTGTTAGTCGCGCTAAAACTCGAAAACGGGTGAACGGATTTGGCTGATTTTAGTTTTAAAATATTCGTAGAAGTCCAGGGAAGGTTTTAAAGTGACACGAAGTTCACCGGGACAGCTAGTAATAAAAATAAAATAAATATTTTTTTTTTACAGAAAACACATTTTTGGCCTATTGGCTATTTTGCCCTATGCCTAGGTATAACGATACGGAACTCTTCGTGCGCGATTCCGAATCGCACTTGGCCAAATATTTATTTTAAAATTTGAATACTTATCGGAATGTTGAATACATTTATTTAAAAAAGTAACAAAGGTTAAACTCTAAAGTAATCTCTTTACGTTTTATTGCTAATTGATTAATAATTTCTTCGGAATGAAGCTGCGCTGCCGGATCTCGGTGTACGCACATTTTAGATGCACCACCACAGGCGTGACGAACTACGAACGCATCGCGGTACCTACTCTGCCTATGGACACGCTCCACAGTATAATAAAAAAATATTAATTATTATACTGTGAATAGAAATAAAATACATACGTACGTCGCCGATTAAAATCGGTGCGGTACATAATATATTATTGTCGATTGGACAAGTAAGATGGATAGTAATGGGGGGGGTCCGGACCCCCTTATATACGCCCATGATTTTATTGGTTCAATGAACAATGCGAGAAGTCAGCTCGTAGCAAACAAATTGATACTGAAGGAAGCATGTAATCCCTATTATCTACGAGTATAACATTATCAGTTAAGACATTTGTTGATAGATCGCATAATAATTGTAGTGCTAAAGAATACCCAGAGATAATAGGGATGATGACAAGGTCAAAGATTAGCAAATGTTGTTAATAAAATAAATAAATCACGGTAAAAAATAAGTGTTCCCAAAATTTCAGCTCGATAGCATTTGTATTTTTTTTTGTTATGCGCCTTCAAAGTTGGATAATCAAGTCGAATTTTTTTTCAATTAAATTTCTTAATATTTGTATACCATTCGATAACTTATGCAATTAAAAGCAACTTTTGGTATGAAACCACTTTTATAAACGCAATATTTAATATACCTATCGAACAAAGTTCTCTCCCGATCCGTACAAACTACGAAAGAGTGACGTCAGTCTTTCGTAGCACTTTGTATGGTGCGTTTCGGGCGGGTCTATTGTATGAGATGTTTAAATTGTCATATCTTGGTGAATTTATAAGCTATCAGAGTCATTCTTTCAGCGATGTTTCTATTTTTTAAGGGTCTTTCAATTACTAATAAGAAAAAAATTTATTCATCAAGCCTATTCACGAGAACTACTTATAGGAATATATCCTCAATATGAGTAAGATGGTTGTAGTAAGTCGGCCTTAGTCAGGCCAATATTATGTATTTTTTGTGATAACCCTACTTGTAATGTGCTATCAGAGAAATTGATTCTTAGGCAGCTGGCAGACCTACGTAAGCCGGTTGGATTATGTCAAGCTCGGCAGATACAACACGAGTCGCGACTATAATATTGACTTGATACTATGTAAACAAATCACTCGTACGAGTAAGTTTTCCATCTGCCTAGATGAATAAATTTTTTTGATAGTACCATCCTAGATAGAATCTACTTAGCAACAGCTATTACCGAATATTAATAATAATTTATAATAAGGACGATGAGGTTAATCTATACTAATATTATAAAGAGGTAAACTTTGTTTGTTTGTTTGTTTAATTGTAATGAATAGGCTCAAAAACTACTGGACCGATTTAAAAAATTCTTTCACCATTCGAAAGCTACATTATTTACGAGTAACATAGGCTACATTTTATTTCGGAAAATATAGGGTTCCGTAAGATATTTGGGTTTTTCTGACACAAGGTGAAAAAAATCAACCAGAAAATTTACTTATTTTGCGTACGCTGCCTAAACTATAAAAGATAGAACCATACAATGTTCTAAGTAAATGTAGATCTTTTAAATTACATTATGGCGAAATTAAAATTTGCGATTTACGCGCGTTTCGAAGTGGGCGCTACCAAGGCGGGGGTGCACAGTAGCGAAGATTATAACCGGCCCTGCAGATGGTGAATTGGCTCATATACCAAGAGTACCAATGATCCCTACTGATTTGCCTATACCCTTCAAAAGGCTCCAATTTCCTGTAAAAAATTATTTTGCAGTAACGATAAATATTATGTAAATCCCAGGTTCAAACATTCAAATTAGTAGGAATAGATTTATGAAAAGAATGTTTTGCTCTATCACGAGTCGGGAATCCCGACCATCAGTATATTTTGTTACCTGAAAATAACTTAACGTCAATTAATATTGTTTTAAATAGAAAAGTTCTACAATAATCGCTTTAGTTATTTATCCTAAAACAACGGATTGCACTCCGGGACTACCGTCAGAGGTGAAAACTTATTATTAATTACATTTAAATATTCTCATCATCAACAACTTTAACATCCACAGAAAGACAATCTGTGCAGCCTGCGGAAAATGACTGCGTCGTCGATGTTTTTGTGAATTGACCTGGAAATCATTTTGCTGGCCGTGTCTTTCCTGGGTAGGCTTTTTGCAGCGGTAACCTATATCCACGCGGACGGAGCCGCGGGTGACCGCTAACTATACATTATAATAAAACTGTAGAAATGAGAATTCTGTACATTAAAGATATTCAAAAAATAATAAGCGGGGGGTGTCACTACATCGCTATAGAAGCCAAAAATGTAGTTAGTTTTTTGTCTGTCTGTCTGTCTGTACTCTGTATGTTTGTTCCACTATCACACGAAAACTACTGATCCGATTTGAATGCGGTTTTCGCAGATATATTTATTTGCCTTCTTCCAACTTAACATCTGGTGTATAAAATTTTTTTCCCCCACACCTCTAAAGGGACGAAAGAGGGGGTCAGATTTTGTATAAGACTTTTGCTTTAACACGAAAACTACAGATCCGATTTGCATACGGTTTTCACAGATATATTTGTCTTCCTCCGACTCAACATTTGGTGACTAAAAATCCCCCCACGCCACCCCTCTAAGGGAACCAAAGAGGGGGTCAGATTTTGTATCAAACTTTTTTCTTTAATGGACTTACTTTGACATATTATTAACTGTTTTTTCCAACTTAACATCTGGTGTATACAATTTTTCGCCCCACCCCTCTTAGGGGACAAAAGAGGGGGTAAGAATTTGTATCAACTGATGAAGTTGAAATATTTTAAATGGCAAAACAACGTTTGCCGGGACAGCTAGTTATTGATATAGTCTAATATCAATAGCACAATATTATTTTTATCAATATCATAATCTGGTTAATATTTATGTAATCCTTTTCTTTAGCATTGTTAGATAATTCTAATGTTTAAATCTTCGACAATGCACATAATACTAAAAATATGGTCAATAGTCATAATATTATATGAGCATTGTGATGAGTGTAAATTAAAATCCTTTAAAATCATTGACAAGATATTACACATTCGCCTCGTCCCATATTCAGGGCACCTCGAGTTGTGCGGGTGCAGCCGCAAATCAAGCAGAGAACCTCAAGCGGCGCAAGTATGAAAACCTCAGCGGAGATCTCATATTTGAACCGTTTGGGGTGGAAACTCTAGGCACATGGGGTCCGGAGGCACATAAACTTTTTAGAGGAATATCTAAGAAGCTTGTTGAAGCCACCCGAGACCCCAGAGCTGGGAGCTACCTGGCACAGCGGATAGCAATTGCCATCCAACGTGGCAATGCTGTCAGCTTGCTGGGCACTCTGCCAGATGGGGACGACTTGGGCAAGTTTTTCTTTTTATAGTTTTAAATTTAAAATTTGTATATATCTGTATATTTTAGATTGTATTTTTAGTGCTTAAATTTTTATCCTATTATTCATAACTTTTAAAATCATTAAATTAAAATATGGCTGTTTGCCATTTTGATCATTCAGGTACGTGTCAATTAATTCATCAAAGTCTATTTCTATATATTAAATGAGTAAGTACTTGAGGTGTTTCCGTGGGATAATTACTACACACCATTGACATAAGAAACTATACACAGTTACACACTACCATAATGGCATATTATGCTACTGGAATGCCGATCTAATTGCCAATTCTTTTTTTTTCCACACATTTTCCCTATTGATAATGATGTCAAATACAAACATTGCACTTGCAAATCGCTAACCATCATCCTATGAAACGATATGCAAACTTCCTTAGTGGTGTTTACTGAGCTGTCGACATTGGTACCGACCTTTGATAAGGAGCGGGGTGACCTCCGTGTAGGGCTTAGGTCTGTTGATACAACAACCACTCCTCGCGAATCGACCGAGGTGTCCGTTGAAGACCATGGCTGAAAATAAATGGATTATGCAGTTTAGTATAAAATTCAGATGGTAAGGGCTTCTTAACTAACTTCAGGTAATTATTGACACAAGGCTACAACGTATCGTTTGATGATAGGGTTTAGGGGTGGCCCTAAACCCTATCATTTTTATGGAAAAATCCACAGAAATAGGAGAATTCGGCCTGAGTCATCAGTGTAGCGTTGGAGGCTGAACCAATACCTATTGTTTTATCTAGTTTTTGGTAGTTTTCTACGCGTTTAAACTCGCTGTACACACTAGGCTAAAGCATGGAGCCAGCGCATTGGGATAGCGTGTAGAAGCTTACTTGGTGACAAGTTGGGAGTGACAATTCGTATTCTACACGTTGGCCCAATGCGCTGGCTCAATGCGTTGGGCCAGTATGTACAGCGGTCTTTATGGTGCCGGCTTGGTACGGGGACCAACAGATTTTTCATTTAGTGTTCTGTTGTCTCATTCTTGTCTTCTTCTATCGAATTATCCTTTAGGGAACTCAACTAATATCCCAAGACAGCTTTAGCATGTCCCTCAAGCTCCTTGAGATCATAATAAAGGGTTTTCACGGTTGGATACCGCTGTCGATTCTGGCGACATACAGAATGTGTGGTGGGCCAAAGCCCGTAAAAAACTCACCTAATATATACAGGGTGTACATGAGCACCAGCAGCAGAGCCTCATACCAGTACACCTTGTCGTCCAGCAGCGAGAGGATCAGAGCCACCACCGCGACAGCATACATCATGCAGTCCCGAGACACCGACCACCAGTCCAGTTCTATCACCTGAAATTGACTCTTTTTAGAGAGATGGAAAGAGAAAGTGGGCGAAATAGAAGGAAAAGAGTACCATAAAATGCAATGATCAATAGTTGGTGATCATCTGAAATTGAACGTGTTATGTAATTCGCCGTTATATAGAAGGAGAAGGGGAAATTCTGAGGTATAAGAAAAAATATGATGATGATATTATGTCGATCGAATTTTAAGTCAAAAGAGCGGATTCACTCTCGAAAAAGGACTCATTTATCTTCAATACTCCCGGTAGCATCGAGTTTATTAAAGAAAAGAGAGCTCATAATTTCCTAGCCCTACTAAATAAATAAGAATATCTTCTTGGCTCTATATTTTACCTTTATCTCTTTCTGTATATTTATAGCAATGTCCAAACAACTTCAATTAGCGTAGAAGCCCAGCCTAAGAGAACTTTCTTTCCCTCTTTCTATGTCCTTATCACAAAACATGGATCTTACCCTCCCAGCAACGAGCGCGCAGCAAGCGGGCACGGCAAGGACGTTGAAGACGGCCGAGCCCACTACGGCCCCCACCCCCAGGTCTCCCTCCGTCACGAATGTCCCCACACAGTTGATAAACAGTTCGGGGCTGGAGCTGGCCGCCGCCATGAATGTAGCCCCGGCTATGTCCGACGCCATGTTTAGACCTGACGGGAATAACGGCATGCTTAGCTCCAATTTCACCAACGTCTGTTAATGTTTAACAGCTTGTTAAAATGTAAGTCTTCTCTTCCATTCATATGCAAAATGAAAGAGGTAACGTGCAACTATTTCGAGCATTAGCTTCAACAGTCGTTGGTGAAATTGAATTTTAATATAATAGTATAGTAATAATTGAAACCAGGCCAGTTACGCGGGAGTAATTTTACAGTGCCCAAGTATGTGCGCAATACCCAAGAGAACTCTCTATTCCTTTTACTCTAATAACCCAGTGGGAAGAACGACACGACTGGCATGAGATCAGGCACAGGACCGACTTTTTACATGCTCGTCCGACTCATGGATCATCTTACTTGTCAGACAATCAGGTAATCAGCCTGCATTGTCCTAACCAAACTTGGAAATAACATGTTTCTAACGCGGGAATCGAACCCACGACCTCCGTGGAGTCATGAGCCACACTCTAAACCACTAGGCCACAGAGGCGACACGCTTATGACTTAAGGTGAGACCGCACTAGGTGACACTGCAGCGGAGCGATGCGAACTTCTCGTTCCATAGAATTGATTTTAATGTCGCTTAAGCTCCGCTTTCGCATAGGCAGCCTATATTAGGATAGTTGGCGCTCATTAAAGCCGCTTGTTTTCAGAAGTTGACGGCAGTTGTACGTGATGGTATAGTTTTGTTTTAGACTAATCAGTACCAGTTTTAACACTACCAGCGCCTAGGATGAGATTTCTTCGGCGCCCCCTGTCGAGTTCTCGTTCTCGCTCCAGCAGCGCCCCTTTTTAAATAAAAAGGCGCCGCCCCCCTAACACCGCTACTGATACTTAAATAGGGTATAACTATTCTAGCCTGTAAATTAGTATCCCGAAGAAAAAAAAAAAACGCAAAGGTTTAATTAAATTGCTTCGATTTACTTATAACAAAAATGGTATTCTGAATTGCTGAAAATGAAACGAAATGTCGGGAAAATGATATAAAATGCAATTAACAATTTCAAAGTATATTGTGCAAAATATGCTTTATAGTGCATAGTATTCTTTATTGTACCCATAATATATTGTTTGTCTCTGTTATCGCTCTTTTGTGTTTGCCTGTTATTTTACGGTTCTGTTTGTAATAATTATTATGATATTGTTAAACTGCATCAATATTTGTTAAGTATTGTTTGAACAGGACGAAAGTTATTCTGGATATAATGATGGATTTGACAGAAGTATGTAGAGTTCAATTAAGAGTAATAAAAATTAAAATCTACCCACTTGTTACTATAATCACAGTAACTTAAGGTGGCATCAGCAGTCATTGACCTTTCTAGTATAGGAGCTATGTAGTCCGAGCTATGTGTAAAATGCTCGCTCTGCAGTAGTCTGTTAATTTAAGAAAAAAATTGAACTCTTATTAAGACACAAACTTTAATAGATTCATCGGAAAACCTTTGGGTAGCTCTTAGGGCCTGTTTCACCATTTTCTGATAAGTGCCGGATAGGCTAACCACAAGTTTTTTGACAGATGGAGTATGGAGTATCTGTCAGATAAGTTGTGGATAGCTTATCCTGCACTTTATCAGGAAGTGGTGAAACAGGCCCTTAGTACGATAATCTCCGATTATATTTTATGAATTCAAAGTGATACTTCATTAACTCATATCAGTTCACATCGAGAATGCAAAATACGATATCGCTCTTAGACTAGAAACATCTGTCACATCATTGTCAATCACAGTTTGTACAGAAAACGATGAAATTTGACAAGTTTTTTACAGGGGTCAATGACCTCTACTGACAGAATTCGGCAATTTGAAAATATCTGTTTTTCTCCTGTCCCCTGGCATACCCCTTGGTATGTCAGGGGACAGGAGAAAATACCTTACCATAGTACCACTTGTCAGCCATCAACCTGACTGAGACCACAGAGGCTTGGCAACAATTACATAACACCTGTCAACACACCGCTATCATTTGCAGTTTTGATAGCAGTGTTTATGTTGGTTGCATTGCACTGTCAATATTGATACTTGATACATACGCTCGCATATTATCTTGATGGTAGGCACGAAGTATTGCTCGCAGACTGTGCCCAGGAGAAGAAAGCAGTACACAGCTAGCACGCAATGCACAGCGATGAAACCCTAGAACAATATAATACAATTAAAAAATCGGCCAAATGCTAGTTGGACTCCAGCACTGTTTCGTACTGTTATAGAGCAAAAGTGGGCCAAAAATTGTGTTTTTTGTATGGGACTGTATTAAAGTATACCTCTAAATTCTAATTGAGGATTTTGTAAACATTTCAAGCGCCATTCTGTTGCCAATTTGTTAAACTATTATGTATTCTGTGCCATGGTTGCCATAGATATTGAGCAAAACAGGCCAAAAAAATCACGTTTTTTGTATGGCCACCCTTTAATATTAATTTTATTTCGTTTCTAGTAAGTATTTCTTGATAAAGCGGCAACAGCGCGGTTCTTGAGATAAAGCCTGAAGACAGACAGACACACGGACGTACAGTAAAGTCTTAGTAATAGGGTCCCGTTTTTACCCTTTGAGTTTGGAAGCCTAAAAATAATAATTAAATAATATTATAAGCTCTCTATATTCGTAGAGACCAGGGGTTCCCAAACTTATTTAGTCTACCGGCCAGCGTTGCCAGATTTTTTTTGTGCCAAGTCGGGACTTTGGAACTTTTTGAGTGAAAAAGCGGGATTCTTCAGTCAAAAGCGGGACAAAGTAAAAAAAATCGGCCAAGTGCGAGCGAGCAAAAATAGGCCAAAAATTTTATTTTTTGTAAGGAGCCCCCCTTAAATTTTTATATTATTATTATTCTTAAATTAGTAGACATATTATAATTAAGGCCTTTGTGAAAATATTAAGTGCCTACCTGTTGCTATTATTGATATCGAGCAAAAAAGGCCAAAAAAATACGTTTGTTGTATGGGAATAAATATTAAATATTAATTAAATATTAAATATTAAATATTAATTTTATTTTGTTTTTTGTATTTGTTGTTATTACGGCAACCAATATACACAATCTGTGAAAATTTCAGAACTCTATCTATAGCGGTTCTTGAGATGGAGCCTGGAGACAGACAGACGGACAGACAACGAAGTCTCATGAATAGGGTCCCGTTTTCACCCTTTGGGTACGGAACCCTAAAAAGGTATAAAATCAAACGTTTTTTGAATTTTTATCTTTCTATTCGCGTTAAAATAACGTTTACTTGACAATAGATAGCTAAAGTAGCCAAAGAAAACCCACCCCTCTACCTACCACACTCTTATCTTCATTACTCACTTTTCTTTCTCAGCACGCTGCAATTATGTTCCGGCTTTCCCCGAAAAGCGGGACTGAGCCTGTCCCGCGCGGGACATTTAATTTTGATGAAAAAATCGGGACGTCCCGCCAAAATCGGGACGTCTGGCAACGCTGCTACCGGCCACTTTGAGAAAAAACAAATTTTTGGCGAACCCCTTTGTTTCACCTACTTTTAAATGAAAGCCTCTATACAACGCCCCCCCTTTTTTCTGGGTCCCACACCGCCCCTTCTAGGCCTTCAGCGCCCACAGGAGGGCGTTATCGCCCACTTTGGGAAAGGCTGATAGAGACGGATTGTTATCCATGTCTGCGTATGTCTCTGTATCTCTTGTATGTGTCGTAGGGTAAAATACTTTATCTAGGATGTAAACCGCGCAAAATTTTAAGATATTTCGGTGAAACTAGACAGTAATTCAGCGCATCTATTAAGTATAGCTACATAATATATATATATATATATATATATATATATATATATATATATATATATATATATATATATATATATATATATATATATATATATATATATATATATATATAATGACGTGAGATTTGCCGAGACCCCCCCTCTCCCCAACGTGAGATTAGATGAGATTTGACTCGACCCCCTCCCCCCCCTAAACACCTCACGTAATTTGTGGACTAAGACCTAAGGAGTATGTCGTTGTTACTTCTTTACTGATTTCCTCTTTATAATATAATAATAACTAGCTATATGACCGAGCTTCGCTTGGTATTCAAAAAATTAAAAAAACACACATAAAATGACATTTTATGAAAATGATTCCTAGCTAGATCGATTTATCGCCCCCGAAACCCCCTATATACTAAATTTCATGAAAATTGTTGGAGCCGATTCCGAAATTCCAATTATATATATACAAGGATTGCTCGTTTAAAGATATAAGATATCTATGGACGCTTCACACCACGTCAGTCTGGCCCCGTGCTAAGTACCTGAAGGACTTGTGTTACAGGTACCAGACAACGGAAATATATTTAATACTTTTATACTATATATATCCAGACCCGGGAACATTGAAAAACTTTTTGTTCCGCCGGCGGGACTCGAACCCTTCTCTATATTATCCAAGAGATACTTACCTACCTTACCTAAGTATCTATCTATGTATCTATCTATCTATACAGTATACAGGGTGTAATGAAACAAAGCGATCTTACTTTAGGATGTGTATTGTGTATACTGTAAGTATATAGAGTGCACTGTAAAAGCATTGAAAGGACCAATATTTTTTTCGTTATTTAACGACCGCGGCGCGCGGCGCGGGCTTCATGAATTACCCACACAAAAGTTTAAAAAAAACACTCTTTCAGCGTTGCTACTTTTACAGTGAACTCTATGCAGGGGATTCATACACAACCTAAAGTTCTATAAAAGAGAAAATGTGTTGGCTAGGGACTCTGTACCTCCTAATACAAAAGTTTAGAAACTTACATGCCGCCTCTGGTATCTGGTGAATCCGTCAGGTGGGAATTCCAAAATGGCGGGCTTCGTACAGTTCTCTTCTCCGGGCAGACTCAGTAGACTACGAGATGAAAATTTACTTGGAACTGCAGAAAAAAATAATTTAAAATTAGCAATACTATTTCACTGCTGGACATAGGCCTCTCTCAATGAACGCCAAGATGACCGATCTCCTGCTACTCGCATCCAACATGGACCCGTAACACGGAGATTGTCGTCCCACCTAGTTGGAGGTCGACCTACACCTCGACCTAATGGACGAATATAGGCTGATATGATGATAATGATGATGATGATGAACGCTACTCAACTGAATATGAAGATTTTGACATATTAGATTTATACAAGATTAAAGGCTGTCACAGACAGAGCAAGCAGGTAATGTAAAGATGTATATTATAACACGATACATCTCGATACATCTCGATACATCTTTCTATAGAAATCGTCAGGAGACCACACACAACAGCTATAATGTATATTTTTACATTATAGCTGTTTCTATAGAAAATTCTTCATTAAATGAAGATTTTGACAATTATGTTTAAACGTGTATTAAATTTTAATAGAAGTTTAATCATTGCATGTCCCTGAGTTAGGCGCGGCCGAGACATTTTTAAAATTTTTGAAAAAAAATTCACTATTTAATATTGTAAGCAGATGGATTCTTCCTATCGGCTTGTACTAATTTGTACCAATTGGCTACACGATAGCTCTTTTTTTACCATTAAGTTAAGTTTATATTAATTTTAAAAAAGATATATGCGTTTCTCAACAAATATTATTATTATTATTGATGTATGGAGGTCGAATTTTTCTAGAACTTTCGATTGACTGGTCGTATCTGTTGTAAACATTTGACTATTCGACTGACCTGTTTATTTTGGGCCCTGATAAGGAAAGTCCGAACAGGAGCAAGGTAAAATTATGACAGACAAAAATACTCTACTATTAATAGTAGTATCATAAAAAAGAATAATTATATTTTAATACTATAATGATAATATCATGAAGTAGATGAATAATATACATGCTATTAAATTTAGCAAGTTTAAGAAAAAATAATTTATGTTAGCTTTTGCGATGAAAATGTTATTACTTAATATAGATTAAAATTTAAAAAAATCTTGATTTTTATTAACAATAAGAATTTTATTATAAAAAAAATGTATAATATATGTACAAGCTTTGAACTGTAAGAATAAATCATAATATTAAATCAAAAATAGTCACTAATACGAATATTTATTGAGTGTATAGGTACTTTAGTATTTTAATTTGGAACAACCTACGGAACAAAATATTTTTAAACAACTTCTCCAACTTAGCGTGTCAATATTATGGCTTAAATAAAACCTCTAATTTATTGTAAAATGTAATTAAAATAAATAAAAGAATTACCAATGTCATATTCACTGTTTATTCCTGTAGAGTCGCCTCGCAGGAAACAAAAATAAAACGCGGGAATACCGAAGAAGAAAACGATTC
The DNA here is from genome assembly GCA_963422495.1 of Polyommatus iphigenia. Lineage (NCBI taxonomy): Eukaryota > Metazoa > Arthropoda > Insecta > Lepidoptera > Lycaenidae > Polyommatus > Polyommatus iphigenia. The sequence goes on along the minus strand of OY730178.1, from coordinate 20,676,963 downwards.
TTAGGAGCACTGCGAACTTATATTTACTCACACTAGTCCTTATTAACATGTTTGCCATTAAAATAAACTTATATTAACTGACTAGACAACAAAAAATTAAAAACAAATTAAAACTAAACTAGAACTGTTGGTTTGTCAAATGAAAAACTCGTAAATCTCCCCGTAAGAGCAACTCAATTTCATTGAAAAATAAATATTTAACACATGAAATGTCATACGTGTTGAAAGTGCCACAATTAGGATCTGACTACACGTTTCAGCTTGTTTATTGATCTGTTAAATCGAATTTACTGATTATAAACATTATCAGTTGAAAGTAAATAGAAGGAGTCTTAGGTGGCTGATATGAGGCGGTTATATTCCGCTATGTACGCCAGGTATGTAAATATAAGAGTGTATTTCATGAGACTGGTTCATGTTTACTATGAATGCATCACATTTTCTCTGAAAACGGTCGTCTTAATATGCTTCCTAGAAAATTTATCTTTTAAGATAGGTTTCTCAGAAAAAAATATAGCGTGAAGGATGAAGATGTAAGCACTCGTAAGTTTTTTAACCATTGTTTTTCAGAATAATTTGAATTTGTGTTGCTCTTTGACCAGTGCTCCTGCATTGGACCTAACAACCAAATTTTTGCTATTGACCCAAAAAAAATTAAATACTGCTAGGTCGTTTAGAGCAGATTATATTATTTAATTGCCTTTTTTGTTTATACTATTTAAACCAAAGTACACTTTAGTTGAGTGAAATTAGTGTTTTAGTAAAAAGTTTTTAAAGATTCTTTGAAGAAGCCCAAATCGTTTGAAAAACTTCTCACTGCCACACTTCTAGATGATTAATTACTAGGCGAATTAAATGAAGATTTTGACAAAAGCCTCATACATTATTCATCAAACTGTTCATTACATTGAAGTTTAATCATCACTAAATGTAACTGAGAATTTTAAAAATGTGGCCTTAACAAGTAAAAGAAGCGTTTCTAGATGATTCAATTTAAAAAGTAATCGTGAAAATATTCCATTAAAAACATCAGCTAATCAGTAGATTAGACAGGCTTCGAGCACCAAGTAAGTCGTAACTTTCCGTCCTTTGAATGTTAACATTAAGGGGATGTTACACATGCGCTTGCATAATATGCATGCTAGAGCTTTATTCAGACACACTAAATTTTCTTTTTTTTCATATGAAAGTATCGTTTTTAGGTTATGAAAATGCATAATAATTTTATTTAAGCAAAAAATGTATAATGTATAATATTGCTCAATTTTATTAAAGCTAGCTAAAAAATTTTTACTCACGGTACGGCAAAACGTACGTTCATTTTTAATCGTAAATCTTTTAAATAAGTAAAGTAAATCTTTACTATCTTATTGTAATATGTTGTTAAACAGTTGATTACTTCGCAGTAAATCTTATTTAAATAGAAAATTCATAGTTTGTTTCAGAAAAGACACATGTAGGTTATAGGTAAATGCGCTTATCTATACATATAATAAATCTGTAGAAATGTCAATTCTGTACATTAAAGATATTCAAAAAATAATAAGCGGAGGGTGTCACAATATTGCTATAGAAACCGAAAAGTTAGTTAGTTTTTTTGTCTGTCTGTCTGTCTGTCTGTCTGTCTGTCTGTCTGTATGTTTGTTCCAGCATCACACGAAAACTACTGATCCGATTTGAATGCGGTTTTCGCAGATATATTTGTCTTCTTCCAACTTAACATCTGGTGTATAAAAATTTCCCTCCCCATCCCTCTAAGGGGACAAAAGAGGGGGTCAGATTTTGTATCAAACTTTTTTCTTTAACACGAAAACTACCGATTCGATTTGGATACGGTTTTCGCAGATATATTTATCTTCTTCCAACTTAATATCTGGTGTATAAAATTTTTCCCCCCACCCCTCTAAAGGGACGAAAGAGGGAGTCATATTTTGTATAAGACTTTTGATTTAACACGAAAACTACTGATACGATTTGCATACGGTTTTCGCAGATATATTTGCCTTCTTCCAACTCAACATCTGGTGTATAAAAATCACCCCCCCCACCCCTCTAAGGGGACCAAAAAGGGGGTCAGATTTTGTATCAAACTTTTTTCTTTAATGGACTTACTTCATATTATTAACTGTTTTTCCAACTTAACATCTGGTGTATAAAATTTTTCCCCCCACCCCTCTTAGGGGACAAAAGAGGGGGTAAGATTATGTGTCAACTGATGAAGTAGAAATACTTTAAATGGCAAAACAACGTTTGCCGGGACAGCTAGTAGTACTATAAGTAGTTAGTATTTAGTATCTAATTTCATCAATTTTTACTTAATTCATGAAGCCCCAAGCGGCCACATCCGGCCGCGATAACAATGAAAAAGCTATTGTGTCTCGTTTTGCCACGACTGATGGGTTAAATGCCGTCTCTTCATGCTTGTCCACGATGGACCAATACAAGCGAATTACGAACCAAAATAAGCAATCAAAAACAAATATCCCTCATATTGTTTTTGATTGCCCATAATATGGGAAATTATTGTCGAACTGCATGATCGACAATCGACATAATATTGTACGTACACTTTACAATGTGCATACCTAATACATACTGCACCTCAATCATAGCTTAACGTAAAGAGGGGTCTTAATTTATAATATTTCCCCCTAATTTTATAAAAAAAAAACTAACAAGGAAATCACAACGAATAAATGGTAGCCGTCTAGTGTACAGGTGTGTTTATTTGTGTACCTATTGGTTATATTGTCGATAAGTCCACAATGACGGTTACGTTTTGGGTCAAAGATATCGCATGCAATAATACTAGCAGAGTTCAATGATATCTTGATCAAATAAAACCGTGGCAAAGCGCGATCTGAGTGAGCACGGCGGGTTCCGTCGCTGTATTTAAGGCTGCTCTTTCGAAAAAAGCGTGCAGATGAAACAACTTTTCATCGGCATTAACAGAGAAATTATATCTGAAAAAAATAATTAGTAATCTACATGATATGATACGTAATTTGGTTTTGCCATCTTTTTTCTATCGGTATCACATAATAAAGAAATAAAAAACCAAATCACCTCCAAATCGTTGAATGAAACCACTTTACTCCTTCATTATTTATCAAAAGAATTTATAAAAAATATCTACTGCTTTGCAATACATAAGTTAATAATTTGGTTTTTTTACTTTTTTGAAATATGTATTATATTAAGCCTTAAAAAGGTTTTTTCTCCTATTTCGCCCTATCATGGATGCGGCGAGCGTCGTAACCGCCACCGTACAAGGCGCGCTGTTATGAATGTTATTTTAATGTCATTTACGTCGATATTCGCACTGACAGACAATCGACCTGCTAATTTAGGGAGAGAGTGCCCTTAATATATTGAGTAGTTATCATTAAACAAAGTTTAACTTACACTTCACAATTTTGATTACAATAATTTAAGCATTCTTTTTTAATTACAATAATTTAAGTCGTCTATGAGCATTTCATGCTAGTTTATTAAAAATTATTATATTACAGACTCTTTTTTTTAAGCTAAATATTATTATTATGTAGATCCTTTTACCTTCGAAAACGATGACGTGGGATGTAAATAGGTATGTGTCTTGTTTGAAAAATATAGAATATGTAGTACAGACTTGTTTTGATGTTATTGAAAGTTGTAATTGTACATGAGACTTTGTTTGACGTTGACTGAAATAGTACATTACGCACCTAGGGCAGGAAAATAAGAAATATCTCACGTCACAATCACATGTAATTGTCAACAAACATGTGATCTGAGGCTTTCTTATTTACTGCCCATTGTGCGTATACTATTTTTCTCATCGACGAAGGCGGAAAACGACGACATCGGTAAGCGCAGCGGGAAGAAAGTTGACGTTTTCCGCCCGGAGGTGAGAAATATATATATGTATTTACAAAAGTGTATTTAAATATATAACGGCTTCTTTGAACAAACTGTGCAGTTACAACGCTGATTATATTATTGATATTATAATATTTTTAATAGGGTACATCACACAAAGTTCGGAGTAATGGCCGCTAGCATCACATGCAGTATTTCAGTCCGGACCAACGCCTACAACTCTACGAGGCACAGGGTCGGCCTCATATGGAATACTGTTCTTGTCTCTGGGCAGGGACGCCAAAATACCAACTGCTCCCTCTGGATCGTATCCAACGAAGGGCCGCTCGAATTGTTGACTGCCATAGCGTTTCAAATAGGCTGGACCCCTTGGAATTACGGCGAGATGTGTGACACAACTTGTATCACAGGCAGTGCTCTGATAAATTGTTCGGAATAATATCTCCTGCAACTTTTCGTTTTTGTTCCACGCGAAAATATACCTAATCCTAATCACCTTGATGGGTGGCAGTCTTCCTCCGTGCGTTTTTCGCGTAACTTTCTGCCGCGCACTGTGACACTCTGGAATCAACCGTCACCAGCAGTATTTCCGGACCAGCGACCACATATCCTAATTCCGGACCAATACAACCTAAAAACCGTATTGTAATGCTCAAAGATGAATCTAGAATCTTACATTACACGCGAATGCTCCCGGTGAGGAAGCACCTTAAAAAATACAGTAAATAATAATCCGACCAAAACAGAATATTGCCAGGAAAGTTTTTAAACGTCGACCAAATTTTTTGTTTGCTTACTATGCTGGTACTGCTTCTAGCGTAAAAACATTCCAGTAATATTAAGTATTACTGGAATGTTTTTACGCTATAGTAAGTAGGATTATTATAATATATATTATATTAATCCTACTAGTTTATGCCCCTAAGGGCCCCCAGTCCCTTGTGCAGAAACTCGTTTAACGGGAACCCTATTTTCTTCCGGGATAAAAAGTATCCCATGTTCTTTCCCGGGACTCTAAAAAAATACCAGCTACACCATAATATTATAATTTTTAGCTAAAACGATACAGCGATTTGGACATGAAGAGGTGACAGCCAGACATAAAGGCTGACAGACACACATTCCCATTCATAATATTAGTATGGATTTCAAAATAATAAAGTTTAAACGCCATTGGGCCTACGGAATGCTGTGCCGAAACTTGACGCGTAGTATTTACGAATTACGTAGATCAGATGGTCTTTTTCAAGTCCATTTAACAAATAGGCCACCTTTGTTATCAGATAATCATGTGATTAGCCCTGACTACTGTCCAGCTATGAAAACAACAAATTTTCAGCAATTAGTTTTAAAATGTTAGTAAAAGTTGTAAAATTTTTGTAAAAAAAAGGTTTATAGGTAAACTATCTTACCCGGCAAATGTTGTTTTGCCATATGAATTATTTCTATATATTTTATTTGACGAATCTAATTTTAGTCGTTTGAAGGTATAAGTTTAGTCATTTCCAAGTTTGAAAACAACACGAAAAATGGCGCGTGGGTTCCGCGGCATCGTCTAATTGCGCTGGAGTCAAGTGGCTACGATACTATAAGTGACACCATAGAGTTTAATAACATATAGATTCTCCTGAGAAAGTTGCAGGTGAGAATACTGTACACTGTACTATAATTTATATAATTTATATGGCTATAATTTATATTGATGGAAAACTAGACGTTGTGGGTATTTCTGAATTTTTTTCCAAAGTCTTTGGAAGTGGCTTATTCTTCAGATGGACTTCAATAATGTTAAATTGACGACGACGGATGACGACGTAATATTTAATCATATCCGTACTAATATTATAAATCCGAAAGTGTGTCTGTCTGTTACATGTTCACGTCCAAACCGCTGAACAGATTTTGCTGAAATTGGGTACGGAGATACTTTGAGTTCCGGGAAAGAACGTAGGATACTTTGTATTCCAGAAAAATACGGACCACTATGTTAAACGTAAGTGCTCTACGTGAATATGTATATATGTTAACGAATTACATTTTTTTTCTACCACTTTTTTCGCTCAGGAATATCTTTTCAAGTATTGCCCAGTGGATGAAACAGTAAAAATATGTCACCCGTTTTTCTGACATGATGCTGATTATTCTTTTCTTAACAGATTTTTAGCTAAACATTTAAACTTGCTCAGGAAATGTACAGCTAATTTCCCGTTAATCATTATAAAATATAGAATAGTAGAAATCAGATGGAGCGAAAATTTTTTAAACGACATAGGGCCGGGACACACTAACACGGCACGACGTCGTACGACGTCGTACGGCGCCGTGTCGTGGGAATCCACGACGTGCGTCTTAAAAAACCACGACACGGCGCCGTACGACGTCGTACGACGTCGTGCCGTGTTTTTGTGTCCCGGCCCATAGGTATTGGATACAAATGCAGACTGCGTTTCCACTGAAGCGGAGCGGAGCTTAGCGGTGCCCGAATTGACCAATCACCATGCTCGAAATCTTTGCTGTCATTCCGCTGGAATAGCACGATTGGTCAATTCGGGCACCGCTAAGCTCCGCTCCGCTTCAGTGGAACGCACCCTAAGGGCCTGTTTCACCACTTACTAATAAGTGCCGGATAGACTGTAATCCACAACTTATCTCACAGGTGGAGTATAGAATATCTGTCAGAAAAGTTGTGAATAGACACAGTAAGTGCTGGATAGGCTATCCACCACTCAACTTGATAGATAGAGTATGGAGAATCAGCCAAAAAAGTTGTGGATAGCCTATCCAGCACTTATCAGGAAGTGGTGAAACAGGCCCTGTAGGTTTTAAGCGACACCCTTGTATATTTTTAATACAGGCAAAAAGCTCTAACCGTTGACACCTATTGAATGTACTTAGAAACAGGCTGCAGGAAGTAGGGACAGTGATTGAAACGCACAGTGCTGTCTTTCTTGTACCTAACCTGTGTTGGTATGTCTATGAGATTTTATGGTAATTTGAGGTACAAAGCTTTAATATAATTAAGTGTAATTGTCGTCGCGTGCCGCAGGGAACGAACTCTCAACTCTACAGATTACTAAAATCAATGCCGGTGTCGAATATCATCATTAAGGTCATTATCACGTTCATCATTATCACACGTATCATCTTCATCATTATCATCACGACCGGCAACGCACCAGCAACTCTTCTGATGTTGCGAGTGTCCACGGGTGACGGCAGTTGTCCATCATATGAGCCGTTTGTTCGTTTGTCCCCTAATTTTATTAAAAAAAAATTAAAGTCCATTGCCAACTCCTGCTACATACTGTTTAAGCTATCGAAGAAGAATTAATGTTTTGACCTCATCTTTCGTCTCTTTTCTTTTCGAATCTTTTCTTGTTTTTTTATTTTATTCGGCCCCGGTACACTTTGCTCGGCCATACCATATCATAATATTGTCCCATGATGGAAAATGCAAGCAATTATTAGAAACGTAAAGGTCGCATTCGTCTGTGTTGCCCATGTTTAACGTTGATTAATCGTGCTATACGAGATTGTTCATCATGAGCGTTTAAAAGATCCAGGATCGGTCGAGTCACAAGATTTCATAATATTATTGAAATTTCTGACTAGTCTCGTGGTTTGTACTAAGTGTTGTCGGAATTTAAAGTGTACCATCGAGGAAATTGATTCATGAATATGACAGACCCACGTCATTTGGTTGGATCAGGTCAATTCAATGTTAATTGTGATCTATCGGCTGGGTTTGAAATAACGCGACCAAATTACGTAGGTCCCCCATCTGCCTATGGATCAACTTCTCTGATAGTACTTTGACATACATTTATCTTCCTATTCACTAATAGAGACACCTGCTCTCTCTATAAATTAATTTTAGAGGTTCGAATAATAATAATATAATATTATACGCACGCCTTTTAGTCATTCATGGATATCGGTAAAAACTTTTTTAACTAATATCTACAATTATTATTTATGTATTGTACTCAAAAATTTCAATTGTATAATTAAGAAACAAAAAAATCTGCTAGAAACTTTACTTAAGACTCAATAATATTATAGAGTCGAGATAATATTATCATGTTATGAGTAGAGAATTCTAAACAAAATTGTGACGGACAGTCTGCCGAGCTATTAATAATTATAATATTATGTTAGTTATTAAATAGCTTCCGTAATAATTAAAACTATGTAAGTGTAATTACTATGTACCTTAGGACGCTCCCAATAACGGACGCTTGTTTCATACATTAAATGCTTTACTCTACTATAGATACTTATCAGCGCAAAACATGCTCAAAAGACAAAATCCATCTAAACCACACTCGATAAAGATATAAATAAATAACTGGTTTGGAAGGAGTGGACCGCGCTATCATTCTGACTGCCCGCAGCGTATTGTATGAGTATAATTGACTTATTCTTCTTTTGACAAGCTCCCAGGTCGCATTATGTGGCGCGGTGCTGTGGCATTTGGATGCCAGTGAGTCTGGGGCCGGTCGACTCGTGAAAATGAACGCCTCAGATAGAGGTACGTTGTCCCGAGTGTCGTGAAAGTGTTGTGAGGAGTAAGTATGGGAGGAGCAGGTATGTGTTTTCACGGGCGTGGCCCCTTTTGTCGAATATAATGGGCCGCACCTTTTGTAATTAGGCCTAACCCCAGTTAAACAATTATCCTGTGGACATCGATCATTCCAACTGGGTATTTTTAGCTCAAGTCCTGCTCCTGCCGTCGAATTTGCATGTGTAATTGTATAATATTCTTCTTAGGATAAGTGATATCTTCTCTTTGAAGTGCTTGATAAATCGTGTTGAGAGAAACTTTGATCAACTTATAATTATAAGTTTTGACTTTTGATCAATGTTTCTTATTCATAACAAATTTACTAATTAGGAGATTTGATCAAAATTAACATTACTTATGGTTGTTTCGTAACTTAACTGTAAGTGCCTGTTGATAGAGTAGCAGTTACTTTTGTGGTTAGTCCCTATTATGTATTATGCGAATTCCTATACAACATTAGTCCTATTATTGTGTTTGTTTACAAATAACGAATTCAGCGTAGTTTTGTCAACTTTTGTACTTTCCGAAAACTAATTTATTAAAATTCCTTGTCCAATTTTTTCAACACGTTTACAAACATAAAAATATTGTGGATGCGATTGAGCAAAACTGGTTTTTTATCAAGGTAATAAGCACGTGTGTGTATAATAATTTTACGTTAATTTTAATTAACATCAATGTGAAGCGAATAATTGATTGGTGTAGCAAAGTTTAGTTAATTTAAAATGATAGTTTTAGTTTAAAAATGTGGATTGGCTTATGTTTTATCAAATTTTCTCACATTTGTTGTATGTCTAAATTAGAACAAAACAGGAGTAAGTTAGTGATGAGATTTCCCATACTGTATACTGTATTTGGAACTACAATCCAATCTCTCGGCGATGATTATTTTTCCATGAAAGGAACAGGACACTGAGATCTAGTTTTTAGTAACGTGTAGTAAAATTGTGAAATGCGTTGAAGAAAATGTGACGTAATGATGTATGTCGTTCCTAAACTTAGTACAGGGGGAGGCAACACTCAGCGCCTCATCCGGTCCGCAATTGACAATTGGTCGCCGCTCGCCTTTCAGGGCTGCCACGACATTTGCTTTATTGCTCAAAATTCGATCAAGTCCGTTTTGAGAGTTTGGATCTAACCCATTTTTTAAATTTCGACCAAATCCATTTTTATAGGGGTGCGATCCTTGTCATCTTCGGTCAGTCTTAGGCTTCTATCTTTAATTTTGAATAGATACATCTGGTCCATTACTTGTGGAGGTCTTTTCAAGGTATACCATTATCATAGGATCTCGTATTTGGTTCTTTCTATTTTCAGTGATGACCGCCGTCCGTCATCAATTTGTTGTTTTCTCTATAATAAGCTGTGATTGGCCTTAGGGCCAACCCACACGTACCACAACCACACCACGTCGCAACGACAAAATGCCGTCAAGCAGTGGTTACGTGTGAATGGTGTCGCTGCAGCTTTTTGTAGTTACGTTGTGGTACCGACAAAATGTCGACGTGGTTGCGTTGTCACCAGTAGTTGCGATGTGGTTACGTACGAAAGTCAAAGAAACGAAGGGGAGAAGAGCCTGAGCACGAGTTGTGGTTGCGATGTCGGCCACTAGTTCGCTTGTGGTTGCTACGTGGTCGGTATCACACAAGTGGTCAACAACGACTGCAAAATGTGGTACGTGTGAATAGGCCAGTTCATTTACAATACGAAATATACACCCCACCACGTGGTGTGGTTGTGGTTGTCGTGTGGTTGTGGTACATGTGGGTTGGCCCTTAAAAGTTCCTCAAATAATGGAATAAAACATTGGTTCCTGCTAAAAGGTTGAAGATGTTTAAGCGCCACTATCCTTAAAAAAAATCATTTCATATCGCTACAAGATCCGTATTCACACAGGGTATTACTAAAGGTTCATCTTTAAATTCGGGAAAGGATAGTGGTAGAAATTGACCCAACAAAACTTTGCTAGCGTCTACACTCTACATCTACAATCAACGATAATGTTAAAACACCATAAATCATCCATCTATTAACAACTGATAATTTTATTAACATCAATTGATGAGGCCAAAGATGACGATGACTATTACGACGTGTTTGACATAACAGGTTGGCACGAATTGACAACACAAGAATTTGTAGAATGGGTATTTTCATAAAGTAACTATGGTTTTGGCTATTTCTCATTATTTAGGCTACAACAACCTTTTCCAGTAATTGTCCAGAGCTAAGGGTACCGTCAGTATATGGATACTAGTATATGGTACACTTCTTAGATAGGCAGTAGGTTTGCCTTTCTTTCTAGAATCTACACTATTAACTGATCGTTTTGTCCAGGCTAAATACTTTTATGTCTAGAATGCAACGGTGTCGAAAATTAAAATTTATCTAGCAATTACAGGATGGGCGAATTATCTAGTAACTTTTAATGCATTGAATAATGACAAGGAAAATATTACTCAAAACTAATAAACAGAGGGTGCAAACAAGCTAAGGAATTAATATGTAACTAAACCGTAATTTTGGCAAGACTCTCCTAGTCAGATTTACTTCGTTGGGTCACTTTCTCCTGATAACTTTTGTGGTAGAGGTTGTCTAATTTGAAATGACGCGTCCCACCACTTCACTAGTTGATATAAATGAAAAATTTTGTATAACTGTGAATACGAGGGATGGGCGGGTCATTTTAAATTAGACAAACTGCACTTTCTACCTATAACCTAGCACAGTAGTAGAGGAGGGGAAGGTGCTATTTTTGTAGTCACTCGAGCGTCATGGAGACATGAGAGAGTAGGTATTTTACATTAGGTAAAACTGATAAAAAAATAATAAGAGCGTTTTTTATTTAAGCAGTGGGTTCAGAAACTGCAGCCATTTTAAAGTTTTGAAAAAGAAAATATATTCACAAAATTGCTTATATAGGTAAATTATAAATATATTTAAGACAACAAAGACTAAATCATTTGGTTTAGTGCAAAATAAAATATCTGCGAAGCTTAGTTCGGAGAATATGAAGCTTTTTTTTATATTTTAAAATGTCCCTACAGGCTTACCAGATCTTTGAATTGTCAGTGTTTATATTATGGAAGCTTCTTTGGGGTACACTAAACATCCCCTATCTTAATCTGACAGATCCGATGACATTTAATTATTAATTTTTTTTAACCCACCACGTGAGAAATCTGATTTCTATACCATGATAACTAGACACATGTCGGAAGCCTATACAAGCTTAATCTGACACGCTCGAGCTAATCCCGAAATCCCCTCTTCCCCTCCCCAACTAGTTTTTGATTGAGAAATATAACATATTATTTATGATACATGACAGCCCTATATGCTGTTCGGTTGTAGTACGAAACCCTAATTGCGCCATCGGGATTCGCTCTTGGCCGGTTTTTTCTTTAGATCAACGAATTAGAGCCCGTTCCGTTCTCAGTTGAGGTCATGTGCGACAGAGAGAGCATCCTTGAAGATTCCTTTTAATGATCGTTAGGGTGATAGCTAAATAGTGGCAAAAAGAGTTATGAGCACGGGCGTATATATAGCTTTGATTAGGGGGGGGGGGGTGTCCCTACCGTAAAAAGGTGCGAGTTGGACTCGCCTATGAAGGGTTCCGCAGCAGCAAAAAGGTAACATGTTTGGGAAATAAAAAAAAATACATGTACCTCGCCGATTAAAATCGGTGCGGTACATAATAATATATTGTCGATTGGACAAGTAACATGGATAGTAATGGAGGGGGGGGGGGGGGTCCGGACCCCCAGGACCCCTTATATTATACGCCCATGGATATAAGTCATTTACATGAAAATATAGATAAAAAGAAATATGACTCAACAGGTCTGCTAATCTCTAACAGAGATTTCTTCCTCTTGTGTTTTTAAAACTCTCTTGTGTGACTGCAATTTCAGTACAAGTCTTTTGGTAAACCTACTTACTGAGAATAATATTTTAAAAAGTTAAAACCGATTTCAAAATTGTACGTAATTGAGAATTAAAACTCCCTATCTCGAAAACTACTGAAACGATTTTGACGAGACTTGCAGTATTCCCTACGTTGAATAATACCTAGTGCAACAAAAAAGAATAACTTAAATTGTAGTTCCGGAGATAAAACATTTGAAATTTAGCACATTTGTTCAGATGTTGATATAGAGTATCTAAGACTAACATAAACGAAAACTGGGTAGTTCTTAAAATATTACATACGGGCGAATTGATAACCTCCTTTTTTTTCTTTACCTCGAAGATAATGGAATCCATTATCAATAGCCAGCTCCTTCAATACTTGGACGGCCAGCGATTACTAAGCGACAAACAGTACGGGTTCCGTAAGGGTCGCTCGGCTGGTGATCTCTTGGCATACTTTCATCATCGTTGGGCTCAGATTGAATCGAAGGTCAAAACCGGTGCCGCGTTTGCCGACTAAAATCGAAGTATCAGACAGCTTAAAAGTTAAAATTATGCTTTGCACAAACCTACGCGACCACGCGACTGCGAAGCGGCAGCGTCAATACAAAACACACATTTGACAACTTTGTCAAATGTGTCACATTTGACAACTTTGTCAAATGTGTGTTTTGTATTGACGCTGCCGCTTCGCAGTCGCGTGGTCGCGTAGGTTTGTGCTTAGCATTTTTGGAAAATATTGTGTATTCGAGAGATTCAAATTAAGCTTAGAACAGAGGTAGGTTAAGCCTCAGCTTTATGTTTAAATATTCAAAATGTTGGGTTATTCATTAGTATATTTTATAATCCACTCTTCGCTTTTCTCACTTTTTAGGAGTTTTGACTGATACAACCAGTCGTAACCACTTTTGACTGAATCACTTAGTCAAAAGTACTTTTAACCAGCTTCATTGGGCAAAAGTACTTTTAACTGTTAGTTGAAAGTGTTATTGACATAAGCTACTTTTGACCGTATGTCAAAAACGGTCAAAAGTAGCTGTCAAAAGTAGTTTTGATTGATTTTGCTAGTCAATGGTACTTTTGACTGGTTTTGACTGCAACATTTATACTGACGCACAAGCTCTATAGTAGACTGTAGAGTAGCCAGGGGCAGCCAAACCTTTGACATTTTATAAAAGCTGTTTTTTTCTGCACATAGGTATTAAAAGCAGTTAAATGCATAAAAACCGGCCATGGGCGTGTCGGGCCACGCGCAATATAGGGTTCCGTACTGTACATACATTTTTAACGTGTTTTACACTACTAAAAATTTCAGTTATGTTTGAACTTTAAAGGAATTTGAACGAAAACTTCCTTAACTTACTAATTCTCCGAATACATTTTTTTAGTTGATCGACTATTACTCCATAACTTATGAAGTTTTCTTAGCCGTCATAGTTTTTCTTTTAAATTCAGGATATTTCCTACTTCCTTGAATTTTTTACAGTCATAGAAGCAACCATTTAGCTGGTAGAAGGGGGGGGGGGGGGGGGGGACACTGGACTCATTTTTATCACTTTAAAACTTCATATTTTACAAATGGATCCTTAAATTGGAAAATGATCTTTGAACATTTATAATATTTTTAAAAAACCTATCCAACGACATCCCACACGGTGGGGTGGATGCGAAAAAAATAATTCTTCCCCGCTTGATGTGTAGGGGACCTCCCCTATAATTATCCCCCTCCGGTATTTTTTTTAAATATTTTATACACCATTTTGTCGGAATCATTAATTTGTGCATTTATGCCGAATTACAGCTTTGTAGGTCCTATAGTCTCTGAGAAAAACCACGGACAGACAGACGGACGGACGGACAGACCGAAACTATAAGGGTTCCTTATTAACTACGGAACCTTAAAAAGCGATTAAAACAAGGAACAAAACATGAAAACGCGAAATATGATCATCCACAGTTTATCCGGGCCAGTTATTTGAACGCGCTAATCTCAGGAACTACTGGTCCGATTTGAAAAATTCTTTCAGTGTTAGATGCTTAGCCCATTTATCGAGGAAGGCTATAGTCTATATTTTATTACGCTAAAAATAATAGGAGCGAAGAAATAGAGGAAAATATGGAAAAAGCGGAGGACATTATTTGAAAGGGCTTATCTCACGAACTACTAGAGCAATTTTTCTGTTATTTGGGTCAGTTATGAAATAGACCACGTGAAGGATCATAGGCTATTTTTTGTGGACTAATTTGTCTGTGAAATATCTAATTTACGCGGGCGAAGCCGTGTGGAACGTCTAGTAATTATATAATTTAATAGTAACATTGTCCTACAAATAAAACAATCCATATTTAAGGATAATCAAATCAAAATATAAAATCCTTTCCATCTCTGTTAGAGCAACACTTTCAAGATTTTTCGCAGATAAAAAAGTTGTTTACCTTATCAAAATGAAGCTACTCACAAAAAATTAGCTTATTAGTAATAAAAAAAAATGTTCTAGGCACGGCGACGTGCAACGTTGCGTCATCGTGTCATTTTCACGTTGCGTTATGTAAATTTGCACGTCGCGACAACGTAACGTCCCACGTTACCGCACCGTTCCACGTTGACGACGTCGTGACGTGGACATGTGGACAGAGACTATATGCTTTTAGCCTTCTTCAAAACTTTAAAAATATTTTTTACAACCAAGTACATATTGGCTTTAGCCTTAACCTTTAACCATTTTATAATAGCTGCGTGTGTATGCATGGACGTATAAAAAATATATGACTGAACTAAAATATTTTTTGTTGTTATTAAATACAAATTAAGTTGAAATTATGATTGATTTACGCATTAGATTTTTTCGTAAACTTTTTATTGTGTGTAATTTTGTAAAATTACGCTTCGCTTTCCGCATAGAAGAACAAAATGTTTCACACCATGTGTTAGCGGGCCCTTAGACCTACAATAATATTGAACAATATTTTAGTGAACAATTTATTTGACAGTAAAATTGAAAGGCGGGCGCGTTCAATATTTACCCTAGAATCAAGACGGTGAATAAAATTGTACAATACGTGATATTGCGCAATAAAATTGATCGTCTAGACTCTAGAGGGGTCCGCTTACAGACAATTAAACAATACTTTTTCTTTGTCTATCATGCGACTTTACTAACGTATCAGATAAGGATAGAACATTGTATATCCATTAAGTTTGTTATATATTATACAGAGTGAATATTTTTATTATTAATGAAGTAAGTTGTCCTCATTTTATTGGAATTATTGGTATGGTTGCCCGTTAGACAATAGGGCATAATATACAAAGGTCAGAACAGAGGGCGCTACTAGCACATACAGTAAATAATCTGACCAAATCCGACATGTTGCACACATCTTATCAGGATATTATGTGTGTATCAGATATTGACAGAAACGTTTTCAAACGTCGAACAAAACTTTTTGAGTACTATAATGCTGTAGTACAATCATTTGGTGCTCAAAAAGAGGGTTACCTGGAAAGTTTTCCGGGAGTTTTGAAAATTGGTGATTTTATAGATTTCGACGTGCTCTTTTCGAATTTTCACTTTGCCACCTCGTATTTTTGCCGCTCGCACCGCCATATTGGAAAAATGGCACTCAAACACAGTTTTTGAAAATAACTCCGTTCTACGGCCATTCTCCGGTTTGGCATTATTTGCCTAATTACCGTTACCATTTTTTTTCTTCGCCGATTTGACTTAAACTCATTCAAATATGAAAGTAATGAAAGATGCGAATACAATAATAAATTTGGCGTAGTACAGTTAATTATAGTTTTTTAGATAATAAGACTTACAATTTTTATGGGTACCGTACCCATAAAATTAGACAAATGTAAAATTGTATGTAACGGTAATTAGAAAGCATTATAATTCTATCTAAAACATCATACAAAAACACCGATTAATAAGTTGCACATGTATAATTGTCACAAAAGGGGTAGAATTAACGACGTCCTATACAACCATGACCTGCCAATAGCAAAAAATAGACACTTTCAAATAAAATCTGAAAAATGAGAAAATAACAAGAAACATTGTTTTAATCGGTAGATATTTATTAAGATACAGGTACGATGAACCTAAAAATAATCAATATATTCTAAATCTCTTTGGACAGAATAGCAACTCAAATGTAGCTCACAGCTTTTACAGCTCGAAATTTACTTATTTTTGTTTTCTCGTAATTTTACAAGCTCATCTCTATTTATGAACACTTATTTCTCGATTTTTTTCAATTTTTTTATTTTCTTTTTGTCTTTTGTAATAAGCTCTAAAGTTTAAATCATTTCTTTTTTGAGTTTTCTTCCGCCGTTTTGTTGGAATTCGCTGATAAGCAGTATTTTCTTTTATTAAGTATACCTTTCTGTCATTTTTTCCTTTGATCTCTGATATAAAACTGGGTAATTTCAAATTTTTACTAGACGTTTCCAAGGAACAAGCCTTCTTTTCTCCAATTTCTTCTCTGGTCATTCGCATCCAATATATATATATATATATATATATAATTTTATGAATACTCAGCATATAGATATCTAAATATTATATATATATATATATATATATATATATATATATATATATATATATATATATATATATATATATATCACAAAGGGACTAACTGACATAGTGATGTATCAACGCACAGCCCAAACCACTGGACGGATCGGGCTAAAATTTGGCATGCAGGTAGATGTTATGACGTAGGCATCCGCTAAAAAAGTTTTTTTATCAATTCTACCCCCATAAGGCTATGAAACTTTGTCAATTTTAAACCGATCGGGCTAATACTTTCCATGCATAAAGCTACTATGACGTAGGCATCCCCTAAGACAGGGTTTTGATAAATTCTACCTCTAAGGGGATAAAAAAGGGGATGAAAGATTGTATATAATAATACTTTTTAACGCGGGCAAAGCGCGGGCAAAAGCTAGTATTATTAAAAACTCATTCATGATAATAATAATCTATGAAAACCGCGAGAAAACTTCAATTGATAAATAAGTACGTATCAGTTTTTCATACAACGGTAATTAGGAACATATGGTAATTAGTATACGGTAATTAGAAAAAGTTAGATTTTCTTGAAAAAAATTTAAAAACCGACACAGTTTGCAAAAACTTGCTTACGGCAAAGTACGTAGGCCAAATTACTGTCTAGATTGACATGATCAACATACAATCTTATTTTAAAATCAAGTAGCAAAATAAGATTACGGTAATTAGAAAAGTTCGTTACCAAAGCTACGGTAAGTAGATACTCTCGTGATTCATCGGCGGCACTCTAACATTAACGACGTGGTACCGCTGATGGGCCGTGGAACACGCTAAGAAGAAGTGACCCGTGCACTTGTAATGTGTCAAATCCTGTTATTTTTGGGTGGGCACCCGAAAACAGCATGCGTTACGGTACTTAGAACTTTTGATAGGACAAGCGATTATTTCATGATAACTATTTATAGGCTGGGCCTATTGAGTCGATATTTTCCAATGCGATAACCAATGTTTATGAGCATTTAAAACGATGAATAGACCAAGGTTAATATGTAATCATGTCAAGTATAAAAATTACAAGCAAGTTTCGAGATCAAGTTGGCGTGGGGACACGTCACAGTAAAGAGAAAAACATGATTTTTGAACACGAATTAAATTAATTTAGTCTGATTTACTTAAATTAGAAGCCTGTGTTTAAGTTTGTAGCTAGTTACGGATGCCATCTACCGTTTAAAAATATTGCATACTTGAATAAGATAATATTACAGAGTATACAAGCCCGGGACACTTAAATTTTGCTCTCGGGAGAATGGCCGTCTAACTCATTTGACGATGAAAATTTCCTACACTATATGTAGTAACCGATTTTTTGTAAAATCAATAGTTTGAGCGTACGAGAGCTCCAAAGTCCACTACAAAATGCGTTTTGGCCAAATAACTCATTTCCACACCACCATGAGGTAGTTAGTAAGTGGCGTGGTTTTTTTTGTGGTATCCCCAGTAGGCCTAATCCACTTGTAATGCACTATTACAAAATTTTGCTCATTCTTCTTCGCTTCGCTATTTTTGATTTTTACTGGTGCTGCGTGAAAACCAGTAATATTATGGATCTATATTATGTTTTTAATCCAGTAAGACATTTTTTTCTCCATTAATATTTTAACGTAAGCAGTAGATCATAATCGAAGACGTGAGTTAAAGAACAGGATAACTAACATTTTGTAACATTTTTTCCCTTATTACTGGAACAAACCTTGTAACATTATCTGCAAAGTTTTCGAATCTGTTAGTAGCGTCTGAAAAAATGTGCAAAATTTCAAAAGTTTATATGTATGTAAGTATGTATTTTTTCATGTTTGTGTTCGCATATCTCCGGAACTACAAGTCCGATTTAAGTAATTATTTGTTTGTTATACTAGGCATTGTTCAACTTAGGGAATGCTGCAAGTTTTATCAAAATCGGTTTAGTTGTTTTTGAGAAGGGAATTTCAATTCTCAATTACGTACAATTTTAAAGTCGGTTTTATCTTTTTAAAATACTATTATTATATTTTAGTGTTACTTATTGTGTTCTTCCACTCACGTCTTCAGTTAGGTCCATTTAACAATGACTCTTTCTCACCACCACACACCTATTAATAATAATTAATGTAATGTGTTGTATATTTTGTTACGGAAATCGGATAAATATTTTTTCGACTACGAATAATTAATAATTATAAATTATCTTTATTCATAATAGTAGGGTAGGCCAAGAGGGAGTTTCGCGACATACTCGAGCATTATGCTGTCAGATTAAGCTTGTATAGGCTTACCAAATGTCTGTAGTTATCATGGTATAAAAATCAGATTTCTTAGTTGATGCGTAAAAAAAGAAGTTATTTTTTAAGTATTGGAATGTGAAATGTCATCGGATCAGTCAGATTAAGATAGAAGATATTAAGTATACCCCAAAGAAGCTTTACTTTTAGCTATAAGCATGGATGATTTAAAGGTACGGTTAAAAGAACATTTTATAATTTAGATTTTTATATGTAAGCTTCCCATATATTTTATGTAGCGCTTGACTAAATGTTATAGTCTTTGTTGTCTACAATCGTGTAATAAATTACCTATGTTAAGCATTTTTTATGTATTTTATTTATCATAATTTTAAAATGGCTGTTGCTGCTAAATGCACTGCTAAAATAATAAAAAAAAACCCTCATATTTATTCTCCATTCTTCCTAACCTACAAAACCTACTAGGACTCCACGGCGCTCGAGCAACTTCAAAAATAGCAAACTGGCCTCCCCTACTATAATTGAAGACGTAAGTGGATGAAGTGGATAACTAACATTTTATAACATAAGGGCAAATAAATTGGGCAATTACTCATACACAATTACACACACACGACTATACAGAGATTGCAAGTGGACCTAAGTATTATGGCCGGTTTACATAATTCCAATCCAGCTGATAGCGACGGGTGAGATGGACCGTAATATGAAGATGAAAATAACTACTAATAACTATAAATGATACGTGACTCGAACTGCAACGACAACTGTATTCTCTTGAGTCTCGGTAAATTGTGTAACAAAAATATAAAATGTCAATAAGCAAAAATATGACATAGAAAAGTACAGATTTCAAAATAGTAAAAAAAGTATAAAACACTCATCTGTCCAGCCAGTCGCCAACACCAGCGCTGTATATTAGTACAGTAATTGAAGGCAAAAATCAGGTGCAACCTCCGATTTCGTTGAACCTCCATCGATTTGGATGAAAATTTGGGATTAAGTACATTAAGCCCTCTACTTTAAAAGTGACATACGCTCGTATTGCGCTTGTTTTATTTTAGGGGTGAAATCCACCCCTTTTGTTGAAAATAGAAAAAATGCAGATTTAACCATTCTGGCTTAACTAATTGGGTTTAATTCGATAAAATAAATGTTTTAATGTTTTTTTCATGATATTTTATGATTATTTAATTAATTTTTCAACCCTTATGGCAACCATCCCTTTAATCGTGAAAAACACTTTTTGTATTTCTGAACTTTAAAATCGCTTATTTACATTGTAAAAACAGTTTGTTTAATATTTATAATATAATTTATGGATAAGACTGAAATATAAACCCCTATTATTATTTTTAACAAAAAATTAAAACCGACTTCCAAGGTAAAAACAATAGTAATATGAACTAAAAGTATTAAATAACTCTTACTCTTTAATAGTGCCTTTTTCAGAATTCGTCTAAATCTCAACTATTTCTGTACTGTATACTACAGTCTTCATTATTTTGAAGTCGGTACCAGCTAATTTAATCGTGAGTTCAGTAATGTCAGATTATCTGAAACTTTTGGGACTGGTACCGACTTCAAAGTAAAAAAGATTGTAGTACAGAAATAGTTGAGATTTAGACGAATTCTGAAAAAGGCACTATTAAAGAGTAAGAGTTATTTAATACTTTTTAGTTCATATTACTATTGTTTTTACCTTGGAAGTCGGCTTTAATTTTTTGTTAAAAATAATAATTTCACTCTTTTTAGTTAAGTATCTACAAAATTAGGCTTTATGCGTAAATAACATTGGTTATTTACGCATAAAGCCTAATTTCGTATTGACGAATGTTAACTATTCACATTATGTCACTGTAAGCGAAATTGTGGTAAATGCTTGCAGTTATCTAAGCGATGCTGCAATTTCCATACTTTTATCTTTAAAGATTCAGGAGTTCTGTTCAGTGCCTTTGGACCAAGAGACACCTTCGTATAAAATTTCTCTTATTCGTAACATAATATGTTTAACTTACTGGAAACAACATTTTAACCACTATGAGTGTTTTGATAAAATTCAAGGATTTTCGTCGATTGCTCATAGATCCCATCATCAGCTCACCACTTTCGTAATTGTTATACAAAATTAAGATTATATCCTATACAACAAAACGAGAATTTTGAAAATCGGTCCATAAACAGCGAAATCATTATCAAAAACGTCTGCTTCGATGCAAAATATCACGAAAAGTACCAATAATTGGGTCATAGTGTGATGACCCATGGTATAATTATGGTTGTGATGATGATGATTAATCAAATTGATGTATTAGCTTATGCTTTCAGTTGTTTAAACAACGCCGAAATCCCCGAACCTGTACCTATAAGCATTCAAATGTTCTGTTCGGTACCTTCGGATCCAGGATATAACCTGGTGCGAAGTCTTACTTTTTGGTAGCATTTACCTCGAATGCTTCAGAAAAAATCAAAATCACTATATGTTTCCATACAAATTTCAAGAAGTCCCCTCGATTCCTCAAGGATTCCATCATCAGATCACCACTTTTGTGAACATGGTACCAAATTCGAATTAAACCCTATATAACACAAAAAGAATTTTGGAAATCGGACCACAAACGGCTGAGTAATCGTGGAACATACAAAAAAAAAAAAAAGATACAGCCGAACATATTACCTCCTCCTTTTTGGAAGTCGGTCAAAAAGTACCCCTTTATTGCGGAATCACGGTGAAAATTGGGTTCAAAAACTTAATAGGTTTATGTTTTTGAACCCAATTTTTTCACTTATAATACCACAAAAGCTTCAAAATTATCGGGTATTTCCCGATAGGTTCGTTGCAAACAAATAAAGGATTCAAGCGCGAGTGATTTTTCCTGAAAAACTTGACGACTTTATTTGTTTGCAGGGAACCTTGAGGGAAATGCCAGATAATTTTGAAGCTCGTGTGGTATTCGGGGGATTATTTTTCCGTCCCAAATGTCGGCCAATAGAATTGCACCATGAGACGAAATGTACAGTTAACAAATAAGAATTTGTACCTTCCTTATAGTCTTCTCCATCCATTTTCTTCATATTGTAAGCGTAATCTTTCATAATGTTTGCCAATTGCGCTTCACTCGTTTCAGCACTCAATGTGTATTCCCTCTCAGTACAAAAAGTAGTAAATTGGTTCCAAACTGTTTTTTTTGCCTTCTCCGTATTAATGGGAACATTTCCTTTGACTTTTTTATCGATGGTGGACAGAGAACAAACTCCAAATCGACTCATTTTCATGCAAAATCTCCAATTTTCACAATTGAATTCAACCTGTCAGTTTGACGTGTGGTTAATTTGACTGGATCATGTTTTGTTTTTTATATCTATATATAAAAAACAAAACATGATCCAGTCAAAAGTCAACGACCAGAGAAAATTTTCAAAAAATTATCAGTATAATACCATGTAGGTTGTACCACGTGACGTCGAATGGTGCAATTCTATTGGTCGATATTTGGGTCGGAAAAATAATCAGTTTATTTACTTAATATTAATTTTTATAAATTTTTTTTTTGCGAAATTTTTTCACCCCTGTAAACTACCCAATGTCTGAAAAATAAGCTTTAAGTTTTTATTTTAAGTTTTTTATCAGCATTAATGAGTTCGAATATTTTTTCATAGTTAAGATAAATTTTATTAATATATTTCAAACATTGATATTATTTAGTCCAAAATATTCAAACAACGATTTCAAACTACCCTCTGTGCAAAAAATTGACGCAAAGGCTGAATCTGCTAGACTGAAATATATTTTAATGGACACACATCATTATAAAAAGCTCCTCTCTTATCGAGTCGACATTAATTTACCGCTTTGTTTACTTTCTGAATATTGAAAGACTTGAAAAGATTAACGTATATTTAGTAAGGACTATATGACGCCTGCAATCGCGCTGGAACCGTACATTTTTCGGGATAAAAAGTAGGTATCCTATGTCCATATCCATTCCCAAGACTCTAAAGTATTTTCATACTAAATTTCAGAAAAATCGGTTGAACTCTTTCTAAATATTTTTGTTTTATCACAATAGCTCTGTTAATTTTTAAGTTATCGGGTTCATTTATGGATTTTAAAGGTAATTTAAAGAGCTTTAAGATTAACTTGAACAACACTTTTTAAAGCTCTTGGTTTAAAAAAAATACGGCTAAAAGGTCCCGATTTCATGGTTCTTGCAGTAAAAGTTAGGCTTTAAAAGTCTCTATCTTCGTTGTTTTTCATCCTATAAAAATCAAAAGAAAATCAAAAGATTTCTTAAAAAGTGGACACCGATTTCGTTCTTTATAATTTTTACGAAGATTCACTATTTTTGAAGTTATGTTCAAAACAAAATGATATTCACGAAAATTTGAATAATTTCGATTTTACTAAATCATTCTGTTTTTCAAAACTAAGCATTCTAAACTAGGAAATTTTTTTGAGGTCATTACTTATGCTAAAATAAAGAAAAGCCTTTGGGGATAACTATAAATTTGAATTATTGTAGAAATGGTCAACGTTTTATTTTTCGATTTTTCCAAAAAAATTTGAAAGTGTCATCTTATTTTTATCATAACTTGTTCAATTTTGATGCTTTTAACTTTTTACAATGCTTATTAGAAAGGTATTTTTAAGCACTTTAAAAAGTTTTAAGGAAGTACATGTCATAAAATGCATCGGTTTACCGTTATTTAAGTTTGAATGCTTAGACTTAGGTACTCGCCGAAAGAAAATATATATACAATCACCTATACTCACTTTGGATGAATATAGGAAGGCATTTTAGAATAGATATTAGTTTGTTTTTTTATTGGCTTTAATTTTGGTGATGATACATTTTTCGTAAAAACCTATAGTTTCTTTGTTAATTATGAAAAACCGCTTTAAGACAAGTATTTTTCTCACGCAAAAACATGATCTTTGATCTTTAATAACTCCGAAAGTATTGATTTATTCAAAAAACTTTAAATAACAAAATTTGCTTAAAATTAGTGTATCTATTGATTCCTGGGGTTATTTTTATTAAAAAAAATTCACCCCCCGAGAAGGGTTGGCATCCACCCCCAGGGCAAAAGCGCAATTTGGCACTATGTCACTTTTGTTTCTTAGGGTATCCTCCACCTACTTACCAATTTTCATGAAAATCGATGGAGGTTCAACGAAATCGGAGGTCAAAACCTTCACTGCCTCCACTATATTGGAATAATATAAACGGGGACTGGAATGCAATTTTGCAAAAGAGAGCTAAAATAATGTAAACCGGCCATTAATAAAAAAGTTATAAATTAAGGGTTCAAAACACTGAAAGTAAATAAACTCGTAGAAAGAACTTATCGAAGACGGCTTAATTCGTATTTCCTGCGGTCTTTCATCTGTCAATTTCCTTTGCTGGACGATGAATGAAGCGAGACACGCACAGGATAATGTCCTTATTAGCTCAACTACTGATACCATAATGTCTTAGCCCTTGTGCACTACTTTGGCGAATAATCGTCGCTAAATGCCCTCAATTAAACCGCGTTTACCTAAACTACTTCCCTCTTGAGCGTTTGGTCTAAAATTATCGACGGTCCATTTGGTCTTTTACCTTCGACTGTCACTTCTCTGGAACTCATAAGTTTTACTCCGGTTACAAAAGGGTTCGCGCATTATCCAGCCAAATATTTTTGCTTAAGATACCCAATTATAAAATTTTATATATTCCTTCTAATAGTGAGAAGTTTAAGGGCCAGAGTTTTTGGCACCATGTCGTTCTGTGCTATGCTCAATTCCCATATTATGTGTGAACTGTCAAATATTCTACGGTAGCGAATGTAACCTGGTTAAACAGTTCTTTGCGATGGTAATTTCAGTCAATTTACTTGTTGACTCGTCATTAGTCGGAGCGTTTTTAAAGTGCAGGATGTTAGTCTATTTGTTTATCATCCACCGACGTTTATTAGAAAATGTGTTGCGTACGCCATGTATGAGAAGACTTGGTGGACTCTTCCTAGTCTATTCTTCTTAGTAGGTAGGCAAGCCATGTCCACTAATTCTTGGTAGTTGTTTTAGTTATTGCTTTCGGGATTTGTTTAAAGTAAACAATAATATGAGTCGCCAAAAACAACGTATATTTTTTAACTCGAACTCAAAAAATCTGGGGGTAGGCATTCTCCCTGCAATATTTCTTATCATTTCTCGAAGATTGAGATAGTTGAGTGCATCTCTGTATTTTCCTGCTTCTCCGATCCGGAGTCCTAGGAGTTCTATTATAATATACATTAGCAGTAAAGCTACCAATTTTATTATTAGAGTGTTATTTTGTTAATCCTTAAACAAAAATCCTTTTAAGCAATAGTAGTGAGATCAATAAGTATCAAAGGCCAACGAACGTAGGATAAAGCATTACGCAACGGTGAAGGCAACAAAGTTGCTAGGTAATTTACGGAGAATAGATACGAATTGCCCTATGAGGCGTTTGTAAGTGTGAAGTAGAGATGAAAACGTGGATCACTAGCCGGTATATCACTTGCCCTTCAAAGTGTTAATAAAAGCAGTAAAGACAGTGTTATCGTAATCAATGAGTCAATCGAATTTTAAGATGGACATTATTTTAGTTTATGATATACTGTAAGTTAATAATACACTTGACGCGGTTATCACTAAAGGGATAATTCGGGGCTTTCACTGAGATAATTTCTATTGATTGTCATTATATAAATATTTAATTTATAGCCAGCTGCAATATAATTATCACCGAGCAAACCTTAACTCTTAGCTGTGCTCTTATCTTAGATACATTGTAAGTCAATGATGAGGAGTGCTTAGCTAGTAATTGTCATTCTGTCAGCTACTTAGAACAGAATGATAATAATATTCAATTGGATGCAGTTACTTTTATGATTATAACAATGATATTTTTATTAATCAGTCGTATTGATATCGACATGTGAAATATTATGATTTATGAAGTTAGAATGAATTCACAAATCTATCATTTGCGTGCGCGCATATATTACTGATAAAATTAGCATACATGATTTAGCATTCATAGAAACAAGTGACAAACACTTAAATACGACAGTGAAGTCGATCATGCGAGTTTTCTTGCTTTCATGATCAATCTTCGAAAAGAAAATTGGATCGATTCGACACTTGGTCGGTTAATATTTACTTTTTATGGGTAGCCTGAGAAAGCTACGCTGAGATAGCCAGCTGAAATAGACGCACATACTTATAAAATAAAGCTATCAAGTAGCTTGTTGTAGCTCTCAATTTTTTGAATCAAACGAATTGGAACCTAAAACTTATTAGCAGTACCTACCCAGCATTTTATTGCTCTTAATCTTACTCAGTATACGTATTAATATCAATTGCTCAGAAGAGAGTAACGGAGCAATTTCGCATCTCTAATAGGATCGGACAGCAAGTGAGTGTGCACT
Source organism: Polyommatus iphigenia (assembly GCA_963422495.1). NCBI lineage: Eukaryota > Metazoa > Arthropoda > Insecta > Lepidoptera > Lycaenidae > Polyommatus > Polyommatus iphigenia. The sequence continues at coordinate 20,650,384 of OY730178.1, read as the reverse complement.
CGTAACGCTATCTCCCGACCGTATTATGTACCAATTGAACGAGTATTTGCGGCTATAGAACGTCCATGTACCCTAGTAATCTCACCTACTTGTGGTACAATGTTCTGGAGTATCCGGAGCTTCTTTGGAAGTAAAGGTTAGGACTATTTTGATCCCTAAGATTTGGGTAAGGATATTAGACATTATTCTAAAAAACGATATTTTAGTTGATATATATAATGACTAGCGGCTGGCGGTAACGTCGTACTCGCAAAACAAAATTCAGTAGGAACAGTGTATTTTTAACCGATTTCCAAAAAGGAGGTTATATATTCGGCTATATGTATTTTTTAACCCTAGCTTCCTTCCTTTCCTAAGGTGTACCATAAGGCAGTGTTCCACAAACTTTTTGTGTTCAAGGTAAATCTAGAAAAATGTCAATTTTTTGAAGATGCACTAGAAATTAATCAGCGTGTACCCTATTCCCAAATTTAATTGTTTTCGTCGATCGTCCTGAGACTTGACTTTTTTTGGTCCTTATAAAGTAGGAATAATTGTGTAGGTAAAATATCGTTTTTTGAGGCATACCAATTACGGGCCACGGTAAACCAGTATACCACGATACACTTTCTGCGGAACACTGCCATAAGGTACACCTTGGGAAAGGACATAATAATAGACCCAGCTGTTTAGTCGCCGTGCCGTGACCGTGGAACATTTATTTAATAGACGATCATCCAATTACAGACGTTTACGTCCGCAACTGCACACCGCCGGCCATCGATGACTTCCCCGCGGGTCTGTTCACGGAGCTCCAGAGGCAGCATGGCGCTATCGTCCTCCACGCCTTCATCTCCATCTACCTGTTCGTCGCGCTGGCTGTCGTCTGCGACAAGTTCTTCGTGCCTGCTGTCGATCGGATTTGCACTGGTGAGTGATTGTTCATACCGTATTTGGTAGTGGCAGATAATTTCTGATGTGATATTGTATGATTATATCTTACGAATTCCACTTCAACTCCACTTATGCTAGCACTAAACGTTGCCCACACTTCGTTTATTTCCGGGAGACATTCTAAGACAAAAATGCCTCTTCCAAACTTCATCAATTATTTGGCAGTTTTAGTTTAAATATGTAGCAGATACATAGATAGACGAACATACTTTCGGATTCATAATATAGTCTGGACTTAATTTGTAATTGTCTACTTTCCAGCACTAAACATGACGAACGACGTAGCTGGTGCTACATTCATGGCGGCTGCTACGTCAGCACCAGAGCTGTTCGTCAACGTCATTGGAACCTTCATCACTGAGGGAGACATCGGCGTTGGGACCATTGTGGGGTCAGCCGTCTTCAATATCCTCGCAGTGGCCGCCTGCTGTGGAATCGGAGCAGGGATGGTAAGTAAATTTGAATTAAATTGCTTCGCGAATGTCGTAAGGTGAACTTTTTACCTCGGTTAAAACAGTTGAAAATGAAGGTTGGAGCATTTTCTTGTTTTCTGGATTAGGATGTGTCTTGAAAACGTCTAAAAGTGTTTAAAATATATATGTGTACATACTGTAAATATGTAGAGGGAATTATTATTATCCTTAGAATGCATGTTTTTACTTTTCTGTCCCTATTGTTACGAAATTTTTATGGAAATTCTTTTTACTAAAACAACCTTCCAATACGAAAACTAACTTTTTGTGGAATCAAAGATAAAAATGAAGTAATTTAATATTTTCAGGTTGTTCCACTTGATTGGTGGCCTCTGACGCGGGATTGTCTTGCTTACGGAATAACTGTGTCCATACTTATCTGTATAATGCACGATGAATATGTTCAGTGGTATGAGGCCTTTTTGCTGGTCTTACTCTACGGAGTTTATATCTGCATCATGTACTACGACAAGTCAATACAGAACTTTGCCAAAGGTAAAAAAAAACTATAACCACGTAAATTTTTCAGAAAGCATTAAAAGGGAATAACAGCTCCTTATTCTTTATTCAGAAAAAATACGTATAGGTACATAATTATTAGAATAAAAAAACTGCAGGTTAGTTGGTCATCAATAACATTATAAGCATGGTATACAATAAATAATAATATACTGTAGGCGCAATCATTAAAATACACAAACATGTCCAAAGAAAGGAGGAATTACTCGTAACCGCTATGTATTGATTTCAGGAAGCTTGAAATGTGTATCGAATATGATGAAGAAAGATGATGAAAAATCAGAAAGTGATGTTGCGGTTGAAAAAGGTATCTTTCAAATCAAATACACTATGATTAGAATACAAGGTTTGGTACATCACTAATATTTCTTTCAGATCCAAAATCTATAAACAACAGGGCTGATGGAGATCATCATCAACAAAATGGAAATATAAAAACCGTCGCTATCTTATATTCTGATGTAAGTGAAAAGAAGGCGGTAGATAACAAGGGCTTTGAAGAAGATAAAATCACAAATGACGAACATATTCCTAAAATAGATAATGAAATTGCCCTTCAAGATGAAATCAACCAAGTGAACATTGAAGAAGGAAATAAAGAGGCCGCAGATGAATACGAACATTCTTTATGGAAATGGCCTTCTGGAAGAAGCGTTATAACTAAGGTTAATAATTTTAATCTCTAATCTTAACATTAGCAAAAGTGGCTAAAAGAAACGTCGTTAAATATCATATTGAAGTATGAACTATGAATGTGTTATGGATTGTACTGGATAAAATGTTTAGCAGTTTGAAATAAGTGGATGCAATTTTAAAGTTTTCTTTATTCATATGTGTTTTTTTGTGATTTCAGGCAACATGGATAATTACCTGGCCTATTCATTTGGTATACTTATTTACGATCCCAGATTGTGAAAAACCACGTTTTAAAAATTGGTTCCCACTGACATTCATCATGTGTATAGTTTGGATTGGTTCATTGTCATATGTTGTTGCTTGGATGATAACTATAATCGGTAAGGCTCCATGTTTCATTTATTATAGAAAAAAATACTAAAGCCTCAACATTTTATTTTTTACTAACATACTATTTTATTTTAGGTGACACTTTAATGATTCCGGATTCAGTGATGGGTATTACTTTCCTCGCTGCTGGTACCTCAGTACCAGAAGCAGTTTCAAGTGTGATTGTGGCTAAGCAGGGTAAGTATAAAAACATTATCGACAGATATATTTTAGGTATTGATTTTTTAATATAAATATATTTATCTTTTCCAGGTCATGGCTCTATGGGGATAAGCAATTCTATTGGATCAAATACCTTTGATATTCTGCTATGTTTAGGTTTACCATGGCTAATCAAAGCTTCACTGACGCCTGCTGAACCAGGAAATTATTGGGTTAGATTTTACTTGTAACGAAGTTTTGCGATTGTTGTTTGCCGGGCGATTGTTTTTTGGCTTTGCGATATGGGCCCCAAAATTTGACTATGTATGATTTCTTGCTAAAGTATATTGTAATTATTTTAGAATCTTAATGTAAAGTAATTCGTAATTTATTTATTTTTAATCTCTTTTGAGAAATCACTATAGTCAAATTTTAACATTTTTATTGTGCTTGCGTTTATTCCTTTCATTTTTTGGTGTGTATAATATTTCTTCTTTTGTTAGGTGAAAATAAATTCGATGGGATTGGAATATTCGGCGATATCGTTACTGTCGACTCTGCTGCTCTTGTACCTCACCTTCTGGTTTAACAAGTTCAAGCTGGATGCAGCAGTAGGAAGAGCCTGCTTGGCCATGTACGCCATGTTCTTAGTTCTGGCCACCCTCATTGAATTAAACGTTTTCTTCCCCGTAAATGTGCGCACTTGCAGGAGAAGTGAACTGAAGTCTTAAATTAGTAGTTAGTGATATGCGTGTTTTCTGTGTGAGGTGTGAATTACATCTGCTTTTTAAAATGCCTTTGTTGAGTCAATGTTGTTATTAGTAAGTAACGTACACTTTGATTTTGACAATTAAATTTTTGCTGTTAAGTATTTAAAATGTTACGTTGCAATTGAATAATTAACCACCATCATAATAATTACTAATAACAGTTGTGATGCCGGGGAATCTTATTCTTTCCGTGTAAAGGTCAAGGAATAGTTCTGTGTGACTAATTATAATACTAGAGAAAAATGTAGATGAAAGTAGTTTTTTATTATTATTTAAAAATATTTGTTATATTTTCATGCCTGTTTTGGGACTTTAAAACTGTTAGATTGCAGGCAACATAAATGTTTTAGAAATAAACTCAGATTACATCTTTACCGAAATTAGGCTGCGTTTCCACCAGATACGTTGCGAGGAATGTGTTTTTGAGAACCAAAAGAATCGCTTCATTGACGTGAGTTTGCCATGACATCGCTCAGCGCGGCGATGCTATTGGATCTTAAAAAACGCATTCCTCACAACACATCTCTGGTGGAAACACAGCCTTAACGCCTCTAATCTACCGACGGTGGACTAGAGGCGTAAAGGGTGACAAAGAAGAACTCAATCGAGCTATGACCGGATTCTGAGGTTTTTTGACAGGAGTTTATCGATTCACTGGCATTTTGATTAGTCAAATTCAAAACATTAACCATTCCAGGCTTTGGAATAGAAAAAGTCCTGCCTAAAACTTCTGGAACCGGGAAATAATTATCTAAGAATAATAAATAAATATTATATAATAGTTATTATTTTTGCACGAATCTCTAATGCGAAAGCATCAAAGTAGTGATCTGCTCTTTAAAAAAATTTATCGTAGATAAATTAGCGTTGTATTAGCAATGTTGTATTTTAATTAGTATTTAAAAAAGTTAAATGTTGAAGAAATTTTATTTAATTTTTTTAATAAATATGGTAAACCTGCATCTAGGTTACCCGGTGGTTGTAAGCCATAAATAGTATTAAGTTTAAGGTACTTTGTAAATAAATGCAAGAATAAACGTGTACCAAAAATAAATGAAAATGCATAGATTTTTATTTCGATACCATGTTTAATTTCCGTTCTTGGATGTACTCAAGTTCAGTCTTGGTTGATAAAATGAGAAATTCTTATAAGTTTCTGACCAAAATTGTGGCGTATAAACTCTGCATTTTGCTTATTCCATGGAGCCTACAGCTAACCTACCTATCGTGGGCTTTTGATGGCCTCCTACACGTAAATATGAGGAGGATATTTAATTATTACAAATACTTAAAAACAATGTTTAATTGTCAAAATGGCTTTTAATTATGACGTTTTTACCTGTGAAGAAACGAGGACCGAATAAAGGTTTTTCAAAACAAATTTTTCTATGTTTGGTCCGTTTTCTTTTATATTTTATTTTGCGAAGTAAGTCCATGTTGATACAAAAATGATTTTTACATGTCTGTGTCGAAACAATTACAAAATGTATCTAGATTTTTTGTTAATTATATTACATTTCATATTTTGTAAATGGGTAATTATCACGCCTTAGCAAATGCTTTTTTTAACTATAAAGAAATTGTGAAATTAAAACACGTTTAAAGAAAGTTATTTATTTATAACTTAAAAGTACCTATAACTACGTTACAAAATGCCTAAATTGAACACTTTTCTTAGAAACTAAAATGGAATGTGAAAATCACTTAATTACCTATATATTATATTCTGATATCGAAGGCAAAGAGGATTTACATTTCGTTATGAGACAACAGATACATCAAATCATAACGAAATACAATTCAATGCTATAAACAAATCAAAAAATGCTATCCGATTATTAATTTTTCCCATTTTCTGTTTAATGTGCGATTCAACTTTTGATTAAACTAAACAACAAATATCAGATCTCCCTGTTATCTCTCAGCTTTTTTCCTCTCTTAATAGCTAATCGGCTTCTGTAAAAGAAACAAACAATTTATATTAATGTTAGTATTTTTCGGCTTAGTAAATAATGAAGCTCGATGCTGTCTTCTTGTAAAGGGGTGTGGGCGGAATCGTCCCCACCCATCAACACAAGTGTAATGTAGCTCAATTGATAGATCTTGGCAAGATGATATTTTTATAGTATGGCGACTTTGCCCAAATGCATGGGGTTCTCATGGTATCTTACGTTTAAACAAATATTTCGTTAACGTACTAATTATTGACGACTAATTCCAAAATACATGCTCATTTATATATTAATTAGTGCACAGCACCGTGGGAGAGCCATGTTTCGGCACGAATGGGCCGGCTCGACCGGAGAAATGCTACGGGCTCAAAGAAAACCGGCGTGTAACAGCGCTTGCGCTGTATTTCGCCGAGTGAGTGAGTTTACCGGAGCCCGAAGGCCCAATCCCCTACTCTATTCCCTTCTCTACCCTCCCCTACCCTATTATCCTATTCCCTCTTAAAAGACTGGCAACGCACCGGCAGCTCTTTTGATGTTGCGGGTGTCCATGGTCGACGAAAGTTGCTTTCCGTCAGGTGACCCGTTTGCTCGTTTGCCCCCTTATTTTATAAGTAAAAAAACAGCGGTGCTTTCAGCGCTGCTACTTTTACAGTGAACTTTATGACAGGAACATCCCCTAAAGTATTATCACTTAGTTTTGTTACAACTTTTATATATTTGAATAAGTATAGAAAATAATGATAAAAAATATTTATTTAAATAAAAACACAGAATACAATAAATAATATGCACGGTGGGAGCTGCAGAAGTTATAACTATGTTACAGGCGCTAATGCCCACCTCCAAATGAAATATTAGACAAAATGGACCCGTATTACAACTAGATCTTGGCAAGGTCTAGTAGTAATATGGTTATTTTTTTAATTATATATTCCCACTGATTTATCTTAAACAAAGGATTTTAATTGAATAGGGGGCACTTTAGGAACACGTTGGTATCAGTTCTATGACTGTTGGTAGGTGGGGACGGAGCCCATACAATTTTGCCCATAGCCTTTTACTTTTGACAGACAACTGTAAAGTTACTATACATAAATCTTAATTTTTTCCATCTAAACACAATACTAATATCTTGGTGGCATTTGTGTTGACGATAAATTTTCATCAGTAGCAGTTAGATGGCATGAAATATGAAACCCTATTTGCAGAATCTATACCAGGTAGAATGTAGATAGATTTTCCCAGTTTTCCAATTACAGCACTTAGCGCATTATGCGGCATAATGTTCAACGTTAACTATTTTAAGTTTTAACTACAGCAACACCCACCCCTAACAGCAGATACATCTTCCCAGTTTTCCAATGACAACGCTAGACCAGGCTAGACATAATGCAGAATGCTCAAAGTTTAATGTTTTTTTAAGTTTTAACTACAGCAACACCCAAGCAAGCACTCTCAATTACTCTCAAACAAACTATTTCACGTTCTGTAATTGGAAAATTGATATTTTCTTACCGAGAAGGAAGGGTTGGTGGTTAGGCGGTCGAGCTCGCGCGATTGTATATCAACGGTGTGCTGCGTAAGGCGCGGGCGGCGGCAATGCACGCTCTGTGGTGGCAGCCAGCGGTGAATCACAGGCGTTAGGAGATCACGATGTACCTGAATTAACATTTGGAGAATTAAAGTAAGTGTCTAGACACACTAGGCCGAGGTTACGCGGCGTAAATTCCACATGATTACGTCCGCAATGTCAAACGGATGACGCGCGACGATGATCGCAATGACGGAACGCGACGGAATAGTGTGTCATCGGTAATTTAACATTACATTGCAGGCGGAATCATGCGGAATTTACGCCGCGTAACTTCGGCCTAGTGTGTTTAGACACTAAGATTTGCTGGAGATCAAAAATCTAACTGAAATACTAGTCCTTGATGATGATGATGTTTATTGTAAATACCATTATATTCCAAAGTTTTGGCATTAAACCTGCGATGGTTATTGGATATGTTGGCTATTTTTTTTATCCAGTAAACATCTGTATTGAAGACTAACATTATAATTGATTACAGTAACATCTAAAATCAGCTGTTAGATTTTAACGGCGATCCTAAAGTTTTAGTACGTATTTTGCAAAACGTTAAAAATACTAACCATGGCCGGATCATTAGGTTCCGTGAAGTAGGTGACAATGGAACCAACGATGATACAAACCATCATCCCAATGAAGGTGTAGTACAAGTAACTTATTCTGTACAGGAAGAAGGTGCCCGATCTGTAAATATACATTTTTTGCTTGAGTAGGACGTAAATAATAAATATAGCCAGAAAATATCACAAACTAAATTCTGAAGAATGCAAAAAACACAAAGTAATGAATCATATTTAAAACTACAAAGGTACGCCCGATGTGGGATTGTTTCTCGAAGTTCCGACTCACTCGAAGCATTGAGAGAACCTCAGAAAGAGAACCAACCATAATACCACTACGTAACGAAATTATTCCCATTGGAACTATGTTATTTGTGCGAAAGTTGAGAGAGTCTCTCTCTCGTCGAGTACCATGAAATTACCTGTCAAACTCCACAGAAGGTTGCGTAGCTATAAAGGGAATGGTTATATTCTCCCCGCAGCCTGACACGTCCACGGGTTTGGGCACCACGATGATATCCCCTCGCATCATAGCAGCTTGGGTGCCTATTGATATCCAGCCGACGAGTAAAGTGGAAGACATACCACCTATTAGAGCGCCCTGATGGAGAGGAAACAGGGTATATAAAGAACCATGCATTGGTTATTGCTTCGAGATTTTTTTTGGAATAATCCATACTTCCATACTATAATATTATAAATGCGAAAGTATCTCTGTCTGTCTGTCTGTCTGTCTGTCTACCTTTCACGCCAAAACTACTGAACCGATTGCAATGAAATTTTGTACAGATATTCTAGAGCCTGAGAAAGGACATAGGCTACATTTTGATGAGGGAAAATATCTTATTTCCATGAAAATATCGATGAAAATTAATTCGCATTGTAGTTCTTATACGTGACAGCAGATGTCGTTTTTATTGCCGATGGCTCCGTAGCTCAGTTAGCCCGGGGGTCCTGGGTTCGAGTCCCGCCGACGAAACAAAAAGTTTTCAATTTTCCTGGGTCTTGGATGTGTATTAAATATTATATAATATGTATCGTAATAATATTTCAAAAATCTTAAATTAAATCTTAAATATTATAAAAGTATTAAAATGTACCAATATTATTTCCGTTGTCTGGCACAGGTGTAAGCTGTTTTTTAAATTTAAACTGTCCTGTAGGTTCTGTCTTATTTTAGTTTTACTATATGACAACAGATAGCGCTATTTGGACATTTATTAAGTAAATTTTAAAATTAGAATATTTTATTTTGGACATTTTATCACGGCATTCCCACGGAAACGGGAACCACCGTACGCTATAAACTAAAGTCCACGCGGACGTAGTCGCGGGCAACAGCTATATGTATAAAGTTTAAAAAGTCTAAAACTTAAAGTAAATTAGTACTTAAATAAATGATCCAAAAAAGAATCTGACCGATAGCTTATAAATGACTAAAAAGTTACATATATTGACTATTGTATAGAAAACTTATCAGTCTTGAATCTACTCAAATTAATTTAGTTCCAAAAATTCATAACAGATGTCGCTAGCATCGCGTCTACATCGCGCTATCGCTTGCTCATAAGTGTTTCTACAAGAGGTGGTACCATCTTCACGCTTCCATATAACTAACTACCATCAAAAACCACTGTTATCACTGTGAGTTTACTTTACAGTTAGTTCAATCGTGTGCGGTCTATGCTCACGGATGACAACAAAGAAGGTCCCCCAAAAACAGCTGTTGTCCCACAAAATATAGATGCTGTGCGGGAACTAATAATGCGTGATCGTCATGTTACATATCGCGAGATAGAGGCGTCCTTAGGCATAAGTATGACGAGCATACATAAGATATTACACGAACATTTGGCTGTAAAAAAAAAATGTTCGCGTTGGATTCCGCACAACTTGACAATCGATCAAAAACGGGCTCGTGTCGATTGGTGCAAAAAAATGATAAAAAAATGCAACCGTGGTACGTCAAAAGCCGTTTATAATATCTACACAGGTGATGAATCTTGGATCTATGCATATGACCCCGAAACTAAACAACAGTCAACGGTGTGGGTGTTCCAAGATGAGCCGAAACCAACAAAAGTTACTCGTGCAAAAAGTACTTTGAAGCAAATGGTCGCCCGTTTTTTTGGAATTAATGGACATGTGGCTACAGTGCCATTAGAGAATCGTAAAACGGTTAATTCTGAATGGTATACGACCATTTGTTTACCAGAAGTCTTTGAAGAAATAAGAAAGGACAACCGACAACGCAGAATCATATTACATCACGACAATGCTAGCTGTCACACCTCAGCTGAAACAACTCAGTTTTTGGAGGGTCAAAAGATCGAATTGACTGGTCATCCGCCATACAGCTCTGATTTGGCACCTAACGATTTCTTTTTATTTCCATACGCGAAGAACAAATTACGTGGTCAACGTTTTTCGAGCCGCGAAGAGGCTGTTGATGCGTTCAAAATGCACGTTTTGGAGATGCCTCAATCAGAATGGAAAAAGTGCTATGAAAATTGGTTCCAGCGTATGCAAAAGTGTGTCGATCATCGCGGCGAATATTTTGAAAAGCAATAAAACCATATTAAATGATATATGTTTGTTTCTTTTTTTAATTCCGGATACATAAATAGCAGCCCTCGTACTCAGTAGTCAGTACGTTATATGTGCAGTGACGTAACTTTAAAGTTTAAAACTATCTTAAACCTATCAATGATATTAGATTTATTTATGGGTAAAGTTGTGTAATGGGGGGCTAAAATATAATAAGATTTCACATTTGTTATAACTTATAAATAGTTTAATTTAAAATAATGAAATATAATGTGCACACTGCACAGCTGTTTTTGGGTATTTTGATTTTAAAAAGCTTTTGACAACAATTTTGTTGACATCGCGCGCTATAAACTGAAGTCCACGCGGACGAAGTCGCGGGCAACAGCTAGTATATTATATAGCGTTTACTAATGGTAACAGTATTTCAAGAACATTGTAAATGTAAGATTGTAATTGCTCTTAAAGTTACTTTGATCTTTATAATGATCAGTTGATAGCCACCTAGCTAACTCGAATGCAAAAAGCAATATGATAAGTCTTGGGGTTAATACTAACTGTGGAATTGATCCAGGGTATAAACAGGCCCATAGTGAACAGTCCGAGTAGGCTGCCAGCGGTGATGCCAGCAAGGCTCTTGCCAGCTTGTATCAGCGCACCCATGTGTTCCACTAGGAACACTAACGACACACACATGGCACCTGAGGAATGAATTTATGAATTAATTAAAGAAGTAAATAATTTGCACAGGGCCTATTTTCAAAGTTCATGCGCGTTTGAAAAATACATACATACATAATTTGGCTGGGTTAAATCAAAGTTCTGATGTCAGCTAGGCTTTATATAAGCCGACCAAATGCCGGACACTGACACAATTAAAAAAACCCTACCATTATTATCCGACAAGCTTTTAGGGCCTAGATTCTACCTCTAGAGCATGTCAAAAATATACATCGTTACATGTACAACAAAAACATTACTCTTCTATGCGCTGTCGGGCTTGTGTACTCACCTACTACAGCCACAATAACCTTCATGATGAAACTAGCAGTTCTCTCTGAGATGGGTTTATTGTAAGTAGGTCGAATCATATCTTCGAATATCACTCCACAGATTGAGTTGAGCCCCGTGGACATGGAACTGAAATATAGTTGCTATGAATAGGCGACAAGTGTCATTCACATGACATTATACCACAATCATAATGTGCGCGGAAATCCTTTTTAACCCAGCCGCCTCCAGCCGCACACTATCCGAAATTTCTGATCAGAAAAATTCGGACGCCCGCCGGAACGCACTCTGTTCATACATTTTGTCGTGGACCCCGCATACTATCAGAATTCTGACGTGTCAAAATGTATGAGCGGTGTTCGATTTTTTCTGATCAGAAATTCGGATAATGTGCGGCCGGGCTTAGAGTTCCGTACTCGAAGTGTAAAACGGGATTCAGAGAGAGATTACTAAGATTTCGCTTGTTTCGTGATTGCTAGAAACCAGCTGCAGGCATACAAAAATAATTATTTTACTACCTTACCATTTAATTTATCAAGGCAGCTTTTCGAAATTGCAAATTGCTAACTAAGAATATTTACTTTATACTGTTACTGATTACCTATAATAAAAATCTTTAGCCATTAACAATAAAAAAGAAATTACGGCTCATCTCACCGTGAAAATACCTCAAAGCGGCACTGAAGACTCCGCTCATGAAAAGGCCGGGTAGCGCAGGAATCGAACCCGTGATCGTCATCACAAAGTACGGTAGAAGCTGGTCGTTCTTCCTTATAGCGCCCGTAGTGAGCGGATCACACTTGGCGAAGGTCGCGTATATGACGAGACCAGTGTAACAACATAGCGATACTATGCTGAATATACCAGCTGCCATTATGAAGATTGTGCTGAAAGAAAATTCATATTGAGATGTATTTTAAATACCGAATTAAAGAATTTATTATAGGGTGTAACAAAACTAAGTTAGAAATTATAATACCTTAGGATGTGTATTTGTTAGAGTTGGCTGTGTAAAGTAGCGCGCTGAAAGAGCTATTTATTTTTTGTGATTTGTATATTATAGGCAAGCGTCCCAGTGCAGCGTCATAAACATGCCCATAATTATAAATCACAAAAAAATTTGCTCTTTCAGCGTGAACTACTACTTTCACAGTGAACTCTATATGAGGGACACATACACACCCTACAGTTTTATCATTTAGTTTTGTTACACCCTGTATATTATATAGGGCCGCGCCAATCGGGAATTACAGCGGCGTGGCTAGCACTTTCAGTGTCATATGATTTTAAACTAATTTATCTTCATCATTGTAATATTTTGTAATACATAGTATCGCTTGAGAATTCTACGGCCGCCCGTGGCCGCTCGTGGCAGCTGGCGGCCGCCGGCGGCCGCGATTTCTCAAGCGATACTATGTATTACAATAACGAAGCTAAAGTTTAAAATCATATGACACTGAAAATGCTCGCCGCGCCGCTGCCATTCCGGTGTGGCGCGGCCCTAATTGTATGATAGATATGTATAGAATGTCATTCCGTACTACTTTTAAATAGCAGTTAGGTATTTTTCTGAATGTCTATGGGTATTAAAGTTTCTATTAAAAACCAGTAGTGGTGGCTTCTGGGCGGTTTTACCTTTCAAACACTCTTGAGTCACGAGCCCTGCTACGGATGAATCTCAGTCATTACAGGTTGTTTAATAGCAATAAGGAAGGACATATATTATCATTATTTTTATAGAAAATTACTTCCTGAACTACTCGAGGCACAACAAAGCGCTGTAATTTTTATTTGATGCCATGGTCCCTTCCATTAAGTCCATTTGGGGCAAGACTATCTGGGAAATTCAAAATGCATCTCGTTGTAAGCCAAACATTCTGGCTTACTACGAGGTGCATTCAACCACCGGTACCCAAGGATGCCTGATACTCATTGATGATACTTATTTACTATGTTGGAGTGGGCAGGGAACATAGCTTTGTCCTGAGCTCTCATAGAAATAAGTGCCTCTGAAAAACTTGTAATGTCCATGTCAACGTTTAATGATAGTTGATAGTTCTAGCATCTTTTAAAATATATCTATGCGTTCATGATTTGCCTTACTTTGTACCATCGAAGAAATAGATTCATAGGCAGTTAAGGGACTTACGACATTTGGTCGGATTATGTCAACTCAATATAAGTTGTCATCTATCGGCTCGGTTTGACAAAACGCGACCAAAATACGTAGGTCCGCCATCTGCCTACGAATCAACTTCTCTGATAGTACTTAATTTGGTATTGGCTGGTATAAATATTTCTTTTATTTGACGACCTCTGTGGCTCAGTTGGTGGGCTGTTGGTAGCTCAAGCCGGGGGGTCGCGGGTTCGAATCCCGCCGATGGAACAAAAATTTTTCAAAGTTCCTGGGTCATGGATGTGTATTAATTAAATATGTGTATCATAATATAATAAAAATCTTAAATATATGTATAGTATAAAAGTATTAAATATATTTCCGTTGTCTGGTACCCGTAACACAAGTCCTTCAGGTACTTACCACGGGGCCGGACTGACGTGGTGTGAAAGCGTCCATAGATATATATATATATATATATATATATATATATATATATATATATATATATATATATATATATATATATATATATATATATATATATATATATATATATATATATATATATATATATATATATATCTTGAGACCGAGATGCATCTTGAGTACTGACTATTTAATATATATATATATATATATTAAATAGTACTCAAGATGCATCTCGGTCTCAAGACACGGTTCAGGCTCTGTGATTGGTTGGCTGTCAAAATTGGGACCAAACACAAAGCCGAACCGCGTCTTGAGACCGGGTCGCATCTTAATTACTGACTATTCATACCAGCCTAGGACAGGCACTTACATCCTTGCACGTCTCAAGGACGAGAGAGCTAGACACCGTTGTACAGTAGCTTGGTTGACCGCACATAGCGAGAGCCATCCGAAGTAGTTCCCGAAGACAGTAGTCCAGAACGTGTGACGTATGGTCGGGTCCAAGTCCATACTGTAACAATATCATTACCGTCAGGATCTATATTGAAGATCTATTTAATCCGACCTATATTCGAATCGGCACGATCCAACGGAGCCTTAAAGTTTTTAAAGGGTTTGTAAAGTATTGGAGAAATTATCCATAGTATTACTGCAAAATTAAATAAACAATTAATTGTTATGATTTATATCTAAGTACGTTAAAAAAGTGTAACGCCTCGAAAACTTTAGTTTTATAAGACTAAAGCATAGAGGAAAATAATACGGGAGTAAAGATTTCATGGCATGTGTTCCTTGACAAAGAATTCAAGAAGCCGCCTTTAAAAAAATTGAATTTTAAACAATAAAAATTTTAGGATAAAAAAAACATTTACTAGTAGTTATCAAAGTCGTAACAATAAATATCAAAACACTTGAAGTTCGAAAGGCAAATAAAACTCACTTGAAAAATTCAAGCCGATCTCCTTCTTTGTTGATCCTTATGACTTCACCTACGCCACCCAACCTCCAGGTCCCGTACACCAACACTATCAGCACTCCAATGTACATCATGATGGTCTGTAGAGCGTCCGTCCATACCACTGCTTTGATACCACCCTGGCACATACAAGTATTAATTAAAGGAAATGTAGGGGAAGGTTATAATAGGGTACCTAAGGCTCATGGCGTAACATCTTTCGTCGGGAAGACGTTAAAGGATTATTATGTAGGTATTATATATCGTAGATATTAGTAAAGGATTATAAGGTTCAAAACCTTAACCACCCCACAACTTGTTTGTCGTCAAGTTGGGAGGTCGTTGTTAGTCAAGAAAGAACAATTATAATGGAAATTCGGAATAGTATTATAACATAAAAAATCGTAAAAATAAACTCAAACTTACAAGTGTTGTATAGAAGATACAGACGAGACAAACTATAGGCGTTATCATGTGAAGGTTCACACCAGTCACTGAAAAAAGTAAAAGGTAACTTTAAGGTCTAGTAACTTAATAGAGTGCCGTTACAACTTTAGTTAATATAGGAAGATTTTTTTCTTGAGAACGAAAATCTTATTCGTGTAGATTAAAATATATCTTATTCGCTTAAGCAGTGGATCATGACATATTCGAAATAACCGTACTTATTTGGAAACACATGATATTAAGACTAGATGACACCCGCAACTTCGTTGCGCATTTTTTCAGGGTGAAATAATAATAATAATAATAATATCTATGGACGCTTCACACCACGTCAGTCTGGCCCCGTGCTAAGTACCTAAAGGACTTGTGTTACAGGTACCAGACAACGGAAATATATTTAATACTTTTATACTATACATATATTTAAGATTTTTATTATATCATACACATATTTAATACACATCCAGACCCGGGAACATTGAAAACTTTTTGTTCCGTCGGCGGGATTCGAACCCGCGACCCCCGGCTTGAGCGTCCAACGCGCTTACCACTGAGCCACAGTGGTCGTCAAAATGTAATGAAATGCATCTTGTCCCTTCCCGGGACTCAATTAAGTATCGTTTGGGCGTGGAGAGACAGATAGACAGACACACTTTAGTATGGCTATATAAAATGACGCCGAGTTTCTTAAAAGTCATAATTTTAGCACATTAAAGAGATCATTTTTTACATGGTGAAATGCTTTTCAGGATTAGGTAATAGATATATCGGCCGGGGTATAAGAGACTCTCCTGTAGGGCCTTCCCTACGGTTCATACCCACTAAAACCCCTTGGTTTTAGTGGGTATGAATCCACTAAAACCCCTTCCTGCCCAAAGCAGAGTTGCGGGTACGACATAACCTACCGCAAACATTAAAGTGATCCTTACATAAAAACATGAAATATTTTTTGGGTGGCTGAAACAGGAGGCCTAAAACGAAACGATTGAGACTCAAACGATCGAATCAGAATGCCGCGTCCTACTCTAACAACTTCATTTTACGTTTGTTAGAGTAGAACCCGGCATTCCGACACGTTCATTTGAGTCTCAAAACAGTTCCGTTATATGGCCCCAAGTTAGAAGGAAATTAAAAAATAAAATAGTTCACTCTACCTTGACTAAAAGCTAGAGCTGGTACATATATCACAATGGGTATGTAGAGCAACATTTTGATGATGAATATAATTGATCCCAGCAGTCTTACGTTGCTATTGAATCGCATACGAAGATACTGAAAATTAATTCTTCATTAATATTAGTAACGTTCAGAAAACTTATAATAGTTGAAACTACAGAAAAGTGTCACAAACTTTTGAAACCAGCGAGTTAGAGTGAAGAGATATTTCCCAACAGTGGGACAGTACATCCTAATAAAAAGTTGAGGAGTTTTAAAGCTCAAGCAAAATATAAATCAACGAAAGAGTAAGTATAATCACTAATCACGATAAAATTGTATCATAAATATTAATTAATGTCAGAGATGTTTAAAAGTTTAGATAATATGTTTTTACTTAAACTTACCTCATAAGTTGAAGTAATTTGTAGCTTATAGAAGACGGGCAGATAGACTACAGCGATGGTAAGTGACACGGCCCATTCTGATAAAACGATTGTCCACAGTTGTGTGCCAAATGTGTACATTTCTGCGGGCAGCCCAAGTAGAGAAATTCCGGATATATAGCTAAAATCACAAGTTATTGAGAAAAATACTTCCTACTAAAGTAATAGCGCAATTTGTCATATAGTCTGATTAACAAGTGCCATTTTCGTCAAAACCTGATCTCATGCACCGAAAATTATGATTTTGGTCTCATTCGATTTGGAATACCATCTAGAACATTCTATCAAAATTCCAAGAGGGGCTGAAAAAAAAATGCAATAGTTATAAACAATTAAGTAAACATAAAAATAAGGGTTTGGATTTTTTTATATATTTCAAAAACTATTTGAGATAATCAAAATTTGAAAATAGATCCTTAAAGAGCAGGAAATTTCCTAAAAAAAATTTTAGATCCTGGAACCTAACCAATAATCCTTATAGCTTTAAATGAGCGGCGTAAGTAACGTTAAAAACGCGTAGTTCGGGTTTCGCGTGAATTGCCGCAATCTGCCACGCGAACTAAAAAATATATTTTAACTGATTAAATATTAATATAAAGACATAAAAAAATTTGGGTACTAAGTAGACATATCAATAAACAATAATCCGTCAACAAAAATAAATTATCACAATTTGTTTAAATGTTATGCTTTTCTTAATTTGTTAATAGTCACCATTTTAATGTTAACATAAAAACGCTGATTATTTCTAAACAAGAAATCTAGAAAATTTTATTATTCTTTTGAGCTAATCTTAAAAGGGCTTAGAAGAGATATCCGGTGGAAAAATTCAATAATTTTGATTTTTCACTTTTTTATGAACAATCAAAGGCATTCATGAAATGTTCATGTAAATAAAGCAATTAGGGTTTTTTCATCAATAAAAATGATTATTTAAATTTTATTAGGTAGTTATAAATATAAAAATATATATTGTTATCTGGCTTCTAACAACAACAAAACAAAATAATAACAATAATTGGATATAAAAGTACCGTAATTGCTTTATTTACATGAATAATTTTGGAATGCTTTTGAATGTTAATAAAAAAGTGAAAAATAAAAAAAAACAATTTTTTCAACGGGAATCTCTTCTAAGCCCTTTTAGGATTAGCTCAAAAGAATAATAAAAATTTCTAGATTTCTTGTTTAGATCAGCGTTTTTATGTTAACATTAAAATGGTGACTATTAACAAATTAAGAAAAGCATAGTAATTAAACAAATTGTGATAATTTATTTTTGTTAACGGATTATTGTTTATTGATATGTCTACTCAGTACCCAAATTTCTTTTATTCTTTAATATTAACATTTAATCACTTAAAATATTTTTTTATTTCACGTAGCAGATTGCGGCAAATCACGCGAAACCCGAACCACGCGGTTTTACCGTTACTTTCGCCGCTCAATTAAAGCTATAAGGATTATTGGTAAGGTTCCAGGATCTAAGATTTTTTTTAGGAAATTTTCTGATCTTTAAGGATCTATTTTCAAATTTTGATTATCTCAAATAGTTTTTGAAATATTAAAAAAAAACCAAACCCTTATTTTTATGTTTACTTAATTGTTTATAACTTTATAACTTTTGCATTTTTTTTCAGCCCGTCTTGGAATTTTGATAGAATGTTCTAGATGGTATTCCGAATCGAATGAGACCAAAATCATAATTTTCGGTGCATAAGATCAGGTTTTGACGAAAATGGCACTTGTTTACCAGAGTAATAGAGATTTAAATTGAACTAGATGCCCACAACTTTGTTGCAAGCAATTCATAAGAAGTATCGGGACTCAAATTGACTATAAAGTATCATCATAATCGGCTTAAGTGTAAGACCTGAGAAGGTAACAGACAAATAGACATACATACTGGCTATGACTTACATACAACTAGGGTCGTAGTGAAATTATGCTCGATCAATGTAACGATTAAATAATTTTATTGCAGACACTTATAACTGATTAATATTGTATAATAATTAATAATATCTTAGTATGATAATAGTTAAAAATTATTATACTTCGCAAAAGCAGATAATATTATGTTGAATTTGAAAAACACAAAAATGTTTTGCTAAGTTAACTTTAAGACACTTTACGCAGAGCTTAATAAAAGAACAGATTAAATATCTTTCAAAAATATATTCTTTACTTTGATATTTCTTAAAACATATAGCTCTAATATTAATATATCGAATAAACTACCAATTCCTCTCCGATATAATCCATTATTGATCTTCATCTTGAATACAAATTATAAAGACGTGTACATTTAACCCCCTTACAAATAAAACTATTTACACAGCAAAATACAAGTCTTGTCTTTGTCTGGCGCATTGAAAAACACGCAACCGACAAGGACAGCGATCCTTAAAAAATAATAATAATAATATGTTGGGTAAATATTTTTACCAGTAACGTTCTAAACTTATCAGTAAGCAATGTAAACTAAGGGCTCCTACACAAAACTGCGAATTCACATCGCATCGTAAAAATTTGCGACAAAATTCATAATAAAAATGACATTGCGATGCGAATTCGCACGAATTCGCAGTTTTGTGTAATAAAAAAAGTCGCCGTAAAAATAAAAAAAAACGCCCTAAAAGTCAAATCATGTAACTGAACATTTCGCTCGCATTTACCTGGCTATCAAGGACATCGAGATGGGGAACATGCCCATAGTTTTTCCACCCATCAGATACTCCGAAGTCGTATTCTGCTTCTTCTGGGCGAAGAAAGCGAAGTAGACTCCAATGAGCGCCGATAACAGCAGCATTCCACCGAAAACCACATAATCGAGCCAGTCGAAATATACCACCGCCATCTTATAAACGTCTGATCCTCACGACGCTATAGCATCTCTGCCGATCACTTACCGAGCGGAACAGAATACTATTCTATATTTATCCTGGCTTGGACTCTCAGGACGACCCAATAGAGGGTTGAGCATAATTGGCTACATTGCTCCATTTAACTAATCATATACACCTTCAAAGTCGTATCAGTTTTGTCGGTCACTTTGTGTTTATTTTATTATTAATTATTTATTATTAGTAGGTACACATAATATAATTGAGGTTTTTGTGAAAATTTCAAGTGCCTACCTGTTGCCGTTGTTGATTCGAGCAAAAAGGCCAAAAACGTTTCTTGTATGGGAGCCCTCTTTTTAGGGTTCCGTACCCAAAGAGTAAAAACGGAACCCTATTACTAAGACTTCGTTGTCTGTCCGTCTGTCCGTCTGTCCGTCTGTCCGTCTGTCTGTCTGTCTGTCTGTCTGTCTGTCTGTCTGTCTGTCGCCAGGCTGTATCTCAAGAACCGCTATAGCTAGACTTCTGAAATTTTGATTGTGTATATCTGTTGCCGCTATAACAATAAATACTAAAAACAAAATAATATTAATATTTAAGGGGGGCTCCCATACAAAAAATACAATTTTTGGCCAATTTTTTCTCTATAACGGTACGGAACCCTTCGTGCGCGAGTCCGACTCGCACTTGGCCGATTATTTCACCACTCCATGTACGAAATCTGCCGCCCCTCTAGGACGCTGCCGCCCTGGTCCACAATGGTCCGGAAATACTGCTGGCGACAGTTCATTCCAGAGTTTAAATTAAAAGGGATCTTATAAATAAAACACATTAATTATTTTTCTTTTTTTCTGCCAACATAATATTTGGCTTAATTTTAATGTTATCTAAAATTTGATCGAATGACAAACTTGCTTGTTGCGATCTAATGATATGAATTATGATCTTCTAGTGTCGGTGTAGAGTGATACGTATACATTAGGTGGATATAACGAAACATACTTAATACTTATAAATGGACACTGTTAAGCATTTGAGTCCTAAACCACAACATTCTTTTTTGTTAAATGCTGCAGTCTTGTTAAAATAACTGCATTCATAACTCAATACGTAATTTTTTGTGGGTTGGTACACGAATGCTTGGACCCCCGAATATTAATCAATTTTAACAAATTAATTATTAACATTGACATCATATAGAAAGTAATGTAATTACAATATAATTTTTAATTTATTACAATAATATAGGTTATAACTACAATTAATTATTAACAATTTATCATAAATTTTTAAGCAAACACAACATTAAATATTTTATGTAAGGAACTATTATTAGGATTTTTAAAGAGGAATAATTAATTTTAAAGTATTTACTCTTGTAGCTGATCTACTACTAGTATGTTACCAAAATTATTAACATAATAATTTTTGCATTAGGTTTTTGAGAACATTTTGGAAGTCTGTTAATTGAATCGATTATTTCAGAAACAACATTTGTCACATTTTTTAAGAAAATCGTTTTATTTTTTTCATTTTCACAAGCAGCGATAAACGGACAAATCGGTGCTAAAGCAACTTATGTCCAAGAAATATCCATAGACTTACTACGACTTGAAAAGAAGGCTTAATACAGAAACAACATTTGTCCTGGACAAATGTGGTTTATGAATTTGAAACAAAAATGGTTCAGACTAATGATATCAAATCATTCAAAAATTGGTGGCCAACATATTATAAGAGAAGCTGTTTAAGTGATGATTCCTATGGAAGAAACATAAAAAAAAGAACAAAAAGTTACTTTTCACACGTTCCGTCACAATATTGCATTATCTGAGAAAGTTGAATGTTTCCAATACATAGATGTTTGTGTGGCATAAAATTTACAATTTTACGTGATAGACACTAATTTAGTATGTTTTTTCATTGAATAAAATTAAAGCGAACATTATCGACATTTTCATTTACTAATGCTATGACCTCATTTTTGCAGAATGGATGTAAAAATAACATATGTCCACGTTTATTGCAAAAACAACATAAGTCCAATATGGCTTTAAATTTTAAATATTTCTAAAATGCTACATTGATATTATGTAAAAAAATATTGTGTCAGTAGATGTACAATATACATACTTCTTTAACCACAGTAAATAAGAGAAACAAGTTTTCATTGTTGGCTTAGTGTGAAAAAGTTTATTGTCTATACTGATTAAGTGATTAGTGATTACTGATAAGTTGATTCAGTGTGACAAATGTTGTTTCTGAAATAATCGATTCAATTGTGTATAGCCAATTAATATATTTTATGATTCTGCTTTTATTGTGGTCTTACTTGATTTAGATAATACTGGAGGCAGTTATAATAATATTATTGTAGATTTTATGGCTTTGATATAAGGTTTTTTTTTAATTTTAGGAACGTTCGAGTTTTCATCGTTACTCGAGATTTTCACAATCTCGATTCGACTTCCGAATTCAATGAGTCACCGTTTTCATAATAGAACCCTATCGTTTAACGATCACAATAAAAATGTTACCCTAATAAAAAGTCCTATTGAAATACCTTGTGCAACAGTGTTACCAACTAAACTAAAAACAGAATAAAAAGTTCTCTTATTCCTCTATAGAATTGACAATTTGTTAAGAACGAAGGCCGTCGAGAGCCTTGGACGTTTTAGATAAAGTATGAAAATTACCGAAATATAAAGAAATACACTCACACAGATACATTCATGTCCTTTAATATTTGTGTAATTGGAGTAACTACACTGGAGTAATAATTTTCGTAGGATTTATACAAACTGTAGGTCTGCCACGCCATTGCCATTTAGGGTCAATTCAGACCGCAACGCGACGCGTAGACATATTTCTAAATTTATGTGGATGACAAACTTCAATTACGTGAGATGTCATGCAAGCCTGTCAATTCAGTATAAATTTAAAATTTATGCATCTGCACGTCGCGTTGCGGTCTGAATTGACCTTTGGTACAATGGTAGTTACCATGTACGTGCAATTATTGACAGTCGTCAGTTAACATTTTGTTACATTGGTACAAAAACGGAATGTGTTTTTACATACTTTTTCATACATTCACAAACAGTCAATCTTTTATTCCAAATGAATGAATACTGAATAGTGATTATAATACATTTTCAAAGTCTTTTTATAGTCGTGTTCATTATACTATTCCCCTTACAAGTAAAAAACCTATACAACGAGTGTCCATGTCTGTCAAGTTATGCTCGATTTACACGGGTGACTAACGGGTCGATTTTAGGCGCGCGGCAAGTCACCAGTCGAATCGCCTGTCCAACCCGAATCGCCACCCCATTTACATATTCTACAAAAATCGCCTGTGACTAGTGCCGACAAACTATGTATTTGCAACAAGCGATCGCTTGCGACTGAGCGTTTACACGGTCGATTTTAGTCACCAGCCGCATGCGGCCATTGGCCGCACGGCTTTGGGGCTTGCGGCTTTAGCCGCATGCGCCGTAGTCGAACTGCCATTTAGACGGTCGATATTCGCCGTGCGGCGTAAATCGTGCGGCTTTAGTCACCCGTGTAAATCCAGCAATACTTTTGCAACATGTAAAACAAGGACCAAACATTGCATCGTGTCAGACTAGCATTGAAATCATGTACCTATTTTTATGAAAATTGAAATGTTTCTAATGATTAAAACAATAAAGCTTAAGCAATCTACGAATGCAAGCCTTAGGAAGCGATATCTTAAATAATTTCTACTTCCAACCAGTATTCAAAGGAATCATTTAATATCTACGTAATCAAACAAGTATATTGATATGCATATTATGTAGTATACCAATATACATAGTCGTCTAAAATTCTATATCCTATCTAATCCATATACATTAGGTGTACCGCATTCACGCCTATCTAAACTGAGCCTTTAGCCAAGTTGGTATCGCTAATTACGATGACGAAGTTCGAAAACTGAAATGAATTTTCAGAGAATTTTTAGTAGGTGAATCTACGTAGCACGATTGGTCAATTCGGGCACCGCTAAGCTCCGCTCCGCTTCAGTGGAAATGCACCCTAAAGGACTTGACATAACTTGACCCAGGGCCGCTACCGCATAGAATCAATTTTTCAGATGGTTCAAGATGACATTACTTATATTAGGTCATTCGACATCAACATACCGACGGTCCCTACGTATAGAAGGTCATGTCCAAAATAGCAATTTTTTTTTATTGCATCATGCATTTCCGTATAATGAGACGCATATTCCTACATTATTATTATTTTTCCATCACAAGTAATTCAAAAGATAAAAAGACGTAAATGGGGACAAGTTGGGCGTTATATTAGATTTTACTGTTGTATATACGGACATCTATACTTACCGTCTTGTACCGCGTTGGAAATTACGCGCCATTCCGCGTCATGTCGTACATGTCCGTTTCTACCTCTAAGGTAGCGAATTATTTATGTACTTGTTACCATTTACGTTCAGTTATTATGAGACTTTAGTTCTTTTTCAGTGGGACTCGTGGCACAAATTCAATTAATTTCAAACCAATATGAGCATCTGAGTATTATAAATAATCAGCAACGTGAAATAATAGTTTCAACGGAGGCTGAGGCTTCTTTTCATGATGAACAACCATCTGGACCTTACCGTTATCGATATAGAGCAAAAAAATCGCGTTTGTTGTACGAGGCCCCACAATAATCATTTATTTTATTTTAATTTAACTATATTTCTTTAAATATCGCCAACAAAAAAACGTAATTTGTGAAAATTTCTACTATTGCGGTTCTTGAGATAAAGTTTGGTGATAGACGAACGGACGACAGATAGAAAGCGAAGTCTGATATTATGTATTTATTAAATTATGAATGTGAATGTTATTTATTTTATATAAAACAGTATTAAAAACGCTAATAAATTATATAAAATTAATTAAAAACTATTAAGATCACTCCTTGTTCACTTGATAGATGGACTCCCTCTACAACGCGGTATCGCTTGGTTGTAGGGTTGAGAAGGACTTGAAAAAAATTCCGGAAAAGCTCATATTAAAAATCTAAAGTGACATCGGTGCATGATTAACCTAGAAATTAAAAAGTTTATGGTCTATTTTTTTTGCTCCAATAGAGTTTGTAAGATAAGCCTTTTCAAATTATTTCCCCCGTTTTTTCACATTTTCCCCTGTTTTTTTGCTCCTCTCAATATATAATATTGAGCCTTCCTCGATAAGTGAGCTATCTAACACTGAAAGAATTTCCAAATCGGATAAGTAGTTCCTGAGATTAGGGCGTTCAAACAAACAAATCTCAGCTGTATAATATTAGTATAGAATTGATGAGGTGTTCTGTAATTTGGCAGTCGCAAATTGGGATGAAATACTATTTTCTTCCTGCGAGGAACGTGTTAGACAATTACATCAATGCAGCTCTGTATTCAACGGTAATACTAAAAATTACGACCTTCAGAAAAGCTCAAGAGTCAGTTAAAGCTGAATATAATAATCGACTCAGAAATATATTTTACTGTCCAGACTTGTCCACCGTAGAAGTTATAACGAAGCCTCAAAGAATTTACTCATGTAAGATGCAATAAAAGTCTAAGGTCATGAATGGTCGCCTAGGTCTCAAAATTGGAAAAGTAATTGACCTCGCTCAAATATCCGAAATGACAAAGAAGAAGAAAAAGGCAAAGTATCTGGGCTTTCGTTGTCTTCAACAACTTGTAAAATATGTTAAAAGTTTTTTTTCTACATTATATCCATATACAAGTACATTGACAAATTTTCAAAAATATTATATAAAAAATCTAAATCATAGCAAAGATGCATTTTCTTACAAATAAAGTCAGTCTTCTTCATCTTCAACATTATTATGTTTATGCTTTACCCTTTAGTAAAACAGATTAATTAATACATAGATACAAAACTTTGTAGACTTTTTAAAACTAAACAGTTTAATTTATCAAATAATCACATTTTATTACAAGTTTTCATTATGGACCTAAATGAATGTTCATTATAACATAGAAAAAACTACTTAAATTAGCAGCGTTTAAAAAGATATGTCTGTGTTTTTTAGTTATTCTCTCTGAAGAGCCAGAATTTGTATTACTTATATGTTATAAACTTATAAATTATGACAATACGAATCATTTTGTATAGTGCTGAATGAATTTAGGACCTAATATAATATTTTAATTCTTCCAAAGTAAAAACGGACATGTACGACTTAGCCGTTATGGGCAGTCTTGAATTGTCACCGTAAAAACGGTCATCTTGCAATTTTGGCGAAAATACAGTAAATATTTAAAATAGTGTTATATCATGTTCATGACAAACGGCCTACATTAAGCTTTACAGATCAACAAAAATAATTGTGTTTATGTTTTATGGTAATCTACAGTAACAGTTTGAATCTTAAAAACGCTCTCCTGAAAACCACTACTTTTGACATGTCGCTTTATACGTAGGGACCGTCGATACATAATATTTTCTGAATTCTAACTTCCCAATAATTAGGAAAACAACTAGGCTAATCGATGGTTAACCAAATACTGATTCTGTCTATAGGTAGTTATGTATATATTTTGTAGCTACTCAAATTTATAGTTTTCTTCAAAAGTAATAAAAAACAATATTTATTATTGAGATTTTTCGCCTCCTATAAGTTATACTTACTTAGTAGGGTATTAGAGCAACTTAACTATGTCTCTTTCTGTCGTACTCAGAGACAAATATTATTACATAACTGTAATTAAATGAAAATGTTAGTGTAATAAACAACGTTAATAAATTACTTAAATGTAATTAAATAAAATTTTGACATAATCCCCATAAATTATCTGTTAAACTCTTCATTGAATTGTAGTTTAATAATTATCATTTAGCTTCAATTTAATAAAGAGTTTGACAAATAATGTATGAGGCTTATGTCAAAATTTTAAATTAATTAGATTTTAATGTTCCACTCTGAGTGCGGCAGTTAGATTACCATATTTTTAGTTTAGCCACACTGGTATACCTTCTTAGATTTGCCTGTACAGTGTACAGGTAACGTCAGGTATACTATCCTATTCTTACTGATATTATACACAAACGATCAAACTACCCTGAATGTCTTTGTCAAAAACTGTACCTAGCTATGTATTTTCTCTCCGTAAACTATTTCTAAGCTTATTGCTTTGTAAGTGAAAGTTCTATTCATTTACTTGGCTATTTGTGCTACTGTGGATAACTGCTTACTAACTTTATCCTAAAGATAAACTCAGGATGGTCGATCGTTATTAAGTATACCATTTTATTCTAAGCGATAGACTTGCACTACGCAACACGACACGACGCGACGCGACACGACACGACGCGACGCGACACGACACGACGCGACGCGACACGACACGACGCGACGCGACACTTCACGTCGCATAGTGTCTAAACACACTAGGCTGAATTACGCCGGCGTAATTTACGTGGCCGAAATTACGTTCAGCCGCTTACGTCTGATGCGACACACTATAAATTACGCGAAGAGCCGAAATTTCGCGGCGTAATTCCGTTGCGGAACGTGCGCGTAAGTGAGTATTTAAAATTCTCAGATGTAATGTGTGCGTTAACGCTTTGGAGATAAGGTTGTATTTCCTATGTTCAGTTTTGATAATTCCGTTGCGTATAGTGTTTTGCTATACAAAACATTATCGCCGAATCGCTGCCGAACTTTACGCTCGACTTGGCTCGACGGAAATTCGGCTCACGACGGAATTTCGGCATAGTGTGTCTGTCGCGTTCCGCCCATATTTTGTATGGATTTGAAACGCGGCGTAAACGCGGCGGAATTTACGTCGGCGTAATTCAGCCTAGTGTGTTTAGACCCATAGATGATAGAACTGACGTTTGTGAAACGTCAGATTTACGTTTGTAAAAGTGAAGTGTCGCACGGCGCACCGTTTCGTACAGTACGGTCTTACTTAGCGGGCCACTTGACGATCAATTTTATTGCGCAATTTCACGATTGTGGAATATTATTGACCGTCTGGGGTTAATGAACGCCTTTCAATCTTATTATCAAATAAGATTGAAAGGGGGGCTCTCAATCTTATTGCACAATAAAATTGATTGTCTAAGGGCCCGCTTACACTGAACCAATCTCTACTCTATACATAATAAGTCTACTACATATAATACAAGTAAACATACAACTATATCAATCACAGCAAATTCCACTTTCGACGATTTATGATAAGTAATATTCGCAGACATTGTACCACTCTTGTACTTCGTATCTAAAAGTGATAACCGCGGTGTCAGCGATCATACAATCAAGAACACTTACCTATACAGATGCAACATTGTTTTTAACACGCACGAAACATAATATCATAGATAAATAAACGTTTACTCAAATAAACAATAAAATAAATAAACCTATAAAATTTTTACAATGCTTGTTGAAATGTTGAGGTTCCAATTTGGAATTATAGTTCATAGAATATTCAGACAGAAAGAAAACTTCATACAAAGAATTTCTAACTTTCCATACATTTAGTTCAGGAAAACGCGAATCATTTGGATTGCAAAGACTCTTACTTTATGTGTGGCTTGCATAATTTCTTTCAGATTTCTCTTTTATTCTAGTAGGAGCGGAAAATTTTCGTTTAGGTTTGCACTTACTTCTATATTATAATATTATACAGCTATGTTTTATGCGGTTTTAGGATAAAATTAAAGTCATATTTCTAGTGTATTTGAACCTAACTTCATTCTTAACTATTCTCGTACAAAGCGTGAATACGGCACTAATTCTCTTTACATTAAGACACTCAAATGCACATTAACGACAGTGACTAGAAACCATCAGTAGACCTACCGATAACGAATAAAACACCCTGTTCACAATGCTGGCACCACACTAACACCCGCTAATGTGACCCAAACATTAAAAGCACGGCCCAAATGCAGTGCACGAATCAAAAACAAACTCTTAATAAGCTCAATAAACATTAAAAAATAAAATATTATTCTATTTTATATAATTTCCTATACAATATTATTGATTCTATATTTTATGTAAATATATCGATTAAAATATATAGAATTCTAAACATTTAATCGTCCTATTAGTATAAATGTACATTCCAATAAGCCCATTTACTCCCGAGAAAAGTTCTCGAAAATTCGAGATACCTTAGAATAGAGC
Organism: Polyommatus iphigenia; assembly: GCA_963422495.1. NCBI lineage: Eukaryota > Metazoa > Arthropoda > Insecta > Lepidoptera > Lycaenidae > Polyommatus > Polyommatus iphigenia. The sequence continues at coordinate 20,621,278 of OY730178.1, read as the reverse complement.
GGGCATTGACTATGACATGCGCTATCTAATTTCTACTCTATTCGGCGCTCTTTGCTTAAGTTCCTAATAATTTTCTGACTTAACATTTTCAATTGGCCGGAGTAATAGGACACGCAACGTATCTAACACAGCCTTTATTTACATATACAATATACATATTATACGAATACAATAATATACAATAAGAACTAATTTATCCCTGAGTTACAATTTTGCAAAACAAAGTTATAGTCAACTAATCATACACCAAAACCCGATAGTCACAATATGTTCCGAGTTTTTGTCGGACACAGATTCGATACAAGATAAATTGTTAAAGTTAACGAATTTCGGTCCCACAAAATATCGGACTAATCTTTGATAAGTACCGAACGATAAACATACAAAACGTATAAAGTCCTTCATACGGCATACCAAACGATTCGTAATAATTCGTTAACGATAGCGAATTTCGGTTCGACAAAAACTCGGTAAATTTTTATACAAAGTCACCAACGATTCATTCGTTACCCTTTATTATTCCTGATGTCGCGTGATAACAAATCGCAAACTGAATCTGATCAATAATCAGTCCGAAATTGACCATCACAAATCGATACTGAGCCCCTAGCCCCTTTTTCTTTATCGCTTTTCTACAGAATCGCCGATCAAAATGTATGGAATTGACATTACACACGAACGTAAACTTCATATTATCGAACGCTTATGTCAATTCCGTACATTTTGCTCAGCGATTCTATGAAAAAGCGATAAAGGAAACGTCTTGGCTGGGCCTGATTATTTACAAATCAGCCGGCGAAGGCAGGTCATATCGCGACTTGCGCCTGTCCCTCGATATGGACAGCTGTCCCGAGGACGACCTCTGTAGCGAGGAGGACCGAGGCCGCGACGTTTCCGATTTGGATTTCTTCACCTTACTACCGCCGGAAGCGGGCTGTTTGCCCTTTATTGACGACACTGATATCACGACATCAGTGGACACTCCATCGTGTTCTAAAATAGATTAATGAGGTAATGGTTCCAGTCCGGAGTTGGGTTTCCATGGTTTGAGTTACATATTGTTTGGATTTAAGCGTTTGCAATATTGTGTAGCAACAGTTTATTTAAGTTAGGCACCAATTTTCGTGTCTTAGATAAACTAAGAAGTAACAAAATTTTGCTCATCAAATGTTCAACTTTTAATGAGCAAAATTTTGTTTCTAAACTGTCCAATAAGTTTTATGCTTAGATCCAAACAATTTTGCTTGTAATAAAATTAAAAATACTTACCAATACGCTTAATGACTTCACCGGCATTATTTAAAAAGAATTTGGGTTTGCTGTCCTTAATTGATTCCTGAAACAGAAGTAACATTTAAAACCCAATCTTTCAGCTTTTACCAGGTCTGTTTTACTAAAGTAAAAATACAATTAAGGATTTTGTGAATATTTCAAGTGCCTACCTGTTGAGTGTTGATGTCAAGACTATTATTTTTGATTAGCAAGAAAAACAACAGTGGCGTATCTAACCTTTGATTTACTAGATTTGGAAGCAGTGTCACTGCTTCCGCGCCACCACGGTCACTGAATCTCACAAAAGGCCCTCGCTATGTCCTTGACGGGGGACGCCTCGGCCTCATCACCCTCGGGCTTGGGGGACCCAGTGCCGGAGGTAGTTGCGCCACTGGAATTTAAGTGTTGATTAGCATTGACTGGTAGTATTGTTAATTTGGAGAATTATTGTGTTGTACTATGACAGAAAAAAAAACTCTTATAAAGATTCAAATCCTTTCATATGGGTCCAACCACCAAATATACTTCATAGGGCTCTTACATTATAATGATAAGAATCGATACTAAAACTAGGAGACATAGCACTTCATTGTCACCACCACCATCATCAACATCATTATCATCATTATCTTTACAATCATCACCATCACCCCATCATTATCAATTATCATCATCAACACTTACGTCATATCCACTCGCACGGTGTTGTTCTGCTGGTTCCGCATGGCGAGGGTTGACACCATTGGCGGCCGCAGCGGCTTGTTCGATAATAACCTCTCAATCTCCACCATCACGTTTGTTGTCAGCTGTGGCACTATCTGTTGAATAATAAAGTAAATCTGTGACAGAAGTTTCAGAACTGAGGGGTTAGTGCAAGTTTTATTCGATCATACGCATCGAGCGCGTAAACGCGATTTTACATGGGACCAAAGCAGCGCCATCTACTGACTAGCGTGGATACTGCTTTGATCCCATATAAATTCGCGTTTACGCGCTCGATGCGTTTGATCGTATAAAACTAGCACAAACCCCTTAGACACACAGAATCAGTCCAGGGATGTCAATTTTTGTAGTCGAAATATTTCAAAATTTTTAAAGTATTAAAGAACGAAGAGGAATAATAAAGGAAAAAGAAGCAAACTGTTTAGGGTTAAACCATTTAAGAAGTATTTACAGAAGATCACCTAAGTAAATGGTAAAGTACAAAATATAAACAAAAAGTAAAAAGTAAAATTACCTGTAGCGCGTGTATGTTTTCCTTGAACTGTTCAACACTTGAAGCGCCCAGAAGCAGGCAGTTCACAGACTCATTCTTCAAGCACCAGGCTACGGCTAATTGACTCATCGAACAATCTAGAAAAGAGTTTTACTCCATAACTACAACTTTCATAGAAAAAAATTTCAGGATGTTGAAATTAAAAAAGATACACTATATAAATCCTTCGATTGGAGATTCTCGAAAATGCCATTGTATTCTAGTGTTGTCGCGATCACCGGTGCTCGTACGGGGCTTGATGGGTAAGTTTTAGATCTCATTGAGTCATAAGTTAAAAGAAGTTAAATTCTTACTCATAGTGCTAGCCAAATTGGCTAGGTCTCGAAGCTTGTCCCCATACGTCCGAGGCTCCTCTCCATCCACCTGCTCCTTGCTTCCGGATATGCGCATCTGAAAATTAAGGATAAAGTAAAACGCGACCAGATTACCAGATCCGCCATCTGCCTATGAATCAATTACTTTGATAGTGCATCTTATATCAATAATTTACTTTTCTTCGTTAACTATTGGCATGCTCGCTTGGTCTCTTTCTAGAAGTGATTCTCAGAAAGTATAACAGAAGGAACACTTTTCTTAGGACCTGTTTCACCACTTCCTGATAAAGTGCCGGATAGGTTATCCACATCTTATTTGACATTTTCTCGATACTCTATCTGTCAAGTTAAGTGGTGGATAGCCTATCCGGCACTTATCAGGAAGTAGTGAAACAGGCTTCTAGTTTAATGACTTACTTCAGCAAAAGCTAGATCCTCCTCGCACCAGCTGAAAGTACTGTATTTCCTGTTAAATCGTGACTTGGCGAAGAGTCCCGTTATTTCCTCACGACCCAGTCCTTTCCCTGTTGTAATTGCTGACCAGGCCATCATTCCTATAAAAAACAGTCGTTCGGATAATCGATTGATTTGATACATATACCCTTGAGTCATCTATATCTTAGAACAAATAAAGCCTAAGCAATAAGCTATTTATATTCTAAATAACCTAGAAGGTCATGTCCATTTGCGTTTGTAGGTTATGGTTCTTTTCTTGTAATTTAAAGTTTATTCAGTTACGTTTTAAGCAGGATTTCGTATATATTTGAGCTGTACTATACAATACACTGCCAAAATGTAACGCTGTTCTACTTTTACCAGTAGTTCTGGAGTTTTAAATACTTTTCTAAAACTGGAAGTGCTTTTGGGACGTTATAGGACTAGCAAATTAGATTCACATCAGAAGAGCTGCAGGTGCGTTGCCAGCCTTTTAAGAGGGAACACGCTTCTTGAAGGTTTGCAGGTCCATATTTTGAAGTTAGCCAAAAGCGCTAGTAAGTCCATAAACTACATCCACAAAAGCCTAAAAATTAAGCCTTTATATTAGGTCTACCAGAATCTGATGGCAAAAAGCGAGAAAATAAATTGACTCTAGCAATACAGGGATAATTGGAATAAAACATTTTGATCCTTTTTTTTATAGCGGCTGATTCTGTGTGTGAAACATGTAAATATATAAATTTATCCAATGATCAAGGATATTTTTTGAAAATCTGGCGTCAAAATTTGCCATCAGATTCTGGTAGACCTAGTTACTTACCAACGCCAATTTTGTGGTACAACTCAGGCATGTAGAGTTCAGACTTCTCGCGGCAAAACATGTGGTATTCCGTCTGCTCCACGATGGGAGTTATACAGTTGAACTGTCTGCAGTTTGTGTACGCGTCCATTATCTGAATAAAACCTCTTGTTATTGTATTAACAGACTGCTCGCAGTTTTGGGCTGCTTATAACGTATTTTAAATGGCCCATTGCAATGTGAACAGACCTTTAAAAGCATCAGATAAGCGAAGCGAGAAAACTTTTTGCGATAGTTCCCAGATTGCCGAAAAATTTTATAAAACTTGTATGAAAAATGTGGCTCACCGCGACCTATCATAATGTTCGCGTTTTTTATCACAAAAAAAGTGCGACCCGCATTCGTCCCATCACAATATGTACGTAATGGGTCGTTTACCCAATGTCCGCAGTACTTATGCGATCAATGTACGGGTAGTAGTTCCGGAAGTGAGTAAGTCCGCAAATACCCACAATGTCAAGCGGAAACGGTGCGCTAGATCGCACATTCCATTGGCTGAAGTAGGTACTTTAACATCCTTAAGAGCTATCACGACTCCTCAACTAAGATGTATAGCACAGTATAATAGTTGTAGTAGTAGTATAATAAATCTTTATACTAGATCAAGGGCGTCGCCAGCTTATGACTGAGGGGGGATTGCAATTGAATTGGACAATGTTATGGAGAAGGAAGTCAATTGTGCGCACTTTGGTCGCTTTGCGGCTAGAAAAATATTTTGAGCTCTAGCCCCCTCCTCCCCCCCCCCTCCCCTCTGCCGCCTTTGGTATCGCCCATGTACTAGATCTATTACCTTAAATTAAGTGAATTGAATCCACAGTTACGACGCTTACGCATAAAACTTCTCTCTGTTGAGATGACTGAGTTACTCTCCTGTATGATATTTATACTGTAGTCATAGTCTCAGAGCCAGTGTGCGGAATCACATTGTACCATTGAGGAAATTGATTCCTAGGCAGTTGACAGACCAACGTCATTTGGTCGGATCATGTCAATTCAATGTTAATTGTGATCTGTTGGCTGGGTTTGACGTAACGCGACTAAACTACCTAGGAATCAAATTCTCTGATAGTACAATATACTCGTTTCCCGTTGTCTTTTACAACTCTGCCTTTTCTACAGGAAAGTGCGATAACTACCAAGAACCATTATGTCAACCAACATACTAATTATATTAACCAACCAATATTACGCCATTAGCAAATTGGTTACTTACCTCAGATGGTGACCAGCGCGCTGTGCCCCAGTACATAACCCAACCCTGGTTTATAACGAAGTTCATGGCTCGCACTAACTCTGTCAAAAACGTGAGAATGTGGATTAGGAGACAACCAGGAGTGCGGTCGGTAGTGTACTGTGTGTCATGTTATAAATGAAATAAAAAAAGTAGACTTAAATGTATTAGCAATCAGGGGCGGAGGGTCCGATTCTTAAGCGTCGAATGTCGATTCGATCGCAGATGGCCTTACTCGCGCTGCGCGTGAGTCACGTAGTGAGATAGCCTGGCGCCTGCGATCGAAAAGACATTCGACGCTTGAGGATCGGTCCCTGCGCGCTTGGCTAGGTTTCATCGTTAATTTCACATTGAAATCCCATCAAACATAATATTTGGGATTGAACTTAAGGCATGAAATTTGATCTGTGGACCAAATTAACTTTATGTTTTGGATTTTCGTGCCAATCCAACATACCTTCCATAGGGCACACTGGGTCTGTCTTATGCAACAGTACCACGTCAATATATTCCACCTGCAGCCTCTGAAGGGACGTCTTAACGCTCTCTATTATATGCTTCCTAGACAGGCCTCGTTCATCCGACCTGTTAGCATGAGGAAACCTAGTAAATTAAGATCTTGTTAGGCACTAGGTAAGCTAGAAGCAGACTAAAGCTGATGTTATGACACAGCTGTTTAGAGCCAGAAGCGCTAATGAGATGTGGTGTAGTCATTGCAAAAACCAGGTAGGTTTTGTTTTTTTTTTGGTTTGAACTAATGCATACTAGAAGGAATACTGCTAATACATAAATTAGGCAGGTTTTGGTTTTTTTTGGTTTGATCTAATGAATACTTGGAGGAATACTGCTAATTAATACAAAAATTAGATAGGTTTTGATATTTTTTTTGGTTTGATCTAATGAATACTAGAAGAAATACTGCTAATGCAAAAATCAGATAGGTTTTATTTACTAGATTCTATTAAATAGATTTAAGAAGACTTTAGTGCATACTGAATCTAATTGTCTAACTGGGTTTTGGAATGGTGAATATAATAATAATTTTGCTAGCAATAAATAAATAAAGAAGCTCAGTTATAACAACGAATATTGCTTATTATATTTATAAATATATTTTGTTTGAAGACATGACTGGATGAAGAGGGTAAATAACAATCTGAAAATGGTCGATTTTGCATTTTGTTTAAGGACCGGAAAAATAGTTTGAAATTAAAAATAATGTGAATTTTATATGTAGCCGGATATATTGGTCAGATGATACAGTAGGTAAGTTACAAGGTTTATTAAATTTTAAGGGAAAAATTTACCATTGTGTTATATCTATTGTGATATCCACTTCTTCCACTCATGTCTTCATTTGTCATTCTGTAATTTGAGGACATCTAAAATCAAACTTAACAATGAGTTGGTGCAATGGGTGATGACAGAACGATGCTACTAACTTGGTACTCCAGTATATTTTTGTAGTAATGATAACACTCGTGCGTTTAATGTTTCTCTTTTTCAATATTTTACCTAAATCCAGTTCGCCTCTTGCTGGAAATAAAAAAGCTAGATACGAAAAAACAAAGTTTCAAATGTAGAACTAAGCAAAAGCCTACGACTTGTCGACTTAGTATATTGTCTGCAGCACTAATTGAAAGTTAAGTGGTAATTTCGAATTTTACTTTTAAAGAGGTTAACATTTTTGCAAGCAAAGTAATCTCTAATTATGTATAAGCTTAATCTTTTCTTTCTGAATAAGACCGCTTAGCTTGTGTTTAGCTGAGGGTTCATATAAAGTGGTCCTTGTGTAGTCATCATAAGATCTTGTCACAGCTAAAATATACTCAACCTACCACTGTGCGCCTCCGATAGATCAAACAAATTGATCCCATTCTCCAGGGCAGTGACTATAATGTCCTCAATACAGTACTCGTTGAGTGTTGTCCACAAGCCCAGCCCAATGTTGGGCACCCTCAAGCCGGATTTGCCCAGGTTCTTGTACCGAAGGCCAGGGGTAACCGATGAAGCCATGTTCGCGTGGTTACCCATGTACGTTGACATATTCTTCGAGAGATTCAACTCGCCGGGTATGGATAGAACTGAAAAGGACGGTATGCCTATTATAACATTGTAATGGTGTGTGCATTGTCTAAAAACAATTTTTTCGAGTGAGAAATCGAATGGATGTGTTTTCTTGCCCATAAGTTATTGTATTTGTGTGAAGATGCAGACGGTAATCCGCGAAAAGTTGTTAAAAGATCTACCGTCTCAACGTCAAACGGTGTGCTATGTTGTATCTCGTTTGCTTTTTTGCAGTTCACGACGCTATGCAGAAAGCCATTGGGCTTTATCACACTAGGTTTACGATTACTTGCTAGATCATTAGATCATACGCGGTTTGACCGCTGCAAACACGCGGCGGAAACGCAACAGCGGAAACCCGGCGTCCGCCCGCTAATGTGATAAGGCCGTTAATGAACTCGAACACGAATAGTACCTTGGTCCAGCATTTGTTGTGAATTGGCACTGAATTCATCCATGCAGTCCAGCGACGCGATCGGTGCGCGACATCTGTTCAAGAGAGTTACGTTAAATTGACTATTGTAATACTTATAAGTGAGTTATGTTGAGGCGAATATTAAGAGGGCGACTAACCCAAGAAATCAAACATCGTCCTTCTCTCTTTACACTCACGCCCGTCTTTCATATGCCAGGTGAAAAAGGACGACGCGGATTCATCGCCAAATTAGTTTTTTCTCAATAACTCAATAATATACAATATTTAAAAAATCCGCTAGGTCGGTTTCTCAATGATAACATTTTATACAATGTGTTAAAATATTAACTTAGTTCAATGCATGGTTATGGCAATAAATGAAAAATTCGTGAAAATTAGATGCATCTTTGTGATTTTTTTCTATCGAGAAAATTTTAAGATATCGTGTTTTTGCTCAGATCGGATTCATGGAAATATAATGTTGTGCCCAATTTTAGAAAATAACACAATTCGGGGCTTATTTTCAAGTATAAAAATGAATTATAAAATCAAAAATGTTGGGTTAGTCACCCCCTTAATTACTGAACTGTAATTAAATGAAGATTTTGATCTTAACTCCAAAGTATACATTAACTGACAAACTTTTAATTAAATTGAAGTTTAATCATCACCAGATGCTTCTGAGTGTGGCATTAAATAATGTGTTTATGCGATGCTTTCATAATTATAAGCAACGCGGGTTTTTAATTTTGGTTGCAGTGTGGCCTTAAGATAGTTAACAGTGGAATAAATTATGTTTTGAGAATATAAATTTATGTATTAACTAACACATGAATCATATTACCCCAGGAAAATTAAACATTCGACCTCGGAATAATTCGCATAGAGCTGAAAATTGGTAGAGACGTTAAAAGTCCCCGGACCTCAAAAGTCCCCGGCGATCCTCGTTGTGCAAAAATTTTTATTCAAGGTCAAATGTAAGAAAATGGCGTTTTTCCTATTTATTTTTCAAACGGTACATTTTATCATAAAAATATGTATGACAAAAGTGTAGATCATAGAAATCTCTACAAAATATCTTTACTCTTTTTTTCGTACGACTTACCAATCGTTATAAATAGCGGGCCTATAGTTGCGAAAATCATATCTATGTATTTATATTATAAAGCTGAAGAATTTGTAGAACTACTGGTTCGAATTGAAAAATTCTTTTTGTGTTGATATCGAAGAAGACTTTAGGTTTTATAACATCACCCTGCGACCAATAGGAGAGAAGAAATAGGTGAAGATGTGAAAAATACGGAGAAAACAATTTGAAAGGGCTTATTATTTGGCACAGGTATAGTATTCTATACCTGTGCCAAATAATATAAAAATACCACGTGGAGGGACGTAGGCTATTTTGTTTTTTAAGGAAAATGTACGGTTTCCGTGAAATTTATAATAAACGCGGGCAGAGCCACGCTTAACGTCTAGTACTACATACTAGGGTTGTTTGACATGTTCTCGGCCTGACATACTTCTGAGTGCCTTGCAAGCGTACTGTTGCTCTTCGCGACTCGGAAAGATAAGATTTGGTAACGGTAATAAGTCACGCAGAAGTATGTTTGGCTGTGAACAGCCCTCGTATGTTGTAGTACAAGAAGTTCTGCTCCACCCTGTTAATTATGCATTTCACAGAAACCGTACATTTTCCCGAAAAACAAAATAGAATATGTCCCTTCACGTGGTCTACTTTATATATGTGCCAAATAACATAAAAAATGCTTCAGCAGTTTGTGAGATAAGTTCTTTCAAATAATTTTCCCCGTTTTCCTACATTTTCCTCTGTTTCTTTGCTCCTATTGGTGGCAACGTGATGTTATGTAGCTCAAGTCTTCCTCGATAAATAATACTATCCAACGCAAAACGAATTTTTCAATTCAAACCAGCAGTTCCACAATTTTTTTAACTTTATAATATAAGACGTATAAGTATGATTTCCCAAACTTTAAACCCGCAAATTATGAGGAATGGTAAGTCGTATGAAAAAAGTTCCTGAATATTTTTTGTAGAAAATTCTATGATCTACACTCTTGCCATACCTATTTTTATGAAAAAAAAAATTGGAAAAACATAATTTTCATACCTTTGACCTTGAATAAATTTTTTTGCACAAGGAGGATCGCCGGGGACTTTGAGGTTTTATTTATAATGGTGTATTCAACGTCTCTAGTTCTCTACAAATTTTCAGCTCTATGCGAATTATTCCGAGGTTACGATTTTTTTGCGTCTAAATAGACCGGACTATATGTATTTATCTCTTAATTTAAGATATTTTGAAGTCGCTTTTTATTCGTGTTAGCAATTTTGAGCTAAGACACTGAAATTGTACGATATGACAAAATATCGTGATTAATTGAACTTGCATAAAATGTGTTTTAAAAGTAAATGTCTCTAAATTAATTATTTAATCCTTCGATCACGGATTCTTGGAAATCTATTGTTATTCAATTGTTGTCGATCACCGGTGCTCTTATGGGGCTTGATAGGTTTATAAACTCAAATAATAGTAAATTAATTTAAGGTGTTAGACCTTAAATTAATTAATAAAAGTTGTTTAAATTTATCTTAATATTTTATTATTGATGTGTTTATTCATTAAATTATAATATATAATACTAGCTGTCCCGGCAAACGTTGTTTTGCCATATAAAGTATTTCGCCAATATTATTTTATTGAAGTGATTAAATAAGTATGTCACCATGGCAACGTCGATCGCTATCCCGTCGCACAAACAATGGTCGCCGTCAGGCACAAGTTGTAATAATTTACTATTATTTATTCAACAAATGCACTTATCAACATAATAAGTACCCAGTAGCCGATTCTCAGACCCACTGAATATGCATATAAAATTTGATAAAAATCAGTAAAGTCGTTTCGGAGGAGTACGGTAACTAACATTGTGACACGAGAATTTTATATAAAAGAAAGAAGATAATATGTATATTGTACTATTAGAGATATTGATTCATATTCAGATAGCGGACCTTCGTAATTTGATCGGGAAAACACAGCCATTATCGATTTGACGTAACCCAACAAAATCACGTATGAATATATAAATATAATATGATGGTACTTGTCTTGTTAAGTTTTCTAGTTTTCTTTCTTTATAGCTTAACTAAAAGTAAGTAAAACACTTTTAGTTGCATTCGTTTCAAGTTTAGTTCTTCAAAGCTTTTTTGTACCTTCTTAGCTAGCTGTATGTTAGACCTACTTTAAATCAAAGTTAACTGGGTCAGACGTAGGTTCTGTTTCTAGGTCAGGCCAGATTTGGTCTCCAAGTACAACGATACATTTATATAAATCAAATACGCCAATACAGATTTGCCTAGATCCCGCTGAATATAGATAAAATCAATATATCTGCAACTGTTATATTTAGTTGCAACATTATTAAAAATATTTTACTTTGCAGGTTTAGTAAATCAATATTTTTCGATCACTTATTTCAGTATCCCGATTCTGGTATACAACGCCACATAGGCTGTATTTATATGTTTCTGCGTTAACGCGTTTGGCCGCTCGCGCTACACCGCGAGATCACAGCAAGGTTGCCTTTCCACCAGAGTTGAGCGGAGCTGTGTTGCGAGGAATGTGTTTTTGAAAACCAATAGAATCGCTTCATTGACATGACTTTGCCTTGACATCGCTCAGCGCGGCGATGCTATTGGTTCTCAAAAACACATTCCTCGCAACACAGCTCCGCTCAGTTCTAGTGGAAACGCAGACTTAGTAGTAACGATTTCTTCAAATAGCGGTGCGGTCACGCACTGTCATTTACATACATCTGCTTTTGATCTCGCGGTGTAGCCGCCAAATCGCGCGTTCTGGCCGCCACATATAAATCTAGCCCAATGCAACTGCGATTCCTGTTTGATTTTGCATGTTACTTTTAGATGAGAAAAGTATTCTCATACACGCCAAACATTCGTTGGTTTGACATTTTTTTAACTTTTTTTGAACCCACCACGTGAGAAATTCTATGCCATGATAATTAGACACATGTCGGAAGCTATACAAGCTTAATCTGACACGCTCGAGCTTGCCCCGAAATCCCCTCTTCCCCTCCCTAACTATAATGAAAATTTCAAAACACCAGTTTTGTTTACTATAGACAAGCAACGCCGCGTCTACGCGTAGATCAGCGTAGAGCCTACGGCGTAGCGCGTAGCCTCGTAGCCATGACGTAGCACGTAGAGCCTCTACGGTTTTTCGATTTCCGAGGATTTTGTTTGAAAGCTTGTTAATATACTTGTTGTTTGGTCGTTTTTTGTTGTATCCAAACCTGGTACTAAAAGGTTTTTGTGATTTTTTGTATGGTTATGTTGTCATAGATTTTTTATTGATATAAATATATTGTAATTTATAATCTACATTATTACAAACTGTAACTACTGAACTAGTGTGTAAGTCATAATGTTACATTTGTATAAACTCTAGATACCTAGGCTATTATAATATTTTACTACCAAACTAAGCTTTACTTTCTAAATATTACTTTAGATGAGCTAATCTAACTACCAGCAAAATGCTATGATGTATGATTTTAATGACTATGATGTCTGGTACCTATTTTTATGTTGGGATTTTCTATGTTGTTCTACCTATAATGTTTATATTACAATGTTCACATTGATTAAGTGTAAATGTATTTTTTCTACAAAATGTTATATTGTACGTAAATATTTTTAAGTTCTGTTCTAATCTCAAAGAAAGTGAAAGAAGAAAATTTATTGAATACTATTCAAGACAATAATTTACAATAATAATGTAATCCATAAATACTTAAAGTTTTACTAGTATATCTCTCTAATTAAAAATACTTTAACTTAATATACTCGTAAATCAACTAAGGACCTGTCTAAGAACTCTAACCAACCCGAGTCTAACCGACAATCTAAATCAGGTGTAGGCATTTTCAAGGAACCGACGGTTTGCCACACCTGACAAGCGAAGAGAAGCATCAGGGGAGGGAGGTGTGGGCGACAGTGAGAGCAGGTGTGCCTTACCTTTGGCTGATGGCGGAGTCCTCGCAGCATGAGACAAGCCAAGCGGTAGTGCCATTTCCCTTTGGATGCTGTTAATGGTACGCGTACTTAGGTTATTTTGCCTAGGGAAAGCAACCCCTATATGGTTGACATAAAGGCGATATCGAAGGTAAAATAACTTTGAATGCATGTCATGATCTGATCGCTAGCTGTGTTAGAGAAATGGTTTGTGTCTATTGTGAGGGAAAATACTGAGCCAATTCTGGTGGGCATAGACAAAGAAAGGTAATTGAAACAACCTATAACAGTGGAAATTTCCTTTCTTCATTAAAAATTTAATTGATTATATAGTATTAAGTGATGGAGTAGGTAGGTAGTAGGAGGTTATGTATCATTGGTGGAATATTTTTGTTGTCATTGGTAACATGGAGTATTTTGCGCATGCGCGATCTTCTTACAAAAGCCTTTGTTTATAACATATTAGTGTGAATTAGTCGTTTTAAAAGGGAATGAAATAGGCAAATGTAAATAAAATATTCAATATTAATTTATTGTTTTGTATTTAAAAAAAAATATACTTGAATATTTAGTACCAATATGTACGTAATGTCGCATTGCATGACGCACAGCAAAGCATGACAATAACAATTTTCAGCTAATTATTTCGCCTTCTGTAGCCTCAACTGAATATTATATGATGCACAAAAATTATATAATAATATGTTAGCATACTTTAATAATATGGAATTTTATGAAAGTTGAGGTTAAGCGAGAATGTGTGGGGCGACCATCGAAAACCCCGCATTGCCTCTGCGACGTTTGTACAATTCCTCGGAGCTCGCGCGCAGTATGACGTATTGAAAATGTGAAGTGTGACGTCAGCGATCAGATCATGACAGTCTGTCATCGTCCAAAGATTGCGTCGTGCATACTCGCATGCGTCGATCGCAGTGCGCCGAGCGGTGCCCACCGCCGGAGGGAGAAGCTGCAAACTAATGGGATGACCTGGCGCGTGCATATGCGCATATGCCATGCACCATCGACCCGAGCCGAGCCGATTGCGCAATGTCTCCCGCCAGCAACCTCAAACAACGTTACCGGTATATGGTCGGCATGGGGTTCGAGTCCACGCTCACGGAGTCCGGCGGCCCCAGGGGTGTGTGCGGAGTGCACCGGCTCACCGTGGACTCACTCCGAGACATGGTGCCCTCCCGCCCCTCCTGCCCGCCCTGCCCACCCTGCATCTCCAGTCGCCGCATCTTCCTAGCTCAACACCATCTCATCCTACAATCAGACACTCCCACGAGGAAAGGACATTGCGGGTCAATTCACGAGTAAGCATGCATGCCCTAACTAACATCTATCGTCGCGGACGCGTCACCTCACTCACCGGCCGACTCTAGTTACCGGACGTGAAGACGGCGACCTAACTGCGAAACGCTTACTGCGTCTCAGCGCGGCCTGCCACTAGGGGATGCGCGCCGCCCCGCGGCCCGCGCACGCGCGCGCACCTCCACCGATCTGACCTACTTCCAGCTTAACGGATGCTATTGAAATCACACGACATTCCTCATCGTTCATTTCTTTTATGCTTTATGACCACTTAAAAATAAATTCAAAAAATATTAGAAAATTAACGTGTATCGTCTGTAGAGTTAATGTCGGATAGAAATTTTCATTTCAGATTTTTTGGGTAAAAAACGAACATTATTATGACCCTATGCAGTTATTTAGATTTTTAGAAATGCAACAGAATTAATTAGTGCATAATTTTTCGGATTCAGAAAAATATAGGGGCACATAAACAAACATGAACTTGAACAGGCAGATATATAGGTTGCCCGTATTTTAATAGCGCTGAAAGTGTACCTAGATAAATGCAGTCTATATGCAGCTGCGCTGCCGGCACATCGCTGCGCTCATCTCAGTACATTTCACGACTCCATTGTTTAACAACTTATCGTAGGCATCGTTGGCTCTCATAAAGTTTAGGTCAGTAAAAATTAAATACGGGTAAATTAAAGGAAAATTTCGGAATCGTGCGTAAAATAACTGCCGCGCGTCATTTTCTAAATAAATACGACGTCGCAAGATCCCGCGCTTCTTGAGCCAACTTGTTGAATGTAACTTTGGCATTTTAATGTCACAACTTTTGCGTGCGTTCCCAAATTGTTGTATCTGCGTAAGTAGTTAGAATTATTGGTGTTTGATGTTGTTAACTATTTGCTTGTCTTGTCTGTTATTTGCCATTTCATTATTGCGAAGTTTTAAATTTTTCTTCATAAAAATTCCTTCGCGAAAATTTATTTCAGCGTAACTATAACATTTCATTTTAGTATTCTTCTTTGATATTATTATAATATTCTTCATAAAAAATAATGTTTTCTGATGCGTAAATTTGTTTTTAAATCGGATTTTGGTAATAATTTCATTAATTTTTAAATTACTTCATCCTTTGTTTATGATTATAATTTGTATTGTTTTTGTTAATATTTACTAACAAATTATAATATGTTTTAAACATTTCTTTTGATTTTTATTTCTCCCTCCGGCCGCCGCCTCCGCCGCCGCCGTAGGTTTTTGCTTGAAGATATTTTATTATCATTTATGTTTTTGCAAACATTCCTGTGCATGGTAGGTAATAGGTAAATAATTATACGGCATTTTTATAAAAAATAAAACAGAGTTACCTATTTGCGCTTTCTTGTTTAATAATGTGTTTAGTCTTATTAATTAATTTCATCAAGCAGATACCATTCTTATCACCCTTTATTCCAAAAAATTAATAGCAAGTTGATTAAAAGATTTTATTTGAAACTTAGTTCTTTACGAAGCCGCATAATATGTATGATGAAGATAATATAAATACCAGATATTATGATAAAACTATAAGGTTTTTGAAACTCTGGAATTCAACAATAATTGCTGAACAGTTAAAATATTTTGGAAAATTTATGAAAAAAGAAACTAAAGACCGACTTATTTTATTTTTTTCCAGTCGCCTACTATAAAAATAACAACAATAGGTAGAAACTAGAATGTATGCGTAAAATTTCCACTAAGTACATAAAAAAATATATTTTTAAGGTAGTCTCTACTTTCCATGATTCACGCCTAACCGGTTAAGGAGCAGCATACGGGGAAAGATATAGACTTAAATATGTACTTATTATCACGGAAAATAGTTTCAGCGGGATTTTATTTTCCGCTAACAAAGTCGAGGAAATGGTTCAAGATCATTCGTGCGCGACTCACACTTGGCCGTTATCTTCTGCAAAGGCTCCATTGCCCAGGGAATGTAGAAATATATTATTTTCCCAGAACTTACCAGAACAGCAAATAATATTATTCAATATAGGGTCTCGATCGATGGAGGCTATCGCTCCGTCTAAATTTAGCTCAAACGGAATACGATGTAATCGTTTCAAAGTTTTACATTTTATGTCTTTCATAGACAGGCTTTGTTCATTTTATCATTATAATATAAATGTCACTGCCAATTTGCCAATATATTTGCCAATATACCTATAGAATAAAATTTAAATAAAGTGAATTTTCCATTTTGTAAGTTCACTTTATCTCGAGAACGGCTGAACCGATTTGGCTAATTTTAGCCTTAAAATATCCGTGGAAGTCCAGGGAAGATTTATATTAGTATGAATTACGGTACAGTTGATTAGAGAAAAAATTAGTACAAAATTGTCTCAAAACAACTGTTCAATAGAATAAATGTTTAATATTTTATGGTAAGGCCGCTAAAGTTTAATGTGACGCCGTAAAAGCAAAACCTTTCCTGCAACTTTAAGAACAAGTGTAAGGAGAAAAATTTATATGTAGAAATTAATTGTATAAACTAAAAACAAAGAAATCCAAAATGGTTGGCCAAGTGCGAGTCGGACTCTCGCTCAAAGGATTAAAAAATATGTATTTTTTTTACTTGAGTTGATTGAAAAGTAAATTGTGATTTATGATTTATGGCGTACCTACGTACCTATTAAAAATAATACCAGATCAATCTCTTACTTTAGAAATTGGAGGGGGGGGGGCACACATTTTGTCTCTTTGGAAGTATCTCTCGCGCAAACTATTCAGATTAAAGAAAAAAGATATGAGAAACCTCAATATAATTTTTGAAGCCCTATCCATAGATACCTCACACGTATGGGTTTGATAAAAAAATGAGTTCAGTTTTTTTTGAGTGAGTTGAGAATGAGTCAAGTTTACCCTAAATTTCTTTTTTCTGTGTTTGTGTGAAAATTTTAAGGCGGTTCGCCGAATCAAACATCAACTTCAACAGTCTTATAGTTTTGTAGAAAAGTAGCTGTGACATACGGATGGACAGACAGACGAATCTAATAAGGGTAGGTACCGTTTTTAGCCTTTTTTTCTGATGTAAGCCCCGACTCTCCACAAAGAGGCCGTGTTGGAATTTTTCGTTATTTTTCGTCTAAAATGATCGCGAGGATCATTTTTTTAATGAATAGGTAATTCATGAACTTCTTCAGTACATAGTTAACACATACCTACCTGTCCAGCTACACAGTCTACTATATCTGCTAGACTGCCACTATCTGATACTTTGTAACTTAAGCAAGCTCTTTGTTATTTTCTTATAAAAGGAAACTCGAAGAGAAAAACAGATTAAGTTACACTTGTTTACCCTAATGCCTTGTCCCATTGTTCTAGAAAATGCCAATATCTTTTATACAAAACAAAAGCGTCAAAATTCCTTTGTGACATTCCTTTGGAGGCATCTCCTCCTGCAAATAATACGATGCCTCATAAATAAAAATTGAGAGCCATTTTTGAATTATAGGCTGACCACACACGATATGCAAGTGAATTTCAGTCGTTAGCACACAAGATAAAGTTCAATTTAATGCACGCTTAAATTTCGGTAGAATCACATTTCCTGAATCGAAAATACTCGCGATTTTGAACTGTAAATATGCGAAATAAGGTTGGAATTACTTCAAAACAATACCGAAAGCAGGGATCAAAGCCGCGTAATGATTCTTTTTCCCTTTAATTAAATATTATTTACGGAAGGTTCTTCAACTACATCATCTATCGGGTAAAATCGATAGAGCTTCGGCCGGGTTACGTTGAGATATAGCTACATTTTAATGGAATGTTAGATCCAAGTTAATGAGCAGGTTGAATGCTTTTGTTCATTTTCCAGCGTTTAGGCAATACCCGGAAATTTTTTTTTTCGCTAGCTGGAAAAGTAATAACAACTAAAGAAATATACCTTCTCGATTTCAATATTTCTATCTCTTTGTTTTGTAAAAAATATTGTTAGTGCACTATTGTATTCTCGTATTAAAAATGAAAAACAGCATAATTTGAACAAAGGAATAACAAGTTTTCTTTGACGTAAAGACGTGAGGAAGAGGCTTAGAAGTATTTCATACATTGCACTCTTAAACTGGCGACTCCGTAGACGCACGTCGTAATAGTTGCCAATTTAAAACTATGTATATACTAAATTTTGAGGAGGTTCACATAGGGCCACGGAGATAGATTTGGGAGGAGGCCGAAATAGCCACGAACTGACAAAACACATATGTCAAAATTAAAGACACACGTAGAATTATTACATGTAGACTTTGGGAGGGTCATGTCCCTTAGAAATATTTTGATTGTTATCTAAAAGACAATAATTACGATTTAGATTTTGAATACTACTGTTCACGTTGAGTTTTCAATGAAATAATAAAATATAAAGAGACGAATATATAACCTCCTCTTTTTTGGAAGTCGGTCAGTTATAACAACGTATAAAAATCGAGACGAACAAACACTCAGGGTGTAACAAAACAAAGTGATAATACTTTAGTGTGTGTATGAGTCCCCTATATAGAGTTCACTGTGAAAGAAGCAGCGCTGACAGAGTAACTTTTTTAAAATTTTGTGGACAAATTCATAACGCTAGGTCGGGCGGTTGCCCATACCAATATCAAAATAAATTGCTCTTTCAGCGTTGCTACTTTCACAGTAAATTGATAGACAAATACTAAAGTATGACCACTTAGTTATGTTACACATCACTGCTACAGTTTAGGAACCAAAATGCATGTAAGCGTGTTAATCATCAAAGGAGATTGCAAATTGAATGGTCAGAGTGGATCAACAAGAAGATTAGTAACGATTGACTTCACTATAGCCATTGTCTACCAGGTCAATTGATAAACTGATTAACTGATTGATTTCCATCAGTCTTATTACTGTACTCACATTTAATTATTGCTTAACTTTAATTAACGAAAATCTAGATGACGCCCGCACTTGCGCCAACAACGCGGGAACCTTACATTTTTCGGGGATAAAAGTATCGTCCTTTCCCGAGTCTCAAAGTATCTTCATATACCAATCGGTTCAGCGGTTTAAGCGTACATACTAAAGAGGTAACAGACAGACACACTTTCGCATTTTACAATATTAGTATGGATGCTGATTGCTGACATAGGCTCCTTGTATTTTCTGCCAAACTCTAAGCCCAATAGCGCACTAGCGGCCAAGCCGCAGCGGCCAGGTCGCGGCGGCTATCGAAAGTATGGTGTGGCCGCTGAGCGCTGTGCGGCCAAGTGCGCGTGGTCTATGGCGATTTCATACTAATGGCCGATTTACACGGGTGACTAAAGCTGCACGATTTACGGCGCACGGTGAAAATCGACCGTGTAAATGGCAATTCGACTACGCCGCATGCGGCTAAAGTCTCAAGCCCCAAAGTCGTGCGGCCAATGGCCGCATGCGGCTGGTGACTAAAATCGACCGTGTAAACGCTCAGTCGCAAGCGATCGCTTGCTGCAAAAACTACTGTAGCGAGCGCAGACGCGACATTTTCACGCAGAATGAACTAGTCACAGGCGATTTTTGTAAATGGGGTGGCGATTCGACTGGTGACTTGCCGGGTGACTAAAATCGACCCGTTAGTCATCCGTGTAAATCGACCATAAGGTAGCTATCTCGATGGCCGCCGCAGCCTGGCCGCTGCGGCTTGGCCGCTAGTGCGCGCCCGGCCTAAGTTTCATCATTGCGCGGCTTAATTTGTAAAGAATCACGTTGACAGCGGCCACAACAATGTGACACCTTTTATCAATTGCAGGTTAACCCTATACCGGCAACGTGGGGTTAACCCATTACCGGGAACGTGGGTTAACCCATCACCAGCACGTACGGTTTAAGTTGTTAAGGCGTTAACCCATTACCGGCAATGTAGGGTTTAACCCATTACCGGCAACGAACGGGTTAAGTTATTAACGGGATCACCCGTTACAAAACAAGGTCGGGTGCAGCTACGCATTAGCCCGAGCGTCACCTTTGACCTTTACACAACAAATCGATGCAACCCCAGAGAGCCAAGCGTGGGCTGATTTTTATCGAACTGGTTTTTTTTTCGGGATATTTTTAGAAGCGATACATGTGAAAATATATTCATAATTCAATATCTGTGGAGTTGGAGTTTTAATGGTATTTACTTTAGAGGCTTTAAAAAATATAGAGACAGGTAGTGGCTGTCATCATTCATCATTCGCGCTGAAACCTACAGCGAGGGAACTGTACATTCCATAATAAATCCTATCATTCCCGGGAATAAAAGTACTTTTAAGTAAACTAAAAGTTAATATTTTTTATTACTTTATGACGCTTACTGCAGGCGTAGTATGGTCACAATAGAAACGGTTTCTTTCTACGGAAGAATAGACAGAGTGACAGTTAGACAAGACAAAGTGACGGTTAGACAAGACAAAGTGACAGTTAGACAATGGAAATCCGCCATTTTGTCGATAAAATATGTCAGAATATCGATTATTTCCCATGTCTACCGTTATTATGCTAGCCCTGCTGAAATCTGTGTTATTTTATTGAATCAGCGACTACGGTCGCAACACTTGCTGAGTAAGCAACAATTTGGTAGATTCGGTTTTAAAATATTTTTTCATTTCTTTTTTCAATGTATTACAAAATCAATGTTCAATTAAATAAAGTATCTTTCTTTCTTTACTTAATAATGTCTAAAACAAATTTTCGGTTTAGCGGTACCCTGAAAAGATAACAACAGACAAAGGTGTGCTCTTACGTATTAATAAGAAGGTAGTTCCCAAAACCATTGAGTGCTCTTTCAGAGAAAAGCCTATAGTTTGGTCAAACCCGACACTAAGATTTCAGAGAGCTTCTAATCGAGGTTAAAGTGACAACAGCTATGAATATAATATTTGGATCCTTCTAAGAACTGTTATTAGCTGAGATATAATTTCCAATTACATGGCCTGTCTATAGCATGGACAATAATTGACATCGATCGTAGGCAGTCATGGACGATTCTGTGATTACCTATCGATCAGTGCCGGTTTTAGCGATACCAACGCCCTGGGCGAAATTTCTTCAGCGCCGAAGGTGCTGGTACTTCTAAAAAAGGGGCGCCAGCGGCTCCGTTTTATGTGATTCTTTCTTTCATTTCTTTAACGCCGCTACTGCCTATGATCCCTCTACACTCTACAGTAACTACACCATGGGTTCCCAACCAATGGAGCGCACCCCACATGGGGGCGTAGTGTGATCCAAAGAGGGGGGTGGCGCAATTATCGGCTTAAATGAGAATTTCACGCACTTTTAAACGTGAGCGACGGACTGCAATTATTGTGACAAGTTCGCGATCACTACGATTACGGGCTCCCACTTAAAACTGCGAATTCGCATCGCATCGCAAAAATATGCAACAAAACTCATTTACGAATAATAAAAACTAAGGAAGAGTAACTCCGTCAAAAAACATGCTCCAAAATACTTGTCAAAAAAGTGTACCTTAGGTTCACTTTTCATACATTAGGTGACCTTGAGCGGTATAAAGGCTGACGTTACATGACAGTTCGAATGGAACCAAATTTAAAACGGTGATAGTATGGGAGTTACGTTTCCGTAGTTTTTATTATTCGTAGAAACTCATACTAAAAATGACATTGCGATTTACGATGCAATGCGATGCGAATTCGCAGTTTTGTGAGCCCTAATAAAGTGCAGGCCCAATGTTCTCACTAATGGCTAATTATTATTGTACGTTGTACACGATTAATAAAATCGATTGATCCTTCGATCGCGGATTCTTCGAAATCTATTGTTATTATATTGTTGTCGCGGTCGCCGGTATCCTTATTATATATAATATATAAGGCTTGATAGATTAACGTTTTCTTCGTTTGTTTTTTGTCCATTGTAGTTGAGTTGGGTTAAGGGAGGCGCAGTACATATTCTAAGTTGGCTTGCTCTACAATTTGTGTAAATGAAGACATGAGAACACGATAAGTATCAGTAAAAATATTGACGTTTTTTGCATATAAATGGAGGCTTTAAGGCCGGAAAAAATATTTGAAATACAAAAACTTTGCATTTTATGTGTGGCCAGTTATATTTTCCATTAATTATCCAGGTGATGAAATAGATAAGTAACAAGGTTACAATTTATAAGAGAAAAAAATAGTAAATGTCCGTACGTTACAAAATGTTAGCTATCGTGTTTTTCAACTCACGTCTTCAATTGCTTTTGATCTTGGCCAACGTGGAGAGGGCTCGCACACGACTAGTTGAAGTTTACAAAGACAAAAGCTATACAGACTCGATATATTTTATCCTGATATTTGGATAGCAACTAGATAACAAGTAAGCTAATGACTTCATTAAATAACAATATGAAAATGTCAATATTTTGCACAAATTGAAGGCTTTAAGGCTGAGAAAGTGTCTTAAAATAAAAAAATATCGATTTTATGTCTAGCCAAATAGTGTAGTACCTAGGTAAGTTACAACGTTTGTTTAAGATATTAGGGAAGAAATTCATAATTGCCCATGCCCCCACATCATCCACTAACGTCTTAATTTATCCAGTGTGTAGTCCAACGTATCGCTTAATTTTCGACTATTATTTACTAAACTAGCGACCCGCCCCGGCGTCGCACGGGTAAAAAATATATAGCCACTGAAAAAATGATTAAAATCGATAGCCTATGATCCTTCACGTGATCTACTTCTTATCTGTGCCAAATAACATAAAAATTGCTCCAGTAGTTCGCGAGATAAGCCCTTTCAAATAATTTCCCCCGTTTTTTCCACTTTCTCCTATTAGTTTAAGCGTGATAAAATATAGCCTATGCCGAAAATATATAGCCTTCCTCAATAAATGGGCTATCTAACACTGAAAGAATTTTTCAAATCGGACCAGTAGTTCCTGAGATTAGCGCGTTCAAGTTAGCCCTTTCAAAAAAATTTCCCCGTTTTTTCCACATTTTCCTCTATTTTTTCGCTACTATTAGCCTTAGCGTGATAAAATATAGCCTATAGCCTTCCTCGACAGATGGGCAATCTAACACTGAAAGAATCATCAAAATCCGTTGCGTATTTTTAAAGATAAAAGGGAACAAAGTGACATGAGGGGAAAAAAGCGACTTTGTTTTATAATAAGTAATACTCGTAGATGTACCATCGAAGAAATTGATTCATAGCCAGATTGCGGACCTACGTCATTTGGTTCGATTATGTCAATTCCATGGTCGTGCTGCGTCGGCTGGATTTGACATACCGCGACCTAATTACGTACGCCGTCAGCTGCCTGTGAATCTACTTCTCTGATAGTACATTTCACGATAAATACTCGTATTTGTAGCACTCGCCAATAAATTAAAGACTAATGGCTGGTTTACACGTGTTAAATTGATAAGTAGTTAACTAAATTTTAACTTAATTTTTAGATTATTGCATGTAAACACAAAATTTAGTAGCAAGTTAAAATTTAGTATTAAACAAGGAAATTAGAATTTTGACTATTTTCTGTTAAGTTGGCAGGCGGGGCTTGTCACTTGACACATTTCGGGCAGGCACTTCAAATTAAGCTAAAATTTAGTTACTACTTATCTACTTAATACGTGTAAACCAGCCCTTAGTTCTAGGCAATACACTAGGCCTTTACATTAATCGTGATCGTAATGCAATAACTAATAAGCTATGCTGTAAAGTTTTACCGAATAATATGACTTAGTAGATTTTGTATTAAAGAGGTATTAATAAGACGTATAAACTTGTAGATAAGACCTTACTTAGGTTACATCCATTAAATTGAATATTATGGTTTTTATTACCATAGTTAATTTAATAGACCATAGAGCAGCCACACTCAACCTGCGGCCCGCCGAGGCTTTATCAGTGGCCCGCCTGAAGTTAAGGGCCTTCCCTACGGAGATTCCGTAATTTACCGTGTTTAAAGCCTTATATAAACTCATAATTTGAAAGCTACAAAGTCATAATAAAAATACACCAATAATCTTCAGTATATCAACATTCCTTTCCCCGTTTTAAATTTTCTATTTTTGTTTATTATACTCATGATATCAGCTTCCAAAGTAAAACCAATTTATTAAAATTCAAGCATACATTCAGCATTTGAAAATACTAAGGATATTTACAAATTACTTTTATTTGAAACACACGCCAATAGATCGACAATATCATAAACTACATATTCCCCGTTTTAATTTTTTTTTAGGTCAATTTTGAACTAAGATAAGTAAAAAAAATAGGGTTTTGGTCTGTTTTGGTGCAATCTCGGCAACGCGGCAAATGTATGACCAAGGTCGTAAACCATTTTGAAAATACGCCCATCGGCAAAGTAGAGCATAGTCGTCGTAAAAAGTCGTGATTTATCCACGTCTTTTTAATCGCGTTTCGTTCGTAGTTAAGTTGGAAGAACATTCTTTTTAACCCAAAAAAATTTTGGTTGTGGCCGCGACACCAAGACCAGAATATGTTTGTGGACCGTATAAAAAAGGTTGAGTACCACTGCTATAGAGCATAGTTCCTTATATTTTTTCCTGTTAGTAGTGCAGGCGACTCGGAAAAAAAAGTTCGGAGTCGGATGTCTGTTTCCGTCCTATTCAATACTTTTTCATTTTGTTAGAAGTCGGATTGTTGATCACTACGTACTGCACAGTGCACATTCCACACAACTTTGTAATGTTAAAAGCTTAGAGTTTGTTAAAAGTTTAATATCACCTTTTAATATAAAATTTCATAAATTAACTCACATATTTTCATGTTTTTTGTTTACGGCAACTTAGCCTTCCGTGAACTATGTGGAACTTTAAAATTGATATCGAAACAATGTTGGAGCGGGGCCCGGGGGTCCGATTTTCAAAAGTCGAATCTCACTTCGATCGGGCTATCTCACTTGCGTGGGACCTTATCTCACGAGCGAGTGTGACGACCTGCTCGATCGCTGCTCCTGCTGATCGAAACTACATTCGACGTCTGAGAATCCGGCCCCAGGTCATTAAAATTTAGAGACATTTACAGCGCTTTTAATATACTCGCAGCTCTATGTGTTCAAACACTCGTGTTCAGGGAAAATTACTCTGCGCAGAGCGTTTTTGACAAACTTTTACGAAATGCGAAAATTCATATGATTGTACAAAGCACATTTTCCGAAAAGGAAAACGAAATTGGTAGTAGGAGGAATTTAATAAATATTTGATTGTTTTTCGGATACGACATTTCGGAGTTGAGTTACATACGGCAGCAATTTCATTTGTCAGTCTCGTGTCGCACGTTAAAGCAATTTGATGCTTCTTTCCAAAGGTCATAACAATCCTAATAGCATTTGAATCTCGACATTTTCGTGGAGCAAACTTTTTTAGGACCTCTTCTTTTAGAGACACAAAAAATGTTTAACTCGTTTCGCTTAAACACGTGACCTGTAAAAATTCGGAGGGAGACTAGACCCTTACATCTCCCCTTTTACTTTTGCATGGCGAAAATCTATGCCTGCTCTTGCTGATTATTTCTCCGGCACTCTCATGCCCTCGTTTTTTTCTCACTCATTACTCTATCGTCAAAAGTCCTTACCCTGCACATTCGAGTGGTTCTCTGCGACCTGTTGTTTTTTTTTATTACTCCATAAAGCTAGGCGTCCACTGGATCGGAATCGGAGCGTACAAAGCGGACGGAGCGTCGCGTCGTCATTTACGAAAGCGTCCACTGCATTCGGATTCAGCATCGGCAATTCAGGTTTTTGTAAAGCAAATGTCATTGCCTATTCATCCAAGCCAAGTCATCAGAATTCGAATGAAGCGTTCGTTGCGTATTACGTCATCAGCACAAATACCGGTATCAGGCGCCGAAATGCCGATCCAGTGCACGTAGAACCTACTATATAGAAATCGAAAATAGTACGCTCCGATTCCGATCCGGTGGACGCACACCTTAACTGTCAAAAGTCCTTACCCAGCACACGACGGTGGTCTCGTGAGCTCCATCTTGGGCAGCGGCGATATGTCGGTGGTGGATTCCCTCCATCCCCCGCCGACGTCGCCGCTCGCGTAGCACGAAGACTCACCACAACCGTCGCTGTCCATTGAGTCATCTGGTAAAGATTTTAATCGACTGTCAAAAAAGAAGGAACTTTTATCGTGGGCTGATAGCGTGGCGACAACCTCTCATCTCATACATACCTAGAGACATGACTAGAAAACTTCAGTATTTATAAAATAGCGGAAAGTAACTACTGACTTTTCGGCCAGTGGGATTGTAAATAATAATAATAACCTATAAATAATTAGGTTTAGGTATTGGCTCAATGCAAACCGCTACGGTATGCAAATACGGTCGGACGTCACCACTGACCACAACCTGACGATTGGCGATTGGTGCATGCGGTATAATCCGTTCAATATTTTACCGAGAGCCTATATAATGTGTCCTGACACCAGTGTCCGATCCCTTAATTTTGTAAATTGGAAAATGTATTTCAAATTTTATCAACAAATTGGCTGACAATTTTTTTTTCTAAAGTTTGTGTTCTCTCATACTTATATCACCAATACTTCATAAGCAAAACGTTATAACTTCTAAACTATTGGTATCTGACTGGAAGCATAGAAGTCCAGGAATTCGATCAAAACCTCCTCTACCTTTAAAAAAATAACAATTAACTGTACATTGTCAAAGACAAAACTCACGGTTTTGAAATTAAATCGTTGGATTTATTATAATATTAATTATTTGCCAGGTTGTACTACTTAAGATGTTACTAAATAAAAAAAAATAAAAAATAAAAAAAAAATAAAAAAGTTGTACTACTTAAGATGTTACTAAGGGACCTACGAATAATACAAACTAATAACTCAATTACTCAAAATAAACAGTTTTTATTATTCGTAGGCCTTTGTTAATAGTAACGTAAGTAGGTGCGACGGTGAAAAAATAGTATGATTGCCTCTTAATTCTTGACAATTACCGTCATTTCTTTTTCTTTCTAAAAACGAGTGCTGTGTTAAAAGCTTATATTTTACTATTCTATCATAACAAAGATACAGGTTTTCGATATATTTGCTAACTGAGCTAATTGAAAACCACATTACGTTCTAATGATCATAACCTAAAACGATATTAATTAATTTGATAGGTGTCGCCAATATTAGAATTCTGAGTATTCCATCAGTATGCGCAACCACGTTTGACATTTAATTAGCAAGAATTTCAAACGCGGTTGGATCACGAGTTGCATATATTTTCAGTTTTATTCAAATAACTAACGCCATGGGTTAAGTGCTAATCCGAATGTTCGTTTTACTGGTTTTTCTTGGTAGACTTCAAAGATTCAAAGACTTTATTTGCAAGCCTAGATGTAGGCTAGAAACAAAGGTAAATTCTCACTTATAATACCACAAGAGCTTCAAAATTATCGGGTATTTCCCGATAGGTTCGTTGCAAACAAATGAAGGATTCAAGTTTTTCAGGTTAAAAAATCACGAGCGCGAAGCGCGAGTGATTTTTCCTGAAAAACTTGACGACTTTATTTGTTTGCAGGGAACCTTGAGGGAAATGCCAGATAATTTTGAAGCTCGTGTGGTATTCGAGGGATTATTTTTCCGTCCCAAATGTCGGCCAATAGAATTGCACCATGAGACGAAATGTACAGTTAACAAATAAGAATTTGTACCTTCCTTATAGTCTTCTCCATCCATTTTCTTCATATTGTAAGCGTAATCTTTCATAATGTTTGCCAATTGCGCTTCACTCGTTTCAGCACTCAATGTGTATTCCCTCTCAGTACAAAAAGTAGTAAATTGGTTCCAAACTGTTTTTTTTGCCTTCTCCGTATTAATGGGAACATTTCCTTTGACTTTTTTATCGATGGTGGACAGAGAACAAACTCCAAATCGACTCATTTTCATGCAAAATCTCCAATTTTCACAATTGAATTCAACCTGTCAGTTTGACGTGTGGTTAATTTGACTGGATCATGTTTTGTTTTTTATATATAGCAACGACCAGAGAAAATTTTCAAAAAATTATCAGTATAATACCATGTAGGTTGTACCACGTGACGTCGAATGGTGCAATTCTATTGGTCGATATTTGGGTCGGAAAAATAATCAGGTGATATTTTGTTTGTTGTTGCATTTAGTATGGGCGTACCCAGGATTTCAGGTCCCCCCCCTCTGAACTCCTGGGTAGGTATATGGACCATGATGATGATGATGGATGATGATGGTCGGTCTTGTATATTGAAACAAAAAATCATCAAAATGTAGTTTTATCAAATATCAGCCTTGCCTTAAGTCAAATTAGTTTGACTTAAGGCAAGGCTGTCCCTAAATTAATTAGCAGGTCGATGACTGTCAGTGCGAATATCGACGTAAAGGACGTTAAAATAACATTAATATCAGCGCGCCTTGTACAGTGGCGGTTACGACGCTCGCCGCGTTCTTGATAGGGCGAAATAGGAGAAAATTATACATTTTATTTTATTTTATTAATGACTGAATCATTTATTAAGAAACTATCGGTTATCTCCTTAGAACTATAAAAAAGCTATCCTTTTTATTAATAATCGGCCAAGTGCGAGTTGGACTCGCGCACGAAGGGTTATCCTTGCCGTTATAGAGCAAATTAGGCCAAAAATTGTGTTTTTTGTATGGGAGCCCCCCTTAATTTTTAATTTATTTTAATATTATTACTAAATATTAAAGTACACATATAACTAAGGACCTTGAGAAAAATTCAAGTACCTACCTGCATCAAAAAAAGGCCAAAAAAGTCACGTTTGTTGTGTGGGAGCCCCCCTTAAATATTAATTTTATTTTGTTTTTAGTATTTGTTGTTATATCGGCAACAGATATACATAATCTGAATGAAAATTTCAACTCTCTAGCTATTATCGTTCTTGAGTTACAGCCTGGAGACAGACGAACAGACATCGAAGTCTCAGTAATAGGGTCTCGTTTTTACCCTTTGGGTACGGAACCCTAAAAAATCATATCATTGTCATTGAAAATTACGAGAGGTTCGAATTTGAAATGTATTTTATGGTGATATTCAAGATTTATTTACAGAATTACCATGCCATTTTTCAATATTATGTTCGGTTATTTTTTTACTTTGTTCCTTTTTGAGTCTACAGGGAAAGGAAACTTAAAAATCAGTCTTTTCGAACGGGCCAGGCCTTAAAAGATGTTTTGTTTCCAACACTTCATTTTACGCTGAATTTTCATTTCACGTTGTGAATTCCCACTTTCCAGGAAAATTGACGTCTATTTTACCTTCCAGGGGGAGGGCTGCCCCCCCCCCCCCCCCCTCCCTCGGTACGCCCATTTAGCAAGCCTAATTTATTTTTCCAAAAGCAGGTAGTTTTGAGGCTTATTTAAACATACGACAAAATATTCATAAAAACAATAAACAAAATCTTTATAGAAATCGGTTCAGGTGACATATTTTCATAATGGATAATAGGAAATATTAGGAACAGGTCGAGTACGAAATCCGACCAAAACCCGAAATGTTGCAGACGTCATATCAGATTTTTTGTTACAGTTGTTGCATAACCATAACAGCATATGGTGATGCTGCCTCCTAGCGTGAAAATAATTCATTAATTCTATTACCTCCAAGTTGGTTGAGCAGAAATGCTTTTATCATGCGTAAGTAAAAAATCTTTCTATGATCAAAACTATCGTAAAATACTTTTCAGTTTCCCGAGAATCATAGTAATCTGTGTTAGTACAAATCTGTTCAGCGGCTTAAGCTTGTAGAGGTAATAACATACAGAGATATTTTCATGAATATTAGTATGGATGGATATTATATACCTCAGAAAATAACATTTACAAAATGATATTGCAATATACGTACTCTAGACTACATTTCTTCGTAAGACCTTATTGAACTTCCTTTGTCGTATTTCCAGGTATTGGAAAGCAATTTATACTTCAGGATTTAAATAAGACTTTGCATAGGAGGATTCTAGAAAATATATAATTAATTTTACTCGCAATATTTCTCTAATTGCATTGCGTCAGGAAGCAGGATGAAGATAAATAATATTTATAAATATAACATCATTTTATACTTGTAGACTCAAATAATATTAATTGAAGAAATGAAAAAACCAGTACAGAAATCTATTAAGTGTTAAGCATCAGAAAACAAAATTCAATCGATCAAATAAAAGAAGTTCCCACAACCGTTCATGAATAGATAAACCCAATTTTTTTAGCACTGTGCGGGCTGATATTACTATCAGCCCGCACAGTGCTAATTAACCATTGCTAAGAAAACTCTTGATCATGTCGTTTTCTCAATCTTGTCAGTCTATCCGTTTTGAATTTAGATGCTACGATGCCACAGACACGTAGACAGACAGACAAGTCAAACTTATAACATCCATCTTTTGTTGTCGGGGGTTAAATAGAGATTTATAAATCATAACTTAATGGTTAATCGGTTGAAGCTTAAACCATTATCAATAATTCGCTAAGCTTTATTGAAATTCGCGGTAGGTTAGGATTATGCTTTCAGTGTGCTGCATCAACACGAACTAGCTACCAGGCTATTAATATAACCTAATGTACTGTTTAGTATTAAAGATAATGTATGTACCATCAGAGAAATTGATTCATGACCATGATGTTCTGCGATGGAACATAGCTCTAATAAGAACTGGATAAATTTAAATGACGGTACTTTAGAATTTACTGGATGCATAAGAAGCATTTTTTACTGCAAATAATAGTAAGTAGGCACCAGTAGTAACGACGTAATTCTGGAAGTATTTGTTTAAAATCTATTTAGAAATAAAACAATTTTTATTTATCATACAACCCTTAACTTATGAAAGCGTGATAATACAGCTCAAGCTTATTTAAAAAGAGGGTTTTTTTTTTTTTTTTTAACTTATACAACGCTAACATAATTAAGATTACTATGTCGATCTATAAAGTATTGCCACCTCAACCCTTTACTAATAAAACATCCATACTAGTATTATAAATGTGAAAGTTTGTCTGTCTGTCTGTCTGTCTGTCTGTCTATCTGTCTGTTACCTCTTCACGCTCGAATCGCTGAACCGATTTTGCTGAAATTTGGCATGGAGTACTTTGAGTCCCGAGAAAAGACATAGGATAGTTTTTATCCCGGACAAATTTACGGTTCCCGCGCGATAAACGAATTTTGGCGCAACGAAGTTGCGGGCGTCATCTAGTACACTATAACGGCTTACCTCTAGGTCCAAGGTGAGAGAGGTTCATGAATATCATGTCATTATCGCAGAAGCTCAGGCTGGAGTGCGGCTTGGGGAGTTGAGCGCTGCTCGACTTCTTAAGACCCGTCTGAAAAGATACCTTGATGCTTTAATTACGTGCCTTAGAGTACCCTGATTCTGCTATTAATCCAACTTTAATATAGTTTTTACTAGTTAAAAGCCAAGCTTTGTGAGGGCTCGTGTCGTTTTTTTGCGTGGTTATAATCTTTAAGGCAGTTATTTTATATTTTAATAGTAACCAAACCTTGACTGACTGATGATAATACATCTACAAACTATATATAAATAAAAATTACTATGTTAAAGGCTAAAGCACAAATCAATAGTATAGATAGTTTTTCCATAAAGTGTACCACAAAATGTAAAGGTGTAGGGATGTACTACTTATAGCTGGTTTCTGATTCTTCCGAACGCGAGTAGTGTACGTTTATCATAAAATAAAAATAGTACCTCCATACCTTTTATCAAAATCAGTTCGGAGTTTGAAGGAAAATGAAAAGGGAAAATAATTTTATTTTTCATTTTACACCTATAGACAAAAAATCCGCCAAACTTTAAAAACAAGTCGATTTTTCTCCTCATTACGAAAAAATCATAACAGCTCAAATTACTACCGATTCGGAAAGTCCTCGTTTTTCGTGGAAAACATTTCTCCGGAGAAAATTATAGAAAAATGATTGATGTAGTATAGTGACGTGCTTGAGCTACAGATCAAAATGAAAATCACTTTTCGTTCTCATTTTTCATGGAAGAGATATTATGTCGCTGTCATCTGGTCAAATCTGCTATTCGATTGAATGACTGTTTATTAAATGAAACCATATTTTAATTGAATGACTAAAGGCGTCGTCGTCAAGTATTTGTCTGTTTTGGTCCATTCAATGAATTCGCTAGTCATTCAATCCAATAGCACTTTCAACCAGATGACAGCGACAGTTGGCACAGATAAACTCATTCGACACAAGATGTTGCCTGCAATTTTGTTGCTCATTAGCTTTGTCCACACTGTGCCTTTTTTTGTTCATCAAGGACATGCGTTATAGCGCAGTCAACAACGCACGTGAGGCATGCCCGCGACGCATGCGCTCTGACCGTATCCAAAACTTTCGCCATTTCGCTTTATTCTTTTTTTTCTGGAATTTCTTATGACCAAATAAGCCGCACATATTCCACCCAGTAAAATGTTCTCGTCGCACATGTTACAATAATCTGAAAGACACTGCAACTGAACAAAATTACAATGTTGGCGTGCGTTCGTTGACGCATTCAATTATTGAATGCGCCAAACGAAGTTGAATACAAAGAAGATGACGAAAATTGAAGATGAAAGTGCATAGTGTTGACATAGCTATTAATCACAAAAGGACCGTATATTTTGCTATATAAAAAAATGTATTATAATGTGCTTTCCCGGGATTAGACGTGTCTCTATACTGTATTTCATAGCATGAATACAGACAGACCTAGACATATTAAGGTGTTCCCTCACCGTGAGCACGCGTGCAATGTAACATTATAGATACAACTTTGAGCATTCCATAGCAAGTTGACTTCACTGACACGTAGCATTAATTGTATCATTACAAGGTGCGCATTGTAATGCTCGGTTCTCCTCCCTCACTGATGTAATGCTCGACTTTATAACGTTACTTTATAAGCTTACATTTTTACATATTTTTATTAATTTTGTATGTAGGTAAAAGTGGTTACAATACACAATTCCGCAACTATTTTAATTAACGTTGGTTTGTATTCGTTTTTAGTTTGTTTTCCATTTTAGAATAGCATAGCAGTTTAGACTATTTTTAATTGCCTCTATCGATTAATATGAACTATATATCGGTCTCGTATGTTGGTGAATTCATCTCGTATGCCTACTAGCATTTGCTTTGCTAGCAATAATATACAGGGTGTAACAGAACAAAGTGATCATACTTTAGGGCGTGTATGTGTCCCTTATATAGAGTTAACTATAAAAACTGCACTAAAAGAGTATTTTTTAAGAGCAAGCACCCCTGCCTCAGTAAGTTTTCCATACAAAAGTTTAAAAAAAGGTGCTCTTTTAGCGCTGTTACTTTCAGAGTGAACTTAACGCAGGAAACTCATGCATAACCTAAATAATTATCACTTTGTTTTGTGTTGTATAATATCTCTTAGCAAAACCGTATTTTTTTAGATCAAAATTAGAATGTGTTAATCCAGAGCCTAAATCTTTATAAGTTCCAAAAGCTACAAAAAATTAATACATACTGCAATAATTTCACCTTGTTCCTATATTAATGGTTCTCACGTTGACACTACTAAAAGTTGTTTATGAAGAAAAATAACTCTGACAGCCAAAGGGAATTTCCGAAGACCGAAATTTAAACTACGCTGGGAAAAGTCTAAGGGTGGGTTGCACCAGAGGCGTGGTTATATAGTTACAGTTATGGTCAAAGTTATGGTTATAGTTAGGGTTAACTTAACTTTAACCTTAACTTTGACAAATTAGTCTGTTGCGTTTATTTTTTATTAAAGCTACAGTTAATGGGATTGAGAGTATAAAAAATTTAATTATCCGTAAAAATCGACAGGAAAAATATTTGTTGAAAGTGTTATAACAATTAACAACACTTTGAGCCATAGTCAATTTTCACGAAAAAATTTCGATATAAGTATGAGCGGTTTATGGTTATCGTTAAATATGGCGTCCTTAACCAAGTATTGGACATTTTGCACTGTAGTTAAAGTTAGTAGTTACAGTTATAGTTAAAGTAAGTTGGTGCAACCCTAACCGAATGAGTATGAAAATAGCCGGAGCTTAGAGGTTCAACTTTTAGAAATTTAAATTCAATTTTGACTTGAATTTAAACTCTAGAAGCCAGATTATAAGAAAAGATTAGTTTTTTAGTTAGTGCAGTTTTCTCAAAGACGCTATAAATTTGAGTTCTTGGTAATAATTTTTCGTGTGATCTTGTTTTATTTATTTAATAATTTATGTACACAGAACTGTTTACAGTGAAAGTGTATGCATATTTGGAGAGTGTTGTCCCTCTCTGTCTAATGGGGCCTGATCTTTATACAATATTTCTAGTAGAGAGAGAAAAAAGAGAGAAAAAGAGAACTTTACATTTTAACTGGGACCATTTATAGAGTTCTCTTTTTCTTATTTTTACCCTGGAGGTCTTGATATCTGGTATAGAAGGTCGACTGTGGCGCCATCTTGCGGCCTGCCGTTGTAGATCACACAATCTGTGGTGTGACCACGAAGTGTTCAGCCCCCGCAGTTCTTCTACAGCTTCGTCTATCTAGAAGAATTAGGAAGAAGAATTAGGGCCTGTTTCACCACTTCCTGATAAAGTGCCGGATAGGCTATCCACAAGTTATCTGACAGATTCTTCATACTCTATATGTCAAGTTAAGTGGTGGATAGCCTTTTCGGCACTTATCATGAAGTGATGAAACAGGCCCTTAATCAATTTTAAATATCGGAACTCAAATTGAATCGGTCATTTCAAAAATCTCATAAGTTAGTTTCTCAGTAAAAAAAGCATTATGGAAAAAATGTGACTTAAGAGGTTTTGAAATAACCGATTCAAGTATAAAAACTACAAAGTCGATAGAAGATTTTACGGAAAAAAATATGGAACTCTAAAAACTCTGCCGACTCTCTATCGCGCGCGGTTCTATGAGCCGCGAAAACTTTTCTTATGACATACTTAGTACTTCTAAAATATCGATATCGATAATGTTTTTATGATTATTGATTACCAACCTACGAATAATAAAAACCATCATAAGTTAGTTTAATAAAGAGTTTGACATAAAATGTACAATATGTGTCAAAATCTATACTTATTACTTAATTGGCATTAAACGTTTAGTAATGGGTTAGTGAAAACAAACTGAAACATTTCTACCTCTATTGACTTATTCGTCACTTATTCAGAGTAAAACTATCGCTCAAAAGCCCTCAATAACGTTAATTATGATTAGGGCCCGGAAAAATATGTATTAAAAATCCAAAATATGTACTTAAAATATGGACCAAAAAATCGAATATGGAAAAATATGGACTATAAAACAGAAATATGGAAAAATATGGAGTATAAAATTACAATAATTAAACATTGCTTTAGTGTAGGTAACCCTTAAATATTTATTTTACTTCAATTTTTTGTCAATTATTAAAGTACACAATTACTTAAGGATTTTGTAAAAATTTCAAGTGCCAGCTGTAGCTATTATTGATATCGAGCGAAAAATTGCAAAAAAAATTCGTTTGTTGTATGGGAGTCACCCTTAATTATTAATTTTATTTTGTTTTTAGTATTTTTTGTTATAGCGGCAATAGATAAATATTAAATATACACATTCTGTGAAAATTTCAGAAGTCTAGCTATAGCCGTTCTTGAGATACAGCCTGGTGACAGACAGATGGACAGACAGACATCGAAGTCTTAGTAACAGGGTCCCGTTTTTACCCTTTGGGTACGGAACCCATTAGGGATTATTAAATCGGCACAGAATTTTGTTTTTCTTTGTGTGTTACGTACTTAAATCCTTTATTTTACCCGAAGACCGAAACATACTTCAGTTTTTGTTTAGCCATGTCAGCAACAGGACCTTTTGCATCTGAAACTTTATTTTCTATTTCTTTATTTATCTTTCGATCGCAGATTCTTGGAAATGCTATTGTAATCTATTGTTGTCGCGATCGCCGGTGCTCTTATGGGGCTTGAATCCTGAAGGAATAATCTTCTTTGGAAACAATAAATACGACGATAAAGCGCGAGAGGAACGAAATACGCAGCCGCATGGTGGCGGGAACGTTTTTTTTTTTTTTTTTTTGTGAAAATATGGACGATTATCACATTTTCTTGCAAAATATGGACTTATCTTTGAAAAACCCTAAAATATGGAAAAATATGTAAAATAAAACTTGGTTTTTCACAGTCTAAACATGATAATTCGTGTAAAAAACACATTCTAGACCGAAAATCACGCAAAACAAAAATATGTATTTACATATAAATCCGGGCCCTAATTATGATATAATGAAGTTTTTAATTTAAAAGCTCTACAGATATAATTACTGTACGAAAGCTTATATAATGCATTTTTTAAGTACATTATAATGAGAGCTAAAGTAAATTTTATAAATTAAAATTATAATAATAACCATTAATAAAAGAATAATTCTTGCGGACTATATTATATTTTCTGTGTATGTAACTTGTAAAAAAATTGTACTGGCTCTACATAGACCCGAGGTTCAAACTTGGTTTATATTTCATAAGGGTATGCGCGCACGGGCAACTTAGTTGCTCGGCGATTTATTCGTCTCTTTCGAAAAATAAATAAAAAACCGAAGAAAGCGTCGAAAAATAGAATATTGGGTGCATCCATTATGGAGCGACCGGCTGATTTTCTGGAAATTTCATACTATGTATATGAAATTTAGAGCATACCCAAAGACTTGACCGAGAGACAAATAAATCGCCGAGCAACTAAGTTGCCCGTGCTCGCATACTTTAAACCACTTTGAAAAAGGTAGAATTCTAATAAATTCAAATTTAAGTAAGTAATGGTTTTAGTATTTGACAAATAATCTGCCTATTTTAGTTCTTCACTGCAAACCAAATTAATTTTAATGGACCCCAGCTTACGATAATTGGTTCTCATTTTTTTCAGGCTCAACGTAGACCCCAGTCGAATCTCGCGTGGACCCCGGCTGGAGGTCCACTTGGACCACTTTGGGAATTACTGATATAGACTAGTATAACATAACGGTCTGTTCTCATCAAGCCGCAACGACAAAGTATTAAAACTATTGAATCACAAATGTTTCACCGCAGTGTAAAGTTACCATAATATTAGGGCATATAATTTGTAGCCATGCATGCATTTGTTTACCTCTCTTCTATGCTCCTCCTCTGCTTCTATAGCGCGCTGTCGCAGCAGCTTAATATCCAACTGCCTGACTTCCTCTGCTTCCCTGGCTTGGCATACCTTCTCCTGAAATGTTTGAAAGTTTATTGATGCAATTTCCCCTTAATGTTACTAGATCTTGATTGTGACGTCGCTTTGTAGAATTTCCTATTAGTTGCGTGTGTACGGTGAATTATACGGCTATTAATGAACCAATGATTTCCTTTGGTAGGATTGGTCCTTATGGTCCAAGGATGGATTTAAGATGTGGAGCCACCGCGATTTTTGATGTTAGTTTTTTTTAATTTTAGCAGCTTCTGCTCTGGAGGAAAATAGAGTCTCAATCTGTATAGAGGCATTAATTATGGTACTATTCCAAGTTCGGTACCATATTCGGATGGCTTAAGAATGCTATATTCATTTTAGGACTCATATTTGCACGATAAAGATATTAAACAACGTAAAAAGAAGAAGAAGAAGAAGCATTATTTAAACGCGCTAATCTTAGTATGAGTCAGTAATTACTGGTCCGATTTGAAAAATTCTTTCAGTGTTAGATAGCCCATTTATTGAGGAAGGCTATAGGCTAAATTTTATTACGCTAAGACTAATATAAGCGAAGAAATAGAGGAAAATGTGAAAAAACGGAGGAAATTATTTGAAAGGGCTTATTTCACGATTTTTTCAGCAATTTTTCTGTTATTTGGCACAGATAAAAAGTAGGAACGTGAAGAATCATAGGCTATTTATTGTGGACTAATTTGTCTGTGAAATATCTAATTTACGCGGGCGAAGCAGCACGTAACGTCTAGTAATATTATAAAGCTGAAAAGTTTGTTTTTTTGAACGCGCTAATCTCAGGAGCTACTCATCCGATTTAAAAGAATCTTTCAGTGTTTGATAGCCTATTTATCGAGGAAGGCTACAGTCTATATTTATCACGCTAAGACCAATAGGAGCAAAGATACAGAGGAATATGTGAAAATAAAGCTGAAGACTTTGTTTGTTAGTTTGTTTGAACGCGCTAACCTCAAGGACTACTGGTTCGATTTGAAAAAATCTTTCAGTGTTTGATAGCCTATTTATCGAGGAAGGCTATAAGCTATATTTTATCATGCTAAGACCAATAAGAGCAAAGATACAGAGGAA
Organism: Polyommatus iphigenia; assembly: GCA_963422495.1. Classification (NCBI taxonomy): domain Eukaryota; kingdom Metazoa; phylum Arthropoda; class Insecta; order Lepidoptera; family Lycaenidae; genus Polyommatus; species Polyommatus iphigenia. The sequence continues at coordinate 20,582,724 of OY730178.1, read as the reverse complement.
AATGTAAAAAAACGGGGAAAATTATTTGAAAGGGCTAATATCTCACAGACTACTGGAGCAATTTTTATGTTATTTGACACGAATATTATATAGTAGACTACGTGAGATATGGGTTATTAATTTGTGAAAAATATACGGTTTCCGTGAAATTTCAGATTTACGCGGACGAAGCCGCGCGGTACGTCTAGTAATATTAATATGTTTATTGCTCCATTCATCACCATGTCTTTGGCATGCAGAATAATGCGGCTATCAGCCTCCTTATATTAATTAAGCCCTGTCAACAGCGTTTTCGTTGGTTGAAAATCATATATTCTAAATCTTTTATTTTATTTTATTTTTACTATATTTTATCTAAATATTATTCAAAAACTGGCGTTTAAACATTCGATTCAATCGAAAATGATACCAAACTCGCCTATATACCTAAATCCCATGCAGTTATTGACCTCATACCTTGTTAAAGCTAAACCCCCCCCCCCCCCCCCCCCCCCCCTCCCCCACCTGCATGAAATATTCAGGTGGCTCCACATCGTAAACCCATCTTAGGGATATAAAGATCAATCCTACCAAAGGAAATCTTTGGTTCAGCAAAAGCCGTATTCCTCGTTTTTTTGTCTTGTACGCACACGACTATATAACGCGCAAGAACAGTTAATTTTTGACCGACTACCAAAAAGGCTGTATATGCAATATGTTCGGCTGTATGTATCTTTTCTTTTTTTTTTGTATGTTCCACGATAACTCAGCCGTTTGTAGTCCGATTTTCAAAATTCTTTTTGTGTTGTGTTCACAAAAGTGGTGATCTGATGATGGGATCCTTGAGGAATCGAGGGGACTTCTTGAAATTTGTATGAAAACATATAGTGATTTCGATTTTTTCTGAAGCATTCGAGGTAAATGCTACCAAAAAGTAAGACTTCGCACCAGGTTATACCCTGGATCCGAAGGTACCGAACAGAACTTTTGAATGCTTATAGGTACAGGTTCGGGGATCTCGGCGTTGTTTAAACAACTGAAAGCATAAGCTAATACATCAATTTGATTAATCATCATCATCACAACCATCATTATACTATGGGTCATCACACTATGACCCAATTATTGGTACTTTTCATGATATTTTGCATCGAAGCAGACGTTTTTGATAATGATTTCGCTGTTTGTGGACCGATTTTCAAAATTCTCGTGTTGTTGTATAGGATTTACAACTATTTCTGTACTGTATACTACAATCTTCATTACTTTGAAGTCGGTACCAGTCCCAAAAGTTTCAGATAATCTGACATTACTGAACTCACGATTAAATTAGCTGGTACCGACTTCAAAATAATGAAGATTGTAGTATACAGTACAGAAATAGTTGAGATTTAGACGAATTCTGAAAAAGGCACTATTAAAGGGTAAGAGTTATTTAATACTTTTTAGTTCATATTACTATTGTTTTTACCTTCGAAGTCGGTTTTAATTTTTTGTTAAAAATAATTTCGAAATAAAAATACTACGCCCTTTCCCAGGAAAGTCTCCATTACACCGGAATCGTGCCATCGGAGTCTCTGAGGTAACACACATTTTCGCATTTATAATATTAGTATAGATGTGTTGGTATAGGTAAATTTTACTTTTATTTACAAGTTTGCAGAGCTGGATTTACATTTTTATGAGTAGGTATAGGCCACATCAATTTTGCCGCCCCTATGTACGAACTCTGGCGCCATCCTAGGACGCTGTTGCCCGTAGGCTTATACTGCCTATACACAAAGCCGGAGCTGCAAGTTTGTAGTTGCTCAAAGTATTCATGTGTAAACTGTAAACAATTCAAGTCCGACTTTCGCCTTTCTTAGAAGATATACCAACTTGAATGTGGACTAAGATCGTGGTGCTGCTCAGCGATCGGCTGATGATAATGACGACAACGTACTATCAGAGAAGTCAATTCATAGGCAGATGGCCCATGCAATTTGGTCGCGTTATGTCAAACCCAGATTACAGATGACGATGAACATTGAATTGACATAACTCGACCAAGTGACGTAGTAGGTCCGTCGACTGCCAATGAATCAATTTCTTTGATGGTATGTAAGACACCGTACCTTCTGCACCTGGCGCTCATGCTCGATCTTCTGCTGTTCCAGCTCCTCCTCCGGAATCGGGGGTGTCTCATCGCCGCCGGAGGTGTGCTTTGCCCCTAAAACGGAGGAGCAGAGCGTCATCCGCCGGCTTACTCGCACCATCAGCGCCGGCGTGCGATACGTGCTTGACATCATGAGGTCCACGCGAGTAAGTACTACAAGAATGTTTTTGCGTGGCCACATTGTAAAATGGCGGTAGAAATATGCTTCAATGTCATCTAAGAATGCACCATCTAAGAATTGCATGTGGCCGAACCCGCAAAACATCCTCGCACTTCTGCCAGTTATGATATAAATATTTAGTAATCTTCAATTTTTTGTCAATTTTTACGTCGACTACAGAACTTGCAACTTGCAACCCTTATTTAACTGTCGTTTGGTAAAATTAAACATTAACAATTATTATTGATGATATCAAAACACACGAAGCAAAAAGCTGTGAAATATTCATTTGCTTCAATATTATTTGGTTTAGGTCTATAAGACACGACCTTCGAACCTCAGACTGCATCACCATGTCTCAGTGTGACCTAGCCCTCAGCCTTAAAAAATTTTTCAATAGCAACAAAGTGCAATATCACTGTTAATACAGCATATTTAAATATTTCGCTAAGCAAAAAGGCATTTAACACATGGCTATTAAATCCAATGGAGTGAAAGGCCTTAGCATCGCTAAACTAGATTTTCCCCAAGAGACGACGATTTGTTCTGCACAGGGCCTTAATAGGCTTTCCCGCAAATCCAATTAGGTCCTCCACGACATTACTTTATGGGGAGGACGCGCATTGAAATAGGTTAACGAATTTATCTAGCATTTTCAACTTGTTTAGCCTTCAGCCATTATAGCCGCAAAACAAACGCAAAATATAACTTGCGGGTTGCAGCCTGCGGGCCCGCACAGAAAATTCCATTTTCAAAATTTATATTTTTTTATTCGCAAGCACTAATAGTAAAGACATACCGGTCGGTGGATGATAAGAAATCCAAAATTGATGCGCCAGCTTGACAAAACAAACACGAAGAGCGAGACTACCGCATGAAAATCAAACGTAAACTAAAATCACAAGTAGAACGTAAGAATTTATTCATAGAAGTTATTTTCACAGTGGCGTGTGTTCCGTCGGAATTGGCGGCCGGCCAATATTAAATCCCTCGCACATTTACACCGAATCGATAAAAATTATACAATCAAAACAGGCGTTTTGGTAAACCCAGGCGCGGTCTGAGGAGGCCACTGGTCACATGACCCTCCCCCCCAAAAACTAATTAGTAAACTAAAATAACATAATAACGCCAAGTAGACTTCCCAATGTAATATTCTTCCAGTACCGTACAATGTACCAACATTATCTTTATTGAGTACCTACTCCTATCGTGGTAAACGAGGCTTGTATTAATTGAACTAGATATTACCCGTAACTTTTTTGCTCAAAAATTCGGTTAGCGCGCAGAGACGGTACAATAAACAATTTTTCCGGACTAAAACTATCCTACCATGACCTTTCCAGGGACTTACATAAGTACCTAGTGCACAGTTGCGCTGCCACCGAAGCGCATTATATTTTGTTTGTTAGCTTCCACCGAAGGTATAAGAAAATATATTTACCTAACTAGCTTAACCCCAAAAACTCTACCAAATCCGACCGGTAGGTACGTTAACCGTCATATTGGTTTGAAGGGCAAACCTTTTTTGGTCATATCTCTTTATTTTTATGGTACAATTAAACTTACTGTTTGCAGTTAATTCCGTTAATATTTACGGAAATAAGTTAAAGCATAATTTCACTTGTATGACCAATCTCTATTATTATGGAATAAGATAAGCAAATTTGACGACCTCTGTGGCTCAGTTGGTGGGCTGTGGTAGCTCAAGCCGGGGGTCACGGGTTCGAATCCCGCCGACGGAACAAAAAGTTTTCAAAGTTCCTGGAGTCATGGATGTGTATTAAATATGTGTATAATATAATAAAAACCTTAAATATATGTATATTTTTATTTTATTTTATTTTTATTTGCACGGAAAACATACAGTGATAAACATGAATTAAGATTAAAACTGATTAATTTCTATGCACTATTAACATGTTTCCACAATTAGAAATGTATAGTATAAAAGTATTAAAATATATATTTCCGTTGTCTGGTACCTGTAACACAAGTCCATCAGGTACTTACCACGGGGTCAGACTGACGTGGTGTGAAGCGTCCATAGATATTATTATATTTTATTATAAAAAAAAATTTTGAAACAAAGTTGTAAGTACTTAGATTATTAAATTATTTATGAATAAAACCCATATTTGGGAACAGTGCAGAGACAGTCTAGAAGGCACTTTCGATGATATAAAGAGGGCGCTATCCAGCGTTGCCAGATTTTTTTGTGCTAGGTCGGGACTTAGGAACTTTTTGAGTGAATAAAGCGGGATTCTTCCGTCAAAAGCGGGACACAGTAAAAAAACGTATAAAATCAGAAGTTTTCGAATTTTTATCTTTTTATTTAACGTAAATTTACGTTTACATGACAATAGACAGCAAAAGTAGCCATAAAAAAATCCACCCCTCTATCTCCCAAACTCATAGTGCGTAAGCACCTTTCTTTCTCAGTTATCCCCGAAAAGCGGGACTGAGCCTGTCCCGCGCGGGACATTGGAAAAAAATTGGGATGTCCCGCCAAAATCGGGACGTCTGGCAACGCTGGCGCTATCATCGAGATTTCTGCTAAAGAAATATCTGGCATAAAATATTATGTTGAACGTGAATTATACAGCTGTTATGATGAAGAAACCATTGATATGGATTTGGAAGGATCATCGGTAAAAACAAGAGTCCTATAGGATGGTTCTTTTAAAAACAACAAGTCTAGGTACTCATTGTAAAAATTTACAAAATACCCTGCCCGACTAACTAAAAGTTGCAGTCCCACTGCTGCTAAAAAAATATTTTAAGGACAAAGATCTAGCGGCAAATGAAACGTGGATTAGACCAACTGGTAAAGAGCACCAGAGGTGTGCCCAAGCGGTAGAGCGGTATTCCGCGCTACCGCTTGGGCCTATTATTAATATTTAGATTTTAGGCTTATTAGCCTAAAATCTAAATATTGATTTCTGAAAAAAATCCTAAGAATCAAAATCAACCCAATATGGCGGCTAATGGTCAATACATACCGTAACGCGACGCGTAGATGCATAATTTCCAAATTTGTACTGAATTGACAGATTTCGTGAGCGTGAGACGTCTTGCAAATCTGTCAAATCCATACAAATTTAGAAAATATGCATCTACGCGTCGCTTTATGATATTGCGGTCTGAATTGACCCTTACACACCAGTCGGATTTGGTCGAGTTTTTGGATAATACCGTGACAAACTGTGACAAACAAATTTCTGACTATATTGAATGTAATTAAAGTCTAACGCGACTTGGGTAAACAGAATTTTATATTGTCGACAGCTTCAAAGACTTTTATTGAGTTGTGTTACCTACACAACTCAATAAAAGTCATTCCAACTTTAAAAAGATCCCAAATTTGATTTTTAATGAGGTATGATTAATTGCAATTAAAGTCTAACGCGACTTAAGGTAAACAGAATTTTATAATGTTCACAGCTTCAAAGACTTAATTTAAGTGTTTGTAGACCGTAAACAGGTTGTTTACCTCTGTTGTGAGTTGTGTACCTACGTTCCAACTTTAAAATATCCCAAATTCGATTTTTAATGAGAGATCTTAAAAATATTAACTATTTGTGCTGACTTGTATAATTTTTAAACACAAACCATCCTTACGTTAGCAAAATCTATACTTATAAAATTTCATGTCCTGACTGACTGACTGACTGACTAATTCATTATCGCTGAGCAAAAACTGTTAAAGTTACAGCCACGAAATTTGGTGAGTAGGGTTGTTTTATTAAGTAGACACCCACTTAGGAAGGAATTTTGAAAATTTTACCCCCAAGGGGGTGAAATTGGGGTTGAAAGTTTGAATGAAAGTCCGGTTTTTCTTGAGTTAGAAACATGAAATTTTATGTTTGGGCTACTGATTAAAAATGATTGGATATGTGTTTAAGCGTTTTTAGAAATTCTACCCGCAAGGGGGGGAAATAGGGGTTGAAAGTTTAACGGGGTTCGCCGCTTGTCCCCCGCCTCCTCCCCGCGTTCCAAAAAAAAAAGAGGAAAAAGAAGGCCCCTGCAAAGAAGTATCCTCCCTCCGAAAAGGACCGAAAGTGCGATGAAGGGTTTATAAGAGTGGAGAGGAAGAAGAAGAAACCCGTCGTCCGCAACCATCGCGGCACCGCACCCGAAGGACCCGAGCAGCTGTTGCGGCGTGAGACTCCCGCGACGCCGCTGTACGTGTCCAGGCTGCACTGGTCCACGACGGTCGAGCAGGTCGTGGACTACATCAGGAGCAAGACCCACTTCGTCTTGAGGGTAGAGCGCTTGGAGTCCCGCCACAAAGTAAATTTTAGCTCCTTTGTGGTGAGAGTCCCGACGCACCATCTACCGAACTTCGAAAAGGAGGAGTTCTGGCCGATTGGAGTCATCTACAGGAGGTTCCGAGGACGACTTCCGAACACGTCGCGCCCCACGTCGCAGACAATACGTGTTTAGTGCTTTAGTGTTAGTGTTAGTTTTTAGGGTTCCGTACCCAAAGGGTAAAAATGGGACCCTATTACTGAGACTTCGATGTCTGTCCGTCTGTCCGCCTGTCTGTCCGTCTGTCTGTCTGTCTCCAGGCTGTAACTCAAGAACGGTAATAGCTAGAGAGTTGAAACTTTCACAGATCATGTATATCTGTTGCCGCTATAACAACAAACACTAAAAAGAAAATAAAGTTAATATTTAAGGGGGGCTCCCATACAACAAACGTGATTTTTTTGGCCTTTTTTGCTTGTAATCAATAATGGTAGCAGCCACGCACTTGAAATATTCACAAAATTCAAAATTATATTTGTACTTTGATAATTTATACTCAAATAAAACTAAAATAAATACTTATTAATACTCCCATACAAAAAAAAACTCATTTTTTGCCAACTTTCGTTCAATAACGGTACGGAACCCTTCGTGCGCGAGTCCAACTCGTACTTGGCCGATTTTTAGTATGATTGTATGTATGTTAGTCTATAAGGTAAGTAATTTATAATATGGGCCAAGATGCCTGAGTTAAAAAAATAAATAATAGAGCAAAAATAGTAAAAAAAGTGTTTTTTTGTATAGGAGCCCCCCTTAATTATTTTTTTTTATTATTTATTTAAGTATAAATACAGCTAAGTATGTTGTGTGTGAATATTTTAGGTGCTTACCTGTTGACATTATTGATACCGAGCAAAAAATGTTTGAAAAATCAATTTTGTTGTATGGGCCCCTTAAATATTTAATTTATTTTATTTTTAGTAAGTATTTATTGTTATAGCGAAAACAGAAATACATAATCTGTGAAAATTTCAACTCTCTAGCTATTACCGTTCTTGGGTTACAGCCTGGAGAGAAACAGACAGACATAATACGACAACGAGTTCTACCTAGATGTCGCCCGCAACTCCGTTTCCAAAATTCGTTTATCGCGCGGGAACCGAACATTTTTCCGGGATAAAAGTATCTAACATACTAAATTTCAGCAAAATCGGTTCAGCGGTTTGGGCGTGAAGAGGTAACAAACAGACTGACAGGAAGACGGACAGACAGATAAACACACACTTTCATATTTATAATATTAGCGTAGTTGCCTGATACAGGCTAATGCCTACTAGGTGACTTCAATCTTGCGTCTTACCAATATAACTGTTATTTAAGAAATAAAGATTATTATTATTATTAAATATTATGAAGTACATGGATATTATAAATAACTAACGACCCACCCCCACCCGTATTTAAAGTAACAATCCTATTAAAGTCATAATATTAATAATTAAACTCATAGGTCCATAATCTGACAAGACTTAACAGCGGCTGCTCACTTGCTCAGTTCAAGCAGCCAGCAAAAAAAAATAATATGGGAAGATATTAGAAGGATTGGGGGGTATTTATTAAATTTTCATAATAAGTCATATTATTTTGTTTTACGTCATTGTAATCTAGTGTTAGTAATAATTATTATTCGTCGTTGATTTAGGGTTGGCGATCTGAGATCGATTAATCGCAAAATCGATCTTTTGGAGCAAAAAAATCGATCTTTTTAATCGATCCAACGCATTGAATCGATCTCGTGAATCGATCTTAGACACCCTAAAATCGAGTTCCGATTTTTCTGTTTGAAGGCCCGTATTACAAGAGTGAGCTGTATGTTTAGTATCCTTCGCCTCACTTCTCATCAATAAAAAAATCAAAGGTGACTGACTGACATGGTGATCTATCAACGCACAGCCCAAACCACTGGACGGATCGGGCTGAAATTCGGCATGCAGGTAGATGATAATATGACGCCGGCATCCGCTAAGAAAGTACTCCAGGCTGTATGTATCTCAAGGACCGCTATAGATAGACTTCTGAATACTCTAATTATTAACTTTATGAGTAGGACGCACCCCAATAGTCTTCAGACTTTTTTTAATTCAAGTATTGTCTACGGTTTGGACTTAATATTTTTTGTTTGTAGAACTCAAGACAGCGTAGCCCGAGTCCTCCTATCCATGCTTGGTCCTCTGAAGATTCTTATCTAAGCAGGCTGAGGATAAGGGACCGACCACCACCGTCCAGCGAACCAATACGATACCAGACTCCCATGAAACGCCCACCAAGGAAGGGCTCAGTAAGTAACTGTGAACTTTCTTGTTTGATTTCTAGTTTTTACGTTGTTTTTTTTTTAATTTAATAAGACACAACTCTGAGAAAAAAAATGGGACCTTGGAATAGCAACTTCATTGCATAGTTAGAACCCTTAAATAAAGATTTAAAAAAACTTCATTGCATAAAAACTAATAAAAATTTGGACTCCAAGACTAGGACCACCTGGGTCTAACAAAACTAAGGGTGGGTTGCACCAGAGGCGTGGTTAAAGTTAAAGTTAAGGTTAAAGTTATGGTTATAGTTAAATATGGCGTCCTTTATAGTCTGTCAAGAAAGTCATGACAGGTGGGAAAAATTTCTAAACGTAATTCTAATTACGCTTAAAAGGTGCATTTTTTTCTTTGTATTTTCACAGAGATCTCTTATTCACCTTGTACATTTTTATCTGGAAATAATAAAGTTCTCATATTTTTTATTTCATTTAAAAATTTTCCCGCCTGTCATGACTCATGACTTTCTTGACAGACTAATTTAACTTTAATCTATCTTTAACCTTAACTTTGTCTGGAGAAATTCACAGATGTCTGTTGCGTTTTTTTTCTTATTCAAGCTACAGGTAACGGGATTGACAGTATAAAAAATATTATCCGTAAAAATCGCCAGGAAAAAATATATAAGACTGTAAAACACAGTAAATTTTCAAGAAAAATTTAGATATACGTATGAGCGGTTATGGTATATATTATTAAATATGGCGTCCACGGACGCCATATTTAACTTTAACCAAATATTTGACATTTTGCACTATTTATAGTTAACGTTATAGTTAAAGTTACAGTTATAGTTAAAGTAAGTTGGTGCAACCCACCCTAAGTGATAATAATTTAGGGTACAGTGTATTAGAGAGTTCACTGTGAAAGTAGCAGCGTTGAAAGACATTTTTTTCACTTTTGTAGGGGGAAACTAATGACGCGCGGGCGTCAAAAAAAATTGCTCTTACAGTGTTGCCACTTTTACAGTGAACTCTATAATATAAGGGACACATACGCACCCTAAAGTATTATCACTTAGTTTTGTTACACCCTGTATAATCAGGGAGATCGAAGCGGGCCCTAGTATATCCCACAATGTTAATTTATACGCTTTACGGAAAAGCTATCACGCCTATATTAATTGATTTGTGCTTTATCTAGTAATTTTTATTTATTACGTAGCTATGCCAGTCAAGTGAGTCAAGGTTTTTTATATAAGGAGTGCCTCCGCTGCCGGCGCCTTTTGCCGAAATGGCTGCCGGCGTCGTTTTCCGAAGTTTGCCGTTGTCAAATTACATATTAATAATGATCAAAAACATCAGTCTTGAGCTAAAGGACTATGAAATGTACAAAATATAATAAGGTCATAATGGATGTATATTTTAATGGTGGTGATGATGATGTTGATAAATGTGATCTGCATAGTAGCATTTTTAAATATGAGTACCTTTGCTTCTTTAAACAACGCTGAAACTCTGAACTGAAAAAACTGAACAGAACTTCAGACTCCTTAATCCTTATACATGTTAGAGACATGTATAAGGATTAAGGAGTCTGAAGTTCTGTTCAGTACCTTCGGAAGTATACCACGAAGTTTATAACTGTGGTGCAAAATCTTACTTTTTGGTAGCTGAAAAAAGGTAGCTAAGGTAAAGTTAAGGTAGATGAAAATGTATCACAAAAAACTAAAATATCCATAGCCGAACATAATATTTGACGACCTCTGTGGCTCAGTGGTGAGCGCGTTGGTAGCTCAAGCCGAGGGTCGCGGGTTCGAATCCCGCCGACGCGACGGAACAAAAAGTTTTCAATGTTCCCGGGTCTGGATGTGTATTAAATATGTGTATGATATAGTAAAAATCTTAAATATATATAAAGTATAAAAGTATTAAATATATTTCCGTTGTCTGGTACCTGTAACACAAGTCCTTTAGGTACTTAGCACGGGGCCAGACTGACGTGGTGTGAAGCGTCCATAGATATTATTATTAATATTATTATTAATATAACCTTCACCTTTGGAAGTCGGTTAAGAAGTCGAATATTTGAGATTATAATTATTTCTTTTTAAAGTTTGTGTATCGGCACTGGAACCTAGTGTTTTACGCATTATCACCGGTTCCCATTTTGAGTGCCAGCGCCGGCAGCTGTTGTTTTAAATCTCGGCTGCCGGCAGTATACTTACCGCCAGTTCCCATTACTGATATTTTTGGGAGCCGGCGCCGGCAGCGAGGCACTCCCTTTTTATAATTTAAGTACCTAGATGTGTTATTAGTTATTACTTATTACCAGTCAGTCAAGGTGTGACGACGCGAGCCCTCACAAAGCTCGGCTTTTAGCTAGTAAAATTATTACAATAATATAGTTCCATAAAAGATTAATAGAATAAGCTAAGCGCGCACGTTACGTTTCACTAGGCACCACAAACACAATGTCGGCGCCCGGCGACAGGGCCCCCGTAAGTGCTACTGGCGCCTGTGTGCAAAAAAAGGATTTTGGCGCCCCTTTAGGCAATTTTTTTGGGTCCTTGGTTTTGGTGCCCCTAAAGATGGCGATTTGGCGCCCCTAGAAGAGGATGGCGCCCGTGTGCATTGCACATAATATGGTAGCGGAGGCCCTGCCCGGCGGTTGTATAAAAAAACTTAAAAAAATATTGTTTTTCACGCCTGTTTTACTTTAGCTTTGTTGAGTTTGTTCCAATGACAGTTTTACTTTAGCTTTGTAGAGTTTATTTCATTGCCCAATTCTACGCAAAAAAAATAACCATTGTCTATGGTTGACGCCTTTGACGCTAGTTGATTAATTTTGTTAGATTTTATAGTTGATAGACATCAAAACTTGATGTTTTAATGGTGAAATGTAATTTATTTTATAATTGTAATTAGTAATGTTAAAAGCATCACTGCAATGAAAGCCTATGGCGTACATTGCATCCGCCGATGATCGTATAAAAGCGTCTATTAGCGATTACATGTGCCTGAAAGTAATGTCAGAACAAGAGGTACTTTATGTACGTTCGATTGTTCATGTTTTGACAATGTAATACCGATTGAATTTAAACTAAAATTTCCGTCGTATAAAGGAGTGCGTGTGTGTAACTAAGAGCCGTAGGAAAATCAATTGTAATGTTGCGAACGAGTGCGGAGTTGGTTAGCTAGTTTGACAGCCGGCTGGCTTGTCATAAGTGACTTACAGATTGGCTCCCCATAAAAATGAACAGTCGCAATAGTGTAAATGAAACGAATTTGGTGAATTTCTCGGCTGAACTTTCCTCACTGAACCAACTGGACGCGAAAGATAGATTGCTGAGTTTTCCCTTTGACCACATATACGCGTGCCATTCACAAAGCTCTGATAGGAGACAGCCTCTGCAGCTCGACAAGGAGGTGGAGGTGTCGGCACATTGTGTTGTGGGAGAGGAGAAGAGCATCGCCACTGCCACCGAGATCACGCAGCTGTCTGAGCAGCTCTGTGCTGCACAGAACCACAATAAAAAACTAAAGGATCTTTTAATTTATCACTTAGATCTCATCCAACAACAAAACGATCTTATCACTAAAAGAGAGAAATTGTATCAAGCTTTAAAACAGGAGAATGATAATGTAAGTTTGCTTATGTTTTTAGTTTCTTTGTAGTTTTTTATTTCATTACTTACACAAAATATTATTTTAGTATCTAAACAAACTTCATTGTTTTGTTTTCATCGGGATGTCAAATTGAAACTTGGCTAACTAAACTACTGTGCACTGCATTTTCTTAAATCATGATAAAATGTTGGTATTATAATATTATGTTTTTTATATAAATTTTAAGCTTTATAATATAAGTTGCAAGTAGCAATTATAATTACTTACTTATGGTATGGCTGATTTTGAGCGACTTAATACTTCGATCGGAAGTTCTAGGAATTCCCATTGTATTCTTTTGTTGTCGCGATCACCGGTGCTCGCGCGGGGCCTGAAGGATTAAGTGAAAATATACAAACATTTTTATAATTTAGTTTGTGAAAACACTGAAGATTTGATAATAGTGGTAATGTTTGTTAGGTATATTTATTTTTATAAATTGCCACAGTAGTTATTTAAAATTTTGATTAGGTATATAATTGCTATTTTTTAAAACGAAGAAAATTTAAACTTGCTTAATATTTAAGTTTAGTTTATTACTATAATTAAAATTCCAAAACATAATGCTACTGCGCCTAACTGCAACTGCAACATAACAATACAACATATTGATTGTTTTTATTTTGAAGTGTGTAGTTTTAAATTAATTCATAAAATTTTAATTTTAAAAATGATTGGTATTTAAAAATGGTTATATTTACTGCTGTTGTTTGTGTGTGATAAAATTTATTATAATCGAAGAACTTTTAAATTATTTGCAAATGCAACATTATGTTTTTTGCTATGCAGTAATAATCGTGTTACAATAAAAATATTAAACTGATGATTGAAATTGGCCATGCTGTTATGGTTATGTTGGTAAAATTTAAAAAGACTTGACATAACTTCAAAAAGAAAATCTTGTACTTGGTGCCAAAATATTTTTGCTGTGCTTTAGGAATTTTTAATAATTTTGAATAATCTGGTTTCCTGACCTGCATATTACATTGTTTAAAATACAAATCCACCACCAATTTATATCATTCAAGACACATAACTACAAATTGTTACCCATCAATCCCCAAGTGGCACCCGGCTGTCGCATAACAATTGAAAATCTACTGTGTCTGTGATTCCCACTGAAGAGGTATTACAAGTGAAACGTAACTGAAAATCTATGGAATTTAAGGTGTTACTATACATGTCCTGCCAGCGACCAGCTAGCTAGTGTGTCCTTTTTTTGTACTAAAATACTACTTGTCTTAATTAAGACTGTGATAATTTGATGTTCTGTAACAAGATATTATAATGTATGAAAATTATAGATTGCTAAGCACTCTTAGTGAAATAGTAGGCAATAATAAAATGCTCAGCTGTTGTTGATGTTGCAAATGCGAATGATCTTTATTGATTGATTTCATTGTGCTGATAATATATGAGATAGAAAAAAAACTTTATAAGTATACGAGCTTTTGCCCGCGACTTTGCTCGCGTTAAGAAGTATTTTTATATACAAACTTTCATCCCCTATTTTAACCCCTTGGGGTTGGAATTTATCAAAATCCTTTCTTAGCGGATGCCTACGTCATAACATCTACCTGCGTGCCAAATTTCAGCCCGATCCGTTCAGTAGTTTGGGCTGTGCGTTGATAGATCACCATGTCAGTCAGTCACCTTTGAGTTTTATATATATAGATAAGATAAACTATATAAAACACTAACATTAAAACTTAAATTTTAATTTGTGGTCTAATGTGACAAAATTATAACTAAATAAACTTGTTTACATTTAATTTCAATGATTTCTATTAAGCTTTTAATTAATCATTGAACACAGTATTTATTATTGTAACAATTTTATTTATTAGCTAGTTTTGTTATTATAATAATAATAATATTGTATTTATCATTATGTAAGCAGTAAGTTTAAAACCTCGATCGCGGATTCTTGGAAATCTTTTGTTCTCGCGGTCACATGCGACCGCTTGGGAACGAAGGCGTTAAGAAGTTTCGTAACTATACCAAAAATATTTTTTAGGAAATAAAAAAGGTAAAAATTAATTGGAAAAAATCAATACAGCCAGCCATTAAACAGCTTGTTAAAATGTAGCTTTGAATTCAGATAAGAAGTTGAATGTTTAGTCTTTAGTGGCAGATCTTAGTCGAGAATTTTGCTGACAAAACTCCATAGTCACTCCATAAAGGGAGAGAACATATTTTACTGCGCCTGTGCCACAAAGAAACAAATTTTAGATCACAGCCCTCCAATTTTTAAATAATATCAGTTCATAATGTTCACATTAACCTTAAATTATTTCAGCTAAAAGCGAAACTGATTCGCATGGACAGACGGATTGGTTTAAGCCAGCGCCACACTGTCAACCCTCTGCCACCGCCGACTTCAACTGTAACCTCAGCGACTATTGTGAAGAACGAACCGGGAACATCTCAGGTTAGCATCTTGTATTGAAAAGTCAAACCATAATATAAATAAAACACAATAGGGTAGTTTCTGTCTGAAGATATCAATCAAAGACATATTTTTGTGACAATCTTTATGCGCATAAAGATTGTCACAAAAATATGTCTTTGATGTATTGTGCTGCTATTATAACTAAAATCACACTATAATCTGTGCGACTCGACTTGCGGAGGCTAGTGAGAATAAATAGTTTATTTTTAGGACTAGTTTTATTATCACTTTGTATTGTGATTTATATCTTTTTTCTCACTGAGATATACTTTGCAGGTTCTGCTAAACAGTTTCACTGAGCTACTGTTGCCCGATAAGGGAGGATCTTTCCTTTTCGACAAGAACAAGCCGTTTACGCAGGAGACGTTCGGCATCGCTCGCACAAGCTGTAATCAAGGTAAAAAATATTGTATTATTTACCCGACTGTCCCAGAAAGGGCTATGTTTTTATTTCAGTTCATCCCGACATAATTATTATAGTCCCTGTTATAAATAGAAATAAAATGATCCAAAAATGAGTTTACAGGAACCGTACATTTTTTACAGTACCGTTTGTCGCGTCAGTAGATCTATTAGGTGCTTTTTTGCAGCTTGCGGCGTCGGTGCGATGTACGTACCTTTTATTTATTTGCGGTGAGTAATTTTTTTGGTTGTTTTTTTAGAGACCTTCTCCCCAAAAGACATTGTGGTGCCACCAGTGACAGATCCAACTGTGAAGTCCGAATACAAGATGTTGGAGAACAAGCGTTCTATAAAGAAAGAGGTGAAGTCCGAAAGAAGCTCGGAAGCACTTTACACTGTGACATCTAATAGGTATTTTTTCATGTTTTTTATCATATCTTTTGTGATTATGTTTTGCAATGTGACGCAATTTCAAAAGTAATGTAAATTTATAGTTTATTTTATTGGCATTAGCTAATTTATTTAAAAAATATCTAAATATCGTCTCTTCTATGATCTATCTAAAACTTATAGTGATCATTGTAGTCAGGTGGTGTCCAAGTACCATCAGAGAAAATACTTCATAAGCAGATGGCAGACCAACTTTGTTTCGCAGAGTTATGTTAAGTCAGTGTTAGTTGCGATCTGCAGGCTGGGCTTGACATAGCCCGACCAAATACGGTAGGTCCATCTGCCTATGGATTAACATCTCCATCGTGGGTATCGCAGACAAAATAGATTTTCAATTGTTATGCGGCAGTCGGCTGCCACTTGGGGATTGATGGGTTAACGTCTCTGAAAATACTGTTGCAGCTTAGCTATTCAACAATGCCCTTTCGTGCCCTCTAACTCGCACTTGACGGTTTTTTTAACTTTTTTTTTATTTACAGTGGCAATCCAGTGATCCAAAGAATACAGAGGAACAGGCGGCGGACGTCGTCTGGTATCGGCAGCCTTGGCCGCCTGAGCCGCACGCCCAAAACTGAGATTCCTGAGACTGTTACATGTAAGATCTTCTATCTAAGTGTCTAAACACACCATGCCGAAGTTCTGCGGCGGAAGTTCGGCATGATTACGTCAGCAATGTCAAACGCATACAAATAACGCGACGTAATTTGGGCATGGTGTGTCATCGGTAATTTAAAATACATTGCAGGCGTAATCATGCCGAACTTCCGCCGCGGAACTTCGGCATGGTGTGTTTAGACACTAATACTTCTTGTTGTTACCTCCCCCCGCGGACTCGGTACGGTTAACATCGTCTGACGTGCGCTCCGGGAATTAAATTTGTTTTCGGTGGTTAAATCGTTAATTGCGTGCTGAGTGTGTGTAAAAAGCTAGGTAACGGTGTAATCTACGTTTACTGTAAGTTTTTGATCACATTTGCCCGTATTTTATTGGATTTAACTCGGTAAGTAATTCCCTTTGTTCATTTTTAACAGTAAGAAATTGTAGGTAGGTAGGTGTAGGTAGGTGTAGTCCGCGAAGCGTCCTCGTACTTGGGAAAAATTAACGAATTCGCTAACGACACTGTCTCGAGGCGCAATAACTTTGCCAATAAATCCGATATATTCATACACCGGCCTCAGATTTACCAACTTCGGAGGAGTTTAGTAAAATAGTAAACCTTTTGCCTATAAAAAAATCTACGGGCGAGGATAAAATATCGAATATTATGATAAAACAAGCGTGCTTAGCGGCCAATTTATCGATTCTACATGTTTACAACAGATGCATCGCAGAAGGTATATTTCCAAAAATTTGGCGCACCGGTTGCTTAAAGTTAATACCTAAAGCGGGAAACAAACCTCCAGACGACCCAAAATCTTACCGTCCGATAACGTTACTGCCTTGCTTAGGTAAATTACTAGAACGTCTCATCGTACCTCGCCTGCTACCCGGTGGCCCTAAATTTCATAGTCATCAGTTCGGTTTCACCGCCGGGAAATCGACTGTTGACGCGGCTATGGAAGTTAGAAAAATGGTAAATCTTTCGGAATCGAAATACGTGGTCGCCATTTCATTAGATATCTCCGGCGCGTTCGATCATGCTTGGTGGCCGATATTATTATTAAAACTAAAAAATCGAGGTTGCTACTCTAATATTTATGCCATAATACGTTCTTACTTTTTTAATGGTCAAACTAAGCTTCGACTTGGCCATTGTACACACGCTAAAAATTTAACTTGCGGCTGCCCTCGGGGCTCTGTTATCTCGCCAAAACTATGGAATTTCGGATTTGATGATTTATTAAGTCTTCCCCTACCACCGCTGTGGGTACTAGTTGGCTACGCCGATGACGGTTCCGAAATTGAATCTAAAGCCAATGATAGTCTTAATTTAATATCGAGCTGGGGTAAACGTAATCGCCTGAAATTCGCCGCGCATAAAACTTAACAAATTCTTTTAAAAGGTTCCCTTATATCTTCCCCTAGCATTAAACTTGATAATATTAACGTTAAACGCAAACAGTCACTCTGTTATATTGGTTTTTACTTGGAAAATAAGTTTACATTTTTAGAACATATAATTCAAACCAGTGAGAAAGCGAAGCGCAATTTTTACTCCTTTACCAAAATATCTACGTCGACATGGGGCCTCTCTTTAAAAACCCTAAAATTAATTTACACCGCCACTTACCTAGGCAGCATTTGCTACGGGGCCCCCGTGTGGGCCGACAGAGCAACAATCGGCGCGGCTCGTTGCAAGTTGCTACAAAGCCAACGTCTTGCTCTTATATTCTCCATGCAAAGCTTACAGGACCACAAGCACCGAAACCTTGCCTGTGTTAGCCGGAGTTTTACCCGTTGACCTTGAGATTCAGCGTCGTGCGACAATGTATTATCATAACAAAAACATTGACAACCCGTTCTTTTTAAGCGCTCGCGATAAAATTAAAATAGCAAGATTGTTTGAACCTTTAGAAAACTCTGTGCAAAGCCCAATCTCCGAATGGCAGTCGCGATGGGACTGTTCCACCAAAGGGCGTCATCTTTATAATTTTTTCCCTAATATTCGTGAGCGGCTAGCCCAACATTGGATGGATATTGATCACTGCGTTTCTCAATTCCTGACCGGTCATGGAAATTTTAAGGCCAAACTTTACGGATTTAAACTAGTAGCTTCACCCATGTGCGAGTGCTCGACCGAAGGCAACATGTTTGAACAAACCGCTCATCATGTTCTCTGGGAGTGCAGTCACTGGCAGGACGAAAGAACTACTATGCTGAACAACCTATTCTGTACATCTGGAGTAGCATACTAAGGTGATCTCGTGGACAGCGCTAGGAACTTCCGTGCCTTCAAGCGTTTTTGTCACAATTATTATTGGCAACAGTCAAACACAATAAAATCCAATATTAACTTAGCTTAAGCTTAGGAGTCACAATTATTAACCTTATTTCCGTGGTGCTCCCCCTTAAGTTCTTTGACTTTCGGTCATTGCAACTTTGTGCTGTCTCCCGCTTTTATGGGGAGGGAATTTGGAATCTTCCTACTCCTATTTTCTTCTGATTAATTTCGTTGCGGGTCCCAAGACAGATTTAGCATATCCCTTGGGCTCCCTGAGATCATATCAAAGGGTTTTCGTGGTTGGATACCGCTGTCGATACTGGCGACACAGGAGATACAGTGGTGGGTATGTGTGGTGGGCCAAAGCCCGTTAAAAAAAAATACTTCTTGTGTCACAGTGTCTGTGCGCGAACTCCTCCAAAACGGCTCAACTGATTTTAATTAAATTTTGTATGTAAGTACATTTGTTAGGCCTGAGAATAGGTTTTTATCTACTTTTTATATTGATACTTACTAGAAATAATTTATATGGCCAAACCATGTTTGCCGGGTCAGCTAGTATTATTAAATTAATTCATAATTGTTAACTAGCATTATCTATACTAATCAAATGCAATAGTGTGTCTGTCTGTTACCTTGCCGCAACAATGATGTAGAAAAAAATTGTAACGGAGATCATTTTGATCCCGGGAAATAAAATAGGATATTTTTAATGCGTTACAATGTACAGAAAACCCAATGATAAATAAAATTTGGTGCAACTTGGTGCGGTTAATATCTGGTTGGATTTCTAAATCAATATCATAACAAACAAAACTGAAAATCGAAATAAGGAATTACACTCCAAATGTATTATGTTATGTGTCGTAAGTTTCTGCTATCCTTCATAGTTTTTAAATTGTTTCAGCTAAAACTATAGACCAGGACCAAAGCTTTGACGGTGGTTTTAGTGTGAACAAGAAGTCTAAAACCATCACATACGGCAAATCTCGGAGCTCGTCTTTAGCGAAGCGGGTGACACAATACACTGGCTCCCTCTCAGACAGGCTACGGCTCATTGACACTACACCGACTGGAGATGACCCTTATCAACTGGGTGAGGCCGACATGAGAGAACAGTCCCCCATCCCAAAGCTGATGCTGCAGAAAACCAATCACGGACGCATGAAGATCTGCAGTGACACTGATGGCAAGAAAGTCTATGATGCACCAGAACCAAAGAAGAGATTTGTATCACCATACGACCAGATTAAAAAGGAACCGGAGGACAGCAAGACGGTTATCATAACTGAGCCTGATTTGGATCTGGTGAAAACTGAACCAGAAATCGACTGGCGAATTTACAATAATAAACAAGAGGATTCTTCGAGTTTGTGCGATTTCTCGTGCAGTGAGTCTACGAGTAATCTAGCATCGATGTTACCTTCCTTCGATGCGAATGAGTTTCAAGAGCTGTTTGGTGACACAGCATTGACATTGGATAACTTGAATGATCTGGAAATGGAGCCAACTGAGAAAGTTACTCCAGAAAAAACAAAGAAGCGAGGGGCTCGCACTACCAGTCTTGTCAACCCGGGGGAAGTAAGTATCACCTGTTTCACAATTCTTAATTGAAACATCTACTATTCTTAAATGCCTACCCTTTACTATGAGTATGGCTAGATGCATTATGTGTGTTATGTGTAGTGCATTATAAGCCTCGTCAACAATTTGAATTTAAAAAAATACTCTTTTATTTATATGAATAACAAACAAATGTGATATTTAATTAATCAACTTTTTTGTCTAAAGATTAGGAAATCTTTGTAGAGAATTCTTGTTGGCGGAGGACTATAAGTCATGATTTTCTAATATTATCTGAGATTACCTAAACCACTGAACTTTCAGGGTGAAGGTGCAAAAGGCAAACGCGGTTCAGAGAGTCGACGGGGGCGCAAGCGAGCGTATTCTGCGACCGGCGCGAAGACTCCTAAAGCGCCGCCCAAACCCAAGACTACTAAGGGAAAAAGTAATTAACCCTATTCATTCATACACTACTGCTTGTTTTAACCACACACACACACACACATAATAGTATTTAAAAAAGACAAAACCGACTTCAAAATTGTACCATGGAGGAAATTGATTCCTAGGCAGTTGACGTACCTACTGTGGTCGGCTTATGTCAATTCAATGTTAGCTGTGATCCGTCGGATGGGTTAGACTTAACGCGATTGTTAAATATATTCTTGTAATTATTCTTACACATTTAGTTATACTGGCGACAATTAATTAAAGTCATAGCATTATTCAAGGACACATTTTGATGAAATTTGCAGTGTTCCCTAAGTTGAACAATTCCTAGTACAACAAAAAAAGAGTATCGGACTTGTAGTTCCAGAGATATGTGAATACAAACAGAAAAACATACATGATACATTCATACATACACTTTTGAAATTTGGCCAATTTGTTCAGACGCTGATCTAGACTAACATATATTATGAAAACTGGACAATTCTGGAAATATTACATACATACGGGTCGAATTGATAACCTCCTTTTCTTGAAGTCGGTTAAAATAATAGGTTGGAAACTAATTAATTGCGGATTTTACACATAGATGGATTCAATTGAATTTTTAGGTTTGCAGACATGGTCCAAATGTAAAACACATTTTGTTAGGCATCCATTACAAGCTCTTGCAAGCGACAGTCAATTTCGTCAATCATGAATTATGTTTGACTGATTGTGATTGATGGACTTACGAATGGTATTAGACGGTCACTCAATTCTCTTCAGTTTTATGTCAGTCAAAGCCAAAATTTTCAAAGGTATACGTTTATAATTTTTTCCAATTTTGTCAGATGTGACAACACTCACTCAAAATTCATGACTGATGGTTGCATGAAGCAAAAATCAAAATATCCAGATTTTCGTCAATCAGCTTCATGCAACCGTCTGTCACGCTCACGGTAGGTTATGCATCCGTCACAGCCATGACTGTGGTAAAACTGACAGCAAAACCTACCGTGAAATGGATGCCTTATGTATCAAAATATGTAGACAATATACATATTGTGATAGTTGGTAATTCAGCTGTCAATCAGTAAAAAAAGTTTTTTGATCGGTTGCGTAGTTTTAGTTGAAAAATGGAAAATCAAAAGGAACATTTTCATCCTATTTCAATAGTGATAAATGATAATGATATCAAATCGTACCTGATTTTTTGCTACTATAAACCAGAAGTTTTATGAACGTGGCCTTATGATGCTGCCTGAAAGATGGCAAAAGGTCATTGATCAAAATGGTCAATACATTACAGAATAAAGTTATTTAGCTCCAAGAAAAAAATGTCTTTGATAAAAAAATCCGCAATTACTTAGTTTCCAACCCAATATATTATAATATATTTATATAGCATTATTTATATTTTTTACTGCTTTATTTAATCCACACGGTACATTTATATCCACACTAGATGATGCCTGCAACTTTGTTGCCAAAATTCGTTTATGCTGGAAACATAAATTTTACCGGGGCAAAAAGTATCCTTTTTACTTAAAAGTATCCCGGGACTCAAAGTATCTCCATGCCAAATTTCAGCAAAATCGGTTCAGTGGTTTGAGCGTGAAGAAGTAACAGACAGACAGACAGACACACTTTCGCTTTTATAATATTAGTATGGATTTACTGCCTTTTTAAATCAACATGGGACATTGAGGGCATATTTGAATCCATATAAATTTAATGTTTTGTTTAATTTTTAACATTATATTTACTACTTAATTATATTTTCCATATGTATGTAGTATAAATACCATGCTACCAATTTAAATACTGTTATTTATGACACTGAATGCCAGGCTTTTAAGAGGGCGAATAAAGCAAAAATCAAATATCGTCCTTTTCTCTTCACACTTCATATTATGCCAGGTGAAAAAGGACGACGCGGAATCAGCGCCAAGTTAGTTTTTTTCTTAATATCTTGATAAATAAACAAATATTTTTAAAATCCGCTAGTACAGTCCCTTGGTAATATAATTTTATAATATTTCTTGAAATATTGACACAGTTGAATGCAACATTTTGAAAAGAAATTAATTGATATTCGTGAATGTATTTTTGTAATTTTTTCTATCGAGAAAAATGTAGTATGTATGTTTAAAAAATGAAACAATTCGTAGCCTATTGTTAAGTATAAAAATGAATTATAAGATCACATATATTTTGCTTTAGTCGCCCCTTTAAGGTGACGCAGCGTTAAAGTAAGAAACCGTGTTGGATATGTTTTAGATTGCTTGTTTTCTATGAGAGGCCGGCCCGGCCTCTCATAGAAAACAAGCAATGGAACAGCAAAAATTGGAAAGGGCGTAAGCGGCAAAATGGTTTTTGTCGCATAATTTAAAAACCATAAATACATTTCATATAAGCTATGCACAAATTAAAGTGCATGCTTGAACCAATTTATGTACAAATTTTGGAACCTTAAATCACTCTCCTCTGTTGGAAAAATAGGAATCCCTTTTTTTACAGAGGTCTTTTCGATTGATTATTCTGTGCTATAAAAGTTGTCCAATCGTGTTATGCTATGGGCAATTCAAAGACAAAGACATGATGAATACTGACAATGAACTTCAATTTCTTAGCTTTAGTCATTGCTGAGAAAAATCGGCATCGCTACAGCCAAATTATCAAGGCGTCGCCTTAAGGTGAATGCAGATCTAGCTGCCTAGCCGCAATATTTCTTTAGGGTCAGTGTATCTGACCCTCGCACGATGGGATTTATTGCACTATCAATAGTGCAATAAATCGGCCAAGTGCGAGTCGGACTCAGTCAGACAGTCAGTCGGACAGTTATAGAGCGAAAGTAGGCAAAAAATTGTGTTATTTTGTATGGGAGCCCTTTCATCATCATGTCGTTTTTTTATATTCCCTCACCTTACAAACCTTCCCTGGAATTCAACGAACATTAGCCAAATCCGTTCAGCCCTTTTCGAGTTTTGCGAGACTAACAATTTTTTTTTCTATTTATACAGATTAAAGCACAATCATAATAATTAAGGTACGCACTTGAAATATTCACAAAATGTGAGTATTTCAAGTGCGTACCTTTTGCCATTATTGATTACGAACAAAAAAACGTCAAGTAGTCACATTTGTTATATGGGAGCCCCCTTAAATATAAATTTTATTTTGTTTTTAATATTTGTTATTAAAGCGCCAACAGAAATACACAATCTGTGAAAAATTAGAAAGTTCAGATGTCTAGATATTCTTGAGATACTTTGATCGAGCCGGGAGACAGACAGATAGACAGACATCGAAGTCTCAGTAATAGGGTCCCGTTTTTAACTTTTTTAACGGAACCCTAAAAGCAATAATAACAAATTAAAATGTCAAAATGTACACTACTTGTCATTTTAATGCCCTCGCGTCATGCCCCGTTTCATCTCTTTTTAGTGAATACTGACACATTCGCTGGTTCGCTTGGACCGCACCGAAGAAGTTGGTTAGGATTTAAGGTGTGATAGATTATATAGAACCTCATGAATATAAGGTTAAACGAATATAAGCCGAAATGCTTATATACCATATAAGCGTTTCGGCTTGAATCTGCGTTTACTTCACGTAAATATTTACGCTTAGATAAAAATTCTTTAAAATTATCGCCAAATACTCTTATGACTTGTGTTTTTTTGGACAAATTTTCAGGGGTAGAATATGAACTATTTTATTGAATGATTGATGGATTTATCAATAAATCAAAAGTTTTAGCTCATACATAATAAGATTGCGTCACCATACTGCATTTTTAATTTATTGATAAGTCCAAGTTCCAACCATCATTAAATAAAATAGTTTATTGTTTACCCCTGAAAATTTGACTATAAACATAGAGGATTTGGCAAGCGCAACGACGCTATGCTGTTATGAATGCGAATGTATATAATATAATTAATAATTATTATTAATAGTATGATATAGTATGAAGAGATGTTACAAATGTGAAGCAACAGTTGTAGGTCCAATAGGATACGATTCTGAGGCGAATTTAGGATTATTTCTCTCTCATTGTTATGGTTCGTTGTTAAATGGCCCTCACTCGTTAGGGCACCGCGGTGGCGCCAGGCGCTGATTGCCCGGCCGGCGTCAAATTGGTGGCCACACCAAGCTGACACAAGGTGAGCAACTGTACAACCCCACAACGATCCTCTGGCGTGTAGCCGTCACATATCCCGCGTCCCACTTAGCGTTAAAAACGATCAAAATGCCTTTGAGCGTTTTGATCGTTTTTAACGTTAAGTAGAACTCGGGGATAAAGTGTCAACTTGCAAAAAACATGGCTAGTTTGTTACTTTATAACAAAATTTTAAATTATTATTATTGCTAGTTACAAGTTCCCCATCTTGTAAAATGTAACATCAAACACATACTTTTCGCTTACAAGTGTTACATCTTGTAAAATGTCACAAATATGCTTTTTAAAATGATCGTTGGTAACAAGTGTACCATCTTGTATCTCTCATCTCTAGATACTTTTGATTTGTCGCTGGTTACAAGTTTGCCATCTTGTAAGATTTTAAACACTTGAATTATCGTTGATTACAAGTGTGCCATATTGTGAAATGACACTTATGACGTTTTGTTTTTTCGCTGGTTACAAGTCATCTAGTAAATTGTTAATTTAAAGAGAGTTTGACTTTAATTCAATTCTTTAAAGTAAGTTTTTTTTATTTTGTTGATCTGTGTCATCATCGTTACATGTATGCCATCTTGTGAAATGTCGCCTAAAATACTTTTTATTTTTCGCTGCTTTGTAGTTGCAATATTGACAAATGACACTTAAGCGACTTTTGATCATAGCTGATGTTACAATGTCGCCTCCACAGCCTATGTCCTCTGGACACTATCGCCCCATTGCCACAAGATCGTTGTAGGATTGTATATTTTGTTGTGTCACTGGTACCCCTATGAGTGAGGGCCTTTATTTTTATATAGCGTAAATTTTGGAACAGTAAGTACAAATTATATTGGTAAAATTTTAATGGATTATGTTACTGTCGAAAATGGTCATTGTAATTTTAAGTTTCAGTTGAGTATATATTAGTATACATGCTGTTTAATTTTTCCTTCCTATGTGTGTTCGACAGAGATGGACTATACGACTGATATTACTATCTCCTTCTAAATTTCATGCTTTTTCTGGGTATGATATAAAGACCTCTCCACACGTTGGGTCATGGTGGACAATCACTGTCTGCTGTTATTATACTCCAATGGCGCCGAAAATTAGTAAATTAATTTTCCTAACCCCCCTACCTCCCCTATTCTCACGCGAGATTTTCAAAATCGCTTGGCCTGGCTTTAAACGTATTGATTTTTGAACTTCCATTTGTTCTACGACCTTCATTAAAGAATTTTTTAAAACCTTTTTTCATTTGACAAAGAATATTTTTTCACACAGTTTTACTGTTTTTTTTGCTGGAAAAAAATTACGTGATATTCGCTACGACCCCTATACGATTTCGCTTGACCCCTTCCCTTCCAACAACACCTCACGTAATTAATGGACGCCTCCTCACTTGTTCGAATTACATGCCTGTCAGAAAGATTATGTTTTTCGGGAGTATGTATGTACATATAATTATTATTTGACACGCTCTGCAGCCTAAACGGCTTTACAGATTTTAGCTTGAGAGCCGTCAGTTTCGTATTTACTGGGTAAGGACACTTCCGACTCGCACTTGGCCGATTATTTTATTTTGATATATCCAGATTCACTAATCTGGATATATCAAAATAAAATAATCGGCCAAGTGCGAGTCGGACTCGCGCACGAAGAGTTCCGTACCGGAATAGAGCGAAAGTAGACAATAAATTGTGTTTTTGTATGGGAGCCCCCCTTAAATATTTACTTCACTTTAATTGCATTATTAATTATTATTATTAAAGTACAAATATAATTAAGGATTTTGTGAAAATGTCAAGTGCCTAGCTGTTACCATTATTGATTACGAGCAAAAAAGGCCAAAAAAAAAAACACGTTTCTTGTACAAGAAACATGATATTTTGGCCTTTTAAATATTAAAGCCTCCCTTAAATATTAACTTTATTTTATTTTTAGTATTTGTTGTTATAGCGGCAACAGATATAATACACAGTCTGTGAAAATTTCAGAAGTCTAGCTATAGCGGTTCTTGAGTTTACAGCCTGGAGACAGACATACAAACAGACAGACGGACAGACAACGAAGTCTTAGTAATAGGGTCTCGTTTTTACCCTTTGGGTACGGAACCCTAAAAAGGAAAATAGGTATGGTGGATTTTTAAAAATAAAACGGAAAATCACAGTCGTTTTTCAGGTTATTTTTAGATAAGCGTTTTCTTGTCTATCATGACTCAAAGTGTAGTGACGGTATAAGCATGTCGATTTAAGTTAAACATCTTTTAGCGTGCTTGGCTGCGCTGTGCTCGCTTGATGTTTCTGCTGGCATCGTCTTTGAGTGTTCACTACTAATTGTATATACGTTTTAGCCGCAGCCCGTGGCAAAAAGTCCCCTGTACCCGGTATGACAACAAACAAGCCCTACCACACACTATGCTGCGATCCCGACGTGTCGTGGTACTTTGGGTTAGATCCGAATCTTAAACTTGAAGATATAGACCCGCCGCCCGATAGCCAGATATCAACTGTTGAGGTAAGTAACTGATGTTGTCAGATATCCCCTTACTAGTAAAAAGATCATACTGTATAGTCAATAGTGTTTTACTTTGGCTTTGGCTAGACTCTAGCCACTGTATACCTAAATATTTTACGTCAGTAACAACCTGCAACGGCGCGTTATCAATATGAATAGGTCTTAATAATATATTGTTATTTCTACTGGTACCTTTCCTAATTTATATACATATCTTACTTTTGGCAGGGGATACAGTTAAACCTAAATCAAGTAGTAACCTAACTACAATGTCTAAGGCCTTCTGAATATAAATACGAGCGCTTTCAATATTTTTCTCCAACTTATAGGTACAGAAGGAAATCGTTTGCATACTGGGATAAAAGAACATTTCGCACAATATTGCAAATTTATTTTGTCGAAAAATTAAACAATAGTGGGGCTAGGGGGTCCCCCTGAGCCAAGCCATCGACTTTTGTTCACTCATATGACTCTGATAGATACTATTGTATGATCATCTGATCATACAATAGTATCTATCACCCGATTCGGACCGGCGCGCAGCGGCACGCGCTCGCCGGTCGAACGATAGCAAGTTACGATAAACGCAGAAATTGCAATAAGCAGTACACGTGTAATGCACTCAATAGTCTAATTGACACTGATCTTAAAAGTTAAAACGCATAAACTATAGTTATAGTCGCCGGTTAGACGGTCAAATTTTCATCAATCTGATTGATCTGATCTGATCGATCTGATCAGGAATATTGATGGTAATAAAAAGTTCATATTAAAAATATGATCAATCCGTGGGTTAGACGATCAAATTTTTTACAATGTTATGCGTTGTCTGTCAAGCGGCTTTCCTAATAAAACAAGGATAAAACATTATATTATTATTACTAGATGACACAACTCCGTTGCGCCAAAGTTAGTGTATCGCGTGGGAACCTTACATTTTTCCAGGATAAGAAGTATCCTGTGTCCTTCCCGAGACTTAATGTATGTCCATACCAAATTTCAGCTAAATCGGTACACTGTTTCGGGCGTGAAGAGGTAACAGACAGATACACTTTGGCATTTATAATGTTTGTATGGATAGCGCAATTAGGGTGGGTTGCACCAACTTCTTCTTTTAAAATATGGCTCCTTGGACCCTTGGTGAATCTACTTTAACTATAACTTGAACTATAACTAAATGTCAAATCTCTAGTAAAAGTCGCCATATTTGACGATAACCTTAACCTTAACAGCTATAACAACGCCTCTGGTGCAACGCAACGCTTACAGGATTATAAAGTAAAGACTTACTCCCTTACTAATAATAATAATAGACTCTGTATAGTATACAGATAACTTGTACACGTTATGTACGTCTGTATACACTTTAAATACAGTGTATACAGACGAACATAACGTATACAAGTTTCGCTGTCTTTTTCATGTGACTATGCTTTTAATGTTCCAGACAAATACATTTAAATATACTTTGTATCATTTTCCGTATAAATATTATTAGGAAGGGGGTGCTAGAATAGATACTGTGGTAGTTTAATTTAATTTTGGTCTAATTCTGATAACTAATACATAATAATTTATTGTTTTTTTTGTCTACTTGATTGTTTAACTCGCAGGTGCCGAGATGGAGGGAGAAGCCGTACACGAGTACGTACACTATGGAGGGGACGGAGGATCTCGACGACAAAGTGTTTGAGAAGCGACATCAGAAACTAGAGGCTGAGGAGAGGCGGCAGTTGAGGTAAGATAAATCAGTGGTACTCAACCTACGAATAATAAAAACTAAGGAAACGTAACTTCCATACTACAACCGTTTTGAAATTGGTCCCTTTTCGCACACTAAAATATGACAATAGCTACGAAACATTCAAATTTAGGCCGTGTTCACACCAAACGGAATGTGAGCAGGCTCACTGTGAGCCCCCAGTGTGAACGTGAAAATGTACGGTATCGAATGTCCGCGCCTACGCCTAGCGTAATGGCGTATTGTCGGTTTGGTGTGAACGAAAAAGTGAACATGTATGGAAATACAATAAACTGCGTAACGTTCGTTCACATTCGGCGGCTCACAGTCGGTTTGGTGTGAACACGGCCTTAAGAAATAAAACCGTTGACAATAATTATTGTCACTTGTAAATAACGCAATGTTAAAATAATCAGCCAAGTGCGAGTCATACTCGCGCACGAAGGTTCCGCAGGCCAAAAATTGTGTTTTTTGTATGGGAGCCCCCCTTAAATTATTATTTTATTTAAATTTTATTATTAATTATTAAAGTACACATATAACTAAGGCTTTTGTGAAAATTTTAAGTGCCTACTTGTTGTCATCATTGATACCGAACAAAAATTTTTTGAAAAATCACGTTTGTTGTATGGGAGCCCCCCCTTAAATATTTAATTTATTTTGTTTTTAGTATTTATTGTTATAGCGGCAACAGAAATACATAATCTGTAACAATTTCAACTCTCTAGTTATTACCATTCTTGAGTTACAGCCTGGAGACAGACGGATAGACATCGAAGTCTCAGTAATAGGGTCCCGTTTTTACCCTTTGGGTACGGAACCCTAAAAACGTTGCTCAAAATTAGCCATAATTACAAGTGGAAAAATTATCACGACTTTTACGACGACAGCATTATTTTGTTGTTAGGCGTACATTTCAAAGTGGTTTAACTTCACGCGAGCCACTGCTATAAGTCCCAGCGGGCCGCAGTTTGAGTAGTTGGTATAAATGCTTGAAGGCGAGACCGCACTAGGCATAAGGCTGCGTTTCCATCAGAGCGGAGCTAAGCTGTGAGAACCAATAGAAATTGAGCTGAGCTAAGCCGGTCGTTGTTAGTATTCCTGGGCGTCAAGTGTCAACTATAGATGGCGTTTTTTAGGGTTCCGTACCCAAAGGGTAAAAACGGGACCCTATTACTAAGACTTCGTTGTCTGTCCGTCTGTCCGTCTGTCTGTCACCAGGCTGTAACTCGAGAACGGTAAAAGCTAGAGAGTTGAAAGTTTCACAGAATGTGTATATCTGTTGCCGCTATAAGAGCAAATACTAAAAACAAAATAAAATTTATATTAAAGGGGGTAGGTACTTAACTTTTTCACAAAAAAATTCTTAGTTATATGTGTACTTTAATATTTAATAATAATATTTAAATAAAATAAAAAATTAAAGGGGGCTCCCATACAAAAAACATAATTTTTGGCCTAATTTTGCTCTATAATGGTACGGAACCCTTCGTGCGCGAGTCCGACTCGCACTTGGCCGATTATTTATAACTTCGTTCCAACCGGATGTCCCTTGACACCTCTCAAGGTCTCACACCGGTGGTAGGCATCTTAGTTTCTACGTTCTTTCTACGACGTTCAAAAAGAGTATTTATGATACCCACTTTGAATAAAAATATATTTAATTTTTAACAAATTATTTTCACATTTCCAGATGGCACATGCGCAGGATAAGGGAGCAGCGGCACGTGGAGCGTCTGAGGCAGCGGCAGCGCGAGTGGTGCTCGCCGACGCCGGTGTACACGGTGTGGCCGACGCCGCAGACGGACGTGCGGTTCATCGAGATCACGGACACGCTGCCGGTCGTCGCGTTCGGTGAACCGGTGCCGGATCTGCCGGAGGCGTGAGTACTAATCGATACTACAGGCTGCAAAATGATGACGTCATTGTCCCGTTGGTGTCTAAACACACCATGCCGAAGTTACGCGGCGGAAGTTCGGAATGATTACGTCAGCAATGTCAAACGCGTACAATAGTTGGGGAGGGGAAGAGGGGATTTCGGTATTAGCTCGAGCGTGTCAGATTAAGCTTGTATAGGCTTCCGACATGTGTCTAGTTATCATGGTCATCATATCAATCAATTTTTTTTAATACTGAAATGTCATCGGATCTGTCAAATTAAGGGAGATCGCACACGTCACACTTTTTGTGTGATCGAGTCTGCGGCTTACATACAATCTGATGGCGCGCGCCATCAGATTTTATGTAAGCCGCAGACTCGATCACACAAAAAGTGTGACGTGTGCGATCTCCCTAAGATAGGGGATGTTTAGTATACCCCAAAGAAGCTGCCATATAAAGCACTGACGATTCAAAGGCCAGGTAAGCCTGTAGGGACATTTTAAAATATAAAAAAATAAAGCTTCATATTTTCCGAACTAAGCTTCGCAGATATTTTATTTTGCACTAAACTTAATGATTTAGTCCTTGTTGTCTTAAATATATTTATAATTTACCTAAATAAGTAATTTTAAAAAAACTTTAAAATGGCTGCAGTTTCTGAACCCACCGCTTAAATAAAAAATGCTCTTATTATTTTTTTCTCAGTTTTACCTAATGTAAAAAACGTACTAGGTCTCCATCACGCTCGAGTGACTACAAAAATAGCACCTTCCCCTCCTCTACTACAATATAACGCGACGTAATTTCGGCATGGTGTGTCATCGCTAATTTAAAATACATTGCAGGCGGAATCACGCCGAACTTCCGCCGCGGAAATTCAGCAGTGTGTTTATAGTCCGCGCGGAACTAGTTGGCCGCGCCTTAGGTAGGGACGGAGGAGGGGGTTGCTTGCTGCTCGCAATGCACATGAGATTAGACAGTGAGGACCAATCTCAAGATATCGTGAACAATAATATTATTTAATTATTGAAAAGAATAAATAAAAGACAATTGATCAGTTTTATATTCTAAACTATTGACATCGGCTTTCCGTTTTTTAAAAACGTATGCACTCTAAATATTATTTCCTTAGATTATCTTTTTATCGGCGGACTCATCTTGCTATTGCAATCTCTTGTGCTTTTTGTCTAAGCTAGCCAGAACTGTCAAAATCAAGCGCCCCCGCCTCTCCGTCCCACCGCTCACATACCTAAGGCGCGGCCAACTAGTTCCGCGCGGACTATAGACATTTACTCTGTTTTATAGTACCCAAAGGGTAAAAGCGGGATTATTAGGAGCCCCCGCAGACTGCATACTTTTAACCGGTCGATAGTTTAGTTTGGCTCTTGATCAGTATGAAGCTGTATGGAAGTGCGCATATTACAACGATACGAAGTCGGCCGATAATATTATTAAGTTTGATTGTCTTCAAACTTATTCATCGGCAAACCACTCCTTCTTTTTTAGGGGTCCGTACCCAAAGGGTAAAAACGGGATCCTATTACACTATGTCCTTGAGTTACAGACTTCGTTGTCTGTAACTCAAGAACCTAATAATCTATGGCTCTGAATGGAGCCGTGCGAGAGCAATCGGCTGGATGTTGGCTGGTGTGCGCGCCTACCACCAACCCAACTGTTAAGTTGGCCTATAATGAGCACGCTGCCAGCCCAACCCGATCAATCTTTCGGCCGAAAAATCTGCAGTCTGCGGGGCTCTAAGACTTCGATGGTTGTGCGTCTGTCTGTCTCCAGGCTGTATTTCAAGAACGGTGATAGCTAGAGAGTTGTCACAAATTATGTACTTCTGTTGCCGCAATACAAACAAGAAAAACAGATTAAATATTTAAGGCTCCCATTCGAAAAGTACAAAACTTGCGCGATGAGTCAGTTGGAAGCTACAGAGTAAGGGCCGGGACACAAAAACACGGCACGACGTCGTACGGCGCCGTGTCGTGGAAATCCACGACGCGCGTCGTAAAAAACCACGACACGACAGCGTAAGACGCCGCGTCGTAGAAACTCACGTAGAAATGTGAGTTTAGACTTCGTACGACGTCGTGCCGTGTTTTTGTGTCCCGGCCCTAAATACACATCGTACCTTTGGCAAGACAAGGGCACAATTATTGGTTTTAAGCACGAGCCTGACTAAACAATGAAGGAATGTCGCTGACATTCCTTCATTGTTTAAAAACTAATTAATAAATATCTATAGTCGATACATTATTTTATTAGTAAGTAGTTAATAAAATAATCTTATTTCTATTTTCAGGGAATTCATGTTGCCCTGGGTACGCACCTCGAAAGCTCAGAAGAGGTCTAAAAGATCGAAAACCCTACACTAAACTAATGCAGTATTTATTCGTTTTAATTTGCTACATTATAGTGTTTATCAGCCAATTGGTTTACAAGAGTTGATGTGCCAGTGATCTATTTCAAAAGACTATTGAAATTAGCTTAGAATTATTTTGCGCCTTGTAAATATTGTTTTGTAGTGGTATGTGTCGGTGTAACTAATGTATTTAAATTAACAGAAAACTACCAAATACTTCATCCATTTCTAAACAGTCACTAGGGTATAGTAGCGATTATAGTAGTTTACTCTCTTAGATTGTATTTTATTTTTATTTTTCATATTACATTAAGTGTGTACAAAATCTACAAATATACAATGAAAAGTTACAATTTGCATTTCGAGTAGTTTGCCAATAAACGAGTAGTTTGCCAATAAAATATAAGTTCTGTTTTTTTATATTATTTTCTCAACCCAAGTATTTTATTGTAAATAGGTATTTATTTGTAGTAAAGAATTCTATAGAATTAGCTGTATATGTACTAGGAATTTATATGTATAGTTAGCGTTGATATTATACAAATATTCTATAATAAGAACTCTTAGCCCAACACATTATTTTATAAATATTATTAAAATGCTCCTGGTAAGTGACAAATAACTTTTGGACGGCATTATCGTTTAACGATAAAGTCCTTTTTTTCTAGATTAAAAAAAAATAACTTTGGCAGATTTTATGTGTGTTGATCAGTATAAAGTCAGTAGAGACAAAATTTATATTGGCCTAATATTGGCCGACTTAACAACACTATTTGGCAATTAATTCATGAAGCCCCAAGCGGCCACATCCGGCCGCGATAACAATGAAAAAGCTATTGTGTCTCGTTTTGCCACGACTGATGGGTTAAAAAGTTGCATGTAATAATAATAAAAATAAATTACATAACAGTTGTGATTTTCATCACAATTTTTCGTACATACTTGAAAGTTTTGTAATTTTTACACATAATTTTGAGATTGTTTTGTATAATGTTGGTTGACCATGACTCAGATCTGATCTGATCAGTTTGTCACTTAATTATTGCAATTGTCAAAAGGCTTTCAGTGTGTTTAATGTGCTTTTATTTTAATTGATTATTTATAATCATTATAAAATGTTAATTCATTAAAAATTGAATAGTTACATTTGAAATTGTAACAAAAAGTATTTTATCAATAATTTTCAAATTTAAATCTTCAAATTCATTTCACAGTTCACTCCCATTTTGTATGTTTGCTGGTTATTGGTTAATTTTATATGATTTATATGTGTGTATTTCAAATGAATGCAAAACATATTACGCTAACTATATGTAACTGAAATGTAAAAAAATAATAGTTGTAAAATGTTTGTCACACTCTCCGTAACCGTATACATTGAGCTATTGTATTTTAAGGTTCACGATTTTTTTTTTACATTTTTTACACTACGCGATAAGATATCGTAAGCTATTTACGATATGAGGCACTTACTTTTGTCGTCGGTATATAAGCGTCGGTATAAAATTCCGATACGATATAGAACCGATATGTCGTGGAATAACCAAAATGTCTGTAACATAAAAGATTTGCCCCCTTTAACTAATAAAATATGCATGGTACCGCAAATAATACAAGGACTACTTGTCTTTGTCTAGTAAAATGGAAAAGCTAAAAGTGGTATAATGGTATGCAGTGCGAAAAGCGCTTTTAGTACTACGAGTATATCTCTAATACCTACCATAATAGTATATTATTGGTATATTATTATAATATAATGTTTGAACGATAAAAGTACGCCAAATGCTGATGAAAATTTGTATAAAATCTTGGCTAGCCTCGTGGCCTGGATTGCAAATTTCAGGTCTCGTTTAATTCTGAATTTTGTTTTTTAATTTTGTTCTTTGGATATAATATAACGATTTTCATATTTTTTTATATTTCAACGCAATAACTCAATGTGTGCGACAATATAATATCTATTAGTAACGATATTCACAAAAGCCAAAAATATTAGCCAATTTTAGAAATTGCATGGCACAGTATTTGGTGTTGAGGTTTTTAGAATTCTCGTAATAAATTATTAACGCATAATAATGATTTTTATATTTGAATTTAATGGAGTGTTACAAAATCATGTCTTATTACACTTTACATTATATTCGAATATTTTCTCTCGTTTGACTTTGTAAATATAGTTGTATGAAATCTTCACATAAGTGATTTCTATTTTTGTATTAGAGTTAGGGCGATGAGCGATCATTCTGCCCACGCGTTTGTCGTTTGTGTTGAAAACCTGCGTTTAATTATACAGGGATAGTTTATTTTCAGATTTATTTTTATTAATGCATGATATTTTTTTTTTGATGCGCTTAATTTCAGAAACGTTACATTAATGTATAACAAATGATCGACAGGCGTTTAACGGATTACGTCGAGGGTAGAAACGAATCGCTCGTTGCTGAGATTTTCGAGTTTGTTTTCTCTTGATAATTCTATTGCGTTGTATTTATAGTGTTGAATATTGTTGTCGAGTAGTTTGGGGATAATCCCGCCATAGCGTGTAATTCAAAACGTTTAAATGGTAGCACGTAATTCAATGTTTCTTGGTATTATCGACCCCTACATCGACCCGTACATGTAACCTTAAACGGAATTTCAAATATCTCCTAAGTTCGCATTTATTTTTTGGGAAAATGAAATACGTTTATAAGACTGTTCTATTATGTCTTTATTGCATGTATATTTTAATTTAGATTTCATTATAATTATTTCATATTTCCTACTTTTTTAGAAAATTAAAAACATAATATATTCGAATTGATTGATTTCGAACGTATTGCTTGCGAGTGTGAGCCGTCATATTTTCCCCATAAAACTTTAAAATAATAATATAGGTACAGTTTTAAGTGTATGAGTAGCGATCTGTTTATTATGTTTGTACAAAATATGTACTTATAAAATACCTATACAACGGAAAACAATATGTTGGATTATACGCAATATGCTATAGTAAACATGCCGTGATTTTTAATCGTTCTTATCATTCAAATTGTTTTAAAACGTTAATAAGGTGTAGTTAACACCTTAACCATGTTAAAAAAAAATCATGAATAACAAAGTTACAACAAAATCGCTACTCGTGCGATTTGTCGTGTCGTGTTATATTAATCAGATCTCATTATTATATCTACATAATACATTGGATTATTAAATGTTGAATAGGTATACAATTGTATATAATACACTGGTGTACATCAAATGTCCCACAAATATGTTTGTGGGACAACGGGTTTCATTATTTTGGGTTAAACTTTTACAATTCTGTAAAATATAAAATTAAACCAGATTTTAACCCCTTATTTTTAGTCGACAGTTATTTTACCCGCTTCTTAATAAAAATATTTAAATATCACTCAGACGCTAAAATATGTTGATGTGTTTTTGATGCTTTGGAATAGTTTGGAATTAGCTATGACATACAATGAAAGACAGAATAGCGCAAAGGTGGAGTAAATATTTTAAAGAGGGGATAAATATTAAGGCTTCAGTCTCGAAATTAGCGGACAGCGGGGCGGGAGCGGCGGTGGTGGCGCGGGAAGCTGCTTTCGAGGCCAGTTCTATATAAATCCATACATTAGAAGGCGCCGCTGCCGCCCCGCTGCCCGCTGATTTCGAGACTGAAGCCTTATATCTCGTACATCTTGTGTGTTGTCTCATTTTTAATACAAATTATGCAACCATGGTAAAATTACGTTGTTTATTCGTTGATATATTTTTTGACATATTCGATTTTTAATTTCATATTCCGTTGTAATATCTGGTATTCTACAAATTTTATTCTTATTATCTTACATAAAATATGCATGGTATCGTATTCTATAGCATATCAATGTGCGTCGATGCTTTTAAAATATTTTCGAATAATTGTTATTAGTTAAGTGGTAGGTGTTTAACGCATTTAAAAGTAAGGTTTCCAAATATTACTTAAGTAACACTTAAGCTAGGGAATGGTTAAATCTCAAGGAGTTACAACAATTATTAGTATGCAAAAGAACTTGCTAAAAGGTAACTTTCCAATACCTGTTAAATTTCGTTATCTTGATAACTCGTTTGTTTAAATGAAAGAGATGACATGATGCTTAGACGAGCGATTAAAACTGACAAGCATTGGTGAAATTGGGATTTAATAGCATATAGCCCGTCAGCGAATATGTGTGAATTCGGCCATGACAACCTGTCGCTTAGACATCCCCTAAACCTACAATAACATTGAACAATATTTTATTGTTATTCAAAATTAACCCTAAAACGTCAATTATATTGCATAATACGTAATATTGAGCAGTAAAACTGATCGTATATGGGCCCGCTTACAACTCTTTCACTCGACATTCTTTCTCGTGTGAACGAAAGAGACAAGTGATGGGTCAATGGCCGTATTTCGACATGTTCAGCGACCGGTCTATAGCAGGAGATTAGTAGGGTAACGCTGTAGAATCGCTTACGTAATATTTGTATGCCTTGTCGTGGGGTATTGTACAATCTTAAGTTAGCTATAACTAGTAGTAATATTTATCTTCCCGTAGGGATGTCACACACAGGCACGACAAGCGTACCTCCAATGGTTTTGTATTGATAATTGTATGTAGAGAAGGTTACAAACAAGTGCTGTTATAGAATAAGTATGGGGTACTCTTGTGGTGTGTGTTTTGTGCCAACCCTATTTAAATTTATGTGATACTTCCAACTAAGTTTTAAATTTGTAAATGAACATTGTCTTCGTCTGTCCTCTTTTATCATTTTATTTATATACCTATCGTATTAGATTTACTAGAACACATGAAGATGTATCTTTCCTTTGTGAAATATGTGTTAAGAATAATATAAGGAAATTATCTCAATGTCGAAATCTGGTGTTTTTTTCTATAAAATCTTGCTTTCCCACGTATAAAATATATCCTAGTCATTTTGTGTGTTAGAGTTTACTTTTTGTTTTAAATTATTCAACTTTATTTCAAAACGTTTAAATCCTATCTTACATGATATTAACATTGCCATCCTAAATATACAGGTAATACTTAGGGTGTGTTTGAATCCCTTGTATGTGTCCCTTATATTATAGTGCAGGCGCCAGAGGTTTTAACCTCCGAAAATTGTAAAAGAAAATGACACAGACAATGAACATGGGACACATACACAGTACACACCCTAAACTATTATCACCTTATGTTGTTTCACCCTGTATAGTGGGCACGATCGACGCCAATCATAAACAAATATCGATCGGTCAGGTCCGGATTTATATTGTTTATCACTTATGAGTATGGGCCCCTAATTTTGCCGCCCCTATGTACGAACTCTGCCGCCATCCTAGGAAGCTGACGCTGCGGCCGATAGGCCATGGCCTATTACCTATACTGCCTATACATAAATCCAGAGTTGCTAAGCGCGTGTTCACACCAAACGGACTGTGAGCCGCCGAATGTGAGCAGGCTTGAGCCCCCAGTGTGAACGTGAAAATATACGGTATCGAATGTCCGCGCCTACGCCTAGCGTAATAGCGTATTGTCGGTTTGGTGTGAACGAAAAAGTGAACATGTATGGAAATACAATAAACTGCGTAACGTTCGCTCACATTCGGCGGCTCACAGTCGGTTTGGTGTGAACACGGCCTAACAGTTCATAATCGCAACGTAGAGGCAATATTGGAAACTAGGTGTGCTTTCCGCTGTTACCCGCGGTTTATTAGGGTAAAAATAAATTGTGATATTTTCTCGCAGTAAAAAGTAGCCTATGTATTCCAGGGTATCAACTAACTCCACACCAAATTTTATTAAAATCGCCCCAGCTGTCTAGACGTGAAGAAGTAACAGACATACAAACTCACAAACTTTCGTCTTATAATATTAGTGTCAAGTGTGATACTATAACAAGGTAATGGAAAATAAAATACTTATTATTTATATATTTTTATTGCAATTAGCATAATGAGAAATTTTAACATTGCACAAATATGAAATAGACATAAGGCAATATAGTGGCAATATAGTGTTATTAAAATAATAAATTTTATACTATTTTTATATAATATCTTGAACACAGACAGTGTGCACAAGCTAAGACAATATTGTGCTTTGTCAGTTAAATGTAATAAATAATTCCAAATCAGAAGAGTTCACTGAGTAATCCTAAACATAATTTTTAATACTACCAAGATCTAAAAGCAGTCGGAATCCAAATAGACAATAACAGAATTAGTACCAACTCTACAATTACTTTGGATATACCTATTAAAGAAAAAAAACATCAATTTTGATATACATCGAATACATTACTCTTTTTTAAATTACAAAGAAATTACTATAAAAATATTTAATGTATATAGAATATTTAGTAATAAATCACAATATTTATGGCAGGTGTCTAAGACCACCCTCAATAATGGTAAACCTTTTTTTTAATCTAAAATGATTTTGTCACTTATTTAATCTTAATAACGCCAAAATCAAATCTTTAATGGGGCGGCTAAAGCATAATAGATGATCTTATAATTCATTTTTATACTTGATAATAAGAAATGAATTGTTTCATTTTTTAAACATAGATCCGTACTAGCGAAAACGTGACAAGAACAAGATGCATCCTAATTTCATGAATATTTAATTTCTTTTCAAAACGGTGCATTCAACAATATTGTATTATTGTTGACTGCACCGTTCATAAACATGCATACATACATAGTATGCAATTCTTATTACTGAGGAACTGTACTAGCGGATTTTGAAAATATTGTTTACTTATATATCGGGTTATTAAGAAAAAACTAACTTGTCGCTGATTCCGCGTCGTTCTTTTTCACCTGGCATATGAAAGACAGATGCGAGTGTGAAGAGAGGGCGATGTTTGATTTTTTGCTTTATTCGCCCTCTTAGGTGAAAACAACACAGTTCCAATGGTCCGAAAGCCAGTGGCAGCCACTTCGAAATTTTTCAAAAGCTGGAAGTTTTTATGTAAACTGCGGTAATATGCTACCAACTTAGTATGACACAATGATTTTAAAGCAACTTATGTTAAGGCAAATGTAAGTTCATAATAATATTATGCCACTAACAAGCTGCTCATTTTAGCTCTAACAAGCGGTGTGGCAAAACTTTTTTCGCCACCGAAACTAACCTAATTAAGTTTATTTAAATATATAAAATTTAGCATTATAAATAAATAAAATATCTTAAAGCACCCCTCATATTATACTTTAATGTGTCTAATTTAGAATTTGATTGGGATATAGAGATCTTATAGTATATTTATTATTAAGTAATATTAAAAAAATCCTTTACCTCTTTTTAAACTTCAGTTTGTCGATTCTGCCAAATAATCTTACAATATCGGTTCGATGCTGTCTCACTAGATAGAATAAAAATACAAGATCGTATTCTCATATTAAGTATCTGACGCGTTCTGATGGTAAAAAATCGGCCAAGTACGAGTTGTACTCGCGCACGAAGGGTTCCGTACCACTACAGAACAAAAATAGGCGAAAAATTGTATTTTTTGTATGGGAGCCCCACTTAATTATTTAATTTATTTTGTTTTTACCCGACTGCCGGGAGGGTTATGTGTTTAGCGCGTATCTTGTGTTTGTAATATTCTTCCTTACCTTGTATCTTCAGAACCGCTGAACGGATTTTCACATTTGAGGTATCGTTAGATTTGTTTTAATGACCCAAGTGTTCTTAGATAGGTGACATTAAAAAAAAAACAAAATGGCAGATGTTTGACGCCATATTGTGAGGTAAAAAAAATAAAAATTCTACCAAGCATATCGAGTGGGGTATCAAAATAAAGGATTTTAAACACTGATTCTAAATATGTATATAACTTGCAGTTTTAATATTAAATAGAACAATAAATCTACACTAATAATATAAAGAGGAAAGATTTGATATTTTGTTTGTTTGGCTTCAAAACTACTGGACCGATTTGAAAAATTCTTTTACCATTGGAATTCTACATTATTTTTGCTGAACACAGGCTGAATTTTATTTTGGAAAAAAATAGGGTACCGTAAGATATTTGGGTTCTTCGGACGCAAGGTGTAAAAAATCAACCAGAAAAGTTACTTATTTTACGTACGCTGCCTAAACTATAAAAGATAGAACCATAAAATTCTAAGTAATTGTAGAACTTACAAATATCTACAAAAAAGTCCGCGACACACTGGCATAATATTTTATGATTTATGAATTAATGTTAAACTTGGTGCGACATGCCTCCGACTGCATTTTATTATCCACTTTCTTTTTCTACATTTTTCTATGTAACCTTCTATTTATCCTGGCATGAAACTCGTAAGCAAGAGTCGTATCAATTAAGACATGGATTCGATGCCTCCGGCAGAATTAGGTCTTGTTTCGTTCTTTTTAGTTAACATTTTTTGCAGTTGGGTTTTTTGATTTTTAATTAATTTATTAGTATTTGTTGTTATAGCGGTTCTTGAGTTACAGTCTGGTGACAGACAGACGGCCAGACATCGAAGTCTGTAATAGGGTCCCGTTTTTATCCTTTGGGTACGGAACCCTAAAAAGTGTTGTTTGTTTGACGTATAGAATATAATTTTGATGTTTAATTGATCCGTACTGCATTGAAGCTATATTAATATTGGATTGAAATAGCAGAATCCTGGTACTATTTCTATGCATCTTCTACTATAAAATATTAAGCTATTTTTAAAGAATACCAATCACGTACGGCAGTGTTTTTCAACCTGTGGGTCCTTGGAGGGTCGCGAAGCTTCTGTATGGTCGACTGAGGTCGAGAGAGAGAGAACTATTTTAGTAAAAAACGATAAGGATTAAACGAATTGATTTAAGTACCTGGACAATTTCAACAAAATGAATAAGGATAATATTATATTCATAAGATAAAAAAGCAAACGGGGTCACGAAATATTTTTCAACATCATCTAAATAGGTTGAAAAACACTGCCGTACGGATAAGTTATTATATTCTTAAAACTGGCCATTTCATTGATCTAAGTTTAAAAGCAAAATTATAATACTTAGTTACTACCTAACAACATTTTAATTTGTATATTAAACTAAAGCATAAGTACAGTAAATGAACTAAATTATACTAGAGATTAAAAAATACTACAGTTTAACATACGAAAGCTGTTTGAAAGTTCTCGGCCTAATTCTTCTGCGTGACTTATAAGCGTATAAACTATAACTTTAAATACCATGTATAGTCCTATTCGTACAGTCGTATCTAGCTTAAAACCCATGTCTTTTGTAAATTGCATCATTAGGAATAATTTTTTTGAACAACCATCTCCAATTCAGTAGAAATTTTAAGGCGCGCCGCGCGCGAATTCAAGCAGTTGCGCAATTATTGCTAAAGATTTTTAACACGAAATCAGTCGTTGTCATTTTAAATATGTTTTGTATATATAGGTAGATATATAGGTACAAAACATTTATCTATAATATATAATAGGTAATTGTGCAATTTGATTTTAAGAAATTATAAAAACAGTTCAAGTAGCAAATGTACCTAGGTATTAAAGGAGAGTCTACCCAAGTTGCTAATAAATAATTTCACTAAATTTCATTTTCTAAGAAAACGACTAAAATTTAAAAAAATGTAATCTCGAAATAAACAAAATGATAAATAAAAGAGAGCAGAAT
The DNA here is from genome assembly GCA_963422495.1 of Polyommatus iphigenia. Lineage (NCBI taxonomy): Eukaryota > Metazoa > Arthropoda > Insecta > Lepidoptera > Lycaenidae > Polyommatus > Polyommatus iphigenia. The sequence continues at coordinate 20,539,682 of OY730178.1, read as the reverse complement.
ATGTAGACCTTGTAGACATATTTTTTAGAAATAACATAATATTTGCTTTATACTTTATAAACAAAAAAAAATTCCTGAAAAACCGTTGCCGCGTTTGCAGACAAAAATTAAAATGCCAGGCAGCTCAAAAGTTAAATAGATAATATTTAGTTTTTTTTTTCTCATGAAAAATCAAATTATATTCATTTTAAAATTGTGAGTAATTCATTAGTAGGTAGTAAGTATAATTTTATAATCATGAATCCAAATAATAGCCTACACTTTAAATCAGGGTGGAAAATTTGGCCATAAAAAATCTTGTTACCTCGAATGTTACAGATTAAAACCATAATTTTTTGTTAAAATTAAAATATATATTTAAAAAAAATCATTTCATTCGAAAAATACTTACAGCCGAGAACTTATCAAACAACCTAAGTATATACATATATATCAAACAACCTAAGTATATATATATATATATATATATATATATATATATATATATATATATATATATATATATATATATATATATATATATATATATATATATATATATATATATATATATATATATATATATATATATATATATATATATATATATATATATATATATATATATATATATATATATATATATATATATATATATATATATATATATATATATATATATATATATATATATATATATATATATGTATATACGTAGTAAGTATTTAAAGATACGTCAAACGATGTATTTAAGACAAAATATATATAGGTCTACCAGAAACTGATGGCAATTTTTGACAGCAGATTTTCAAAAAATATCCTAAATCATTGGATAATTTTTTATATTTGCATGTTTAATACACAGATTAGCTGCTATAGGAAAAGGATCAAAATGTTTTATTTCAATTACCCCGGTATTGCTAGAGACTAGAGTCAATTTATTTTCTCACTTTTTGCCATCAGATTCTGGTAGACCTATAGTTAGTCGCAAGCACGATGTTTTAAACCAAACGCGAATAGATTAAAACTCTCATAAGTAACAATATTTACGCAGGGTGTACCTACCAGTGCAGTCTTTGTGTGACTTCCAATAGGTACCTATATCAGACAAAGACAATGTCTACTTTGACTGACACGTTGAGTGTTGACCGTTGTAAAGCTTTACGCTGTGTACATACATGGGCGTACCCAGGTTCTGGGCCAGAGGGGGGGGCGGCAAATCCCCAGACCGCGGGGACAGGATGCGGAATTTGCAAATCTATACTTATTATAAAACAAAGTCGCTTTTTTTCCCTCATGTCCCTTTGTTCCCTTTAATCTTTAAAACTACGAAATTGCGATTTTGATGATTCTTTCAGTGTAACATAGCCCATTTATCGAGGATGGCTATAGGCTATATTTTATCACGCTAAGACTAATAGGAGCGAAGAAATAGAGGAAAATGTGGAAAAAACGGGGAAAATTATTTGAAAAGGCTAACTTGAACGCGCTATCTCAGGAACTACTGGTCCGATTTGAAAAATTCTTTCAGTGTTAGATAGCCCATTTATTGAGAAAGGATATAGGCTATATTTTATCACATTAGGAGAATGTGGAAAAAACGGGGGAAATTATTTGAAAGGGATTATCTCGCGAACTACTGGAGCAATTTTTATGTTATTTGGCACAGATAGGAAGTGGACCACGTAAAGGATCATAGGCTATCGATTTTAATCATTTTTTCAGTGGCTATATATTTTATACCCGTGCTGCGCCGGGGCGGATCGCTAGTAAAGAATAAAAAATAAATTATTTTTTTAACCAAGCCACTTATACATTCTCTATTTTAAAATTAATTTTCTAGGGTCTTCGGCAAATCGATTTATCTTTTATAAGTTTTCTATGAACACAGAGCATGCAAAGCCCATTAATTAACCTGTCTTCGGTCATAGTTACACGTCTAAGTGTGCTGAATGACATTTCAATTGTTGCCGTAGAATAAGGCATTGCCACCAAAATATCAAGTGCTATCTTCACCTTTGGGAAAAAAAACCGGCCAAGTGCGAGTTGGACTTTTTATGAAATTAAAAGGTTTTTATTTATTTTCAGTTGATTTCATGAAAGTTAAATTAAGGTATAAAATTAATTACTAGCTAGATCTCGTTCAAACTAATTTTCGTTGGTAGTTTTTATAGTAATGTACATTATATATTTTTTTTTGGAAGTTAGAGGGGGGGGGGGACGACACACATTTTACCACTTTGGAAGAGTATCTCTCGCAAACTTTTAAGGTTAGAAAAAAATGATATTACAAACCTCTAGTCTATATGATTTTTAAAGACCTATCCATAGATACCCCACACGCGTAGGTTAGTTGAAAAACAATTCTGTTTCAGTTGTACCTATGGGGACCCCTAAATTTTTAAATAATTTTTCCATTTTTGTATCAAAATCTTAATGCGGTTCGCAGATTACATCTAGTTACTAAGTTTCAATAGTAGGTATAGCTCTTATAGTTTCGGAGAAAAGTGGCAGCTGCCCCCCTTGCCCCACCCTGGGTACGCCCATGTGTGTATATATAATATGTTTTACCAGTGTTTAGTATACATTTTACTACGCATTTGTAAATACAAAACATTGTTTCTTACAATAAAATGACAAAAGTCTTAAAAATAAACGGTATCTCCTAAAGTAAGATTGCAAGCAGTTTCTAACACGATTTGTCTTTTACAGTTAAACTATTTTAGTTACGTAACTACACAGTACCTACTTGGGTAGTAAATATACCAAGTAGTTTCTTAATTTAAGTCGTATTTAAATCAGAATTAAAATATATTACGCATGACGAAACAAGAACGCTACTTGCATTACATTGCACGTAAACAGTATTTAAATTTAAAAATACAGTGTAATGCATGGTAATACGTTAAATTTATTTCGATTTAATTATATTATTATTACGTATATGAATTATTATTATGAACGGTAAATTAAGTCAAGATATTCATTTTTATAAAAATATAAACTGCTGTAGGCTTTCAAATTAAATTGACACAAATAGGCGAAATAAATACGATGGCACATTAATTTGGTAGAGTTTTATTTTTAATTGTCAAGAAGTAAAATATATAAATCATAATAATAAAGATATTTTTAAGTAGCCACAACTACGTGAATTCAAATAAATCAGTTTATATTATTGCGATTAATATACCGTTATAGAACATAATGTTATGATTTGTAACATAATAATTGCAATGTGTTTTACTTACTTTAAGTGCTTAAATGAAACCAATAAAAAAATTCAGACTCTTCATCTTAAAATAACAAAGTATGTAGAAAACTTAGGGTCAGTAAAACTATAACGCGACGTGACTTAGCGTGCACTTGACAGCGATAAAAACCGAAGTTACGAGTTACGCTTTTTGAAGTGAAAACTTCTTTAGCGGCGTTGAGCACTTTTGTGGGATGGGTAAAAACTGTGAAACTCGCGTCAGATTCTCATGCTGATCGAAAAACCAAGGAAAAAACGTAGGACGGTTGGAGAGTAGTGTTGTAACATCGAAATCGATTAAACGAACAATCGATTGTTTATTAGGCTTCCGTACCCAAAGGGTAAAAACGAGACCCTGTTACTAAGACTTCGCTGTCTGTCTCTAGGATTTTTAGACCCCTCCTCTCCTCCCTAGTGTGACGTCACATAATATTTGCAATTTTACATTGTAAAAATTGTAACCAACTCAATATAAAAATTTTTGCTGAGATTAAATTTATTGTGATGTCACAAAACTTAGGATCCCCCTCCTTGTCACACTTCGCCCTCTCCCTCCCCCTTAAGGTGTGACATACTTTATGGATGACCCCCTAGGATGCATATGACTCAAGAACCGCGATAGCTAGACTTTCGATATTTCCATCAACAAGGTATGTTCTACGGTGTTACCCGTACTTCAGTATTAGGGAAAATAAATTGTGACATTTTCCCGCAGTAAAATGTAGCCTATGTGTTGGGGTAGGTATCAGTTAAGTCGTTGGACTAAGCTTATCAAAATTGCTCCAGCCGTTTAGACAATATAACAAATAATATACACAGTTACAAACTTTCGCCTTTATAATGTTAGTGTATCAAAATGTTTTCATCAAAATCATTACTTCAAGCATCAAAGCGTCACATCGCGTCTCGGTTTGAACTGACCCTAACTGCAGTTTAAATGATATTCAAAGTTAAAAACTTTTATAATATGCTCGCGAAGCACGTGGTAATTCGCACATTGACTAGCTACTTGTATCATTCAGACACGCATGAAAATATCATCTTAGATGTTTGTTTGATAATACAATGGCAACAATAATTGTTTTATCTTTCCCTCGTTAGCGGCCCCTTGACGATCAATTTTATTGTGCAATATCACGTAGGGTTAGTATTGAAGCCATTCAATCTTGTTGTCAAATACATATGTTGTTCAATAATTGTGTGTGATATTGCGCAATAAAATTGATCGTCTAGGGGTCCGCTATGTATGCCTACTCATTACCTTAACCATACAACTTCACTTCAGTTTCCACACACTTCTTCATCAGATCATCTAATTCGCTCAAAGGTTTCTCTTTCTTGGTATACTTCTGTATGAAGTCTGCAATCTCGGCCAAGCATCCGTCCTCCATTTCTTGCAGGATTTTGGTGATTTTGTCGTTGTTCGCTCTGACCACGTGCTCTGCGTGTAACTTGTATAACTGATGCTCTCTCTTTGGCTGAAATGTTTAGATAGGATATATAATAACTTTGACCCCTATGGCTCAATTGGTTGAGTGTGGTGGCATCTCAACCCGGGGGTCACGGGTTCGAATCCCGCCGACGGAACAAAAAGTTTTCAATGTTCCCGGGGCTGGATAAACTATTAAATGTGTACGATATAACAAAAATCTTAAATATATGTATATATAAAAGTATCAAATATATTTCCGTTGTCTGGTACCTGTAACACAAGTCCTTCAGGTACTTAGCACGGGGCCAGACTGACGTAGTGCGAAGTGTCCATAGATATTAGATAGATTAGATATTACTGAAAATGTATACTGTTTTCTCGCTAGAGTGCAGCACCAGCGTAGACAGTAAATTAAGAGTTTTGTTCGACGTTTGACAACGTTTCTGTCAACGTTCTGATATGCCGTGTGTCAGATTATTTACTGCATGTGCTAGCTAGTGCATTTTGTTGAATTTTGGCTAATCGGAGTTGCGGGCATCATCATCATCATATGGGCAAGCTCCCGAGAGTCAAGAATTTTCCCAGACAAAAGTTTTAAAAAAGTTGCTGATTTCACAGTGAACTCAATAGATACAGGGGACTCATACACACCCTAAAGTTCTATTAGGTTGCACCAGAGGCGTGATTATAGTTACAGTTATGGTCAAAGTTATGGTTAAGAATAGTTAAGACTAACTTAACTTTAACCTTAACAACAGAATTTGACAGATGTCTGTTGCGTTTATTTTTTTACAGTTAATGGGATTGAGAGTATAAAAATTGAATTATCTGTAAAAATCCACAAGAAAAATATTTGTTATAACAACACTTTGAGCCATGGTAAATTTTCACCAAAAAAATTTCGATATAATAATTATGAGTGGTTATGGTTATCGTTAAATGTGGCGTCCTTAACCAAAGATTTGACATTTTGCACTGTAGTTATAGTTAAAGTTAAGTATAATTTTCACAGAGCCAGTACTGGCTGCCAATAAGACTGGCAGCCAGTATTGGCTTGGCATATGCCGCGTGTGAACAGTTTTTCAAGCCGGGCCAAACTGTTCACACGCGGCATATACCAAGCCAATACTGGCTGCCAGTCTTATTGGCAGCCAGTACTGGCTCTGTGAAAATTATACTTAACAGTTATAATTAAAGTAAGTTGGTGCAACCTAGGGTAGTTTTGTTATACCTTGAATATATACATCCTCATACAAATATTACCTCGTCCGGACTCTCGGTATATTCAGAGATAGCGGCGTTGGGTGTGAACACGAAGGGTTTGAAGTATGACACGCTGGGGTCCGGAGTAGCTGTGAACCAGTGCACACTTATACCCTCTGACGATAGCGACGACACCTGAAAACAACGAACTTACATATTGCCTGATGATAAAGACGTAATGCTCTTCACACCTAAGGCTCAATTCAGACCGCAACGCGACACGTAAATGCACATTTCTAAATTGGTATGGATTTGACATTCAAATTTTTTTTTATGAAATAAGGGGGCAAACGAGCAAACGGGTCACCTGATGGAAAGCAACTTCCGTCGCCCATGGACACTCGCAGCATCAGAAGAGCTGCAAGTGCGTTTCCGGCCTTTTGAGAGGGAATAGGGTAATAGGGGAGGGTAGGGAAGGGAACGGAATAGGGGAGGGTAGGGAAGGGAATAGGGTAGGGGATTGGGCCTCCGGTAAACTCACTCACTCGGCGAAACACAGCGCAAGCGCTGTTTCACGCCGGTTTTCTGTGAGAACGTGGCATTTCTCCGGTCGAGCCGGCCCATTCGTGCCGAAGCATGGCTCTCCCACGTCGAAAATGTCAATTCATCTACCTGATAATAATTGACCCTTAAACATACCTAAGCAAAGCATGCGAAGATATCATCTACGCTGCATCAAAATGGGACGTACGGAACGCCAGCAAAAAATATATATTTTTTAATTGTGTTAGTCTCGCTAAAACTCGAAAACGGCTGAACCAATTTGGCCAATTTTAGTATTGAAATATTCGTAGATTCCCGTAGGGAAGGTTTATAATATTAGGACGGAAGTGATACAAAGTTTTCATTATGTAATATAATATTATAGGTATTGATGACGCCTTCGTGGTCCAGTGGTTTAGAGCGTGGCTCTTGACTCCCGCGTGGGAAACATAATATAACATATTGTTATTTAGAAGTTTGGTTAGAACAATGCATGCTGATCACCTGATTGTCTGACAAGTAAGATGTTCCATACGTTGGAGGGGCATATAAAGAGTCGGTCCTGAGCCCGATCTCTCGTCGGTCATTCGTTCCACTGGGTTATGAGAGTAAAGGAATAGAGAGTACTCTTGTGTACTGCGCACACACTTGGGCACTATAAAAATAACTCCTGCGTAACTGGCCTGGTTTCAATGAAACCAGCCACTGCCATCGAATCCGGAGTGGGAGTTATTATATTGATTTATTTGAAATAGCGTGCATTGCGTCGGCTAATCCACACCGTTTTTTTGCTGTCATCATTTTGTAAATACTGAGTACTGGGTGACAGCAACAATGAAGCGTATGGCCTAATTAAAATTCACTGCTTTAGGTTGGCCGCATACACATGTTTTCCGTATTCGATTTCCTAATGTGGAATTTCGAATTGGAATTCCGTGAAACTAGCGCAAACGTTCGTTTTCCTCCACTAGCGAACGCGCCGGCTTGCACTCGAAACGTACCTACGCGTGCGGAATTAGTTCCATTCTGAAAAAACGTACGTGTGGGTCAGTTGTATTTTCTACTGATTCCATGCACTTGACCGAATACGGAAAACTAATTCGGAAATCGAAAACTTGTGTATGCCGCCAGCCTTAACTGAGGTTTTCCGATTATGAAATAAAATACAAAACTGTATATTATCGAGAGAGTCGATTTTCGCAAACACACAGTGTCTCAATAAAAGTTTTTGGAGATTCCTCATAAAATTGTAGCGCTTAGTTTAGGTTCTAACCGGCGCACTCAAAAACATTTAATGACGACTTAACTTCAATTTAATGAAGAATTTGACGGATAATGTATGGGGCTTGTATCAAAATCTTCATCTACAGTTATGTAATCAATGTTCGTCTCGAGTGCGCAAAATCAAAATAATTTTATTCAGAGTAATTTTTTTTTTTTTACTATTTTTGAAGTGAAAACTTCTTTAGCGGCGTTGAGCACTTAATTTGTGGGATGGGTAAAAACTGTGAAACTCGCGTCAGATTCTCGTGCTGATCGAAAAACCGTAAGACGGTTGGAGAGTAGTGTTGTAACATCGAAATCGATTAATCGAACACTATTGTTTTTTTTTCGATTGTCGATATTTTTTAATCGATTGTAAGGGTTTCGATTAATTAAAAAAATCGATTTTTATAAAAATCGATTGTCATAAAAAATTGGTTAAAAATTTAATCGATTGTAAGGGTTTCGATTAATTAAAAAAATCGATTTTTTAAAAATCGATTTTCATAAAAAATAGGTTAAAAAAATTGTAAGGGTTTCGATTAATTAAAAAAAAAACGATTTTTTAAAAATCAATTTTCATAAAAAATGGGTTAAAAATTTAATCGATTGTAAGGGTTTCGATTAATTAAAAAAATCGATTTTTTTTAAATTGATTTTCATAAAAAAATGGGTTTAAAAAAATAATGCACAATGTTAATAATCAAGTTTTCACTTCTGCCGGCACTCCCGGAGTGCAACCCGTCTTTTTATTTTTCTGAACGTCGTCGGGTCTAAGGTGCCTACCACCGTTCGGGAACTAACCCGGCGAGAAGAACCGGCCTAAGAAACTCGCAATCGTAAGTCGCAAAACCCAAAGGTTCGGTTTCGGAAATAACATAGCGTTAGTTAGGTTCAAGTAAATAAATCGATACCACGCCCTTGTAACTTGACCTCGGTGCTATAAGGAATTAGTTTGCGAAGCTTAATGAATTGGACCTTTTAGCGAATTCCAGTAATTTCACCATAAAGGCCAGGTTACACAGAATCGAATCTCAATTTTAGCAAAGCGTTACAAAATCGACATATCATGATATTTTAAGTATTTTAGTTTTTTACTAGCGACCCGCCCCGGCGTCGCACGGATATAAAATATATAGCCACTGAAAAAATGATTAAAATCGATAGCCTATCACGATCCTTTATGTGGTCTTCTTATCTGTGCCAAATAACATAAAAATTGCTCCAGTAGTTCGCGAGATAAACCCTTTCAAAATAATTTCCCCCGTTTTTTCCACATTCTCCTATTAGTCTTAGCGTGATAAAATATAGCCTTAGATAGCCTTTCTCAATAAATGGGCTATCTAACACTGAAATAATTTTTCAAATCGGACCAGTAGTTCCTGAGATAAGCGCGTTTAAGTTAGCCCTTTCAAATAGTTTTCCCCGTTTTTTTTTCACATTTTCCTCTATTTCTTCGCTTCTATTAATCTTAGCGTGATAAAATATAGCCTATAACCTTCCTCGATAAATGGGCTATTTAACACAGAATCATCAAAATCCGTTGCGTAGTTTTAAAGATTAAAGGGAACAAAGGGACATGAGGGAAAAAAAGCGACTTTGTTTTATAATAAGTATAGATAGTCTGTCGTCTGCGCTGCGCCTTAAGGTGATCGCATATTTGAAAATGTGAGTTGAAGAACACAATAGCTAGTTTTATAACATATGGATATTTACTAATTTTTCCCCTTGTAATTATTGGAACAGATCTTCTAAACTTATCTACTACATCACCTGGCTAATATATCTGGCTACACATACGATGCACAGTTTTTTTTTCAAATAATTTTTCCAACACTATAGTCTCCATTAATGCAAAAAACGGCAATTTCTATTAGTTATTGTGTTCTTCCACTCACGTCTTCATTTATCAGCACGAACGCGCCGCATTTTAGAATTCGTTGTATGAAAATATGATTTTTTTGTGGGATGGGTAAAAACTGTGAAACTCGCGTCAGATTCTCGTGCTGATCGAAAAACCTTGGAAAAACCGTACGACAGTTGGAGAGTAGTGTTTTGTGTCGAACTCGAACTCGAAGTCGAACTCGAACTCGAAGTCGAACTCGAACTCGAATTGATTGTAAGGGTTTCGATTAATTAAAAAAAAATGATTTTTTAATAATTGATTTTCATAAAAAAATGGGTTAAAAATGCACAACGTTAATAATCAAGTTTTCACTTCTGCCGGCTCTCCCGGAGTGCAATTTTTTTGTCTGTAGTTTATCTGTTCTAGCGTTTTTGATTGGTAAAGTTCAAAGGCAATCAACGGTGTTAAAAAGATAAAATCCTGCCAAAAACCTTCGAATGTAATGGCGGCGTTCCGTTCCTAGCGATACGCTACCAGTTACCACCACCGATAAAAATTCAAATAAAATGCCTCTATAACTCGGCTATAGATTTCATTTTGCCTTACGCCACTTTAATCATGGCGGATTAGGTCGCCAGAACAATGTCGGTAGATTACTAGTAGAGTAAATTTTTGTCGATCGCATGCCGCGAGGATCGAAAAGCCATAAAATAAGTCCAGTGACGGATTAACCCTTAATTAAATTAAGCAATTAGTGTGGGGTGGCACCAGAAGAGTAAAGGTTCGAAGACCGATTCTAATTAGCCGCGTACTGACCAAGCGAGCCGCCTCGCTGCCTCGCCCGAGCGTGCCGCGGCCGAGCCAAAAGTTGTCGGTTTTTTGTCGATGCTCAAAGGCGCCTCGGACGTTTGCCGCGCACTAACACGTACTGACCGACCGAGCAACTGCGCGCGAGGCTGCCGCGGCGAGGCGGCTCGCTTGGTCAGTACGCGGCTGTTGACATACGGATAGGGACACATGCATAGATTGCTTAGGGCATCAAGTATTCTTAAACCGTCACTGATAATAAAATAACTCCCACCCCGGTTTCGGTGACGGTTTCATTGAAACTAGGCTATTAACGGGAGTAATTTTATAGTGCCCAAGTGTGTGCGCAGTACACAAGAGCACTCTCTATAATTCCTTGACCCTCATAACGCAGATGACTGACGACTGACACGACTGGCGAGAGATCAGACACAGGGTGACAGGACCGACTTTTTACATGTCCGTCCGACGCATGGATCATCTTACTTGTCAGACATTGATCAGCCTGTATTGCCCTAACTAGATTGGAAATAACATGTAACATGTTTCCAACGCGAGAATCGAACCCACGACCTCCGAGTCAAGAGCCGCGCTTAAACCACTGGAAAAGTCTGGTACCTGGCTGCCCAGAGTGGGGAAAGTGTCGTCGCAGTCCCGGCATATGGAGCTGTTTTTGTCTCTCAGAATACGGAACATGTCTGTCACGTCGAAGGCCCCGGACGCCGTGCCACTTTCCAACAGCTTCTCACCAGCTCGTTGACGAATCTCGTCACCGCCGGATGAGAAGGCGTTGGTGAAATCAAACACACCCTGTAAAATGTAATTAAATGAGAGCTGAGGGAAGACCGCTATATCAAATGTTAGAGCCAGTCCACACGGCGCGCTGCGTCGTCGCAACGCACACAATACGGACAGCAGCCCCCGAGACGAAGCGGGAGGGGTGTTGACGTTAAGACTGCTTCGTAATAACGCTGCGTTGACGCAGCGCCCGTGTGGCCGGCTATGCGTCAAACGGCAGCGCTGCGTCGACGCAACGCTGACGCAACGCGCCGTGTGGACTGGCTATTATAATAGAATGATGTGGTGGCAGGTCCGGATTTATATTTTTTATGAGTATAGGCCACTTTAATTTTGCCGCCCCTATGTACGAACTCTGCCGCCATGCTAGGACGCTGCCTGCAGTATAGAATAGGCCATGGCCTAGGACGCTGCCGCCTATAGGCCATGGCCTATTCTATACTGCCTATACACAAATCCAGATCTGTGTTAATAAAAGATAAATTACTAGAATGTACTGTATAATAATTTGAAACACTTGAGCCTGATATCATTTAGTGCAATGTGAAGCAAGCCTTCCAATTGGTATATTATATTTCTTTGGCATGTATTAATTAGAATCCTTATGATAATATAACTTCAAAATTTTTATTTTCTCGATATATTTTTAGGGTCCTTACCCAAAGGGTAGAAACGGGACCCTATTACTGATACTTTGTTGTCTGTCCGTCTGTCTGTTTGTCTATCTGTCTCTAAGCTGTATATCAAAAACCGCTATAGCTATACTTCTGAATTTTTTACACAATTACACAATTATGTATTTCTGTTTCTGTTGCCGCTATAACAACAATACTAAAAATAAAATAAATATTTAAGGGGGCTATCTTATTTCAGGCTTTTTTTACCCGACTGCCAGGAGGGTTATGTTTTTAGCGCGTATCTTGTATGTTTGTAATATTCTTTATTACCTCGTATCTTCAGAACCGCTAAGCGGATTTTCACATTTGAGGTATCGTTAGATTTGTCTTAATAGCCCAAGTGTTCTTAGATAGGTGACATTAAAAAAAAACAAAATGGCGAATTTTTGACGACATGATGTGAGGTAAAAAAAATAAAAATTCTAATGTTAAGCAAATGTTAAGCAAGTGCAAACCAATTTACTATTAAATGATGAGAAAATGAATCTTGTTGACACTACTGTGTTTTTAGGAGTAACACTAGATTATAAACTGCACTGCAGTATGGTCCTCATATTGCCAAACTGGCCGATAAGCTCAGTTCCGCAGCATATGCAGTCAGAAAAATTAGAGAAATTTGTGATGAAGACACGGCGAAATTAGTTTATTATAGTTATTTTCATAGTTGAATGTCTTATGGCATTCTATTATGGGGAAGTGCTGCTGATATTAACACAATATTTGTGCTGCAGAAGCGAGCTATTCGATCTATTTATAAAATGTCATCATTTGAATCTCTCAGAAAAAAGTTTAAAGAAATAAGAATTCTGACCGTAATATCTCAATACATTTTGGATAATGTGTTATACGTGAGAAAAAATGTAAATAATTTTAAAACGAAAAGTGACATTCACTGCAGGAACACTAGGAATAAGCACAAGCTAGATATACCTATAACCAGGCTGAGCAAAGTAAGAAAATCTTTCGAAGGTCAATGTATACGCCTATTCAATAAAATCCCAGAAAACGTTCAAAATCTTTCAATCAATAAATTTAAAAAAGTTGTTAAAGAACGTTTGTGTGCTAAGGCTTATTATAAGGTTAGTGATTTTCTCAATGATAGCACACCTTGGGAAAAATTAGCTGACAGACCATAGGTCACTTCTATATAAATGTACCACATTTTCACTTACTTACTTTACTTACATACTTAGTGTAAATTAGCTTAAGCTAACATTGTTATTTTCCACCTTTTAGGTAAAAGGTGGACCCGCGCGAGTTTCTTACGCCGGTTCTTCTCGCCGGGTTAGTTCCCGAACCGGTGGTAGGCCTCATGTAGACACGACGTTCTAAAGTGTTAACTTTGTTAACCTATTTGGAAATAAAATATTTTGATTTTGATTTTTACCAAGCATATCGAGTGTGGTATCAAAATTAAGGATTTTAAACACTGATTCTAAATATGTATATAACTTGCAGTTTTAATATTAAATAGAACGATAAATAATAATAAAAAAAAACCCTTAGATTGATTGACGAAATGATTAGATGACCACAAACTAAAAAGTCGCCAATAAAATAAATTCATTCAAAAATCAAAAAACCCGACTGCAAAACAATTTTAACTAAAAAGACCGAAACAACTAGACCTAATTCTGCCGGAGGCATCTAATCCATGTTTTAATTGATACGACTCTTGCTTACGAGTTTCATGCCAAGATGAATAGAAGGCTACATAGAAAAATGTAGAAGAAAAAAGTGGATTATAAAATGCAGTCGGAGGCATGTCTCACCAAGTTTAACATTTCATAAATCATAAAATATACTGACTGCATTTTATAATTCACTTTCTTCTTTTACATTTTTCTATGTAGCCTTCTATTCATCTTGGCATGAAACTCGTAAGCAAGAGTCGTATCAATTAAAATATGGATTAGACGCCTCCGGCAGAATTAGGTCTAATTGCTTCGGTCTTTTTAGTTAAAATTGTTTTGCAGTCGGGTTTTTTTGATTTTTTAATTATTGCTACATAACATTAATATTGACAAATGATAAGCACTTGAAATTTTTACAAAACCCTCAAGCCACCCAAAACAAAAATAAATTAAAAAAATATTAATAATTTCATACAAAAAACCCGAGCTAAACTACTAGTACCCGAGTAAAACTACTAGCACTTGGCCGATTTTTTTGTTCTTTAATTTCTCTGTTAGCAATTAACTAAGACTAATAATTAATTAATATGAGTTTTATGTAAATTTTTAAGTAAATTAATGTCTTATTATATTATTTTTCTGTAAGGTTGTGAATAAAAATAGAAATAATATTAGTGTTATTATAAAGGCCCAAATATTGCTTTTTACCAAACAAGCAAATTAAAAAAATCTTACTTTCCCATCCCAGAGACCCATAGCCAAAGCTTTCTCTTGTAGTTTTTCCGAGTGCTTATCAATTTTAGTCCTTATAGTAAGACCATTGGAAATATTTCTATAGCCTGAAGTGATTCTTTCTGCGACCCAGTATTTTCCACTGGTTTCTAGCACCCAGGCTTCTTTGGGGTCAGCAATGAGGAATGAGTTATGGTAGAAGTGGCTGTCATCTGACTCGGAGCAGGGTCCACCTTGTCCATACTTCTCTAGGAGTGATGTTATAACATCCAGGGCTCCTTCTGCAGAGTTGCCTCTCTCCAAACCCAACCTGAAGAAAAAAAATAAATAGATTAACTATGAAAATAGAATAATTATAAATAATAATAATAATTAGAATAAAACTGAAACTAAAAATCTAGACTCCGAGTACATTATATTCTTGGCTCCAATACAAATTACTCATAGGTGCATAACTCGTTTATTTTTACCTTTTTCCTCTGTTATGTAACATACCTATGCATATTGGATAATCCTCAACACAAAATTACCATAGTAATATAGCGATTTCCTTATCTTACCGCACTAGGTCCATTCCAATAAGTCTCTTCTGTCTTGCATCACCATCACCTTCGTTATGATTGGTCCACACTGCTTCATTTCCAATGGCTACGTTCTTGTCATTAGCTCCCATCTCCGCGCCCCACATCCAAGCTGGCTTGCTTAGAATAACACTATTGATTGGATCGGGACTCTCATCAATAGTTATATATGTACACTAAAATAGAGAATACAGATTTGTTTTGATGCTACATCTTAATTGTTATAGATATAATTTGAATTACATAACAATTCTTTTTTAATATACCTACTTTTTAGCAAAATTTCATGTCCATTTATTACAAAATACCATAAAATAAAATTAGTTTTCTTCCTTGAAGAATATGCTTTGCGGTTTAAAAGCTAATATTAAAGTTTTATAGTTACTTCAATGCAATTTACTAAAATTTGAAAGAGGATCCCATTTTCAATTCATATAAGTTTTTTTATGTAGGTACCTAAAGCATTTTAGCCGGATTTACTTTTGAATCCATAGGGTCTAATGGATTTTGTATGTGCGAGATTCATTTGATTTTTAAACTACAATGGAATTTTTTGTGGAAGACAACGAAATAGGGTGTTAATTTACATATTTGAATAATGAATTTTACCTTCAACTTGAAGTCTCGCACCCGGTCCTTAGACAAAATCACTTCTTGGACTTCGTTCTGAGGTCGATCAGAATTTTTACCGAAAATGACTACATTGTTTTTAGTGAGTGGCGGCAGTGCTACAAATGTGTCGCAAGATCGAGGCATCGACATTGTGATGATTTATCCTGAATTGAAATTTAGCAACGATAACGTTTATTTATTTATTTTCAAGTAGTTTTCAATAGATCAAAACGACCGACTAGTTACCTATTACAATTTTCTGACAGTAATGACAAATGACAATTGACACTTGACAGTACTGACATTTAGCATTCGACGAAAAGAAAAGATAACCGTCTGCCGTGTTCACGCCGTGTTCGTTTCACTTTTCAACTACGCATGCGCGGCTTTTTTCGCAGTTTGGCATCTGACTGTCAACTTCATAGCGTGTCATTTTCTAAAATCTGACGGAAATTGATAGTATTTTACTTGGTATTTTAGAACATGACACTCACACTGCAGTTGACAGTCAGCTGCCAAACTGCGAAAAAGCCGCGCATGCGGTATGCCTAGTTAAAAAGTGAAACGAACACGGCTGATGATTCACGCCGGTTTTCCCGCGGCAGCGCACGGAGAGACTACGCACGTGCGTCAAGCTTCGCTTTGCAAAGAAAATATAATATGTGACTGTGTCCACTGCAACCCACGGACACGCTACGTACGAATTGACTCACGTATAGTCCGTCAAGAAAGTCATGACAGGCGGGAAAATTTTCTAAACGTAATCACGCTTATTTAAAGGTGTATTTCTTTCTTTAAATATATCTATCATCATATAGTCATCATCATAGTTTTAAAAAAATTTGATAGTGTACAGCTTTGTTTGAAGCGTTTGTCAAACAAACTACGTGTTTGACCTGTTTGAAGTAAATATGGATTTGCGTAGCGTTTGACAAACGTGTTTGACGTGTTCCGCTGTATAATTTGTCAAACAATATGTCATGATCTCATATCGATTCTAGCTAATTGTTTGACAAACTTGTTTGATGCACGTTTGTTCGTCTGCGCTGCTGTTTGATGAAAACGTAAATTACATCAAACATGTTTGTTAAACAAATTTGATCGTTTGCGAGGTACTTAAGAGTTTTCCACATGCAGAGGCGGCGTAAGGCGTGGGCGGTGTGGGCGACTGCTCACGGCCTCGCGGTCTAAGGGGCCTCACGCCCCTTGAACCACGAGGTTTTTTTAAGGTTTTACGAGTTGTGATACTCAAATAGTCATGAATAAAAAGTTTTATGAACATCAAAAAAATTATTTCTCTCAACAAATCCGTTCTTTAGCGTCATCCATCAGGGGGCCTCGCAAGATATATCTTGCCCACATAAAATTTAGGTCTTGCCCTGCCACTGTCCACATACATTTTTTTTTTTTTTTATCTTTTTTTTTTAAAGAGGCTTCTAACACTCAGTGCTAATGTCAGCCTCATAGGTGAACACAGTGTCCCCTACATAAGGGACAGATCCAAATAACTATACAATTTTATTGCCCTCTGGGGACAACGGCTCCGAAAGTGCACTATTGATCCGTCCATTGTGCAGGCAACCAGAGTCTCCTAGAAGCCTTGATCTTAGCTCTGCAGTCCGAGCACACTCCAGCAAAACATGATACAGGTCTTCGGGCTTATCGCACACATCGCAATTGGGCGAAGGCTTAATTCCAACCAAGTGGACAAATTTGTTTGCTGGAATGTGCCCAGATCGTAATCTAAAGGCTGACACCAACAACTTTCTCGATAAATTACACGAAATAAACCAAGGCTCCCATACTGGTTTACTCTGGATGGTTCCGTACATCCTTATTTTACAGAGCTTAGGCATAGTGCGCACTGCGCTGTGCGACTCGTGAACAGTAGAATGCGCTAAGTTCAAAAATCAAAAGTGGAAAAAATTAATATTAAACTAATAATAATTTATGTACTTACATAATGTAAAATATATTTTTTAAATAGATTCGAATTTCGAATAATATTCTATTAGATTCGAATGCTAAAATGAAATTATTTAGGTTTAGGGCGCATTTTCATTAGTCGTTAACTCGTACGGCATACAGCATACAGGGAGTCTATGACAACTAATGGCGCATTTTGATTGGTCGAGGCATGCGTTTCAGAAATCTCCCGCACCCCGCATGCGGGCCCTATCGACCAGTGAAAATGCACCATTAGAGATCTTTGAATAATAATTATTATTGTAATTCACCAATCCCACCAAAAACATGCCTGTTAAAACGGGGCCAAATTCCTATCAGCAAATTTTTGGCCTAAAAAAAGAGTTGAAATCCAATCCAATGCCAAGTTTAGCTATGCACTTCATCGATCGTAATCATCTTCATCAACAGCCTGATCCATAATACTTCTAAATTTGAACTTGGCAGGTTTTCGTACGTACATTAATTGATTAATTAGATAATATTAATTATATTATTCAAGTAACCTGCCAAGTTCTTTAAAAGTATTATGGATCAGGCTGTTGATGAAGATGATTACGATCGATGAAGTGCGTCTAAACTTGGCATTGGATTGGATTTCAACTCTTTTTTTAGGCCAAAAATTTGCTATTGTGATTGTGTGTGCTATAAATGATTGGAGCCGTTGCGTACCGGTATAGAGTGAAAGTAGGCAAAAAATTGTGTTTCTTGTATGGGAGCCTCCTTAAATATTTACATAATTAAAATTTTATTACTTATTATTAAAGTACAAAAATTAAGGATTTTGTGAAAATTTCAAGTGCCTAGCTGTTACCATTATTGATTACGAGCGAAAAAACCTAAAAACATCACGTTTGTTGTATGGGAGCAACCCTTAAATATTAATTTTATTGTGTTTTTAGTGTCTGCTGTTATAGCGGCAACAGAAATACACAATCTTTGAAAATTTCAGAAGTCTGGCTATGGTGGTTCTTGAGTTACAGTGCCCTGGAGACAGACGGACAGACGGACAGACATCGAAGTCTCAGTAATACCCTTCTTTACCCTTTGGGTACGGAACCCTAAAAAGGTCAATGCTTGTACGGTGTACCTTCATCCATATTTAAATTAATTTTACAAAAATTTATATAAATGTGAAGGTACATACAAAGGTTGAATTAACTTTTATTTTTTAAAATCAGGCGTTCTATTACTTTAAAAACAGGCAATTTAAAAAAAAACTGTTTTTTTGCTTTACTCAATGATTGGTACTGTCTAATCAGTAATAACAAGTAATTTACCCTAAGTAAAACATATTTTTGATCAATATCAACTTAGAGAAAAACTAATTTTCTATCACAGTTGTTGGTATCCATTGCACGCATCAAGCGAAAGCACTACTTTTGAGAGTGCTCGCTAGTCGATTGTGCGAAGCGTTGCTGTAGTTGGAACATTCAAGTTTCAACGTTAAGCACTATGCCCACTGACCTCCAATAAACAAGTACACTGGACTTAATAATATGATACCCAATTACGTACTGTTTTTTGTGCCTATTTGAAGCGGAATCAGTGCCCCCAATGCGAGGGAAGAGAACTAAATCTGACGAAACTTGCAAATATGGCCGCTTAATCGCTATTGATTGTAGAAACTAGTATTAGTTCCAAGCACTCCCACTACTGCTATCGGCGCCAATATGGCGACTTTCAAACGTCATTTTTATATCAGATTTAGTTCTCTTCCCCAGCATCGGAGGCGCTGATTCCACTTCAAATAGGCACAAAAATAGCTATCATTTCAAAGGGTATCTTAAGTCCAGCGTACTTGTTGGAGGTCAGTGACTATGCCGCATAATGCGCTATAATGCTATAAAGGAGTGGATCCACCGCGGCACACGGCCACGCAGTGCACGAATTTATTTCTCTGACTACGTGGGTCAACGTTTCCACTGCAGCACACGCTATACAAGTAACACGTTACTCACGACTATATGTACACAATAATTGTTGTTAGTTGTTACGTAGTTTACAATCTCTTAGCTTCCGTGTATCCCGTGTACAGCATGTGTAGCAAGGCCAGCATTGAGCTGCGTGTGCATCATATTCGAGCAAGCTATAACAAGTCTGTCAAGAAAGTGAAGAAATTAAAAAGTGGCAACATCGTATGGTCGTCCCTTTCAAATCAATCTAAGAAAAAAGAGATGACACTACGATGTTGCCACTTTTTAATTTCTTCACTTTCTTGACAGACTTGTATAGTCTGTCAAGAAAGTAATGACAGGCGGGAAATTTTTTAAATGAAATAAAAAATAAGAGAACTTTATTAATTCGAGATAAAAATGTACAAGGTGACAATATTTAAGATGTAATAAGCGTTCTCTGTGAAAATACAAAATTTGCTATTACACCAAACAACCTCTTGAGTACCCCGCAAACGATCAAATTTGTTTGACAAACATGTTTGATGTAATTTACGTTTTCATCAAACAGCAGCGCAGACGAACAAACGTGCATAAAAAAAGTTTGTCAAAGAATTAGCTAGAATCGGTATGAGATCATGACAACATTAAGGGCCCCCGAGACGGTCAAACGGTTTCATTCAAACACGTAAATTTTGGTTTGACTCAAACCATTTTGATCGTTTACAAAGCTAGTTTGAACGGTTTGTCAAACATTTACGATTTTATTTAGGATGAAATTTCATATTTTTGTTGTATTTGACGCGCCGTTTGATCGTGTTCCGATGCGTTTGAACAAACTTTGTACCATTCTTTGGAGTACATTATTTATAACCGACTAAAAAAGAGGAGGTTATCAATTCGACGCGTATGTATGTAATATTTCCAGAACTGCCCAGTTTTCGTATATGTTAGTCTATATCAGCATCTGAACAAATGTGCAAAATTTCAAAAGTGTATGTATGTTTTTATGTTTGTGTTCACATATTATCTCCGGAACTGCAAGTCCGATTTAAATATTTTTTATTGTACCATCGAGGAAGTTGATTCCTATGCATTTGAGAGACCAACGTCATTTGGTCGATCATGTCAATTCAATGTTAATTGTGATCTGTCGGCTGGGTTTGACGTAATGCGCCCAAACTACGTAGGTCCCCCATCTGCATAGGAATCAACTTCTCTGATAGTACTATATAGGTATTGTTTAACTTGGGAGACTTCTGCAAGTTTCATCAAAATAGGTTTAGTAGTTTTTGAGATAGGGAATTTAATTCTCAATTTCGTAAAATTTTTAAGTCGGTTTTATCTTTAAAAAATAATATTTATCTGTCACAAGACGTGTACTCCACAGCGCGTACTGAACCAAACTGCGCAGTGTCGTTTGACAAACCGTTCAAACCGACATCAAACGGTTAATCAAACACGTAAGGCTTAAATCAAACCGTTTGATCGTCTCGGGGGCCCTTTATATTGTTTGACAAATACAGCGGAACACGTTGAAACACGTTTGTCAAACGCTACGCAAATCCAAATTTACTTCAAACAGGTCAAACACGTAGTTTGTTTGACAAACGCTTCAAACAAAGCTGTACACTATCAAACTGTTTGACAAACACGTAAAATTTGACAAAGAATTTGATCGTTTGCGGACTACTTTATAGTGTTTCCGAACGATATTTTCGAACTTTGAATTTCGATGGTTTTGTACTTTATTGGTACTATATAGTATATATTATGTATAATACTTTATCTATGGGTTTGTCTCACAGATTAAGGATAGGTAGATGGCTTCTTAGCTCGCCAGCGCGTGGCCATTTTATGCTTGTGTGCAATTGCCGTAGTGTGCGTGTAGGGATGGGCGATCTGCTTGTATATATCGATAAAAATATAAAATTAGACTACAGCTATCGACCAATAGTCGACCATAATTTTATGTTATAGATTTTTATTAAACGACATCAAAAAAAGGAGGTTATCAATTCGACCCGCATGTTCAATTTAGGATATAATAAATTATGATCATTAAATTAGAAGTCGCTTTCAATTTGGTGAAAAGATATTATTTTATATTTATATAAGTTTATGAAAATACTTATGTAAATAAAATATTTAAGTATATAATTACACAAATAGTTAAAAATATAATAATTATGTATACTCCATAAGCCACGAAGTCTTGACCGGAGTGTAATATCAATAAAATCAACAGTTTTTATAAAAACAACAGAAGATCAAATATACTTTATTATACTTAACTATTTTTTTTTATTAAATAAGGGGGCAAACGAGCAAACGGGTCACCTGATTGTAAGCAACTACCGTCGCCCATGGACACTCGCAACATCAGAAGAGCTGCAGGTGCGTTGCCGGCCTTTTAAGAGGGAATACGCTCTTTTCTTGAAGGTTTGCAGGTCGTATAGGTCCGGAAATACTGCTGGTGACAGTTCGTTCCAGAGTTTTACAGTGCGCGGCAGAAAGTTACGCGAAAAACGCACTGTGGAAGACTGCCACTCATCAAGGTGATGAGGATGGTATGTTTTTCGCGTGGGACGATGGCGAAAAGTTGCCGGTGGTATGATTCCGAACGATTCCTCAGAGCACTCCTAAAATATTATGAAGTTTACAAATCTCAACAAAGGTAGTTGTCACGTTCAACTATCGTCAGTAAACCGACTTTACAGACAACCGATTTTTTTAAGCTGAAAAATAACTCAAACATGTTAAATATTTTCGCATGAGAAAATGATTTTGGTATTACATATGTATGAGAATTTCGATGGCACCCGGCCCCTTAATTTCTAATTTTTAATATGTGTGTAAAATTATACAATGTGTCCTTACACCGATGTCCAATCCTTACATGTTATGATGTATGGCATAGGTATTTTACTGACTGAAGTATCGGCCACTGGTGTTGGGACAGTGGACACATTATATTATTATGTGTCCCGTCACCAGTATCCAATGCTTTAACGTCTTTATTTCTTCGATAATACATAAAAAATGTTATTTTACAAAATTGTTGTAAAAGTTGTTGTTTCAGTATTCGGTCTTTAGCAAATCAAGTGGCAAGCCGTATTTACTGCGGCTGTGCAACAATTACATCAGCTGATCACCTGTTTGTGTGAATTCCCAAGAGCCAGAACACCTTAAGAGCGGATAAGTAAATTTAGTTCCGCGATTTGATAACAGATGTCGCTGTTAGGCCTCTAGATCGCGCTATCGCTTACCCGACAACATTTAGTATATGTAATTCAATGGAATAAATTTTCGTCTTTTCGCTGACACTCACTGGTTGTTTTATTTATTAGTACGCCAGAGGGATTTGCGTCCCAGGGTAACCCTACAGAACGAATTGGACCAGTATTAGGCGTATGACGTCTTTACAGCCTTAAGCCTAGTATCCACTTGAGCATGCTCGGGCGAATGAGCCGCTCATTCGTGCGAGTTCGAGCGTGCTCAGGCGTCTCCACTTGAGCTGCTCGGCCAAATGAGCCCGCTCATTTGGCTATAGCATGGCATACTAGGCTTTATATTGGAAGGCCTTCAGAGCGATCAGCGAGGTAACGCCGCATATTGCGTCATGTTTTTTCGTGCGCGCAGCCCATATCGAATTATAAGACGTTGTCACGTCAAAAATAGTAATTACCTAGGTTCCTGCACAAAAATTTACTACAAAATATTTAAACACTAAAAAATATTTTTTAGTGTTTAAATATTTTGTAGTAAATTTACTACTAAATATTGAAACACTCAAAATATAGTAACACACTAAAAATATATATTATATATAAATAGTAAATTTACTACAAAATATTTAAATATTAAAAAATATTTTTAGAGTTTAAATATTTTGTAGTAAATTTTTGTGCAGGAACCTAGGTAATTACTATTTTAAGCTGAAAAATAACTCAAACATGTTTAATATTTTCGTATGAGAAAATGATTATGGTATTACGTATGTATGAGAATTTCGATGGCACCCGGCCTCTTAAATGAAAAATATTTAAACACTGAAAACAGTTGACAACATCTCCTTAACGGGGGGGTCTCCTGAAGGTGGCTGAAGGTGGTAGTGATTAGATTTTCTTCACTTAAACCATCCCTCCTCACTCCATCTCACCACCAGAATACTCGGATATTATCTTAACTTAAAAATAATATTATCTTCATTATAGGTCTCTCAGTCACCACCATATTGAACTGTTCTTTAGGAGCATTCCAATAACCTAAAAAAATAGTTGGTTTAGTGTCATTAAATGTAGGTACTTAATACTATAAAATATGTATGTACATATTATATTATATACGGGGCAATAATATGCTTTATGTAACCCAAGTGCCGCATAACAACTGAATATCTATTGTGTCTGGATTTCGATGTTCGAGGTATGAAATTTATTTTATTAAATGATTATGACTTTAGCCTTATTAAATTTTTACATTTTACTTATTAAAAATGAGTAATGCCAGGATAAAATTTCAAAAAGTAGATCTAAGTAACGAACTGAGTACTTACAGGGGGGAGGTGTGAGAGCTGTTGATCATGCAATTATTTTGCTCTCCGTTAGAACTTTTTTATTTCAATAAAATCATTGTTTCAAACATACGTTTGAAATGATAATCCCAATATTGTGATGCCTTCATGAGGGAATAAGAATTAAAAACTTGCATGAAACTTGCGTCTAAATATTTCTATTCGTCGTCTATTTTGAAGCATTTTCAAATCCTGAAAACAAAATCATTTAGTCCATGACAATATTTTTATCGATAAACTATACTTCAAGTAAAGTGCATCCCTAAAGTACACGTAAAAAGCTGTGCAATATTTGAAGTCAAATTATTATTGATGTGACATTTTTATCACTAATGCCTTATATAGCATGATTAAGGGATTATTAAACTTATAAATTTTCTTTTTAGCTTATACAAATACCGATTGATAAGCCCAAAAAAACGTTGTTGAAAACTTACGTATGTTATGTTAAATCCACGTGTTTGAGGCATTCCTTGGCCGTTTTTATAGTTTATTATGTAGCGGAACCACAAAACCCAACAAGAAATTGCATTTAACGTTCACTAAACACTTTTATTAGCACTTTTTAAAATGTGAAATATGCAGACCGACTCCTTTGTTATGTCCCATTAGGTAGGACATAACATTACAAACTTTTGACGTTTATACACCGATATCAGCTTTCTCTTTCACTCAACTTACTGCATCGTTAGTTAGAAAGAGTAACATGATCAACTGTCAAAATATAAGGCGCCCTCCAATAGTGTACCTCCATGGTAGCTTCGTTTAAATTTGGAACCCAATTTTTTTTTGGTCGGAACTTGCGTCCACCTGGTTTTATTTGCAAGTTGCAACCAAAGAGGATGTAAACTGTATACTACGTAACAAGAGGTCGGACTTAGAAGAAAAAAAATAAACATCCGTTATTTTTTTAATTTGAAACTGAAGTTAAAATTTTTAAGTGCAAAACCTTTCACTCTAAACATACCAAAAATTAAAAAAAATAAAAATAAAAAAGAAATGAGCTCAAATAAATGTTTTATTTGAATAAAAATTATCGTACATAACTTAATAAATAGGCTAATAAGGTAAATTAAACAATAAAACAGATTTAATCCACAAGCTTTTGTTGATTTCTATTACTAAATATTATAATATTACAGTACAGGTTTATGTATTTTATTTATAAATATAATAGCTGTCTATGCTACTCTACTAACTACTTGATTGGCTTATACAGTAAACTCTATATAGGGAGGGGATTAAAGCTGCGCGTCCACCAGGTCGGAATCGGGACGTACGGTGCGGACGGCACGTCGTGTCGTCATATACTTGTCAGGCGCGGAATGACGTTCCAGTACTTCTAGTGCAGTTCATAGTAGTCCGTACCATACATACAAAGCAACAAATCCGTCCACTGCGTACCTACGCTCCGATTCCGATCCAGTGGACCGCACCTTTATACATACACACTTTGTTTTCTTACACCCTGTATACGACAGCTGAAATCTATCGCGTGGGCTCAGGCCAGCTGCATACCACCTCACTTGATCAGAGGATTTTTCCTTTGTGGTCGTACCACTCATAATCCCATACCTTCCTTCTCCTAAAATCTCCTTGCTTTGAATCTCTTTGCTGCTTTCGTTCCCAAGCGGTCGCATGCGACCGCGAGAACAAAAATTTCCTACAATCCGTGATAGAGGTAACAGCTATTGCTTGCAGACTAAAATGTTGCAAACTAGCTGTATAGGGACCTAAAAATCTGAAATTAATGAAACATTTTTCATTTACTACATTTCCATACAGTTTACATAAATTATTAAGTATAGTTCATGGACGTATACAAAAAGGCGGACGGAGTCCCACCATACACAAAACTGTGTCGTTCAGAGTCGGCCAGCTGGCTGTATGTACACGGTCCGCAAACACACATTCTTGCGCTAGTCCATACCATTTGACAGGCGTCAGAATGTGTGCGTGGCCGACTCTGAAGAAAAGTGAAGACACAGTTTTGTACATAACAAGACTCCGTCCGCCTTTTTTTCTACGTTCATGGTATAGTTATTAACCTTATGTATTGTTACAATAAAACAATATACTTACACATGATACACATTTCATCATTTTCCAAATTAACTGCATACTGATATTATACATTATAAAATTTTCTATGAAATAATAATCTATCTTTTTCATATTAATATAGTTTATGTTGTAAATTATTGCACAAATATGCAAATAATACTACGACATACTTTGTATTAGAACATGGTATGATATCGTTATGTTTTGCTTCAACTTATCAATTTACGGTTACATTTACATTTTACAATGGCTTACCTTTCGTTTTTCAATAATTAATCCACTTATTTTACAATTTTTGTATTTTTGTAATAAATAATTTTCACAAAATGAAATTCGAACTTTGAGTTTTAAACTTCTTCTTCCTCTTTTTCTCATGTAGTTTATATTCTCTATGGTCTTGGCTGTATGGGCTTTGTTCCCTTTGCCTGTCCTGAATGGGACGAATCAAACCAAAAAAAAAAAAATCTCTATGGTCTTTTTTGTCAGCCAATCACAGTCGACCGTGCTTAAAAATTGTACAGATTATGCGATTATATTTAGTAGCTACGTTTAAATTTGGAACCCAGTTTTTTTTTGTTCAGAACTTTCATCCGCCTGGTTGCAACCAAGCTTACGCTGTTTACGCCAAGATATAAAGATATAAAGTTATAAACTACGTAACACTTGCAACAAGCGTGAAAATTATTCGATTAAAGTTAAAACTGATTTTGTTTTATCGCGTGAGTAGAATAAAAAATCATGAACTATTACAGTCGCTATTAGTTGAAGAAACTGATGAGTGATGACTGATAACTTATGAGTTTTGATTTTAGATCGTCTTCAAGAGACGTAGTAGCTATGGATTTGCGGCCCTTTGAGGAGATAACTGAAGAATTACATTCGGGGTATCAACGCGGGTCAAGTTATTGGGTTACCGTCACTAATGTTACTACACCACATAATTTTTATGTCCGCTCTACGAACTATGATGACCTCCTGGAGCTTCTGCAATCTCATATTGTAAAAGCAATAAAAGCAGAACATAAAGTTTACCCAAACCTTGACGACATTGTAGTGTATAGAGCTTGCTGCAGAGGTGGAAAGACAATGCGTGGTCGAGTAATCAAAATCAACCGATCAGAACTGTCAACAACCTGCCATATATTTGCATTAGATTATGGTTACATAGATGAAGATGTAGAATTAAAAGATATGTTCTTATGTGATGAAGATATAGGGGAAATACCACCATTATCTCTGCAATGCCAGTTGTACCAGTGTGGTTTAGTTGGTGACTCATGGCTTGAGGATTCCATAGAAGCATTTAAGTTTTATATAGGCGGAGAACGGTGTAAAATGATAGTACAAAACAACATACACAATAAACTTACTGTACAGCTTTTTAACACCTGCCCTAATGATCTCAGTTCCATGTTAGCCCTCACTGGCTACTCTAATTTGGGGTATGTGGACCCGTTTGCGAGCAGAATTTATTCAAAACCAACTGCCACACAAACTCCACAAATAGAAGGAACTCGTAAATATTATTATAACTACATAGAAAGAACAGTTAATACAACTCTCTGTGTAGGTATGCTCCATTATATTAATTTTGAAGAATTCTATGTGGCAGTAATTCAGGAATACAGGAAAGATAGAAAACTACTTAAGGATATCACAGGTAAATTTTTTTTCTTCCATTTAATTTGACAATTATTGTTTAAATGATTAATAATTTCAGTAGCCATTATCAGATGGTGTGTTCACTGTTAGTCATATTGTTTTACTAAACACATAGCTCTTTTATTAATTTACAGATAAGGTGGCAAAGGAGAGAGAAATTCGTGAAGAGGAATTAGTAGTTGGCAGACCTGCAGCTGTATTGGTCAAGGAAGTAGAACGGAAAGAAGTCGGTTACAGAGGTATCATTGAATGTGTGATGCCTGAAACCCATGCTAGTGTTTGTTTAGTTGATAGTGGAAGGAGAGTACTAGCAGAGAAGACCAATATAAGAAGCATTCCTCGGTCATTACTGGAGCATCCCGTAACAACGATTTGTTGTAGAACAGACGAGCTAGGCATAGGTATCACCATGTCTAGTTTTAAACAGAAAGGGTTCAAATTTAATATCACTATCAAGGAGCCTGGATCTGAACTGAAAGTGCCTTATACTGTTGTAACCACAAGACTAGAAAATTAAGTCTGATCTTTTGATTCTTATTTGTGAACTAACTTTACAGCCACACGGACTGAAAATATATACATAAAAATATAAAGATAAAAGTTATATACATTCACTAATGAGAACTAGTAGATTTAAGTAATATTTAAGAAATTACTAGAGCGTTCCAAAGGATAATAATATTATGTAGAGTTTTTTTTGGTTTTGAGGCTACTACTAAGGGCGGATTCGACCAAACCAGAGTAAAATTTTGTTTCCTAATCTAAGAGTAAGCTGGTTTTGCGTTTTTCCAACTTCGAATCCAAGAATATGGTAATTACACCGGAGTAAATATTTACATGGGTGATTTTGATGGAGTAAATATTAAACTGAGAATAGTTGCACAACAGGGTGTCAACTGTCACAGTTGGTGTCATTGTGAACTATAATTGACATTTTATTTCATACTCTTCGAGTAACTTGGTAAAACGCAAATGATGATATCCTAGAGTAAATCGACATAGTAAAAGACTCCGTCCGCCTTTTTTTCTACGTTCATGTTTCCATGATAGTTATATTTGTATAACTTCAAGTTTGGTCGAATTGGACCTTGAAGTCATAACATTTAAATTGTTTAACTTTATTTGTATTTGTATGTAAAACAAAACTAATTACTTGTTTTCACTATGATTTAACTATGACAATATTAAAATAAATACTTTAAATCAAACAAGTGATTTACAAATCAATAATTTAATCAAATTCTTATGCACTTTAGACAATTTTGACTTTTTGTTAAAAAAAATCCTATATTTTTCCAACAACAATTAAGCATATTGTTGTTATAGGTATAGGTATAGTATAGAAACACGGGCGTATACAAGATGTTTGTGTAAACTCCGTTGTCCTTGAAACCGTCAAATCAGCCCGTCAAAATGAACAACTTTTTCTATGATAACAATGCTGGGAATTAAAAAAAAACTGTCTTCATACCCATACAAATTGCCGATCCGGGCATCTGTATGGGTATGAAGACGGCATTTTTTTTTTGAGTTCCAGGCATTGTTCTCATAAATAGAAAAAGTTGTTATTTTCACGGGCTCATTTGATGGTTTCAAGGATAATGGTGTTTACACAAACACAGTGTATTGTATAAGGGCCTCCCCCTTATACAATACAGTGCAAAACCTGGTATGAAGTCTTACTTTTTGGTAGCATGTGCCTCGAATACATCAGAAAAAAATTTAAATCACTATATGTTTCCATACAAATTTCAAGGAGTCCCCTCGATTACTCATGGATCCCATCATCAGATCACCACTTTTATGAACATGGTACCAAATTCGAATCAAGCCCTATACAACACAAAAAAAAATTTTGAAAATCGGACCACAAACGGCTGAGTAATTGTTGAACATACATAAAAAAAATACATACAGCCGAACGTATTACCGCCTCCTTTTTGGAAGTCGGTCAAAAAGTGTTACAGAAACTTCCAAAACTATAATCGGCTTGGCCGACTAGTCGGCCGATTAGTCGGCTTCTTTGCAGCCGACTAATCGGCTAGTCGGCTAGTCGGCCAAAGTCATGATCGGCACATCTCTAATGTTTACGTTTTATTGCTAATTGATTACTTAATAATTTCTTCGGAATCAAGCTGCGCCGCCAGTCCAGTGAGTCTGTGCGGTTGGCGGCGGTGCATGTAAACTTGCATAGTTTGGAAACTTTGGATGCAACGCCACGGGCGCGGGGAAATGTGCAGTGGTGCCAGTTGCCACCAGCCAGCCATTTCCCGGCGCCCGTGCGACGAACTACGAACGCATCGCGGTAACTACTCTCCACAGCAGCGTTGCCAGATTTTTTTTTGTGCTAAGTCGGGACTTTGGAACTTTTTGATTTAATAAAGCGGGATTCTTCCGTCAAAAGCGGGACACAGTAAAAAAACGTATAAAATTAAAAGTTTTCGAATTTTTATCTTTTTATTTAACGTAAATTTACGTTCACGTGACAATAGACACCAAAAGTATCCATAAAAAATCCACCCCTCTATCTCCCAAACTCTTCTATTTATTACGCACCTTTCTTTCTCAGTTATCCCCGAAAAGCGGGACTGAGCCTGTCCCGCGCGGGACATTGAATTTTGATAAAAAAATCGGGACGTCCCGCCAAAATTGGGACGTCTGGCAACGCTGCTCCACAGTATAATAATAAATTATTATACTGTGAATAAAAAAAAACACATGTACGTCGCCGATTAAAATCGGTGCAGTAGGTACTATATTAACGATCGGACAAGTAAGATGGATAGTATTGGGGGGGGGGTCCGGACCCCCAGGATCCCGCCCCCCGTATATACGCCCATGTATAGAAATAATGACTCAAATATTAATAGTGATTTCAGACCATACTTATGTAAATCATCACTTGACTTCTGATTGATAATAATTAATGATTCAATTAAAAAAGTGACATAATAAATAAAAAGTTATGACTTTTACTGCTGCACTCAGAGTGAAATATTAATTACATAATTTTTATGTAGGTATGTACCTAATTCAAAATTTTGACATAAGCGCCAAACATTATCTGTCAAACTCTTCATTAATAATTAATGAAGGATAATCATAATAATTAAATTTGATTAAATGTCTCCAGAATGTCTCTGAGTACGGCGGTTAGAATTTATTGTAAGAAATTCAACAAAGCTTATGTATATTATGCTTAGTTCAATTTCAAAAATATTTTTTTCGATAAAAAGAATTAAAAATAAATAATAATAAATAATAAACAAATCTTTATTTCCCTCAAATAGAATTTTACACGTTATCTTAAACAAAACACTGCTCCCCACACTAGGGTTCCCTGTGTCGTGGAGAGCAGTCTCTCCCATCATGCACATAGATATATACAGTTAATTTTAACCAGCTAATGACATTTTTTTTTATAACTAACATAAAGTTACATGTTCTAATAGTGGAGTTCCCAGAGCGTAAAAATCGTGCAAACCTCCGATTTCTGCAATAGTGGATGAAAATTGAAAAGAAAAAAAGGAATGTGTAGCTGATAACATCCATACTAATATTATAAATGCGAATGTGTGTCTGTCTGTCTGTCTGTCTGTCTGTTACCTCTTCACGCCCAAACCGCTAAACCGATTTTGCTGAAATTTGGTAAGGAGATACTTTGAGTCCCGGGAAAGGACATAGGATACTTTTTATCCCGAAAAAATGTACGGTTCCCGCGCGATAAACGAATTTTGGCGCAACGGAGTTGCGGGCGTCATCTAGTAAATAATAAAGTTTACCTATTGAAAAGTTGTGCTTTTGATTTTTAAATTATTCTCTTCCACTTCAAGTAAACTCATAAACTGTAAAATTTAAAATTTCGAAGAAAATTTGCATATTTCTTTCTTTTAAATATATAGCAAAATAATAAAATATATTATTATTTTTTTGATTTGTATCGTTGCTTATATTCCAAAGAAAGAAAATAAGTTAATAGGAAGTTTAAAATTATTTTTTAGGCTTAACAAAGCCTTCTATTTCTTAATGTGTATATTTTTTTAGCTCTTACTTTATTAAATTTTCTGAAAATGTAGCACAAACTTTTCACGGATATTTCGAAGAAAATCTGTATTTTATTTCTTTTGGTTAGGTTTTTACAGAATAAAATTGATTTTATAGCGCGAAGCGCTAGACAGGCGCCCCCCGCCGCGTTTCGCACACCCTCACATACACCGATCGCTCCGCTCCGACGATCGAGCCGGGAGAGAAGACCGCCGCGGCGTGCTTACGATTAACCAATCCGCGCCGAGTATTATTCTTAGTTGCGCGCGCATGTTTAGACGTAGGCGCGCGCGGCGGGTATTGCGTCACTAGACAGTCGAGTTCGCGCCGGTCTGTGATACGAGTAACACGTGCTAATTCTCTCGCAGCCCGAAGCCGGTCATATATTTGTAATAATAATAGGTTGTATATAGTTTTCATCAGTGTTGAACTCATTGTAAATGTTCAATAAAACTATTCTGCCTATAAGTGGCAGCCCAACGTTTGGCCGAAAAGTTTTCGAAAAGTTTTAAGACCTAGGTTTCCGGAAAGACCTAATAGTGTAACGGTTTTTTCTAACGCGAAGTAAACAGTAGGTGTGGCTACCTATATAGTTTTCTGTTTAACTTGTCCGCGAACTGTTGACACTACGTGTGTAATAGTGACTTTCTGGAAGACCTAAGACTGTTTCGGGTTTTAACTTTTAACGCGAACCGATCAGTGGGTATGGTTACCCATAGTTTCTGTTCGGTTTCGTTCCGCGTTCTGTAATCTATATCTATACTTATTATAAAACAAAGTCGCTTTTTTTCCCTCATGTCCCTTTGTTCCCTTTAATCTATAAAACTACGCAACGGATTTTGATGATTCTTTCCGTGTTAGATAGCCCATTTATCGAGGAAGGTTATAGGCTATATTTTATCACGCTAAGACTAATAGGAGCGAAGAAATAGAGGAAAATGTGGAAGAAACGGGTAAAATTATTTGAAAGGGCTAACTTGAACGGGCTAATCTCTGGAACTACTGGTCCGATTTGAAAAATTCTTTCAGTGTTAAATAGCCCATTTATTGAGGAAGGCTATAGGCTATATTTTATCACGCTAAGACTAATAGGAGAATGTGAAAAAACGGGGGAAATTATTTGAAAGGGCTTAATCTCACGTACTACTGGAGCAATTTTTATGTTATTTGGCACAGATAAGAAGTAGACCACGTGAAGGATCATAGGCTATTGATTTTAATCATTTTTTCAGTGGCTATATATTTTATACCCGTGCGACGCCGGGGCGGGTCGCTAGTAAGTTAATAACAATAAGTACGTGTGTACAACGTGTGTACAGTGTGTGTACATAGACTTTTCTAGAATACCTAGATTTGTTACCGGTATTCTCTTGAACTTTAGTAATAACAATACGAGTGTTAAATGTTAATAGACTTTTCTAGAATATCTTTGTTCTGGTATAACATATTCCGCGACTAAACAGCTGCGCGTGTGTCGACTTGCTGTGTTAGCTTTGGTTTCGCGCGCTAATAATAATAATAATAATAATAGTGTAAAAACATTTCGCTCTGCACTTCCCGCGAGCTAAACAGTAGATGTGTCGACTTGCTGTGTTAGTTTTGGTTTCGCACGCTAATAATAATAATAGTGAAATTAGTGACTTTTAGAATACCGAATACGTAAGGGGTCGTCCACAAATTACGTAAGACTCGGTGCTGAGTGGAAGCCTGGACTATTAAGATTTTATTTCGGTTCGGTTCCGCGTACGTGGTGACTTATCAAGATGAACACCAGATCAGCCCATGCAAAACAAGCGAGTTCGTCGGTTGTCCTCGAACCGTCTAGGGACGGGACGCCGACGCCGCCGCCGGTTTCGGCGGACATGTCTCCATGCGCTGCCGGCGCTGACGCCGCCCAGGTGTCCGCGGAAGACCTGCAGCCAGCTGGTTGTGCTGCAGCGGCCCCGGTCACCATGACGACGGATCAACTTCTACTACTCATAGACAGGTTGAGTCGCAGCGAGCCTGTAAGTACATTACCAATTTCTACTGGCAATTTCGCCAAGTGCACGGCTCGTTTTAACGGAGAGAATAACAGTAATGTTGAGGCGTTTATTGATGCTGTGGAAACTTATAAAGAGTGTCTCCGTATTGACGACCACAATGCTCTACGTGGGTTATCGATGCTGCTGACGGGATTGGCCGCTACTTGGTGGCAAGGAGTCAAGGACACTACGCCGTCATGGCAAGCTGCTCTAGAGGCTCTAAAGCAAGCCTTTGGACCTCGCTTGCCTCCTCACAAACTGTATAGGAAAATTTTTGAACGAGAGCAACGTGTAGACGAGTCTACAGATTTGTTTATTTGTCACGTTCGAGCACTTCTCGCCCAGCTCCCGCAGTTTACACTGACGGAAACGGTACAGCTGGATATGGCCTATGGATTGATGCACCGTCGAATTAGAGAGAAAGTCCCGCGTGCTAGCTTTAATAGTTTCGCCGAGTTATTGGCTCAAGCGCGGCGTGTTGAAGATATTATAGACGAGAGTAGGCCGCGTGTCAATGTAGATACGAAACCCGCGACTTATTCTTCGGCAACGGCTCAGGCGGAGCCTATTATAAATACAAGAAAGTTTCGGCCTCAATGCAAGTACTGTAAACAGTACGGCCACCTCAAGGAGGATTGTCAGCGAATTGCCAAGCAGGCAAAGATTAGAGATGGTCCAGTTGAAGGAGCTGCGCGTTCCCCTGCGGTTACGTGTTTCGGGTGTGGCACACCCGGAGTCATACGCTCGAACTGTCCAACGTGTAAGGAGAAAAAATCGAGCTTGCCGCCCGCGCCATCTAAGAGTGCATTTCAATCAGTGTCCGCGAGTTGCGCTAATATTGATTCGCGTGTGCGTCCTGTGTTGCGTGTACAAATCTGTGGTGAATTCGGTAATTTAATAGTAGACACTGGAGCTAAACATTCCGTAGGCAGTGTTAGTCTAAAAGCCCACTTATTTAAGCATGGTTGTCAGTTCCAAAATGTATTTACTGAATTAAAGTATGCGGACGGTCGAATTTTTGCGCAAAATGTTGAAATAGCGCATGTTAATGTAACGGTGTGAGGCGTAGCGCGAGCGGTCGATTTTATTATGTTGCTGGATGCAACCGAGAGCCTGTTAGATATGAATTTTATAGAGGACATTGGTATGGTATTAGACTTCGATCGTGGTGTATGGTATGTGAGACACGATAGGTCGCCGGAGTCGATTATTTTTGAAAACAAGCCTTTACGGTCCCCTACCTGTTCGTCTGTGGGTCTTCGCGAGGACGAGGGATCCCATCTTTGTCTGGACGAAAGGGAACGTCGGTCCGATCTTCTGAATATCCACGAGGATATTTTTACTCCAGGGGGAGGACCGAGCGATTTTGCAGTACACCATATAGATACGGGAGATGCGGCGCCTGTCGCTAGTCCGCCGTATCGTGTTTCTCCCGCTAAGAACGACAGCAACGACAGCAAGCTATTACGGGATCTTGTGGTATTTGTCCCGTTGTTGTCGATTTGCCTCAATGTAGTCCAGAAGACATTCGAAAAGCTCAAAATATGAATGATTCTGAGGTGAGCAAAATTATAGATTTTGAAAATTCGGATGACCCTGCAGCAGCTGTACGCTGGACTGACCGGGCTTATTATAGTAAACAAGGTGTTGTTCTTACTTTTCACTTATATCGATGTGATCCGGACGGAGTGTCCGAGGAACCACAACTGGTGGTCCCAGAGTCATTGAAGGTAGATCTCATGAAAGAACTCCATGATGCGTCCACTGCTGGACATTTAGGTTTGGAGAGAACTTTGCGAAAAATTAAAGAAAAATATTATTTCAAAAACATGAGGACATAATTATGTAGCTCAATATCTTAAATCCTGTGACTTGTGCCAAAAGTACAAAGCGACGAATTTAAAACCTGCTGGTCTGCTTCAGACACCCGTGCTTCAGCAGCGATTCGAAGTGCTTGCAATGGATCTTTTCGGACCTCTTCCAGAAGCCGAAAGTGGAGAAAAGTGGGTTTTTCTCATTGAAGATACGGCGAGTCGATGGGTTGAGCTATTTGCACTATGTGATGCGACAGCTGAGTCGTGTGCAAAAGTCTTCCTGCGTTATGGTTTACCGCGTCGAGTTATCTCGGATAATGGTAGCCAGTTTGTCTCTGCGGTAATGCAAAAGGCTATGTTTGTGACATGAGGACATAATTATGTAGCTCAATATCTTGAATCCTGTGACTTGTGCCAAAAGTACAAAGCGACGAATTTAAAACCTGCTGGTCTGCTTCAGACACCCGTGCTTCAGCAGCGATTCGAAGTGCTTGCAATGGATCTTTTCGGACCTCTTCCAGAAGCCGAAAGTGGAGAAAAGTGGGTTTTTCTCATTGAAGATACGGCGAGTCGATGGGTTGAGCTATTTGCACTATGTGATGCGACAGCTGAGTCGTGTGCAAAAGTCCTAATAGAAGAAGTCTTCCTGCGTTATGGTTTACCGCGTCGAGTTATCTCGGATAGTGGTAGCCAGTTTGTCTCTGCGGTAATGCAAAAGGCTATGTTTGTGCTTTTAGTCCAACTGTCCCTAATTCCTGTGTATCATCCGGAAGCGAACCTGGTCCTCGTGGATGCCCATCTGATGAGCAATGCAGCCAAGGGGTTTACCAGTAAATTTGCCCCAAAACGGGAAAATTTAAAAATTTACCAGTAAATTTACCCCCCTATCGTGTCTCTCATATAGTGAGTCCCACGTCATTTATTGTCGAGGATGCGAACGGAGTTGTTCGAGGCAAGTACCATGCCAGCGCCCTCACTCCATATGTGGGATCCTCCACTGTCGTTGTACATCAGCGCCGCCGTAGTCGTCCAGCCAAGTCACAGACGGGTCATGCTTGTGACTTGGAGGGGGAGGCTATAGCACGAAGCGCTAGACAGGCGCCCCCCGCCGCGTTTCGTACCCCCCTCACATACACCGATCGCTCCGCTCCGACGATCGAGCCGGGAGAGAAGACCGCCGCGGCGTGCTTACGATTAACCAATCCGCGCCGAGTGTTATTCTTAAATGCGCGCGCATGTTTAGACGTAGGCGCGCGCGACGGGTATTGCGTCACTAGACAGTCGAGTTCGCGCCGGTCTGTGATACGAGTAACACGTGCTAATTCTCTCGCAGCCCGAAGCCGGTCATATATTTGTAATAATAATAGGTTGTATATAGTTTTCATCAGTGTTGAACTCATTGTAAATGTTCAATAAAGCTATTCTGCCTATAATTTTTTTTTCATTAATTATATTTGCTAAAACATACTTAAAGGAAAAAATACAAATTAGGCTCAGAACTGATATTTTTTGTATTCAGGTAAGCATTTTCCAAACATAGGTCGCAGCATGCGTCTTTA
Organism: Polyommatus iphigenia; assembly: GCA_963422495.1. Classification (NCBI taxonomy): domain Eukaryota; kingdom Metazoa; phylum Arthropoda; class Insecta; order Lepidoptera; family Lycaenidae; genus Polyommatus; species Polyommatus iphigenia. Next base: position 20,502,719 of record OY730178.1, on the reverse strand, counting down.
GTATGTACGTGAGATTTGTAGCACCCAATTTTTTTCTGGCTTTAAAAAGGAAGTTTAAATATATTTCAAAGACTATAAAAAGTCTTTCATTTGTCGATGCATTTATTGTTTTATAGCTCTCACTTAAATAAATTTTCAACAAATATAGAAAAATATTTTCGGTCTATTTTACACATTTTTGGAGATATTTAAACGTTTTTAAGTACTTAAAAGTTATCATTTCTCTAAAAATTAAATACGCATAACAAGTAAGTTTAACACACTTTTCGTTACAACCCTTAAATCCACCGAAACCCTTTTATCTTGGTTACGACGAGCGTTAATCTCTAAAAACTTTGCAAAAACCTTATAGTTGTATTTAGCTTAGCAAAGCAAACTTTCTTTTTTAAAAATTGTGTATTTGGTTAATTTTCAACGTAAACAATCGGATAAGAGTCATTAAATAACAGGAACAAGAAAAAAAATTTTTTTTCTGGACCGGTTTTATATGGTGAAATATTAATGTTTAATTAAGTAACTAAAAAATTAAAAGCACAAAAAAATTTTGGTAAACTTTGCAAGTTATAGTGTAAAAAAGAAAATGACACCTCAAAAACAAAAATCCATTCACTATTACAATTTTCGGAGGTTAAAACCTCTGGCGACTGCACTATAAGTCTTTTTATCAGAACCAATAATGAATTTGTAAGTTTAATCCCAAAAAAGGTACGGTTCCCGCGCGAACAAAAAATTTTGGCGCAACGGAGTTGCGGGCGTCTAAAAGCCGATATTTTGTGAAAACAAAGTTAGTAAGTAAGTATTCCTGCAAATAAAAGTACCTACTTACTTTGTTTTTCTCGTCTAATTATGTTAATGATGATGAATGATCGAGTTATAAGGATAATATTTTATCAGTGTTAAAAAATGTCGATGAGGCTTGGGGAATAAAATCCCATGGGTTATCAACTGTCTCGCCAGTCGCCACTAATAGGTACACCCACAGATGTGGTTCCGGTGACGGTGACTGTGGATGAAAATTGGAAAGAAAAAAAGAAATGTGTAGCTGATAACATAAATAAATAACCAGCCAAGTGCGAGTCGGACTCGCGCACGAAGGGTTCCGTACCAATATAGAGCAAAATTAGGCCAAAAATTGTGTTTTTTGTTTGGGAGCCCCCCTTAATTTTTTATTTTATTTCATTTTATTATTAAATATTAAAGTACACATATAACTAAGGATTTTATGAAAAAGTGAAGTACCTACCTGTTGCCATTATTAATATAGAGCAAAAAAGGCCAAAAAAATCACGTTTGTTGTATGGGAGCCCCCATTAAATATCATTAAATATTTATTTTATTTTGTTTTTAGTATTTGCTGTTATAGCGGCAACAGATATACACATTCTGTGAAAATTTCAACTCTCTAGCTCCGCTATCCCCAACCCGCGGCCCGCGGGCCGCATGCGGCCCGCCGGGACTTTATTTGTGGCCCGCGTGATGTTAAACAATTTTGAAATTCACGCCCACCGGCAAAATAAAGTAGTCTAAATATCATTAAGAATATTATTAAATATAATATTAAATCTTTAATTTTGAATAAAAGTTATTTTTTAACCCTAAAAATTTTTTGTTGCGGCCCGCGAGTCGCGACACCAAGACCAAAACCAAATCATGTTTGAGGCCCGCATGAAAAAAAGGTTGGGGACCACTGCTCTAGCTATTACCGTTCTCGAGTTACAGCCTGGTGACAGACAGACGGACAGACGGACAGACAACGAAGTCTTAGTAATAGGGTCCCGTTTTTACCCTTTGGCTACGGAACCCTAAAAAGTTTACCTAATGAAAAGTTGTGCTTTTTATTTTTTAATTATTCTATACCACTTCAGTTACACTCATTTTGAAACCTGCATTTCTTTCAGTTCAGTTATGTAGCAAAATAATAAAATATATTATCATTTTTTTATTCATATCGTTGCTTATATTCCAAAAAAAAAATAAGTGGAAAAAATATATACATATTTTACATTTAAAAATTAATATATATTAAGTATAATAACTAATAAGTAGGGCCCGGATTTATATGTAAATACATATTTTTGTTTTGCGTGATTTTCGGCCTAGAATGTGTTTTTTACACGAATTATCATGTTTAGACTGTGAAAAACCAAGTTTTATTGTCCATATTTTTCCATATTTTAGGGTTTTTCAAAGATAATAATAAGACATTTTGCAAGAAAATGTCACAATCGTCCATATTTTCACAAAAATACAAAAAAATATATGTTCCCGCCACCATGCGGCTGCGTATTTCGTTCCTCTCGCGCTTTATCTCGCGAGCGCGTCGTATTTATTGTTTCCAAAGAAGATTATTCCTTCAGGATTCAAGCCCCTTAAGGCTGCTCTCTCGAAAAAAACTTAAAAAAGCGTGCAGATGAAACAACTTTTCACCGGCATTAACAGAGAAATTATATCTGAAAAAAATAATTAGTAATCTACATATGATACGTAATTTGGTCTTGCCATATTTTTTCTATCGGTATCACATAATAAAGAAATAAAAAACCAAATCACCTCCAAAATCCAAACAAAACCGAAATGAAACCACTTTACTCCTTCATTATTTATCAAAAGAATATATAAAAAATATCTACTGCTTTGCAATACAAAAGTTAATGATTTAGTTTGGTTACTTATTTGAAATATGTATTATTTTTATAATAATTAATTAAAAATGAGTCTCAGATCGCCAACCCTACGCGTAACCGCCACAAAACAAGGCGCGCTGATATGAATGTTATTTTAATTTATGTCATTTACGTCGATATTCGCACTGACAGACAATCGACCTGCTAACTTAGGAAGAGAGGGCCCTTAAGAGCACCGGTGATCGCGACAACAATAGAATACAATAGCATTTCCAAGAATCCGCGATCGAAAGATTAATAAAGAAATAGAAAATAAAGTTTCAGATGCAAAAGGTCCTGTTGCTGACAATATGGCTAAACAAAAACTGAAGTATGTTTCGGTCTTCGGGTAAAATAAAGGATTTAAGTACGTAACACACAAAGAAAAACAAAATTCTGTGCCGATTATTAGGGTTCCTTACCCAAAGGGTAAAAACGGGACCCTATTACTAAGACTTCGATGTCTGTCTGTCCGTCTGTCTGTCACCAGGCTGTATCTCAAGAACGGCTATAGCTAGACTTCTGAAATTTTCACAGAATGTGTATATCTATTGTCGCTATAACAACAAATACTAAAAACAAAATAAAATTAATAATTAAGGGTGGCACCCATACAACAAACGTAATTTTTTTGCTATTTTTTTTTCGCTTGATATCAATAATGGCTACAGCTAGGCATTTGAAATTTTTACAAAATCCTTAATTATATTTGTACTTTAATAATTGATAATAAAATTAAAATAAAATAAATATTTAAGGGTTACCTACACTAAAACAATGTTAAATTATTGTAATTTTATACTCCATATTTTTCCATATTTCTGTTTTATAGTCCATATTTTTCCATATTTTCGATTTTTTAGTCCATATATTTTGATTATATATTTTGGATTTTTTAATACATGTTTTTCCGGGCCCTACTAATAAGCTATTTAAAACTAAAGTCCACGCGGACGTAGTCGCGGGCAACAGCTAGTTTGTAATAAATTCCAAAAAGTTTAGGTTTTATTTTAACCGGTTTCCAATAATTGCGGATTTTATAGTCGACTCAAATAAAAGGAGGTACTTTTATTCGTAACTAGCTGTTGCCCGCGACTTCGTCCGCGTTAGCATAGTATGCAAAAAACTAAAAATATAGAAAATTGAGCCCCTCCCCCCCACCCTAGGTGATATTGTTATAATTTATAGCCTACGTGTTGACCCGATACGACCTCTAAGTAATATTCGTGCAAAATTTGAAGTAAATCCGTTCAGTACTTTCTGAGTTTATCCCGGACATACAGACAAACCGACAAAATTTGTAAAAACTATATTTTTGGCTTCCATATCGATAGTAAATCACGTCCCAAGTCATATTTTTCAAAAATATTCAATGTACAGAATTGAGTTTCCTACGATTTTATTATATTACTAGCTGTCCCGGCAAACGTTGTTTTGCCATTTAAAGTATTTCTACTTCATCAGTTGATACAAAATCTTACCCCCTTTTTTGTCCCCTAAGAGGGGTGGGGGGAAAAATTTTATGCAACACCAGATGTTAAGTTGTAAAAACAGTTAATAATATGAAGTAAGTCCATTAATAGAAAAAAGTTTGATACAAAATCTGACCCCCTCTTTGGCCCCCTTAGAGGGGGGGGGGGGTAATTTTTATACATAGGATGTTGAGTTGGAAGAAGTCAAATATATCTGCGAAAACCGTATGCAAATCGGATCAATAGTTTTCGTGTTAAATCAAAAGTCTTATACAAAATCTGACCCCCTCTTTCGTCCCTTTAGACGGGTGGAGGGAATTTTTTATACACCAGATGTTAAGATGGAAGAAGACAAATATATCTGCGAAAACCGCATTCAAATCGGATCAGTAGTTTTCGTGTTAAAGCAAAGTCTTATACAAAATCTGACCCCCTCTTTCGTCCCTTTAGAGGGGTGGGGGGAAAAAATTTTATACACCAGATGTTAAGTTGGAAGAAGACAAATATATCTGCGAAAACCGCATTCAAATCGGATCAGTAGTTTTCGTGTGATAGTGGAACAAACATACAGACAGACAGACAGACAGACAGACAGACAGACAGACAAAAAACTGACCACATTTTTGGCTTCTATAGCGATGTAGTGACACCCTCCACTTATTATTTTTTGAATATCTTTAATGTACAGAATCTTCATTTCTACAGTTTTATTATATGTAATAGATCTCAAGTTGAAATAATAATTTTTATAAGTAAATTATTTTTAAGACATTCTGGTTAGCCATCTTGAAACATAGATGGCGCTGTGAGGCAGCTGCCTCGCGCTATTGCTTGCTCCTGTCTCTAGTGATAAATACTGCATTGAAATTACATTGCGTTCACAGGATGACAATCAACAACGACTAATATTACTTACTAACAATAGATTGCAATGACGTAACACAACAAAATTATATGACGTAATATGAAAATTGAATAAATACCCCCCCAATCCTTCTAATATCTTCCCATATTAATTATTTTTTTAGCTGGCTGCTTGAACTGAGCAGCCGCTGTTAAGTCGAATTAGAAGTCTATTTTCTTTTATTAATTTTGTTGCGGGTCTCAAACCAGTTTGAGCATGTCCCTCTGACGTTTTGTTTGAAAGTTTTGTTTGTTTGAAAGGGTTTTCATGGTTGGATACCGCTGTCGATCCTGGTGACACAGACAATTATATACAGTGGTGGGGAATGTGTGGTGGGCTGGTGGCCGATGGGCCAACGCCTATAAAGAAATTACCCTTTGGGTAAGTAAGTAAACAACTTCAAGCGTTATTTTATTCTGGTTTAAGGTACAATTCCGTGCATCGCGATCGATCGCGGTCGTGCACGACCTACGACTGTCGTCGGACGCTCGCGACCATAGTCAACGTATGAAAATGTATGGCACCGCTTCTGAGGCCCGCGACTGACGCGCGCGGCCTACGACTGTCGTAAGCCGCGCGCGATCGTGCCATATAACTTTGACACGGTCGCGCGGGGCCTACGACTGTCGTCGGTCGTGCGCGACTGTCATAACTTCAAGACACGATCGCGCGCGGCTTACGACAGTCGTAGGCCGCGCGCGTCAGTCGCGGGCCTCGGAAGCGGTGCCATACATTTTCATACGTTGACTATGGTCGCGAGCGTCCGACGACAGTCGTAGGTCGTGCACGACCGCGATCGATCGCGATGCACGGAATTGTACCTTTAATTGTAGGTTAGGAATCTGAGAGTAAGAGGTAGATTAAAGAGGGATAGATGCCTACATTAAATCCCGTCTTCTGTAGTCTATCCTCTATCTCCGTCACATGTTCCTTTTTTTATGAAATAAGGGGGCAAACGAGCAAACGGGTCACCTGATGGAAAGCAACTTCCGTCGCCCATGGACACTCGCAGCATCAGAAGAACTGCAGGTGCGTTGCCGGCCTTTTAACAGGGAATAGGGTAGGGGATTGGGCCTCCGGTAAACTCACTCACTCGGCGAAACACAGCGCAAGCGCTGTTTCACGCCGGTTTTCTGTAAGAACGTGGTATTTCTCCGGTCGAGCCGGCCCATTCGTGCCGAAGCATGGATCTCCCACGTATCCTTTTCCCGGCCCTTGGTTACGTTAAAACGATAAGTATCTGTGGTTCAAGTTTCCTGGGTCTTTGATGTAAATTAAAAAATTCGTGTGTAAATAATATAGATCCAAATAAAATAGTCGTAGCTCGTAGATGGGTGTTCTATTTTCTAAATCTCGATTATAATAACATACATTCACGCGGACGAAGTTGCGGGCAACAGCTAGTAAAAATATGGACGTTTCAAGTGTTAGGATAGGTATGTAAAATTATTATCGACCCACAGGCCACAAGACCACACGCAGGACCACTCTATAAATCATTTATGTAAATGCACGTTACGAAGGCTAAAATTTGGCCGAAATAGATATTCTTTGCCGACTCCGGAAGTGTTATCAACTTTCCGCCGCTTCCTTTTTTCCTTCGGTTTCCGTTCCGGTCGTGGTATCATAGGTTATTTCACTTTTAATAAACAACTCAACAGCAGCTGATATTAAATCGAATTGTGCAAGGTTGCGTCACAAACTTGGACGCGAAAAAGTTTTCCTCATATTATGTGGTGATAATCGAGATTTCATAAAAAATCACTTGAAAATACCCACACTATTATATTTTATAGATATTTTTTTTCATTTTATTTATTTACCATTTATTTCAGGCATCTTAACTAACACTAAAACTAACACTTTTTATGTTTGCAGTTTGTGTATCTATAATATGCAATTTATAGTACCTATTCACCGTAGACAAAATTCTGTTTCTTACTAAGGGAGCGTCCACAAATTATGTGAGGTGTTTAGGGGGGGAGGGGGTCAAGTCAAATCTCATCTAATCTCACGTTGGGGAGAGGGGGGGGTCTCGGCAAATCTCACGTATTTTTTTTCTCAACAAAATAATATACTATTTTGGTCCATTTCATCTAGGTTGTACCTCTATGGTTGTACGTATGCTTAAGGCTGCGTTTCCACAAAAGCGGAGCGGAGCTTGGCGGTGCCGAATTGACCAATCACCATGCTCGAAATCTTCGCTCCGCTTCGCTGTCATTCAATTGATTGGTCAATTCGAGCACCGCTAAGCTCCGCTCCGCTTCAGTGGAAACGCAGCCTAAGACTTAAGCTGAGGCTTAACCTACGCGTCAGTGACGGAGCGTCAAGTTGCGTCAAGTTGTCAAATATGTGTTTTGTATACAAAAAACACATTTGACAACTTGACGCAACTTGAGGCTCCGTTACTGACGCGTAGGTTTGTTCTAAGCTTTCATCGTTACACGATTAAGATCATTCGCAAATTCGTTCGAAAGAAAATCTACTGACTGTCAAACTAAACGTTTACATAAGAAAGTAGAAAGCCACATTTTGTAAAATCTCACGTGAGATTTGGGAGGGGTTGAATAAAATCTCACGAAATCTCACCAGGGGGGGAGGGAGGGGGGGGGGGGGGTCAAAAAATTCAAAAAAACACCTCACGTAATTTGTGGACGCCCCCTAATTTTCAATTTTAACAACGTATTATTTGATTGCAAATTTTTAACTTAGTATATTATTAATTATTATATTTTATTCTATTGAGAACTAGGCGTATTTCAAAGATAGATAACGTGTAGTCCTACCTAGGTAGTACTAGGTAGGACTACACGTTAAATTTAAATATTAATATATAAAAATTACATACTTAAAACATTAACTAAACATTTTGCCCATAATATTATTATGTAGGTACCGTACATAATATACCTAATATACCTATAATACCTATAACCTAAGGTAGGTACTTATAATATCTATAAGTAATAATATGAGCAAAATGTAACCCTAACCACCTATTCGTTAACTTTACTAAGCTAAGGTGTAAAGCACGAATTAATCTTCGAACAAAAATCTGCTAGGCCTCTCAAGAACCAGACTTTACACTCCAGTAGTTCAAAAGATCAAGATTAGAAATATAGGAAGATATTAGACACGTTCGATTACCTATTATCTTGACAAGGCACTTTCCTTTAAGACGGCGGCTTCTTTCAAATCGCGCAAGGGGTTTTATGAAAGATCTCGCAAAGGCCTAGCCAGACAATGGGGACCACCATTTATAGAGTACATCCTCTTTGGCTTCAATCTATAAGCAGAAAAATGGACCTTACGCTACAAATTTAGGGTTTAAATTGAAGTGGATACTCTCGAGAGGTCCTCGACTTTGTATCCTTTCAACCCCTAGACATTGAGCGTATGAAAAAGGAAGTATTTATATTGCCTAGTACGTAGCTGGTTAGAAAAAATAAAGATCCAGCCTATTATTATGATCCAGCAGCAAAGGAAAGCAATTGTCACATTTCCACAATTCGAAAGTGAATTGTGGATTTTATCGCGCTTGCGACAAAATACAAAACTCAGTAGGTAGATAATATAAACTGAACAAATAATAAAAAGATAAACAAAGATAAAATTATTTTTGTATAGTATTTAACGGGCCAAGCAAATCTGGAAAATAAGCTGACCAATAACTAGATCAACTTTTTTAGACCAATTTATAACCATAATTAGTATAGAATAGGTACGTTGTGACTTGTGGAACTTTATGTTGAGGTGTCAAAAATCATCATAAAATGAAAAGGCTGAAAGCTCCACAAGATATAAACTTTTATAATTAAAAACTCTCGCTGGGCAATGGCCCAACACAATGGTCGATAAAGTCCATCTAGATTTACGTAAAGATAGGGTTTAGGTACATAGGCTATCTAGACACGTAAATTATACAGTATACATACTGCCATAATATTGTTAGAGTAACTAGTATAACTTGAGGTCTATCTAGGGTCCCGTAGATTTTTTTAAAACCTTTATTTTGTAACTAAGTAAGTCTTGTACTCATTTTGCATTGCCCGCTGGTCACTTCTACCTTATACCTACTAATTAGGTAATTTAATAGTAAAGATTTCAAAAAAGTTGACGTCCTTAAAGAGGTTGATTAGGCTTCAGTAAGGCTGTCTCGAAATCAGCGGGCAGCGGGGCGGGAGCGGAGCGGTAGCGGCGCGCGGCGGCGCGGAAAGCCGTCCGTACGCCGCGTGTCGTCGCTCGCCACCGCGCCGCGCCGCTGCTTTTGAGGCCTCATACAAATCTATACATTGGAAAGCGCTGCTCCCGCCCCGCTGCCCGCTGATATCGAGTCTGAAGCCTTAGGGGCCGCGCTACACCGGAATGGCAGCGGCGAGGCGAGCACTTTCAGTGTCATAGGATCTTAAAGATAAAGATAAAGTTAAAAATCATATGACACTGAAAGTGCTCCCGCCCCGCTGCCCGCTGATATCGACACTGAAGCCTTAAGGTATGAGAACAGAAATGTAAAATCAGCGTTTATGTGGAGCAACGCTATAATTATTTTGGTAGTTATCATTTCATCAGAGAAGCAAAGTAGCTCTAATTAAATCTCAAATTATGCGGGCATCTCTACGTCAGCCAAAAGAGGAGTAATCGCCAAGTTTTTATAATGGGTAGAAGCTGCGTTACACAATCTTGAGAGTCCACACGTCGCAACGAGTTTCTTGGCGTAAAAAAAGATTTTTATTGGATTTTATACTTATTTTGTTACCAGTACAAACTACCGAGTAACTAGTAAGCAAGCAAACAAAAAATTGCCTAAAGCGCTGTTACTGGCCCGCAATAATAGTGCCAACTGCCAAGTTTCGAAGTTTTTTTAACAGACTTTTGTACTACTTGCGTTTTCATTAACCAATCAGCATCGCTATTGAAAAGATAAACTCCTTTTAAAATGCCTCGGCCTTATAAGAAGCGCACTTTAGTAATTCGGTTTACATTCACTAAGTACAAAGTTATTGGTTTGTCGCTTATAGTTGTGAATATCGAACTAGTTTCTAAAGTACAAAGTACATATTGAAATCAACTTAATGTCTTAATAGTTCAAGAGCTGTTAAGTTTAAGTTGTGTAGTTCTGAGCCTCTACCTGATTACGGTACATACTTTTGAGTTAAAGTTATGTTGTTGAAGTAAAGGTATTACTTACTTATGGGCTAATGAGAGCCTATGAGATTGAAGTGTATACATGAGAGAAGAACTAATTAAGGTTTTTTCTCGAGACAAACTCAAAGACGCAGTTAATAAGTATCTCTACATTCTTTCTTTCAGAGGTTGGGGCTCTAAGTGTGAGTTTGATTTTTTAGGTATTAAAATGATATAAGTACTTTTTTTCATGGGGAAATGCTTTACGCATCTCCGGCGGATTGGGGATATCCTAGCCTAGAAGATAAAATAGACGTCAATTTTCCTGGCAAGTGGGAATTAAAAACGTATTACCTACTCTGCGTAAAATGAAGTGCTGGAAACAAAATATATTTTCAGCCAGATTAATAAAAGTTAATCTTCATGGATTTTTTGTTTCAATATACCAGACCGACCATATCTGTATCATATTATATAACAGGTATGCTGGGTACGTCCATGTAGCCGGGGTATGTGGGACTTCCCTGACGTTGGTCTACCCACTAAAACCCTATGGTGCTCTACTCTCCGCTTAAGGGTCAACTCAGACCGCAACGTGACGCGTAGATGCATTTCTAATTTTGTATGGATTTGACAGATTTGCAAGACAAATCAATTCAGATTGAGAGAATTTAGAAATGCATTATATAATAAACGCGTCGCGTTGCTGTTTGATTTGAAATGCAGAGGTGCAGGCACGATAGAACCAGCAGTCATCCACGCCCTGCAGACCCGTCACCACGGGTGAGAGATTAAAATATTTACCTATAAAATTGTGAAAAACTAACTTTATAGTAACACTGTTCCCAATGTTAGGGGTACTCGAGCATAATGGTTGCCATCCTAAAACATCAAGAACTGTTTACTTGGGCACAACGGATAAGCACATACATATTTCAATATTTAAGTGTGGTCCCGCACTTACTTTCTATTTTAAATAGCTTGCTTAGGTGTAGAAACATGGGTTGTATTTGCTTAAGAGGAAAAGGTATTTTCAATCGACTTAAAAAAGATATGACCAATTCGACCCGTCGGTGTGTAGGCAATATTTGCCATGTACTTACGAAAATAACATATTATACGAAAACTGGGCAAGTTTTCGTATTTTAACATGGTATATATTAGCGTTTGAACAAATGTGCCTTTCAAATGTGTATTGTGTACAATACCTATGTTTGGTATATAATTATTTTTTTAGGGTTCCGTACCCAAAGGGTAAAAAACGGGACCCTATTACTGAGACTTCGATGTCCGTCTGTCTGTTCGTCTGTCTGTCTGTCTGTCCGTCTGTCTGTCTCCAGGCTGTATCTCAAAAACTGCTATAGCTAGACATCTGAAATTTTCACAGATTGTGTATTTCTGTTGCCGCTATAACAACAAATATTAAAAATTAAATAAAATTAATAATTAAGGGGGGCTCCCATACAACAAACGTGATTTTTTTGGCCTTTTTTGCTCGATTTCAATAATGGTAACAATAGTTACCAATAATAAATCGTATAATTTCAAGTGTCTAATAAGACACTTGAAATTTTCACAAAATCCTTGATTGTATGTGTGCTTTAATAATTAATAATATATTAAAGCACACATACATATAATAATAAAATAAAAATTTTTGCGTATTTTTGCTCTTTATCGGTACGGAAACCTTCGTGCGCGAGTCCGAAGATTATTGTTGTATTCTTTTTTGATGTACTAAGTATTGTCCAACTTAGAGAATGCTGCAAGTTACATAAAAATCACTTCAGTAGTTTTTCTAAGGTGGCATTTAACGCTGTTTCACATATATCATTAGTAATTGAAATAAAATATCACTTTATGTCCATAAAGTGATATTTTATTTCAATTAGTTTATGTATTTAAAAACAATGTATGTTCCTATAAACTGTTGATGTGCCAATAAAATAAATAAATAAATAAGCTAAGTTTACCTATTCACTAGAGTCTAGAGCCGCTATCCCCAACCCGCGGCCCGCGGGCCGCATGCGGCCCGCCGGGACTTTATTTGTGGCCCGCGTGATGTTAAAAATTTTTGAAATTCACGCCCACCGGCAAAATAACGTAAAGTCTACGTGATAGTCGTTAAATTTTTTTCACTTTAAAATCGTTAATTTTGAAGAATGTTATTTTTTAACCCTAAAAAATTTTTGTTGCGGCCCGCGACACCAAGACCAAAACATGTTTGTGGCCCGCATGAAAAAAAGGTTGGGGACCACTGGTCTAGAGCATTTGATTGGCTTATGTCGAAACATTAACCCATTAATTACAGCGCTGTGAAATAAATAAACTGTTGTCAAAAAACCTCCGAAAGTGGCCATTAATAAAGATTTATTTAACACGTATGTCGTTACAGAGTGTGTTCTGATAGTCGTGGTCATGGCTCAGCCTTGATTATGCTTCCGATTCTTAGGGTGGATGGTTGCACCAACTTACTTTAACTATAACTGTAACTTTAACTATAACTACAGTGCAAAATGTCAAATCTTTGGTTACCGTTAAATATGGCGTCCGACGCCATATTTAACCATAACCGCTCATACTTAGTTCTAAATTTTTTTGTGAAAATTTACTATGTTTCACAGTGTTATATTTTTCCCGTCGATTTTTACGGATAATTCAATTTTTTATACTCTAAATCCTATTACCTCTATAGCTCAACAGACATCTGTCAATTTCTGTGGTCAAAGTTAAGATTAAAGCTAAGTTCGCCTTAACTATAACCATAACTTTAACTTTAACTTAAACCACGCCTCTGGTGCAACCCACCCTTAGGAGCTCGCGCGGAGTAAACATGGGTTGATATTTTGATCCTCACTCTGACCGCTGACTGGCGCCGACACTGACGAAATATCAGCGCTGACCGCTACGCATTATTCGGAAATGCTACCTAGAATTTCATACTCGGGCCATCAGCGCCGACGTGTGCTCAGCGGACCAAAACCAGTCTAATATGAAGCTATTGCATAGTTTTTATAGCGGGCTTTGAGCGCGGCCACCGAATCAAGAAATTCCGTAACGAAAATAAATCTAACACTCCGATCGGCACAGCGGTGCAGCGTTGAAACCTGTGCATCGTCTAACGTCGTTTCAGTTTGGTCTACAGAACTGAAACGACGTTAGACGATGCACAGGTTTCCACAAGTCTACTTTGGCACGGTGTTTGTGTGCGTGCGACTAGACGTATGCGAATCATAATGGCTTAATTTGATACAAAATGCAGTGTAAGCTTTACCGCGGCAGTCCCCGAGTGCCACAAGTATTATACTATTGGATCCGACCGTAAAATCCTGCATGAATCGTTTTTTTCGATCAAATATATTTTAAAATAATCTTTAGAACGTATAGAATGGATTTATGTTGGGTTGCCTTGTCAAAAGTAGCCGCAAGTACCTCTAATTAAGTTTAATGTTCGTGAGATAAATGCGTAAATTTGCATGTATCTTTTTTTTCAATAAATTTTACATCATTTGAAAGAAAATGACGAGACAAAATAAGGTATAAATGGTTGCCAGCTGTAAGTCGGCCACAACCTAGGGTTGCCAGCCCTTAAACAGACATAGTTCTTCATCAAAATTGAAGCATCGATTTTTTAATAATTTTGATACAATATTAAAGTTTTATGCATTTTGTACATGAATATCCATGGTTGCCAGTTGCACGATAGCCGCAAACTGGGGTTGCCATCACTTTTGTATATGACAAATGTTCAGGCCTACAATTATTATTATGCCTGGCAGGATTTGAGGACGTCGAGAACCCGCAAGATTGCTGTTTTTATTTAACAGGCGTTTTTATTTTTATGCGTAGTGTCCTGTCATTCCTCAATGTCATTCCTTCTTAGTTCTTACTTTTCTATTGAATACACGCAAGTTTGTATTACGGGCTTTCATTTTGCTCAATTAGAGGTACTTGCGGCTACTTTTAACGAGGCAACCCAACATTAATCCATTCTATACGTTCTAAAGATTATTTTAAAATATATTTGATCGAAAAAAACGATTCATGCAGGATTTTACGGTCGGATCTTAGGATATATTTTGTCGATAGTAGTAGTAGTGATATGATAGTATATTATATGTGGGCCCCTAGAGTCTAGAGTCTAGACGATCAATTTTATTGTGCAATATCACGCTTCAATTTTATTGAACAGAAACAGTAAGGAACAGTAAATCTAATTGTAAAATAAACTGTTTATTTGACAATTAGATTAAAGGCGCGTGATGTTCAATATCAACCCTAGACGGTCAATAATAATACGCAATACGTGATATTTCACAATAAAATTGTTCGTCTAGGGGCCTGCTTACACTCTGTCTATTCTATAATAGTTATAACATAGTATTATAGCTATAATAGCTATCCCACTATCCCAATTCCCATGAGATTAAGCGGCCGTCAAAATTGTCACGTTAGCGCAGCCGTGATAAATGACGTAAAAATGTTTGACAATCTGTAACACAACGCGATCAGCTGACAGAGCATTTTGTATCGACTTTACTGAACTTGTAGTTGTAATTTCCTTGATGTAAGTTGAGAAAACTTATGCACTACATACAATCCGTAATATTATAAGTAGTATCCGTAATATTTAGACGCTAAAAAATTCCCGGAAAACTGTACTTAAAAAACTTCTTAAAAAACAAACTTACGGCCGCACTCACAGACATATTTTAATGAATGATTTGTATTAAACTTCAATTTAATGAAGAGTTTGACAGACACCTAGTGTATAGAGCTTATGTCTAAATCTTCATATTTGATTACAGTAAACTGTAGTTATTAGTGTTCTTCTCTAAGTGCAGCAGTTAGATAAAATAAAATACAAATTGTTTGATTTCTAAATAAAGGGGTATGGGCGGAATCGTCCCCACCTATCAACACAAATGTAATGTAGATCAATTGATAGATCTTGGCAAGATGATATTTTTATACTATGGCGACTTTTCCCAAATGCATGGGGTTCTCATGGTATCTTACGTTTAAACAAATATTTAGTTAACGTACTTATTGACGACTAATTCCAAAATACATGCTCATTTATGTATTTATTAGTGCACAGCACCGTGGGAGAGCCTTGCTTCGGCACGAATGGGCCGGCTCAACAGGAGAAATGCCACGGGCTCACAGAAAACCGGCGTGTAACAGCGCTTGCGCTGTGTTTCGCCGAGTGAGTGAGTTTACCGGAGGCCCAATCCCCTACTCTATTCCCTTCTCTACCCTCCCCTACCCTATTGTCCTATTCCCTCTTAAAAGACTGGCAACGCACCGGCAGCTCTATTTGATGTTGCGGGTGTCCATGGTCAACAAAAGTTGCTTTCCGTCAGGTGACCCATTTGCTCGTTTGCCCCCTTATTTTATAAGTAAAAAAACAGCGGTGCTTTCAGCGCTGCTACTTTTACAGTGAACTTTATGACAAGAACACATACATCGACTAAAGTATCACTTAGTTTTGTTACACCTTCTTTATTTGAATAAGTATAAAAAATAATGATAAAAAATATTTATTTCAATAAAAACACAGAATACAAAAAATAATATGCACGGTGGGGGCTGCAGAAGTTATAACTATTGCTAAGTACTCACATACGGTTTTGCTCGAAAGTTTTACTCGAAATCGAGCAAAAACCACCGTGTGGACCGCAAAACTCACAGCTCGAAGGCTCGCATCCAGCCAGTTTGAAGACTCGAATCGAGCCGGCTTGACAAATTTTTTGACACAACTCTTTCTTAGTTTTTATTATTCGTAGCTGATTTCCTTCGAGCTGGAGTAAAACTATCGAGCAATGCTGAATGTGTGGACGAAAGCCTGAGCCATGGTTTTTACTCTATGTAATTGCTCGATCGAGCAAAACCGTATGTGAGTACTTACACTTAGTTACAGCCGCTAATGCCTACCTCCAAATGAAATATTAGACAAAATGGCCCCGTATTACAACTAGATCTTGGCAAGGTCTAGTAGTAATATGGTTGTTTTTTTAATAGGGAACATGCAAATACAATATTTATGAAAATTTTGCTATTAAAATGTTAAAAAAATATAAAAGAAAGGCCACTGTAAGGTTATTATTTTATAAAATATTGTTTTTTTACAAAAAATATTAATTAAAAGTAGCTTGAAATGGAACGTATTTCAAAACACCAATCAGCGTTCAGTGACGTCACACGTGCTTTTGACAACCATAGAGAAATATAATACATACTACTCGGCCAAGCCAACTAGACGAATGTCAAAGCTTGCTCTCTCGCACTTACGCACGTCGCTAGCAATGCATAAGAGCGAGAGAGCATGATTTGACAGTCGTTTAGTTGGCTTGGTCGAGTAGTACATATTATTATGTTTGACAACTTTTTGGGAGGTTAAGGTTCACGAAAGTTTAATTGCATTTTTCCAATAAAAATGGAAACTGGGTTTATCAAAGCAGACTCTACAAATCCAAAGAGAATGTAATCACTACGTTTTATAGAAATCTTCCAAAGTCACTGTTAAAATTGTAGTACTTAACATTTTTTGTCGAAAGTGCAGAGTAAGTACCGTACCTATTTTAGTGTAGAAATGAGAGGGACTAAAATATGTTATATCATTTATTTATCTCTTACATATAGCATTTATTTTATTTCAGCTCAACAAGAGAATCTTATAGCATAATGCCATCTGAATGTTCAACTCAAAAGAGGAGAAACATGTACTTACATACAATAAAAAGTCGAGTTACCATTCGAGTTACTCCAGAACACAAAGTACCTACGTAAAGGAGGTTACGGTATCGTGTTATAGCTATTATACCTAAATGAAACGCAAGGCTCGGTTCAGGCCTGCAAATGCGAGATCCTGCAAAAGGAACCTCCGATTACGTATGTCACATGTTATTGGAAGAAGTCTAAATTATGATTTTACCTCTTTACAGTGCCAGTGAACACGCCTAGCGTGCTACGTAATTTCATCCTGCAGTGCCGAGAACACACCAAGCATGTTTGCGTTTTTTAAAGGGCGGTATCGCTGTGAACTATTAGAAAACAGTGGTGGTAATGAATGTGTTAATAGACGATGTGGCTAGCAACCCATCACTATTCTGGTTTCATTTTCCAATTATATACACCACAAAATGCTAAATGTGGCCTTTGGGTCTTATAAACTTAGGTACTGTCTAACGCGTAAGTGATATAGACATGGTTTATGTACATTATTTTCTAAAATATTTGAGATAATAAAACTATATCGTTTCGTAAATACAGTTTTTTATTTCATTTTAATTAAAGGTGATTGTAAATTGACAAGTGCGCAGCAAATGATTCAGAAAAGCAAATTCGTGTAGTTTTCTGATCACTCTTTCAATGTGAATTCGAAGACTTGCCATCTTCTTTGACCTGAGTACAATAATCTCTTGAACTTTTCTTAGCCAAAAAATAATGCAAAATTAGGAAAGTCTTTGGGAAAGCCACTGAGGACAAGTACGATCAGGCCACACAGCACGTACTGATTATATTCTCTTTAGTGCACAGATTAAGGTATATATTGATTAGGTGGGGCCATTGTCAATAATTGTCAAACAGTAGTGACGTCATACAGACTATAGATCCGTTTTGGCGCCAAAATTTAAATTGACAATTTGAAACCGAATTTTTTGCAGTAAATTCCAGTGTTTAATTTTTTTTAATATACTTGTGGTCTATTCTACATGGGGTTCTTTAAAATAAACACAAAAATAAAAATATCGCATCTTCCCTATTATATATTCCCACTGATTTATCTAAAACAAAGGATTTTAATAAAATAGGGGGCACTTTAGGGACACGTTGGTATCAGTTTTATGACTGTTGGTAGGTAGGGACGGAGCCCATACATTTTTGCCCATAGGCTTTTGAAACAAATGTTCTCAGAAAGTCTACATGGTGCCTACCATTGTAAGTTAGAATTGTGTGAATTGTAGGTAGTTAGTAAAAAATTAATAGTCACCAGTGTAGGTTAAAAATTGGCCTATTCAACACTCAGTGGATGCGTTTTTTAGTATAAATTACACTGATAGTCCCACAAACTTGCGAATAACCTTAATAATTGGCCTATTCAACACTCAGTGGATGCGTTTTTTAGTATAAATTACACTGATAGTCCCACAAACTTGCGAATAACCTTAAAAATTGGCCTATTCAACACTCAGTGGATGCGTTTTTTAGTATAAATTACACTGATAGTCCCACAAACTTGCGAATAACCTTAATAATTGGCCTATTCAACACTCAGTGGATGCGTTTTTTAGTATAAATTACACTGATAGTCCCACAAACTTGCGAATAACCTTAATAATTGGCCTATTCAACACTCAGTGGATGCGTTTTTTAGTATAAATTACACTGATAGTCCCACAAACTTGCGAATAACCTTAATAATTGGCCTATTCAACACTCAGTGGATGCGTTTTTTAGTATAAATTACACTGATAGTCCCACAAACTTGCGAATAACCTTAATAATTGGCCTATTCAACACTCAGTGGATGCGTTTTTTAGTATAAATTACACTGATAGTCCCACAAACTTGCGAATAACCTTAAAAATTGGCCTATTCAACACTCAGTGGATGCGTTTTTTAGTATAAATTACACTGATAGTCCCACAAACTTGCGAATAACCTTAATAATTGGCCTATTCAACACTCAGTGGATGCGTTTTTTAGTATAAATTACACTGATAGTCCCACAAACTTGCGAATAACCTTAATAATTGGCCTATTCAACACTCAGTGGATGCGTTTTTTAGTATAAATTACACTGATAGTCCCACAAACTTGCGAATAACCTTAATAATTGGCCTATTCAACACTCAGTGGATGCGTTTTTTAGTATAAATTACACTGATAGTCCCACAAACTTGCGAATAACCTTAATAATTGGCCTATTCAACACTCAGTGGATGCGTTTTTTAGTATAAATTACACTGATAGTCCCACAAACTTGCGAATAACCTTAATAATTGGCCTATTCAACACTCAGTGGATGCGTTTTTTAGTATAAATTACACTGATAGTCCCACAAACTTGCGAATAACCTTAATAATTGGCCTATTCAACACTCAGTGGATGCGTTTTTTAGTATAAATTACACTGATAGTCCCACAAACTTGCGAATAACCTTAATAATTGGCCTATTCAACACTCAGTGGATGCGTTTTTTAGTATAAATTACACTGATAGTCCCACAAACTTGCGAATAACCTTATTAATTTGCATACCACTCAACAAAAACTCTCGATTATACTCCAATATTGACTTTTGCAGACAGTAATTTCTGTTAATTTTATTATTTACTTAAAATTACTAGATAACGCCCGCAACTTCGTTGCGGCAAATTCAATCGCACGGGAACCGATAACTTTTCAGGTACTACAAGTCCTATGTCTTTTCACGGGACTCAACGTATCTTCGTAACAAATTTCGGGAAAATCGGTTCAGCGGTTTGGGCGTGAAGGGGTAACAGACAGACGGACACACTTTCGCATTTATAATTATATGTGGTTATTAAAATAGCCTCCGTTCGCGGTAGTCAGTTGAAAATTTAAATAGGAAGCCTTCACAATATTGTAATATTGGCCAAAGGGGTTTAATAAAACCAACGTCCAATACACTATTAATCTTGTCAAGGAGGCTTATAAAAATGGGACAATGTTTGCGGTCTGATAAGGAAATATAATTTAAACTTGATGATGCTGAAAAGTAAAAGAAAAACCATATAAGTTAGTAGGTACACACGCTTTTGAAATTGGTGTGGTCCTCCCCAGGCCCCGGGATGCGTTAATGCATTCCCCCAACGATAAAAAAGGTATTTAGAAGACGAAAGAGAGTCGAGGAATTACAAATAAAGTAATAATATTTTAGGGTGTGTACTGTGTATGTGTCCCTTTTATAGAGTTCACTGTAAAAGTAGAAGCGCTGAAAGAATAATTACTTTTAACCTTTATGCTTATATGAGAAATGTCCTCATGAAATAGCCCATACAAAAGTAAAAAAAGTGATTCTTTCAGTTCTGCTACTTTCACAAAATATAATATTCCCACGCTGGTTTCGGTGACGGTTTCATTGCAACCAGGCTAGCTACGCAGTGATTAACATACTCATTGTATTTAAATTGATACATAGTCGATTTGTACAGGCCAATATTATGTTACTAGGAAAGTTATAAAATAACCAACAGAATTTCTGTATATTAATTACACGATAACGGTTCGGTTTTATTAGCTTGAACCCGCAGTGTGTGCGCAAAATAAATTAATGAGTGCCTAAATAAACAAGTAAATGTTCAGTTGTAATAATGAAGCCATAAATTCATAATTTGGATTTACTCACTTTATACCTACACGAAGGTTTCTTGGGTACGTACCTATAATAATAATTATCTTTTTATGTAAGTTTATAGCCTAGTAAACGAATGCCCAAAATGGGGGTCTGCTTGGAAAAGTCGAAAGCAGAAATTTTAATAGGTTTCGTACCCAAAGGGTAAAAACGGGACCCTATTACTGATACTTTGATGTCTGTCCGTCTTCCTGACTGTCTGTCTGTCCATCTGTCTGTCCGTCTGTTTGTCCGTCTGTCTGTCCGTCTGTCTGTCTCCAGGCTGTAACTCAAGAACGATAATAGCTAGAGAGTTTAAATTTTCAGAGATTATGTATTTCTGTTGCCGCTATAACAATAAATACTAAAAACAAAATAAATTAAATATTTTAGGGGGGCTCTCATACAACAAACTTGATTTTTCTCATACAAAAAAACTGCCGCACTCAGAGTGGAACATTGCACTTATTTAATTCAAAATGTTGACATAAGCCCCATACATTATCTGTCAAACTCTTCATTAAATAGAAGATTAATAAAATGAAGTACTGATACTCTGCTCTGACCACTTAAAGAGTGACTCTCGTAGCACGCTCGTAGCATACATTTAGGGCCTGTTTCACCACTTCCTGATAAAGTGCCGAATAGGCTATTCACAACTTTTTTGACAGATTCTTCATACTTCATCTGTCAAGTTAAGTGGTGGATAGCCTATTTGGCATTTATCAGGAAGTGGTGAAATATGCTACGAAGGTTGCACTAACACTGGTCGCACTATAATGTTATTGTTGCCGCCAGTGATATGCAGCAACAATTAGGCGCGAAGAAAGTTGTTTTCGACTGATTTCCTACTGCAGAGATAGTAATTTTTAGGAGAGAGAAATAATACGTCTAGCCTCAGTGATAGAATTTAGCGTATATTCAAAATTTTACAAAATATGTCAAGGATAACGGGAAAGGACAACCGGCAAAAATGTATGAAGTGTGGTACCCGGCCCAATAGACAATTTATATCTGGTTTGAAAGGTATTCATATTCTTACCAATGTCTACTAGGGCGCTTGTCGCTATTCGCTGTGAGAGCAAAGCTGTACTCGGTCGAGTTAACTCCGTACCTGGCGGCCATATATAGTATGGCTGCCAGGTACGGACTTAACTCGACCGAGGTGTATATATTTTCAATAATTGAAGACCACACGGGAAAAACAAGGAATGTGTTTTATATAGCTTGAAAAAAGTCTATATTTCTTTCATTTTAGACTCTTTTAAGTGAAATATTGAAACAACTTATTATTACTATGTCAACATATGCTTTGCCTGTACTTTTAAAGCTTGTTTTGTTTAAATAAGTTTTAAGTTATTGTTCAGAAACCGTTTCCGTTCAGAAACAAATACAAATTGAACTATAGCAGTTGACTACGATGATTTTACCCAATTTTGATTTTTGTAATAGATTGTCTCCCTTAAAAAGCTAACAAATGTCAGTGAAAAGTCAGTTTCACAAAAAAGGTGACATTCATTGTTTTTCCCGTGTGGTCTTCAATTAGTATTGACATTTTGTCATTATTGATTGTCGTAATGCTTATTATATATTATATTTACAGTATTTACACATTTATGCACATTATTATTAATATTTATATTATAATGTTATAATTATTGTAATAATTGATATTATGGTATAACTTTCTGTCACGCTCTTACACGGTAGGTTATCCATCAGTCACAGCCATGACTGTGGTAAAACTGACAGCAAAACCTACCGTGTAATGGATGCCTTATGCCGTATGTCAACCGCCGCGGTCACCGTCACCGGGACGTCACGCGTCACCGACAAGAGTGATAATAAAAGCACTTATCAGGAAGTGGTGAAACAGGCTCTTAGTATCAAACTTATTATGCGACATAGACATGACAAATGACAATATATGCATTTTACAAACTGCAAATATTCAGTTGAGGCCCAGTCCTGACTTCAAAGTCTTGATTCCGGGTAATGAAGTCCCATCCTAAATATTAACCACCACCTATGACCCGCGGCTCTGCTCTCTGCGTGTAAATACTGGTTCCCTCTGAAGTAGGGTATTTCTTCTAGACCTAAATATAGACGCAAAGCTCCTCCTATACATTATTCCATGAAAATAGTCTATCCGTTCTATATATAAAAATGGATTTTCAAATGTGTTAGTCACGCTAAAACTCGAAAACGGCTGAACGGATTGGGCTGATTTTAGTCTTAAAATATTCGTAGAAATTCAGGGAAGGTTTTAAAGTGACACGAAGTTCACCGGCACAGCTAGTATCAAATATATTTCCGAATGCCATTCCTATTTTGTATTCATATTTTGAAATCGTTAAGGCCCATACTGAAACAAATAGCACGTGGGTAACTGTAATTATTATAACACATTATTAATATTTTAAAGTCTAGGCCCGTAATAATTATTATGGCATTATGATTTTAATAACCAAATTAATATATTATTCATATTTATCGTACATATATTTAATTCTAATATTTTATGATATTTATAATAATAATATTATAATAATAATTATTATTTTTATTATATGTATTATAATACGAGATTATTAATATGACGTTATTCTGGCACAAAAGTATTGCATAATATTATCGATATAGAAAAGCAAAGATGATGACCAGGGCTTCAGTAATCTATACTAATAGGTAATAATATTATAAAGCGGAAGAGTTTGTTTGTTTGTTTGTTTGATTGAACGCACTAATCTCAGGAACTACTGGTCCGATTTGAAAAATTCTTTCAGTGTTAGATAGCCCATTTATCGAGCAAGGCTATAGGCTATATTTTATTACGCTAAAACTAATAGGAGCGAAGAAATAGAGGAAAATGTGGAAAAAACGGGGGAAATTATTTGAAAGGGCTTATTTGAACGCGCTAATTTCAGGAACTACTGGTCCGATTTAAAAAAAAATATTACAGTGTTAGACAGCCCATTTATCGAGGAAGGCTATAGGCTATATTTTAACACGCTTAGACTAATAGAAGCGAAGAATTTCAGAAATAGAGGAAAATGTGGAAAAACGGGGGAAATTATTTGAAAGGGCTTATTTGAACGCGCTAATCTCAGGAACTAAACTGGTCTGATTTGAAAAATTATTTCAGTGTTAGAGCCTATTAATTAAGAAAGACTATAGGCTATATTTTATTACGTTAAGGCACAATTTCACCAACGACAGTTAAAGTTAATGCTCGAATTAGTATCACGTTACCTCTTTCGTTTTTCAAATGAATGAAAGAAAAGACATGACATTTTAACAAGCTGTTAACACTAATAGCCTAGGATCCCTTCATAGAAGGAACTTCACCGAGCTGTTTACTGGATGAAAAGTATTTTATATTCAATTTTGTATGTCAACAAATTAATTGCAGGTGGGTTGCCTAAAAAATTTCAGTCCAGAATAAAAAAAAAAAATAGAAAAAAAATAAAAACTTTTTTTTTAACATTTCGCTGGTTTGGTTAATAGACAAATTCTATACCAATCGAAAGTATGAAGCCCGTAGAGTATGAAAACGTTAGGTTGTCTATTTTTTTCCTGTCACAACTCTTGGGTAGGCAGGTAAATCGATACTGCTACTAATCGGTACCGGTCTGGTTAATGCTTAATGCATATTCTATGGGCTTCATACTTTCGATTGGTATGGAATTTGTCTATTAACCAAACCAGAAAAATGTAAAAAAAACCTTTTTTTTTGTTTTTTTTTTTTATTTCTGGACTGAAATTTTTTAGGCAACCCACTTGCAATTAATTTGTTGACATACATAATAGAATATAAAATACTTTTCATCCAGTAAACAGCTCGGTGAAGGTCCTACTATGAAGGGATCCTAGGCTATAATAGACGTTGGTGAAATTGGGCCTAAGACTAATAGGAGCGAAGGAAGAGAGGAAAATGTGGAAAAAACGGGGAAAATAATTTGAAAGGGCTTATTTGAACGCGCTTATCTCAGGAACTACTGGTCTGATTTGAAAAATTATTTCAGTGTTAGATAGCCTGTTTATTTAGAAAGACTATAAATTATATTTTATCACGCTAAGACTAATAGGAGCGAATAAATAGAGGAGAATGTGGAAAAAACGGGAAAAATTATTTGAAAGGGCTTATTTGAACGCGCTAATCTCAGGAACTACTGGTCCGATTTGAAAAATTCTTACAGTTTTAGATAGCCTATTTATTGAGAAAGGCTATAGGTTATATTTTATCACGCCAAGACTAATAGGAGCGAAGAAATAGACGAAAATGTGGAAAAACGGGGGGAAATTATTTGAAAGGGCTTAATATCTCACGAACTACTGGAGCATTTTTTCTGTTGTTTGGCGCAGATTAGAAGTAGACCACGTGAAGGATCAAAAGCTATTTTTTGTGTTTGAAATATCTTATTTACGCGGGCGAAGCCGCGCGGAACGTCTAGTTATAATTATTTTTTCTATGAAATCTGTCGTTTTCATATCAGTATATCTCCGAACCCACAAAGATTTGGATCAAGTCATCTAAGAAAACATTGTTGGCCATGGCAATACCTTTCTAACGACACTACTGCCATTGCTATTGGAGCGGGTACCAAATTGCCGGTTCTCCTTTGGGGAACAATTAGCCAATCAGCGACCTTGACGTACGCGCGTAAATTTTAACATTCCCGCATCGATCAGCTGATTGGCGTAGGTATATAATTGACGTTTATACCTACTAGCCGTCTTTACTCTATGACACGCACAGATAATAATACCCAACAGTTATACATGCTAAAATATTATTATACCTGTTACCTTTCTATGCTTAAACCACTGACCGATTTTAATGAAAGGTATAAACTGCTGACTGCGTACACTTTAGTCCCGGGATAGAGAAAAGGATTGTTTTCCATCCGGTAAAAATCGTTCGCGGACCATGATAATGGTCGATTTTCTAAATCCAGTTGTCCAATCCAGCGTTGGAATAATGTAAATGGAATGCACTGTGCATAGGACCCGTTTACATTCCAGTAGCAATCCAGCTCTGGATTGGAATGATGTAAACTCGCTATAAATTAACCTATCAACCCCCATGAGGACACCGGCGAGTGGCGACCGCGACAATAATAGAATAACAATAGATTTCCAAGAATCCGCGATCGGAGGATTAATTTCGGTTCAACGAAGTTGCAGGCAACATCTAGTCTCATAGATAAAAATATCAGTCTGCTCCCAGGAGAAAAACGGGGGAAGCAAAGTCGATGACAAGTAAGTTGTTTCCAAATAGGCTAATAAATCTAAAAGCTGGAAGAAACTTGGAATATTTCATAATTCAATTTCATCTTGAAACTCCTGCAGAGATTTGAAAAACATGATAGTTTTACGAACTATCCAGTTTTTTACTTTGCGACATTATTTTCAGTTAATTTTATTATAACAGTTCATATTTTTCATTTTCTTTAAAATGTGAGACGGAAATGTGTTGGGACTCAGGAGTATGACTACTCATATTATGTTTGTATATTATATAATACAATTAATTGAATTTGAGCCAGAATTGCTGTAGGACTAATCGATAGAGAGAAAGTCACTGATTCCGAATATGTAAAAACTCATTTTCAGTGTCGTTTGGTAACTTTTGCCTTTCCACCGTCGATATGTAATATTACACACTATATACATATTATAATATTATGTAATACATTATACAATTGATTGAATTTGAGCCACAAATGCTGTCAGTCAGTCTTCATGCTATAATATTATAATTTATATGACATAAAGTATCATACATTTTGACTTTTGTTAAAGTTATGGCGTCATCTTAAAAATCTCTCTAACTGCCGACGAATTTCTCTCGAATATTAATAAAAATGACTAAAGTGTGATAATAACATGAAGATTTTAACCCCATAAATTTATTAAACCATTAAACCCAATATATTATACTAGCGACCCGCCCCGGCGTCGCACGGGTATAAAATATAATATAGCCACTGAAAAAATGATTAAAATCGATAGCCTACGAGTATGATCCTTTACGCGGTCTACTTCTTATCTGTGCCAAATAACATAAAAATTGCTCCAGTAGTTCGCGAGATAAGCCCTTTCGAATAATTTCCCACGTTTTTCCACATTCTCCTATTAGTCTTAGCGTGATAAAATATAGCTTATAGCCTTCCTTAATAAATGGGCTATCTAACACTAAAATAATTTTTCAAATCGGACCAGTAGTTCCTGAGATTAGCGCGTTCAAGTTAGCCCTTTCAAATAATTTTCCCCGTTTTTTCCACATTTTCCTCTATTTCTTCGCTCTTATTAGTCTTAGCGTGATAAAATATAGCCTATAACCATCCTCGATAAATGGGCTATCTAACACTGAAAGAATCATCAAAATCCGTTGCGTAGTTTTAAAGATTAAAGGGAACAAAGGGACATGAGGGAAAAAAAAGCGACTTTGTTTTATAATAAGTATAGATATAGATTTTGTCAAACTCTTCATTAAATTGAAGTACATTGGCTTTGTCCACATTGTGCCTTTTTCTGTTCGTCAAGGGCATGCGTTATAGCGCAGTCAACAGCGAACGTGAGGCATGCCCGTAACGCGCGCTGAAATCGTAGCGCTCGCTATGACACTTTTCTTTCAACGCGGGTGGATTTTGACGCATTCAATTATTGAATATATGCCAAACGAAAGTTGAATTAAAAGAAGATGACGAAAATTGAAGATGAAATTGCATAATGTGGACATAGCTATTCATCATTAAAGTAACTGACCGCGGCTGTAAGACATTAGACACGTCGTTTCAGACCCGCTACCCTATGTATATTTTCTTCTTAGAATTTGTCAATGCAACATACAAACAAGCCTATTTTAATACAGACAAGTTACATTTAATAAAGTATAAAATATTGGGACGTGATCGGCGTGATAAGCGAAATCAATTTCACTGATAGAGTACGTGTCTGTCGCGATGGAAGCCCATCTGTTATTTCATCAGCCGTCCGACCGAAGAATTTGGCCCCACAAAGGATTATCACGAGCGCTTAACGTGTTTTTAGTTTCGTATTTATGATGCTTTATAACCCGACAACGTTATTTTGCCGTATATGTTACACTGAATTTATATTTTATGTATTGAGACTACAATAAACTTTGCTGTAGTGCTG
This sequence comes from Polyommatus iphigenia, assembly GCA_963422495.1. NCBI lineage: Eukaryota > Metazoa > Arthropoda > Insecta > Lepidoptera > Lycaenidae > Polyommatus > Polyommatus iphigenia. The sequence continues at coordinate 20,475,030 of OY730178.1, read as the reverse complement.
TAAGGTAGAATGCATAAGGGTCTGAAAAATACTGTAGCATCTAACAATTATTATTATTCTACCCACATTCTAAGCAAGTAACGATCTTTATGTATCTATTTTTGACCCGTATTTATCTATCTATTGATGACCCGTTAACGTTATTTTGCCTTATAAGTTGTACTATATTAAGTTTGTACAAACCTTTCTCTGTTCAAAACACACCGAATTCGTCGTGTACAAATAAATAAATAACGTCACATACACACAGTGCGGGTGAGTATTATTTAATTTTAGTAAGGACGCCAACTCATACATAAATCATAAATAACATAATACACAGTTCGAACAGAATTACACTGTGTTTTACAGTAAACCTATAAAGGTTTCTGTGAGTCAAAATACTATCGATGACTTGATCCAAACACAATCTTCGTGTTTATCAATTGAGCTAACTATGCATTTTTTGATAAAAATACACTATCAATTTTATTATGTTTCAAATTTGCATGCAAATGATACAGCTTTAAAGTTCGAGCTTGAAGAATCACCTATGGTCAAATTAGCATTAGCATTAGCACTAAATATGGGTCACATTTTCACACCGGGCACTTAGAATAATCAACACTTAAGTATGATAAAGTAGAGCTTGCCTATTATGGTAATTTTAGAACAAGCGCATTGGACGCTTTTGAAATTTCGCTACAATATGCATGTTCCTTAATTAACAATACCCACACTGTTCACAGCTCCATTTGAATAAATTATGAGTAAAAATACAACTTATTTTGCTGTTTATTTAAAAAAGTACAGATCGTAATTAAAATGACGATTAAGTACAAAGTTATCGCCATATTAAAATGCCTAATAAAAATATTTAACCAATAACAAACAGAATATACCTGAATGTCTACATTTCATTCATTGATTAAAAATACTATATTATTTACTTAATTACCAAAGTAACAGAATCAATACCCATCCGTTTCAGGTACTCCAAGAACACGCTGTAAACCAAATTTGTTTTCGTAAAGATAACTTTTGACGAATATTGCGCTCAATTCCTCTTTGGTTGAGCTAAGTTTGAGTTAGTTTCCGTCAAAACATGTTGCGGCCAACATTGAGTTACACCAACTTACTATAAATAGTTGGTTTGTTGTATGTATGTTATAGACTAACATACATACAATTATGCCAAAACTAACACTAACACTAAAACACTAAACACGTATTGTCTGCAACGTGGGGCGCGACGTGTTCGGAAGTCGTCCTCGGAACCTCCTGTAGACGACTCCAATCGGCCACAACTCCTCCTTCTCGAAGGTCGGTAGATGGTGCGTCGGGACTCTCACCACAAAGGAGCTAAAATTCACTTTGTGGCGGGACTCCAAGCGATCGACCCCCAAGACGAAGTGGGTCTTGCTCCTTATGTATTTAGGCCGTGTTCACACCAAACCAACTGTGAGTCGCCGAATGTGGGCGAACTTTACGCAGTTTATTGTAATTTACATACATATTCACTTTTTCGTTCACACCTAACCGACAATACGCCATTACGCTAGGCGTAGGAGCGGACATTCGATACCGTATATTTTCACGTTCACACTGGGGCTCACAGTGAGCCTGCTCACATTCGGCGGCATATAGTCAGTTTGGTCTGAACACGCGTTTAGTGATGACAAAATTTCTGCCCGCGTTCAGTCAATATCCTCAATGTAGAACAAATTGTTTTAATTACTGTTTAAAATGTAGCTTACTAATTACTTTAGTTTTAGAAAACACTACGTTGGGACTTGAAGGTCCATTATTATCTATTTTGGCTATAAGCTGTATTTAAAATATTTCAGTACTAGCTGTTGCCCGCGACTCCGTCTACGTGGACTTCAGTTTATAGTGGTTTCCGTGGGAATAGCACGTACTTAGCACGGGGTCAGACTGACGTAATATGTGGCGTCCATTCATAATATTATTATTATACTAGCTGTTCCGCGCGGTGTTACCTGCGGTTTAAGTGATAGGTATATAATAAAAAAACTATGTAGCAAATATGCACACATCCATACATCCAAACTTTCGCCTTTATAATATTAGTAGGATATTTATAAGACCGGTAAGCCTTTATAATATTAGTAGGATATATTTTATAAGTAGAGTTGTCTAAGCACGGGCAGATCAAGATTTCTTCGTCAGCTTATTATAACCTATACCATCTAGAATATAGTACCTAGTCCTATTAGAAAGTACTTATATTATAGAAGACATTTTTAAAGACGGATAATATTATACTGTACTCGGCGAAACATGGCGGTAGCGGTCATTGATTCCCTGATTCAAAAACTTGTCATTTTCTTTATAAACCGCGATTGACAATGAAGTGTCAGATGTTGTCAATCCCGGCTTTGTATAGAAAATGGCAAGGTTTTGACAGGGAGTCAATGACCGCTACCGCCCTGTTTCGCCGAGTACAGTATAGTAAGTATTATTTTATTAACCGATTTAGATGTTAATAATTGGAGAGATATGTACTTTCAGGGACGGCAGAGGACATAGGATAGATTTTGTTGCAAAAACTTTAGCTTCTTTTTTTCTGGCTTCATCTAGGACTAGGATACGCCATCCACAGATACCTGAAACACCCCAGCCGAATGCCAGATGTATAATATCAAACGTATTCTATTGATTTGGACTCATGATAGGTGAATATATCAATATTCACCTATCATGAGTCCAAATTTTTGCATATTGCATAATATGTCACTTCATCGGAGCTGAACAACAGAGATCAGTCGATCAATCTAGCGATACGTCAAGCAGTATATCTTAGCAATTAGCTTACCACTTCATAACTCGAGCGGTCAGCCGATCAGTCGGCCGATATATCTTAGCAATATGCTTACCACGAGTGGCGTATTCAGCTGGCGTAGCCCGTAGCATATTCTGGCACAGGACGCGGTTCTCAAATATACACAAGTTTTATTGCAAATATTGAAAAATATTTTTTATCCATTACTGGAAATATTTTCACAAGAAAGTAAAAGCGCGGCTTCACAAGTTCAAAATATTTTTTTACCGGGATTGTTAGCACGAAAACTTAAAAAAAAATATTCATTGATAGTTGGCGGCCCTACGATAATCTTACCAAATAACGTAGGTCTGGCTTATGAATCAATTTCTTCGATGGTGCATAGGAAAACCCCTGTTTTTTACTTATATCTAAAAAAATACTTTAACGTCACGCGCGCCCTGTTAGCGCAGGGTTCTTAAACGCCCATAGCTCATGCTACAAGTGCCATAGTTAATCCGGCTCTGCTCACCACTCGGATAAATTGCATAGTCTGTTGGAACAAATAGTGTCGGCCTGACCGATGCCGTTACTGGGTCATCGCCGATAATTGAATCCGACTAGCCCTGGAAATGGTTTGGCCAGGCTTAGATTAATCTTTACACTAGCGAGGACTACGAGGTCCTGATTACTATACTGTACTCGGCGAAAAATGGCGGTAGCGGTCATTGACTCCCTGCCTATAACTTGTCATTTTCTATACAAAGCCGCGATTGACTACAACATCTGACACTTCATTGTCAATCCCGGTTTATATAGATAATGACAAGTTTTTGACGGGGAGTCAATGACCACTACTGCCATGTTTCACCGGGTACAGTATACCAGAGCGAAACAGTGCTCTCGGCCAAGTTCTCGGTATGTTCATTATAGACTATGACACCCGCTCCCGCGGGACCCGTATATTTTTTCGGGTAAAAAGTATTCTATGTCCTTTCCGGGGACTCAAAGTATCTTCATACCAAACATCAAAATCGGTTCAGCGGTTTGGTCGTGAAGAAGTTACAGACAGACACACTTTTGAATTTATAATATTACTAGCTGTTGCCCGCGACTTCGTCCGCGTCCACGTAAACTTTTTACTTTATTGCCCCGTAAAATGGCCCGGGAGCCAGGTAAATTTTTGGTCAATGATTTCCTCCCGGGCGAAACTTTGTACAATGCATATTAAGAGACTTATACTATGAATACTAGCGACCGTCACCTGCGGCTCCGTGGGTGGGGTGGGCATTGGGCAGTGGCAGACCTATGAAGAAAAAAATTTTTGTCAGCTGGTACCTTGAAAGGTGTAAGGCAACAGCATCTATACCTACTAAAACTTATCAGCTGACGACTTTTCCATTGACTTACAGCTAGCTGATTTTTTCAATTGTTTACTAGAGTATTTTAACAATACTCTGATAAATTTTCAAATGAGAGGAAATGACTGAAAAAATTTTTTTTCTTCATCTTTGGGAGGCTGCCAGTGCCCACCCCACCAACGGAGTCGCAGCTGACGGTCGCTAGTAATTGCATAGTGTAAGTCCCTTATTCATTTTACGAAGTTTCGGTTGGGAGGGGTCTCCCAACCGAAACTTCGTAAAGTGAAGTTTCGGTTCGGAGGGGTCCAGGTCTAAACCTGCAGGGGTCAATTTGGTTATGTCGAAAATATCAAAATAGCTACCAATAATGACCTTGATCGCTGATCTACTATATGACCTTGAAAAATGCTGGATAAATTTTGATTTAAGCACTTGCTTCGCAATCATTTCACCATGACAATGCCCGCGGCGCCAATATTATATCCCAGAAAGTCTATTGACTGTCACACTATTGACTGTACAATATATTTCTTGGGACTCATGTATCCTTAAACTGAATTTACGAGTAGTTTGAATCTATTCATTTCTATAAATATCTCGAGCAAAATCAGTCAATACATGGCGTATCCCTTTTACATTACATTAAATAATCAATTGTAAAGGATTCTCATCCCGATAAGGATAATCATATTCATAATACGAAAATACTTTCAATAGAATATCCCTAATAAAATTTTACGGAAAAGGAGGTATTTTTGTGCGCTGATGTAAGTCAAGAAGATGTGAAATATGAACCTTACGGCATGGTAATAACGTCGACATAGGCTTCGATAGCTTGGAACATCGGTATTTAATATCGGAAGTACCATCGAATTGATTCCTAGGCAGATAGCAGATCTTTGTAATTTGGCCGCGTTATTTCAGGAAAAGCAAGATTATGAATGACATTGACTTGACATAGCCCGACTAAGCATCTAATATCCGTCATAATAAATCATCCTCAATGACTCTATTTTTACCTGATTATCGACATCAGCAAGTCGATATTAACTGTGAACTGTGAAGATTGTGTTTATTAGGCCGTGTTTCCACCTGCAGGACAACTGTCGCGAGAAGTGTCTGACAGTCTGTCTGACAGCAGCTTGCAAGGAAAACCCCGTAGCAAGTGCTGCCGCGACAATTTGTCAAAACTTCCTGCGAGTAGTTGCGACAGCATGTCTAAACATATCTGCGAGGACTCGCGACAGATCTCGCTACGGGTCACCGCAGATATATACGGTCTAATTTCGTATATATAGCATTAATTATTTTCCGCGAGCTTCTCGCACGATATTTAATGCAGCAATAAATTGTAGGAATTAGTATGAAATGTAAATAATATTGCAAGAAACTCACGCAAGACTTCCGCGAGTTTGCTTGCAGGTGGAAACACGGCCTTAGGCCCGATTCACATTATCCTAGTGTTTAAGAGAGTATTTTAGTACCACTTGAAAGCACTAGTGAAAACACTACAACTTGAAGTACTAGCAAGTAGCGTTTACATGTTTCAACCAAAGTACTATCTTAAAGCACTTTGCTTAACACTAGTATAATACCCTTACTAGACAGTTGACACCAATTGATTCTATTATATTTTTATGCAATGGCAAAACAGAATTCTCTGTTTGTGAAACAAGTGTCAAATTGTAAAGTGCAATACACACTGAGCCCGCCGGGCCGCCGACAAAGCCCGGCGACACAACCCGGCGGGCGGCGGTTTGTATGAAAAGAATTACTTCGTAGTTCGTAGAATCTGTAGACTCCAGCTACGAATATTCGTAGCAATGCTACGAAGCTACGAAACTACGTAGCACATGCTCCGATACATGAAATACATTAAGTATAATAATAAGCGTTCCCGCCGTTCAGACGTACGCGTTTTCTGCTGTAGCGTTTGGGCGTTTTCACACTGCGACGATAACTACACGACACGATACCACAGAATAGATAAAGGCCACCGCACATATACAATTTCAAGTTGGCCGACTATCGTACAAACTAAATTGCGTAGTGTCACAATTTAATTGGACAACTTCATCATGTACGCTGCCAGCCGCAGACTTTTAGATTTGGTAACGGTGTTGCTAGCCTAGCGACGTGCGTATTAAAATGCGTAAAAAGCACGCTTTTATTGTGGCACTAATAAAACGAAGGCGAAAAGAAAGGAGAATATTTTGGGTGCATTAACTACTACAAAAGTGACATTACGCAATTTAGTTTGTACGATAGTCGGCCAACTTGAAATTGTATAATATGTGCGGTGGCCCTCTATTCTGTGGTATCGTGTCGTGTTGTTATCGTGCAGTGTACAAACGCCCATTGGGATCGAAAACACTGAATTCGCACGCACAGAAAAAGCGCCATTATATGACTAGGGTTACACGGTCAGTCTGGCATCAGTCTCTGACGTCGGAATGATGGCCGGAAAGTACTTAATAAAAAATTATCAGTTCGTCAATCACACGGTTACACGATTATTCTTTCGTCAGTCTGAATCAGACTAAGGGCGGTTTCCTGTCGTGCGTGTTATCCCGCGCGCGGATCGAGTCTGCATGCGGGTGACAACATGCTTCTGGTCGGCCGTGGATGCGGGCAACTTTCATGGCCGCAGATCCGCGTGCGGGCGACGACACGCAGACTGGAATAGCGCCCATAATAAGAGATATAAAATAGGAAAAACCACTCCAACTAACTTACACCAGTCAGAAGTTATACATTTTAAATGTTTCTCCTTATGCAGGGTTCAATGTAAGAGGTAAGAAAAGCTGTTACAAAGAACTAGGATTAGTCCTAGTTTTTTGTAACGTTAGCATTAACCGGAAAAGAATATGACGCAGATAAAATATAGCATTTGTTTATTTCTAGCGTCTTATTCTTCAAAGAATAGTGCATAAAAGAAGAATACAATTTTATTTATTTCCGTTACATAGACTGGACCGACTACATTCTAATTCTATTCCAAGGAAATCCATACTACACAATAATTTACAAAAGTAAGGATGCGCCTCTCCATACATTTTTCCTTTATTAAGTAAAATGGATAAAAAAATACAGTTTGATTTATTATAATAATATGTTGACCTTCTACCGATTCGGGAACTCATGACAAAAAAACTGGCACGATGTATAATGAATGAATGAAAATTTAAAGTACCAATACATGCAGGTAGACAATAGGATGCTGGATGTATAAAAATATTATAAGCCCGGCTACGATAAAGCTAGAACGAGAGAAATGGAGGGTATGTGGAGGCCTTGCAGGACTTTCCACATCACTGGGACAGCATAATCCCATAAAAAGAATTAAAAAGTATGTCAATGTTAGCGTCTGTTCCATTTTTCGTTTTCAGAAGACAGGCTTAACTGTTCGATTGAATCAAAATAAATAAATTTCTTGGTCTTGAACGAAAAGGTCTCTATTTTTCGATTATTGTAGACGACAGATGAAAATATAATAATGCCAAGTACCCTATTGGGGCACTCTCGCTGGAGTCATTTTATGCGAGACATGACCTGTCCTAACGTATGGTGCGATAAGGCTATTTTAATACTTGCTTTAAAGGTTTAAAAACCTTTGTAGGATCTATTTAATTCCAGTTTTATGGGTTGTACATCCATCGGATCGAATGTATGAAATAGCATTGATACATTCGATTTACATGGTTACAACACATTCAGATTTGAAAAGTTCTATTTTTAATACTCTAAGTGCAGATCATGTCATGATCATGGAGATACGCTGTTTTTGAAACATTATTTTCCTTTTTGACCGACTTCCAAAAAGGAGGAGGTAATACGTTCGGCTGTATGTATCTTTTGGTACCAATTTACCAATTTTGACAGTTAAACGGCCGCTCTCCACGTTAGATATCTTACTTTATTAATTTTCGAAAACTTACAACAGCTAACATTCATAAATAGAATCTAATTACAATACAGAAACGCCAACAAAAAGTTTTCACAGATACAAAAAATTTAATGAGAACAAGGCAGCGATAGACAATGGTCACAATTACATTTTGGGAATTGGGATTGTTATCGATAGAATTCGAAATGAAAATTAAGGAATAGAATATATAATTGAGAAGGTTACATACACTATTGAAATAATTTTTTTTAATCTTTCTTCAAAGTAGTTAGATGATTAACCATGATTGGCGCATGAGCATAAAAGCTGAGATACTGAGGGACCATCCATAAAGTACGTCACACGATTTTCATGATTTTTAGACCCCACTCCCCCTTTGTCACATATTTTGTCCCCTTCCAAGTGTGACGTCAAAAATTTGCTATGTTATGTCTAAAAATTGAATACAACATATATATTTAAAATTTCGCTATTTAATTTTTTGAATTTAAATGTGATGTCACAAAACTAAGGAAGCCTCCCCCCCCCTTGTCACCATGTCACACTTCATCGACCTCCTCCCCCCCTTTAGGAGTGACATACTTAATGGATGAACCCTGACGATAAAGTCGAGAACACAAGCGAAAACCCATCTTAATAAGAATTCGTGTTCACAATGTGTTCCCCCGGGAGGGTCACGAAAGAATGGCATTATACCTTTTCATATTGGCGTGATAGTCATCATTTACTACATTCACAAACGATCAAATTAAATACGTGTCCAATTTATTCTGTCCATTAAGCTATGATGGCTGTGATTGCAGCCAATGATTGCGATAGCGATCGACGTCCATCATGGTTACTATGAATTAGTATTCTCTACATTTTCAGTTCGTTGGCCCATGCTCACCAACGTTGATAGGTTGCATGATATGGCTACAGTTACATTCAATTTGATTTAAATTATTATGTGGTCAATTTCGTCACGTTGGGCCTTTCTAATAGACGTAAAGAAGTAAAAAGTATATTATATACCCAGTCTTGCTACTTTCACAGAGACACATACCTACACACCCTAAAGCATTATAACCTAGTTTTGTTAAACTAGATTGACTAAACATATTATTCTCTTATCTTCATAAATATTTAACAAGAACCGTTTAAAGTAATAGCATTTCAATGAATATTTGAGCTGAGCTTAAGTGGGTTAAGCTGTGTCTTACTAGCGCTCAACAAATTGGATTAATGTGCAATCGATCGGTGAGCTAGTTTGAGAAGGCATTAACTGTGCCAATACCTAGCGGCAGATGTATAACTTAGGACAATTTTCCTCGTAAATAATAAAAAATATTCACATAACAAATAACTACACAATGGGACTTAGCCAACACTTGTTTATAGAATGGCCGATCAAAACGTATGGATTTGACATGACATGCCAATAATAATTTATCTTTTGACTAGATGACGCCCGCAACTCCGTTGCGCCAAAATTCGTTTATCGCGCGAAAACCGTACATTTTTTCGGGATAAAAAGTATCCTATGTCCTTTCCCGGGGCCCAAAGTATCTCCGTGCCAAATTTCAGCAAAATCGGTTCAGCGGTTGGGGCGTGAAGAGGTAACAGACAGACAGACAGACACACTTTCACATTTATAATATTAGTATATCTTTTGATTATAGAATCACCGATCGAAATCGAGTCGTCGAGTCAAATGTTGACTTCATAAAGAAAACGTGTTTGCTAAGCCTCTAACATAACAGACATTAGACAGAGAATCTAATTTTTCTATTAGTTCAATACTTACCTATTTATATTATATTATTTTGAACACTAAACATTCAGTATAAAATTCGTTGCTAAAAAGCGATGCTCCCAAAATTTGGGAGCAAAAGAGCATTTAAAGCATTATGCTTTAAATGCTCTTTTTGTTTGACAAAGATCTGTCTTCAAGTTTATTCTGTCTACCAATATTCCCAGTGTTCACGGTAATCCCATTTTCCCGTGAGGAAATGAAGAGCATTCCAATCCACGCGCAGACACTACCAATATCCTTATTCTTCATATGAATAAACATACACGTAATATTTCTTCCGCTATATTATACTCTGTTTCTATTCATATTGATGTAAATGTTAACAAAGACACATTTACTTTGAGTTTCACTTTATTTCTATTTATTTTATTTTATTCGAAAAACTTACAGCTTACAGAAATTACGGTATGAGTACAATAGTAATATTATGTTTGTATATTACACTAGATGACGCCCGCAACTCCGTTGCGCCAAAACTCGTTTATCGCGCGGGAACAATACATTTTCCGGGACAAAAAGTATCTTAATATGTCCTTTCCCGGGACTCAAAGTATCTCCAAGCCAAGTTTCAACAAAATCGATTCAGTGGTTTGGGCGTGAATAGGTTAACAGACAGACAGACACACTATCGCATTTATTATTAGTGTGGATTAGTATGGAATAAGTAAATGGTGTAATTCGCTAAATACTCATAGAAATACATATACTACATTTTCCTAATTTTTACATTTACGTCAATTAAAATTTGATGAAATATTTGTTTACTGGGTTATATCAATTTTAGCCCCAAGTCAGGCTAAATCCGAAATATGGAATTTAATTAGCAACCTACACAAAGCTACTTACACCAAGTCTCTTTAAAATATTGAAACTAGTGTTGGTAAAAATAGCATTAGTAATAATAATTAATTGTTAAATACCCATTAACAATAATTAAATAATTAATCATACTAATTGCTAAAAATACGATTGCTAATATTATCGTGCGCGGCAATAGTCTACGATCATGAAAAAATTCACGTCCGCGTGAATTATTGCTATTTTTCACACGATGCGAAATAATACTCTACGCGGCCAGTGCGATGCGAACCGATAGTTTTAGCAAATAGCAAAGCAATAGTTCGTTACTCTAACTATATAATATTATGTTCTTAACAAAGAATACTTTTAGATCATTGGCTTGTACATCTACAAAGGGAGTTGCGGACAACATCTAGTTATAAATACATGAAAACCCGGGAATATACGAGATAGAAAGCAAAGCAAATGTTTCAATAAAACATCCAGTCTCAACAAATGTGTGTCTATACATTTTCTATTCTTCACTCAAGTGCCCTCCCTTTATTTCTACGTATAAAGTAAGATGTAAGATCTAATAATAGGAAACATTGGCTTTTCAATCTTATTCATATGAGATTTATTTGCTTTCTGTAATGAGAAGAGGAATTGCCTGATAGAATTATATACATGATATAATTACAGCCTACGAAGTACACTTCGTAGGCTGCTTAGCAAGACCAAGTGACTTGCCTGATAGAATTATATACATGATATAATTACAGCCTACGAAGTACACTTCGTAGGCTGCTTAGCAAGACCAAGTGACTGTATAAATGGGTAAAAAAGACAGGTTTTGGGGGAAAAAGTGTCTATTCTACAAAAATCAATTCTATAGTGACCATGCTAACCGTGCCGACCGTGTTCTACCAGTTTCGAAGCTGAGCTGTTTTTCATAAAAGCCAAATATTTAAGCACAGAAAATTATCTCGACGACTCGGTAGTCGTAGAACTGCGTATTTGTAAGTGTGTTTGTGTGTTTGTGTGTGTGTGTAACATTTAACGGAGCTGTTAAATGTTTCACATTAACAGTGAAACATTCTATACCTATTATCTAATCTATACCATCTGGGGCGCGTAGCGATATTGTTTTTATAAAATTAGAAGCAAACAAGCTTACGGGTCGCCCGATGAAAATCAACTACCGTCACCCATAGACACTCGGAGCATTAGGAGATTTGCATGTCTTGATATATTTGATGGGGCCTTCTTCGTCACGTTAATAACAAAACAGTCACAAAAAAAAAAAAAACTGAGCTTGCAACCTCTTGGGCCCTTTGTGTCGGGGGTCTGTGGCATTTTGCCAGCCCTGCCATCCTATTGTTAAGGCCACGGCATTACCTGCAACTTTACCGCTAGCAATTACTAATCAGTTGCTTAAGAGCCTGCTGCCAAAAATTTCAAAGCACGCTAGCCCCGCCTACACACCCCGCTATCCTCCAATCATGATAAAATGAGTCCATAATTCGTGCTCCCGAGCAATGTGCTTTAAGCTGCAGCTAATAGTGAACAATATCGCGTAACAATGGTTCCCGCATTATAGCATGAAAGTAAAGATCGTAAGTCCCAAAACTGTTTTTGATGATTACTTAAAAATTAAATAAAATACTAATATTTCCTTTAACCATTATTTTATAAAGTGTGTGATTGTAGTAGTGCAAGTTATTTAATGATAGTAACTCAATAAGTAATAATAATACCTATGGACGCTTCACACCACGTCAGTCTAGCCCTGTGCTAAGTACCTGAAGGACTTGTGTTACTGGTACCAGACAACGGAAACTTATTTAATACTTTTATATTATACATAATATAATTAAGATTTTTATTGTATCATACACATATTTAATTGTAACAGATATTTGTTGAAAAGCCCAGAAAGTTTCATAATTTCGAAAAATATAACTATCGAGTCAAAATAAGTGAATCGTGTTTTCCGTTAGGCAAATATCAGATAAATATACAATGATTAATTAAATCTTAATTTCATTTAAGTCAATCGTCTTCCGGGATCGTAACACTTATTAGAAAACACAGCAAAATTTGGCAGCCCGCTCTTAAGGTGTTCTGGCTCTTGGGAATTCACACAAACAGGTGATCAGCTGATGTAATTGTTGCACAGCCGCAGTAAATACGGCTTGCCACTTGATTTGCTAACGACCGAATACTGAAACACTTTAAGTGCCACTCAAGTCACTCATAACCTAACCTGAGGTTAGAGCCAGATGTTCTCACAACAAGGAGTTGTAGACAGGCTGTCGTGTCCCCATATGAACTTCGCGACTAATTTTAGCGCTCGCGCTAGAATTACGACTGTTTTGAATTAGATGAGAAACCGTCAAAATTTTTTGACTCCAAAATTAGGACAGCCTTAAAAAATGTAGACGCAAATGAGACGCAAATGTTTTTTCATTTGTATACATTTTGTATAGGCAAAAGACTATGTTTCGTTATACGTAAAACAACAGTGGGGACTAATATTCCCTACTGTTGTTTACGCAACGGTTACGCAAAGGTCGGAACAGAGGGCACCACTGGCACATACAGTAAATAACGCTTCAACTCCCAAGCGGCCTGACCAGGCCGCGATAACAATTGAGTAGCTATTGTGTCTGGATTTCCCACGATCGAGGTAATAACATCTGACCAAATTCCGACATGTTGCACGTACGTCATATTTGAATATTAACAGAAATGTTGTCAAAAGCCGAACAAAACTATTATTGACTGTCTCTGCCATAAACTTATATTATAATATTCATGAACGTAGAAAAAAATTAATATTATAATATAAGTCTATGGCAGAGACAGTCAATAATAGTTTTGTTCGGCTTTTGACAACATTTCTGTTAATATTCAAATACGTCCATGATAATATTATACTGTCGGTCTATGCTGGTGCAACCCTCTAGCGTGAAAACATTGAAGTATATTTTGCGCACGACGTAACTTCACATTTTTATGGTACAAGTTGGAATCGATCGACACTACTGCAGTCGACTTGTCGTCGCGACCCTACTAGTTTCTATATATTTCTATGAAGTAACCACCACAGTTAGCGACACTTTCATAGAAATACATAGAAACCGATAGTGTCGCGACGACACGTCGTCTGCTGCAACTTCATGTAGCCGGCTTCCAACTTGTACCTTTAGCTTCTTAGGTTAGGGATTCACAAAATAAATAATATTATAATATTTTTGTAGCCTCCAGAATTGTAATTTATTTTAAAATTAGCTCTTCTTTTGCAAAATCGATTTACATTTGTGGACTCAACCGCAAACATTTACAAACTGTTTGAATTTCACCAAAACCGACCGTATTTAGTAAAAGTACCAAATCCCACGTTGATGTGTAGTAAATTGGTTTTTGAACATTTAAATTATTTGTATCAACTGTGGTGAAACTGAATAGGTTAATTTTTGCGACGAGCTTTTGGAACTAAGTTCCTTATCGCGCGTTGCGAAAGGGAGCTAGACGGTACGACACCTTTTGACCCTCACTTATTTTAGTACCTGCGAAGTAGGGGCAGAGGGCGTTGATATGGCGATGACATCAACTGGTGGGAAAACTTCGTTTCATTCGGATGTCCCTTGACACCTCTCAAGTTTTTTAATTCTTTTTGCTTTTCTTTCAATTTACAATAAAGATTTTTTTTAATTGAGTATATTTTATTGAATTGACATAATTGCAAAGAATAGCTTTTTTTGCAAAGTGGAACCAAAGGGAATTTTCAGAGAGAAATATTTACAGGGCCTTGTTATTACTTCTTGAAATTAGCAGATAATTTGATAATAAGTTTTAAGGTTGACGTGGCGATGCATTTTTAAATGGGTCATTTAGAAAACTTTATTTGCTACACTAGTGTAGCAAATAAAGTTATCTATACCAGTATTTCCCAAAGTGTGGGTCGCGACCCACTGGTGGGTCGCGGGTAGATTTTGGGTGGGCTCTGAAACTATAGGACGATTGTCGTACTCGTTCGATTGTTATTTTACTCGTTCGTTCGTCGTCGTGGGTGCGTGCGGGACGGGGGCCGGGCGGGGCATTCGAGCGCAAACGTAATTGTAAGTAAGTTAGGCTGACGATGATGATATGGTGGTAAACGATGATAAGAATTAACCGGTAAATGCTGCGGCAGCAACATACCGCTGCTTTTTTGTCTTCATGACACAAGGTGGGCCGCGAACTTTAAACTTTCTTGTAGATGGGTCGCGGTCCCGACAAGTTTGGGAAACACTGATCCATACTATACACATAGAAGAGTATAGTATAGATAACTTATTTATATTGACAATAATTGACTATACTCTTCTAGAAGAGTATAGAATAATTGTCAATTGACAGACACAATGTCTCAAATATCTGTGACTCATGGACAAATCGATTTTTTTCTTCATCGAAAGTTTTTCCTCATTTTACAGTCAATTTATTCGGACGTTCGCGCGCTGTATGCAAAGATTTTCGCGAACTTTTGTTAAATCATTTTTAGGGTTCCGTACCCAAAGGGTAAAAACGGGACCCTATTACTAAGACTTCGTTGTCTGTCCGTCTGTCTGTCAGTCTGTCACCAGGCTGTAACTCGAGAACGGTAATAGCTAGGGAGTTGAAATTTTCACAGAATGTGTATATCTGTTGCTGCTATAACAACAAATACTAAAAATAAAATAAAATAAATATTTAAGAGGGGCTCCTATACAACAAACGTGATTTTTTTGGCCTTTTTTGATCTATATCAATAATGGCAACAGGTAGGTACTTAACTTTTTTACAAAATCCTTAGTTATATGTGAACTTTAATATTTAATAATAATATTAAAATAAAATAAAAAATTAAGGGGGCTCCCATACAAAAAACACAATTTTTGGCCTAATTTTGCTCTATAATGGTACGGAACCCTTCGCGCGCGAGTCCGACTCGCACTTGGCCGATTTTTTAAACAAACTTTAACCTCTTTAGTTTTGTGATCACCGACCGCTTATAATGTTGTTATGAATATGATGTTATTGAAGTTGCTAGATTTAAATAATATTATAGTCCAGAGATTCCCAAACTTATTTTGTCTACCGCTCACTTTAAAAACTAATTATATTTATAGCGCCCCCATTTTTTCAATTTAAAATGCGTTTTGATGAAATAAATCACCCCCAAGCCCCATTTTTTTCATTGGTCCCACACCTCCCCCGTTCAGATCTTCAGCGCCCACAAGGGGGCGTTATCGCCCACTTTGGGAAAGGCTGTTATAGTCCAAACTATGAGGTAAGGTAAGTCACATGAATTAATTCATTTGGGAGCATATTATAATTTACAAAATCAGACACATTAAACATACTGTACAACACTACACAGCTTTCGTTGGAGCTACAAATGTTTACAATTTATTAAATAGACACTTAAAAAATAGTATTGTAAAATTGTAAATTAGACGCAAATAACAAAACATGAGACCGGCAATATGGTTCTACTATTAAAAATGTTTTAGTACGGTATAGTTTCTTTAAATGACTGAAATTATTATAAGACTAGTGGTCCGCCCCGCCTTCGCTCGGGGTAGATACATAGCCTATCTAAGCACTCAGGGAAAGAGTTTTTGAAATCGGTCAAGTAGTTCCTGAAATAATCACGTTCAAACAAACAAACTCTTCAGCTTTATAATTATATTAAGTGTAGATATTATGTCATTTTAAGAATAGGCGCAGGATTTTTTATGTCATCCCTTGTCAGCCAATCCTAACCTGTATTGTCGTAACCAAACTTGGAAGTAACGTTTTTATTTTTTCTAACGGGGAATCGAACCCATGAACCCCGAGTCAAGAGTCACGCTCTAAAGTCTAAACCATTGGAAGAAGGATAACAACTATTTTTACCCGACTGCCAGGAAGGGTTATGTTTTTAGCGCGTATCTTGTATGTAATATTCTTTATTACCTTGACGTATCTCCAGAACCGCTCAACGGATTTTCACATTTGAGGTATCGTTATTACTCTTTATATTATATCGTCACAGACTTTCATAGTATCAATAGAAAAACAAAACCCATAAACAGGGGCCCGATTCTCGGTTCGACGTCCCAGTTCGAGCCCAACACTAACTTTCGAAGTTTATAGCTCGGTAACGATGTCAGGGACAACTCGTACTTTGTACCGGCCGTGATTTTTTGTTGGAAATCTTAACCCATATAATTCTTGCCGCTAACGAGTGAAACGTTTCCTGCAACTTAAACCTAACATAGAGCGTGGAAAAGTGTAGAGGGAACGAATTTTTTTTAAAGGACGCTTCACTCCACATCAGTCTGACCCCGTGCTAAGTACCTGAAAGACTTGTGTTACAGGTACCAGACAACGGAAATATATTTTATACTTTTATACTATACAGATTATATTTAAGATTTTTAGTATATGAAACACATATTTAATACACATCCATGACCAGGACTTTTGAGAACTTTTTGTTCCGTCGGCGGGATTCGAACCCGCGACCCCCGGCTTGAGCTACCAACTGCAACAGCCCACCAACTGAGCCACAGAGATCGTCATCGAATTATACATAAGCAAAAATGATGATATTTTTATTTATGATGGTGTGCATAGATGGCTATAAGAAAACCATAAAGACTTCCTAATGAAATACAATGCAAACATTGGGCTTCCATCCGAACGGACGGACGGACGGACGGATATTTTTGAGGTTTTGATTATATTTACGTCATATATATTTGGTGTTAAAAAGTTTCACACACCAAACAAATTTCATAAAAATAAATACAGGGATTTCCATCCATAAAGAAGAAACAAACAAATTTTCATACGATGTAGCAATTATTCGTTAAATGGTATTACAAGCACAACTAAAATAATGATAATATTATGTTTGAACTTATATTTTACTCTATTTTTAAGTATTGTACATTTTCCATAATATTAGTTTGTCAAGATATATCCTACAAAATATGAGTGCTATTTTATATTGTACCACCTTTTTGTGGCCACCATATTTTTGCAAATAAACTTAATAATTTAATTATTATCTTTTTAAATGATATTGGCCATTTGTAATTAAACTTTAGACAAAGTACGTCTCTACCGGTAATACAACCTAGGAATAAGAGAAGACTAATAACTGAGGATATTTAAGTAAACTAATGCAATAAATAAAATTAATTAAAAGCTAACCTCGGCGCAGCGGAGCTAGGAAATTACGTAATTAACTAATAAATATTTGTTCTGAGCACAATCCGTAACGTGGCTAAGGGAATACCGTAAGGCGCAAGTTGCATTCTGGAACATGAATATCGAAAGTAGAACCTCAAGTCTTTGATGTGAGTAAGAAATTGTAGTGTTATCGGAGAAGTTTTGATTCATAGGCAGATGGCGGACCCACTTATTTTGGTCGCGTTTTGTCAAACCCAGCCGACAGATGACGGGGTTGATTCCAAAGATCTCTAAATAAGTCATTGGTTGATTCAGACCGCAACGCGACACTTAGGGCTGGTTTACACGTATTAAGTAGATAAGTAGTTAACTAAATTTTAACTTAATTTTAAGTTATTTATTGCATGTAAACACAAAATTTAGTAGCAAGTAGCAAGTTAAAATTTAGTTAAGTACTAGTTACTACTTATCTACTTAATACGTGTAAACCAGCCATTAGATGCATTTTTTTTATGCGGATTTATTATCTCTTATGTCTAGTTATATTTTAACTTACTAACATTATTATAATGGGAAAATGTGTCCATCTGTCTGTCTGTTACTTCTTCACGCCCCAACCGCTGAACTGAGTTTGCTGCAATTTGGTATAAAGATACTTTAATTCGGGAATTAAAAAGGAAAGGACATAGGATACTTTTTACCCCCGAAAAATGTACGGCTCCCAAGCTATAACCGAATTTTGGCGCAACGGAGTTGCGGGCGTCATCTAGTAGTTAATAAAGTTTATTTTAGAATTACTTATTTAAAAATTGTCTCGTTATGTTGTAAAGTGAAAGGAAAATACTCTAACCCAAGCTGCCTTCTAATTCAAATGAAAAATTTGATTGGCTTTGTTTGTTGTTTTGTTAAAATATTTTGTTGTTGTTCAGTTGATAATTAATTTTTATCCTTTTATCCTGTTGTTAATTACTCTGGCAATGTTTTTTTTTTCGTGTAATGTTTGTTATATACCACCAAGCCTATCATCCGAAGATACTTACACTTAGAAGATTCAAGATAGTAAAATCTACAAGTTAATAACGCCTCTATACCATTACATAATCTTTGGTATATTTTATGGTCGCCTCTGCGTATAACATACTCATCGGTAACATTCAGGGAAACATTCTGCTGACTTCGCGTTGACTTCGAAATTGGATCGCCGCTGTGGATTCCACCTCACTTAGCCTCTAACCTCGAGCAAGTCCATTTGTACTTAACGTAATTTTAATGTTTGATTTTAATTTGTAATTTTTGATTTTTCAATAAAGTAATTTTGAAAATTGGTTTTTTTTGGGACTCTCGGGCGCGTTAAATATAATTGGCGCAGTCGGTAGGATTTTCCGGGTCCCCCAGGATAGAAAATTAGGGAAAATTCTGGAGGAGATAGGCGTTTCCAGCCGAACCGGAAATTGGAAGAACAACGTGGCCGAGCATCCAAACTTCGATACCTCCCAAGAAATGCCGAGATCTATGTGAGTACACTTTATTTCAGTGATTGCTCCTTTATTTCCTGTGTTAGTTTTAGAATTTTTATTTCAGCACGTGTTATAAAATTTTCGATCCTGAAAATTAACGAACAGTGTAGAAATATTTTATAGGCGCATAGGAATTAATATTTATAAGAATTAATTTTTTCTTTTGATTAAATAAATTAGTAAAATTTTTAAAAATTTTATTAAAGGAAATTAAAATCATTTTTCTATGATAATAATTATTAAATTTAGATTTGTGTTAATATTTTAATTAAATGAGTAGTAGGGAAGAATTAATTGATAGATTAAGACAACTTGACGATTCAGAAATTAGCGAAATTAACAGGGATATTTTAGTTGATAATTTAAGACAATTTGAAGAACCTAAAATGGCTACCCTAGATGATATCTGTAAAGCCCTCCGTTTAGTTCCTGAATTTGATGGGAATTCTAATGTTTTAGTAAGATTTATTAATATTTGTGATCAGTTAGTTGCAAAGTATGGTCAGGCCGGTGATCAATTAATGAATTCGGGTCTTTTAAATGGAATTTTGAACAAAGTAGTTGGTGCTGCCGCGCGACAAATTAATGCCAACGGTATCCCCAACGACTGGACTAGCATTCGTAATTCTTTAATAAATAATTTTGCAGATCAAAGAGACGAAACTGCACTATACAATGATTTAGCTTTATTAACACAAGGGTCTAACACGCCGCAAGAATTTTACGAACGTTGCCAGAACTTATTTAGTACAGTTATGACTTATGTTTCACTGCATGAATCTCTTGTTTCCACTATCGATGCTAAACGTGAACTTTATAAAAAATTAACCCTTCAAGCATTTTTACGTGGACTAAAAGATCCATTAGGTTCTCGAATTAGATGTATGCGTCCCGAAACAATTGAAAAAGCTTTAGAGTTAGTACATGAGGAGGTTAATACTATGTATATTCAGAATAGGAATTCACATATACCAGATAGAAAACCTAGTGATAATAATCAGTCTTTTAAAATGCCTAATCATAATTTTCAGCCCTTCAGGCCTAATAATTTTAATATGCCAGGTCCGTCTAGACCACAATTTATGCATAAGCCACCATTTTCACCCCAGCATCAATTTAAAATGCCTTTTAATCAACCTCGAATGCCCACGCGCACTCAACAAATTTTCAGCGCACCACTTCCAAATAATAATCAAGGTTTTCAAGTACAACCTAGACCGCAACCCTCATCTCAAGGCCCTAAGCCTATGAGTGGAGTTTCTCATTTTGTGACTAGGGAGAGACCGATGCAACCAGGTCCTAGTGGATGGAATTGGTCCAAGCAGGGCAATCCACCACCCTATAATTATTTTAAACCCCGAGATGTTAATATGAATGAATGTGCAAGCTTAGAATACGATAATCCTGATTACTATAATTATGATGATTACTATAATTACTATGATGATTATTACAATTATGAAGGTTATTATAATGACTATCCCGTAATGAACCAATATGAATATAGTGAAAGCCCTATAGTTGAGGAGTTAGTAGAACAGCCCCAGTCAGAACCAAAACCATCAACAAATGAAAATTTTCAGAAAGTTCAGAGTATAAAAAAGTTAAAATAGAATTGAATCTCCAAACTCAACGGCAATTGCCATTTATTCGCATTTCTCGCGGAAATGGGTTCTATTTAAAATTTTTGATAGATACTGGAGCAAATCAATCCTTTATTAGTCCACAGGCCGTAGAACAATATTTTCCAGACATACCACTAAATTTTGATCCGTTTGAAGTCACTAACGTCCATGCAACCAGTAGAAACAATTATTCAATAACCTTACCTTGTTTTGAAGAATTCAATGATAACTGTAATATTAAATTATATGTATGTAAATTTCATAATTATTTTGAAGGTCTGATAGGGATGGATTTGTTAACTAAATTTGAAGCTAAATTAGATCTTAAAAATTCAACATTAATTACTAAAAATGCCATAAACCCAATTAAGTTATATAATTCCCGAAATTTAAATTTGTATGAAAAAGTTATTCCAAGTGAAACCTCTTTACTTCTTAGATTACCAATAAACGCCGCGGATGGTGAAGTTTTAGTGCCAGAACAAATCATTTGCAATTGCATTATAAGTGAATGTTTAACTACAGTAAAAAACAATAGAGCCATAGTCCAGGTAACCAATCATACTAAAAATGACATAATCTTTTCATTAGATCATCCGACAGAAGCAACTATTTTTAATTCCGAATTTTCACAAGAATTCTCAAACCGTGCCAGTGACGTTATTTCACGTTTGCGAACAGACCATTTAAATGAAGAAGAAAAAGCCAATTTAACAGCACTTTGTAGTAAATATGCAGATGTTTTTTATATTGAAGGAGAATCTTTGTCTTTTACGAACAAAATTAAACATAAAATCCGTACATATGATGAGGTCCCCGTACATACGAAAAGCTACCGTTATCCATATATCTTGCGTGATGAGGTAAAAGACCAAATTTCAAAAATGCTAAGTCAGGGCATAATTAGACCATCGGAATCTGCCTGGAGCTCTCCGATCTGGATTGTCCCTAAAAAAATGGACGCCTCGGGGAAGCAGAAGTGGAGATTAGTCATTGATTTTCGCAAGGTTAACGAAAAAACAATAGACGACAAATATCCCATACCTAACATCAATGATATTCTTGACAAATTAGGGAAATGTCAATATTTCACAACCTTAGATCTAGCATCAGGTTTCTATCAGGTGGAAATGTCAGAGGAGGATATACATAAAACCGCTTTCAGTGTAGAAAACGGCAAATATGAATTTCTTAGAATGCCAATGGGCTTAAAAAATAGTCCCTCCACGTTCCAAAGAGTTATGGATAATATTCTTAAAGGTCTTCAAAATGTAATTTGCTTAGTTTATCTCGACGATATAATTGTCTTTTCAACTTCATTACAGGAACATATAATAAATTTAGAAAAAGTTTTCCAAAGATTACGTGAATCTAACTTTAAAATTCAGCTTGACAAATCAGAATTTTTAAAACACGAGACAGCATATCTAGGACATGTAATAACTGAAGAAGGAATAAAACCTAATCCCGACAAAATTTCAGCAATTCAAAAATTCCCTATTCCTAAAACACCTAAAGAAATAAAATCATTCCTGGGTTTAGTAGGCTACTACCGAAAATTCATTCCCGATTTTGCTAAAATCACAAAACCATTAACTCAATGTTTAAAAAAAGGAAAGAAAATTACTTTAGACTCAGATTACGTTAACAGTTTCGAACGATGTAAGACACTTTTAACTAATGATCCTATTTTAATATACCCCGACTTTGACAAGGACTTCTTACTGACAACTGACGCTTCTAATTTTGCAATAGGTGCAGTACTTTCACAAGGACCCATAGGATCCGACAAACCAATAGCGTACGCTTCTCGTACTCTGAATGATAGCGAAGTAAATTATAGCACAATTGAAAAAGAATTGTTAGCCATAGTATGGGCAACTAAATATTTTCGTCCTTATCTTTTTGGCCGTAAATTTAAAATTTTAACGGACCATAAACCATTACAATGGGTTATGAGTCTGAAGGAACCAAATTCTAGATTAACGAGATGGAGATTAAAATTAAGCGAGTTTGATTTTACTACCCAATATAAGCCCGGCAAAAAGAACACAAACGCCGACGCTCTATCTCGTGTGGAAATCTTTAACGAAGAAATAAGTTCAATAGTAGGCAATACATCCAAAGTATCTGTAGCTGACGACTCCGAAAGTACCATGACCGCCCATACCTCTAATGAAAGCCCAATCCTTGAAATACCTATATCCTTTGATCCTTTAAATAAATTTCATCGCCAGTTAGTTTTAAATATTGTTAGTGATGTAAAGAAACGTGCAATAGTTACCAAACCGTTCGATACTCATTCCAGGATATCTATACAATTATCAGAATCAAATTTAGAAACAGATTTAATCAATGCTATTAAAGAATATGTAAACCCTAAAATAAAGACCGGTATACTTATTAACCCTCCGTTAGGTATGTACAGAATAGTCCCAATATTACAGGAAAAATTTAAAAGCTCTTGCATGAAAGTTTTTATAGCTAAAATAGAATTAGAAAACGTCAAGGAATACCTTAGGCAACAAGAAATTATTCGTAATTATCATGAAGGCAAAACCAATCATCGTGGGATAAATGAATGCTACCTTGCACTTTCAGCACGTTACTTCTGGCCTAAAATGAAAGAACATATTACAAAGTATATTAATGATTGCACAATATGTGGTCAAGCTAAGTATGACAGGAACCCTATTAGACCTAAGCTTAATTTAGTACCCCCAGCTACAAAACCTTTTGAGATCGTACATATGGACACCTTTACAGCTAATAATGAAAAATATGTAACCCTTATAGATGTTTTTTCGAAATATGGACAGGCATACTTACTTAGAGATGGTACGGCACTCAGTGTCATACAGGCCTTGTTAACATTTAGTACTCACCACGGCTTACCACTTACCATAATTACTGATCAGGGTACAGAATTTAATAACCAAATGTTTTCAGAATTTTGTAAAATTCATAAAATAATTCATCATCAAACTTTGGCTCATTCCCCTAACGCTAATGGTAATATAGAACGTTTTCATTCGACTTTGCTTGAACATCTCCGTATATTAAAATTAAAACAGCGTGATCAACCTGTAATAAATTTAATGCCTTACGCTTTAATTGCATATAATAGCTCCATACACAGTTTTACTAAATGTAAACCCTATGACCTTATATTAGGGCATACTGATCCACGTGACCCCACTGATGTCGATTTAACTATTCATTTACTTCAACAGTATATGCAATCTCATAGAGAACAAATGAAACAGGTTTATGACATTGTAAATGAATCATCATTAGCTAACAGAGAAGCTATCATTGAGAAACGTAATGAAACTAGAGAAACTGAAGTAGATTATGAACCTAACCAGCAGATTTTTGTCAGTAACCCCTCAGCTTCTAGATCTAAACTCGCACCTCGATATACCCAGGACACTGTTTTAGCAAACTTACCTATTCATATCTATACATCTAAAAAGAAAGCTCCTATAGCTAAAAATAGGCTAAAACGAATCCCTAAGACCGCCAAATTGTTGCAGGATGCTGATCATGATGCTTCTCACAACGACACTAGCTCTTGAGATAAAACTTGAAGATCTTGGAGAAAGCCCTGGAATTTTACCCTTTAAATTAGGTCCCATGCGACTAACCCATCATTATCATACATTTTTACAGTTTATAGAATTAAGGGAGATAGATTCTAACATTAGTTTAGTGCAGTCTCAGTTAAGTGAAATTAGAAATAAGTTAGATAACCTTACTTATGCTGTCTATGAATCGCAAATAGATTATTTAAGTGATAAACTTGATTTTGCTTTGCAACAATTAAAAACTCTAGAACCCTTAAGGTTTAAGAGAGGCTTAATAGATAGTCTTGGGTCAGTAATAAAGAGTATAACTGGAAATTTAGATTATTCGGATGCAGTAAAGTATGATCAAGCTCTTTCAGTACTTAAGAAAAATCAAGATAAAATAGTTATTGAGCAGAATCATCACATCAGTCTTAGCAAAGATTGGATGGATGAACAAAATAAAATTATTGCTGAAATTATAGAAAGTCAAAATAAAATTAATAAAACATTATTTATGATATTAAACCCTGACTCATTTCCTTCACCGGATATAGTTAAATTTGCGAAATTCGCACAAGCATTAGCAATAAGCAGTAATAATGTAGACAGTTTAGTAAGCGAAATAAGTAGGTTAGAGAATGCGCTAGCATTTTGCAGTGCTTCGCGCACTCATCATTCTATGATAGGTATAGGTGTAATGAAAAATATGTTAAGTAAGCTAAAGACATTTTATAATAAAGAAGAAATATTAGATTTAGAAATTAGAGACTATTACAATATAATTAAGCCAGCATCTTATTTTAATGGAGATCAGTTAGTTTTTGCTTTCAAATTCCCTATAGTTTCACCACTTGAATATAACTTTTATAAATTAGCGATTGTTCCTAATAAAAATAGGCAAGCTATAATCCCTCCTTCTCCTTTCCTTGCAATCACTGGTAATATGCACGTGTACATAGAGGCAGAATGCCCGAAGTCAGGCATGAGGTACTTATGTGAAGAAGAGCTCCACCACATGCTGAAACCCCAGCCGGACTGTATCAGCAACATCGTTGAAGGAAATCTCCATGAAGAAAAGTCCTGCGAAATGACTACCGTAAACCTGATGAAACCTGCAATGGAAAAACTTGATGACCGCCACTACGTCGTCGTGTTCCCGTCTCCAACTGAAGCCCGGTTATCCTGCGAAAGAGAAGAAATCATTAATCTCAATGGAAGCTACCTCGCCACAATACCACCTACCTGCAAGCTGCACACAGAAGACTTCACCATCGTCAACTCCAACGATCACATCAAAGGACAGCCCATAAAAATTACTAAGATTTCGGCTCATGTAAAAGAGCCTACCTTATCCTTCCCTATTAAAAGTAATTCAATCAGCCTGAAGAAACTTCATGAAATTCAAGACAAGATTCAACATCAAGAACCAA
This sequence comes from Polyommatus iphigenia, assembly GCA_963422495.1. Lineage (NCBI taxonomy): Eukaryota > Metazoa > Arthropoda > Insecta > Lepidoptera > Lycaenidae > Polyommatus > Polyommatus iphigenia. Next base: position 20,449,076 of record OY730178.1, on the reverse strand, counting down.
TTCAATTAGAACAAATTCCAATGTTCTATAATACAACTATTCCTTTCTATACTATATTATTCAGTGCTATTGCACTTTCTCTTATAATTTTGGGCAGAAGATTCATCCTGAACAGAAGAAAGAAGAATGAAGAAAGAAGCCAATCAAGCAAGAAGCCTCGCCAAGAACCAACTTATGCTGAACCTGGAACAAGCCAAGACTCTGGAAAGCTGCCAATGACATTTTTTCCTGTCGTTCAAAAATAGTCCTTGAACTAAGGGGGGAGGTGTTATATACCACCAAGCCTATCATCCGAAGATACTTACACTTAGAAGATTCAAGATAGTAAAATCTACAAGTTAATAACGCCTCTATACCATTACATAATCTTTGGTATATTTTATGGTCGCCTCTGCGTATAACATACTCATCGGTAACATTCAGGGAAACATTCTGCTGACTTCGCGTTGACTTCGAAATTGGATCGCCGCTGTGGATTCCACCTCACTTAGCCTCTAACCTCGAGCAAGTCCATTTGTACTTAACGTAATTTTAATGTTTGATTTTAATTTGTAATTTTTGATTTTTCAATAAAGTAATTTTGAAAATTGGTTTTTTTTGGGACTCTCGGGCGCGTTAAATATAATTTGTTTTTATTTTTACTTTGTTTTTATTTTAAAAATACAAACAAACGGCGATATATTTTGTCGAATTCCGGTGTCGTTTCCAGATAATTATTAGATAAGTATTACTTAGTAGCACTAATTTTGATTTAATTTTATTATAAGTTAATAATCATATTAAATACGATATAATTTTCAAACTTTTGTTTTCTGTAACCAGTTTGCAGTAGCTAAAGTAAGATTTAATAAAAATGTCGATTTCATAAATTTATTGGATACCTGATAAAATTTTGGAAGTTTGTGGAGAATTTGTGGCTACGGACGTCGTTTCCGTAAGATATTGACCACCGGACTTGCCGGAATCTTTATTGCCGAAAGATTGGTCACAATTTCAAAATTAAAAATAAATCTTTTGTGATATGATTTACTTTTGTTACTTTTATAATTTATTGGATGAAGTAGTGTATGTTCTTTGGAAAAGTAAAGCTTTTGCTCTACTCGAGGTAGAGTGTTTAGTATGCTGATTTTAGATGATTGCTTTACCAAATTGACGCGCACGTTGTTGGGAGCACATTAGAGCGGGCCGCATGACTCATGAAACATAATAATAATATTATTATTTTAACGAAAATGCGGCCCGCTCCGTTGCCGTCTCGTCGTGATGTGCGGCATAGAGTGAGTTTCCTTTTTGCCAATGTAGCTAGATCATACGTGCTAAAGTTCTTATCATATAATATTCAGTAGATACCCATTAGAAGTCTACAAAACTTTACTTCTTTTAATTATAACTAACTTAATAATTTCTTCTTAGTTTTGTGAAACTTCGTTGTTAACCTCTCGAGCGTCGTGCGTCAGGTGGACGAAAGTTCCGAACAAAAAAAAATGGGTTCCAAATTTAAACGTAGCAACTGTACCCAATCAACTAATCTGTGCAAGGTCGACTGTGATTGGCTGATAAAAAAGACCATAGAGAATATAAACTACATGAGAAAAAAGACGAAGAAGAAGTTTAAAACTCAGAGTTCGATTTTCATTTTGTGAAAATTATTTTGTAGCTAGGTACTCATACAAAAATTGTAAATAAAGTGGATTAATTATTGAAAAACGAAAGGTAAGCCATTGTAAAATGGAAATGTAACCGTAAATTGATAAATTGAAGCAAAACATAACTATGTCATACCATGTTCTAATACAAAGTATGTCGTAGTATTATTTGCATATTTGTACAATAATTTACAACTTATACTATATTAATATTATGAAAAAGATAGATTATTATTTCATAGAAAATATTATAATGTTATACTACATGTATATCAGTATGCAGTTAATTTGGAAAATGTTGAAATGTGTATATTGTTTTATTGTAATAATTTATAATACATAAGGTTGTTAACTATACTTAATAATTTATGTAAACTGTATGGAAATGTAGTAAACGAAAAATGTTTCATTAATTTCAGATTTTTAGGTCCCTATACTAGTTTGCAACATTTTAGTCTGCAAGCAATAGCTCTTAAGGAGATTTTAGGAGGAGAAGGAAGGTATGGGATTATGAGTGGTACGGCCACCAAGGAAAAATCCTCTGATCAAGACGTGAGGTGGTATGCAGCTGGCCTGAGCCCACGCGATAGATTTCAGCTGTCGTATACAGGGTGTAACAAAACAAAGTAATGATACTTAAGTGTGTATGTAAAAAGGTACGCGTCCACTGGATCGGAATCGGAGCGTAGGTACGCAGCGGACGGATTTGTTGCTTTGTATGTATGGTATTGACTGCTGTGAACTGCACTAGAAGTACTGGAACGTCATTCTGCGCCTGACAAATACTTATATGACGACACGACGCGCTGTCCGCACCGTACGTCCCGATTCCGGCCTGGTGGACGCGCAGCTTTAATCCCCTCCCTATAAAGAGTTTACTGTATAAGCCAATCAAGTAGTTAGTATTTATAAATAAAATACATAAAACTGTATTGTAATATTATAATATTGAATAATAGAAATCAACAAAAGCTTGTGGATTAAATCTGTTTTATTGTTTAATTTACCTTATTAGCCTATTTATTTAGCTATGTACAATATTTTTTATTGAAATAAAACATACAATTGAGCTCATTTTTTTTTTTATTATTATTTTTTTAAATTTTTGGTATGTTTAGAGTGAAAGGTTTTGCACTTAAAAATTTTAACTTCAATTTCAAATTAAAAAAATAACGGATGTTTATTTTTTTTCTTTTAAGTCCGACCTCTTGTTACGTAGTATACAGTTTACATCCTCTTTGGTCGCGCGGGTCCTGGAGCCAAATAAAAGTAACCCCTTCTAGCGTCGCGCGGCACCAGGTGCCGCGGTAGGCACGAGATTTTATTTTTTCTTCTCATTTAAAAAGTTAAGCTTGTGCACAAGTGTTAGGTGTTCTGTACTCGGTCAAAGACCGGTCTAATCGGTCTATGGCTGTTTCATACTGTATCTATGGCAAGTGAATTTATTAAAAAATATAATCTGAGAGGTGCCATTTTTATGTCATTGTGACTGCAGTTGTTGTAAACGTAGTGATTATATTCTCTTTGGTTATTGTTATTGTTGTGAAAAGTTATTGTGAGTGTAAATTAATCGTAAAAAAGATAATAACGTAAGTAAATCATATATTTAACTAAATAAACAGTAAGTTTCTTGCGCATGTATTAAGTTTTTTCCATAACTAGTCAAAGCGTCGCCTGCCGACGGTCGGCAGGTGTGAAAAAACTCATGTTTTGTGTTTGCACCAAGATTATTACAAGATTATTAGTATTATAGGTTATATTACAGTTACGTCATTTTATAGGAAATTTATTCTAGATTGTAAACATATATAATAAATACAGGGGATAAAATAACAATTTATTATTATAATCTTGAGAAACCCAAGCGCGGAAAAACCGCGCGAACAGTTTCCGCGAATTTCCCATGTAATACGACACCTAACGGCGTTTGACATTTTGACAGCCCGATGCTTGAGACTAAGAGGACGTCTTTAGTTATTACAGCTAGACTCTTACGAATAGACCTGCGGGACTAGCTTGTTTTGAGGTGTTAAGTTTCAAAAATTCTAAAGTTTCTGAATTTTTGCACATGGATGCAGTGATGTCTTATTAGGTTATTTTTAAATTTTGTGTCATTTCTGATAATAGGTTTTTGAGAAAATCAAAATTTTGTAGTGGATTTTTTAAAATTTGTATAAAACTAGCCAGCAAAAACTTAACTTAAAAATAACAATAGCATCTAGATTAGTCTTCGGATTGTAGGTACCTAATTTAAACCATTTTAGCCCATTGGAACCCGAAATATTGCCAGTTATTTAAAAAACTATCTAAAAAAAAATTAGAGTTTCTGAAATCGCAATATTTGGGCTCAGGTCTGTTAAATAAAGCCATAGAATAAATTTGTGTCAGATTCATCCACGATATTTCGAGATTTTAATATTTTTTATTTTTGCAAGCTCCAAACACTACGAAAAAGATATTTTTAATTAAAGGCGTTTACATATTCAACATCCTAAAGAATTAAGAAATATTATATATTTTCATTTTGAGTCCTTTTCACCAATTGCTTTAAAAATTAGATACAAAAATATGAACAGTATGAAAGAACCGGACGAGTGCCAGTGTGAGACAGAACTCTGCGTAGTTCTGTCCTACCGTTTTTAGGGTTCCGTACCCAGAGGGTAAAACGGGACCCTATTACTGGGACTTCGATGTCTGTCTGTCTGTATGTCTGTCTTCAGGCTGTCTGAGTTACAGCCTTTAGATAGACATACAGACCCGCTATGTATAAACTTCTGATTTTTTTAAATTGTGTATTATCTATTTCGCAAAAGCAAAATAATAATGTTTTATCCGCGCGCTACGCTGATAGTGATACTGATAGTTTTCACCCGCGCACTTCACACCCCGGCCCCCGCACTCGCCTAACGCATTCAAAAATGTCAAAAATTTTCAATTTTGTAATATTTCGTAATCCCCGTCTCGCCCGAACATAGTAAACCGCAAAAAATAGATAAAATTAGGCGCAGTTAGAGTCAAATTGTAGGTACATCTGTACCTGTCTGCTGATATTAATTTTTGCTTGCGTATGCATATATATGTAAAAATTTTGATTGTGGCAAACGAATGCGCTTTGAAACAATCAGAATTGGTTTGAAACAAATCTCGCAGTTTAGGTGGCTGAACTATGTGCTTTTGAAATGAGCTACTCTTGCTACTTTCTAGCAGCTTTCCTCATGTAAATTTCGTTGAATACCATAGACCGCCTCACATTTGACTGCCCCCTTATTTAATAAAAAAAAAATTGTAATAAAAATAGCCTATGTGTTAATGGAATACTTTAATAAGATGTACTGTAGGAATCAAATTATCTCAATCTAATCGGCAGTTTTTGTGTACAAAAGCAATATGAATTTTGAATATAATACTATCTTGAAAAAATTATACGTGGTCGGTGGTACGAGTATGATAGAGTTCGTCCCTAGGGTTGTTACCTACAAATTAAATAATATTATTATAAATAGTATTAAGTATAAGACCTATGTTTTTTCACGATTGCATTATTTTACCATTTAGAATAAAACATGTTAATTTGATATTTATTACAAACCCTAACAACTAGGAAACGCAAAAATTTCATTGACAATACTCATGTGCCCCTAGCGGCGAATTTATGATATCTGGTCTAATGGCTTCTACAGATTGCGCAAACCCGGTCCATCAAGTGAAGTTGGTTTTCGCAAGTTTGACATGTGCCTCGTGTTCAGGTTGTACTTTGACATTTTTGACGGTTCGTCGTCCAGCTACAGTTCGACAAGGCTTTAAATGAACGTGGCGAGAAAAGAAACTAACGCTTCTATCATACAAAAATTTTATTTTTGACATGTGTTTGACGGTTCTCATTTATTTAAAGCCTTGGAGCACTATACACACTTACAGATCCCTGACGCGAACGAACCCCGTCAGTCCAACCAAAATATGTCAAACCGGAATGATATTTGTAAAATAATCGTTTTCGGAGTTTAAATTCTATGAGATTGCAATAGTTCCAAATGCCAAAAAGCATCCTTTTCATTGAAGGTTTGCAGATCGTATAGGTCCGGAAATACCTACTGCTGGTGATAGTTCGTTCCAGAGTTTTACAGTGTGCGGCAGAAAGTTACGCGAGAAACACACGGTGGAAGACTGCTACTCATCAAGGTGATGAAGATTTATATTTTTCGCGTGGGACGATGGCGAAAAGTTGCAGGTGGTATGATTCCGAACAATTCCTCAGAGTACTCCCCGTGATACATCCGATAGAGGATGCAGAGTGAAGCTACATCTCGGCTTAATTCCAAGGAGTCCAAGCTGTTTGAAACACTGTGGCAGTCAACAATTCGAGCGGCCCTTCGTTGGATACGACCCAGAGGGAGCTGTTGGTATTTTGGCGCTTGGACTTCACTCGATATGCTAACGCCAAGTATTTCAATGCTAGGAGAGATGGTTAAAGATGTGCCCTCAAAACGAGGATATACGACCATAAGTGGCTTTTAGCGGTGAACGCGCAGACTTGTGTCACGGCGGGGTTAAATTGGACTAAGTTACGACTACCACATTCAGAGACTTTCTCCAATGAATTATATATTTTGGACACAAGTTCGTTTCGACTCTCAATGACATTTAGCCGAGAAATATTGGGGGAGCCGGTATATACAGCATCACCTGTACTATCATCCGCATAGCAATGAATGCCATTGGTCTGTAACATGTCACTGATATGCAGTATGAATAGGGTAGGCGATAGCACACAGCCCTGAGGAACACCAGCATCAACAGACTGAGTTTCCGAGCATTCGCCGTCAACTACGACCTTTATGCTTCTATCTGCTATGAAACTTGGGACCCACTTGCGTAATTTCTCGGGCAGCCCGTTTGATGGAAGCTTCGAATGCCCAAGTGTCAAATTTGATGGTCCAGGTGAACCATCAAAACTGTCTAATTTATACAAAGTTAATAATACCTAGCTGTGGACCATTTTGACAGCTGTCAAAGTAATCCACATTCCACGCCTATCTTCACTTTGGACTGGATCTCTCCGTCTGTAGAAGCTATAAGGACAACAATGACAATTGGTGTTACTGAAGTTGGGTGATCTTTCAATGATGTTAAGAAGATTAGCCAGTGGAGTCACCAGACCCATGTCCTCTATAAACTGACCATGTGTGAAGTGCCAGGGGTAAGTGGGAGAAACCATGAACGTAGAAAAAAGGCGGACGGAGTCTTATTATACACAGAACTGTCTTCAGAGTCGGCCACGCACATATTCTGACGCCTGTCAAATGGTATGGACTTGCGTAATAATGTGTGCGTGCGGACCGTGTACATACAGTCAGCTGGCCGACTCTGAAGGACACAGTTTTGTGTATGGTGGGACTCCGTCCGCCTTTTTTTATAGGTCCATGGGAGAAACAAAGCGTGTCAATTCCACCGACGTGTCTGGGTTCCACATTTAAATAGTTTGACTGATTTTAATAATTAAAAACAGAGTAAACAGGCGCTGTGTTTCGCCGAAAGAGTGAGTTTACCGGAGGCCCAATCCCCTACAACCCTAGAGCGAATAGGGTTATAGGTTAGGGGAGGGACCCCTAACCCTATTCCCTATAAAAAGGCCGGTAACACACCTGCAGCGCTTCTGATGTTGCGAGTGTCAATGGGCGATGAAAGTTGCTTTTCATCAGATGATCCGTTTGCTCGTTCGCCTCCTTATTTTATAAAAAAAGTCTCACGTAGTTGATCTGTCAAAATCATACAAATTTAGAAGTATGCATCTACTCGTCGCGTTGAGGTCTAATTTAAGCTGCGCGTCCACTGGATCGGAATCGGAGCGTACGCAGCGTACGGATTTATTACTATACAGATTTATATGGTACTGCGTCCACTGGATACTGACCGGTATTTATGACGAAGACGTCTTCCGCAGAGAACGCGTCATTCGGATTCCGAAGGTTTCAAATTCTGACGTGTTTGCGACGACGCGACGGCTATACATAGATACTTATTCACGATGAATGACGATATTTTAATTACTTTTGTAGAAAAATATGAAGAACTTTATAGTCTAAAACTTCAACATCATCATAACCAACTGAGGAGAGACAATAGTTAGGACGAAATTGAGAAATAATGAATTTCGTTTTCTCTTGTTTCTCTTTTTCTCTTCTGATAAAATACAGCTAGTTACAACAATATCCTCGCCACTATCCTCTATAATGCAAATGCACGTTAACAGGCTATGACGGACTAAAAATAACTAAATTGCCTATTATGAATCCGAATGCAGTGGACGCACCCTATCGGCATTTCGTAAATGATGAAATGCCGATGCGTACGCTCCGATCCAGTGGACGCGCAGCTTTGACCGTAAAACTTAATAGGTAAATTGCGATTTGCGGCTTATGATTTATGACGTATTAAAAAAAACTACTTATCTTTGTCCAAAGCCTGATGGCAACCCTACTTGCAAAGGTACTCCAACCAATTTGTCAGTTTTATTTTACAAATAGAATAAAATTCAAAATATCATCGAACAGTGAACACTCAAAAGGATTTTATGTGGATTACGTAGTAAGTAGTTTTTCTTCAACAACTTAAAATAATACATAAACTTTTTAAAATCTGCTGTAATTAAAATAAATCATTATGGTAGAAATTTTAGTAAGTATTAAAATATTGACTAAGCTTTAAGTTTCGAAATTAAGTTGAATATTTGTGAAAATAAGATGCATTTTTTTTTTATTTCTTTTCCATCTTTTAAATTATAAAATATCGTATTTTCTCTTACACAGGCCCTTCAAGATATGATGTTGTATCTATGTTTAAAAATAAAATAGTTTGTGGCCTATAATCAAGTATAAAAATCAATTTCGCTTTACTTGATCCGTCAATTTCTCTTAAAATCGGGGCTGAAATGGAACAAAATTTTGAAATGTGGTTTGCATAGACCTTTTAATTGTAATTATGTAAACTCTAAAAATTTTAATTACTTTTTGTAGCTTTTACGGGATGTTGAAAGCAAAAATATAAATTTCTTCAAAACCCGTGGATGAAAATGACACAAAACTTTAACAGTATCAGAGATCAATAAACTAAACCATATTATACCGTTTTTAGAAACTCTAATATTTTTTCGACGCAATTAGGCGACGTTTCTAATATTTGCTAATTACTGGGAAACCCGTGGATGAATCTGACACAAAACGTGTCTGCACATCAGTTACTGCCCTAGCAATATCCCAAAACCTAAATTTTAAACTTTAATATTTTTTTCAGCCTATAGCGACCAAAAATCAAAATCCCTAAATATCTCTGGAAGCTGTCGACCAAAATGACACAAAATCATTTTTTAGGTTTACCTAGTGGTCCCAAAACTATACGCAAAAAATTAGAAACTTTAGAATTTTTGAAACCAAAAAACATAGTCCTATCGGTCTACGAAAGATGTAGCTAGAAGTAAGATTAGATTTGATTAACGTTAAGTTATTAAATTAGATATTTTCGTCAATGACAATGTCTTTATAGATGTTCAATAACTTTATTAAATTTATTTACCCACAAAAATGCAGTGTTTAATGATAAGAGTAACAAGACTCGTACTATCTACTCTTGCCAGGATTGGATGTAAGAGAAGATGAGAGTTGTGTAACTTTTTTTCCTGTTTGCTAGAGCCCCTAAGCCAACACTTTTCTTTATCGCTTGATCGCTTCTTTTACGAATCACCGATCAAAATGTATGATATTGACATTTTAGATAGTATGAAATCGTCATTCGACGCATGTAATGTCAATTCCATATTTATATTGATCGACGATTCTATAAAGAAGCAACAAAGTTGCTTCTTTATAGAATCGAATATGGAAAAAAAAATGTCCTGGCTAGGGGCTCAGCTTTGGTTTTGGATTGAATTTTGAGAGAAGATTTTTCATTCTTTGGCCATCTGGTAGTCAGCGATGAGATATTTTGTGTTTAGGTTAAGCTATTTGTCATAAGACTGTCAATAATAGTAGGTATTACAATGATTATTTTTATCTTTAAGTACAATAAAGCTGAACGCATATGGAACGCATAATATTATTATATTTTGTTAGCACCATGATACACGATATGCGGCGCGTACAGTGGGGTCGAATTTGCGAGGTTTCATATAATTTCATACGACGAATTCTAAAATGCGGCACCTTCGGCGCGTGCGTGCTCATAAATGTGCGATCACATTCAAAAATTACAAAGCTGCTTCTTAGGGTCTGAGAGGTCTCTAAGAATGTTAGCCGCAAAGTCGCAAAAAATACAAAACTAAAATTAAGTCGGTTTTAACGAGATTTTTTATAGACGCATCATGTCCAATGTGAATATAGGGTAAATGACTAGTGATTGGACAGTACGTCCAGTCATTGGACAAAGCACAAAAACACAATATTTATTAAGGTTGCTTTAAAAACTGCCTAATTTTAAAGAAAAACAAGTAGTTTTTAAACCAACCTTAATAAATATTGTGTTTTTGTGCTCTGTCCAATGACTAGTACTGTTCAATCATTTCACCCTACAAGAGTACAAGAAGAAAAGTCCACTCAGCAGCGTAGTAAATATTTTAAAACATATTTTATGTTGGGCTCATTCATTTTACGGGACACAAAATTCATGGAAGAACTTTCTGTGATAATAAAAGACGGTCATGATACGCAACTTTTTATTGATCACGAAACCGATGGAGGGTAAAAAGTAAAAACGTACTTGACATGTTCTATGCGCTATCTTGAGTATCTTATATGCCACTTAAAACATAAAAAAAAGTAAATATGGCACTCGGGGACTGCCGCGGTAAAGCTATTGTTTTTATCATCTTATGCAATTATAATTCGTATACGTCCAGTCGCAACTTAACGTTAAAACTTCACTTAAATGTTTTATTTTAGCAATACAGCACCTTGCTAGCTTCCCATGATACTTTTCCTTACAAATAACTAGCGACCCGCCCCGGCGTCGCACCGCGCACGTCTATAAAATATATTATAGTCACTGAAAAAAATGATTAAAATCGATGGCCTATGATCCTTCACGTGGTCTACTTCTTATCTGTGCCAAATAACATAAAAATTGCTCCAGTAGTTCGCAGGATAAGCCCTTTCAAATAATTTCCCCCGTTTTTCCACATTCTCCTATTAGTCTTAGCGTGATAAAATATAGCCTATAGCCTTCCTCAATAAATGGGCTATCTAACACTGAAATAATTTTTCAAATCGGACCAGTAGTTCCTGAGTTTAGCACGTTCAAGTTAGCCCTTTCAAATAATTTTCCACGTTTTTTCCACATTTTCCTCTATTTCTTCGCTCCTATTAGTCTTAGCGTGATAAAATATAGCCAATAGCCTTCCTCGATAAATGAGCTATTTAACACTGAAAGAATCATCAAAATCCGTTGTGTAGTTTTAAAGATTAAAGGGAACAAAGGGACATGAGGGAAAAAAAAGCGACATTGTTTTATATGTAATAAGTATAGATGTAAAATTGAATATAGGTACTGTCGGTTCTTGGTGGAAATTCATGTTGAACACTAATAAAACATAATTTTTCTTGCACTATTTACACTACACGTATACATAATAATATTATGTTCATTGATCTACACCTGTTGAGTGATCATGAATCATTTCGAAACCGGTCGTGTATTTTGTTAAAATTTATAATAATTTCTTAATTATACAGTGGATAAAGTGCATGAAAAATACTTTTAATAAATTGTATTTTGTTGTTATGTTATTATTATAAAAAAAAAAAACAAATATTATTTAAGATTCATACACGAGTCGAACGGTTCAACTTGGGTTCAACTTCATATTAACGAACGGTTAGGTATGTCAATTCCATACATTTTGTTCGGCGATTCTATAAAGAAAACGTCTTGGGTAAAGGGCAAGTAAACCTTTACGTCGAAAGCCAGAAAAGGAATCGCAGGAATTTTGATATTGATACTCGTGTAGCATTCTCAGTTTTCCGACACATTGATTCTGTTATTCCCGATATTTTGCGGCGACCAACACTCAGGAATCAGAATACAAGAAGACGTGAGTGGAAGAATCGAACAAGTAACATTTCGTAACATTCGGACAATAACTAATTTTTTCCCTAATCTATACATATAATAAAACTGTAGAAATGAAGATTCTGTACATTAAAGATATTCAAAAATAATAAGCGGAGGGTGTTACTACATCGCTATAGAAGCCAAAAATGCGGTCAGTTTTTTTGTCTGTCTGTCTGTCTGTCTGTCTGTATGTTTGTTCCACTATCACACGAAAACTACTGATCCGATTTGAATGCGGTTTTCGGAGATATATTTGTCTTCTTCCAACTTAACGTCTGGTGTATAAAAAAATTCCCCCACCCCTCTAAAGGGACGAAAGAGGGGGTCAGATTTTGTATAAGACTTTTGCTTCAACACGAAAACTACTGATCCGATTTGCATACGGTTTCGCAGATATATTTGCCTTCTTCCAACTCAACATTTGGTGTATAAAATAACCCCCCCCCCCACCTCTATAAGGAGACCAAAGAGGGGTCAGATTTTGTATTAAACTTTTTTCTTCAATGGAATTACTTCATATTATAACTGTTTTTCCAACTTAACATCTGGTGTATAAAAATTTTCCCCCCACCCCTCTTAGGGGACAAAAGAGGGGGTAAGATTCTGATAAAGTAGAAATTCTTTAAATGGCAAAACAAAGTTTGCCGGGACAGCTAGTTATTTTAATAAAACTTGTAACTTATCTACTTCATAACCTAGATAATGTATCTGGCTTCACATAATATAATCCATAGTTTTTCTATTTCAAATAATTTTAACAGCCCTAAAGCCTCCATTTAAGCAAAAAAAAAAAACGGGAAGTTTTTTCATGTTACTTACCTTATTCTTCCACTCACGTCTTGATTATTGCGTTTACATAACTTTACTTGAATCTTGTACTTAACTTTAACAGGCGTCTTTTTGTCACTTTACGAAATAATACAATTTTACTGTTTTATTACAACTTAGATTTTTAAAGTATTTCATACTATTATTTATTATAGTTTTTACTTTTTAACTAACTTTTAAAATATTAATTGTTATTAGCTAGGCAATTGATATTATTCATACTCGTATTGATGATGATTGATGACTGTCAAAGTTTTACTTTTGTGTATATTCTAAATAATTAATAATTTAACTTTATACAGCGAAACAATTTGGTGACACAGCCACACTAAAATGACATGTTAGCGTTCACAAACTAACTACTACTAGCTACTATACTGTACTCGGAGAAAACATGGCGGTATCGGTCATTGACTCCCTGTCAAAAACTTGTCATTTTCTATACAAAGCCGCGATTGACAACATCTGACACTTCATTGTCACGCGATTTATATAGAAAATGACAAGTTTTTGACAGGGAGTCAATGACCGCTACCGCCATGTTTCGCCGAGTACAGTATACGAGTAACTATACTTTACTAGCTGTGCCCCGCGGTGTTTCCCGCGGTTTATTATGTTAAATAATATACGTAGTGATATTTTCCCATAGTAAAAAGTAACCTATATACATATTAATCCAAGATATCAAAATATCACTTCACCAAATTTTATAAAGATCGCTTCAACGGTTTAAATGTGAAGAAGTATCGTTTGATACTTTAAAAGGCAAAACTTTTGCCTTTTAAATAATATTATGATGATATTATTAGTGTGATTATGATATCCATTAATTTAATTAACCTTTTAGCATATTAATTATATTTACAAACAGCGAACATAATGCATTTTAGATTTTGTATAATATTAAGCTGAATCATTAATTAACTTACACAAGTTTTAATTGAATGCCCGACCACAAAATAATTTTGTAATAAAATAAAATATATATTATTTAAAAGTAATATTGTGGTCATAGTGTCAAAATATTATCCACAAGGTATCTTTGTAACCGGATTCTAAAATAATCGGCCTAGTGCGAGTCGGACTCGCGCACGAAGGGTTCCGTACCGTTATAGAGAAAAATAGGCCAAAAATTGCATTTTTTGTATGGGAGCCCCCCTTAAATTATTATTTTATTTAAATATTATTTTTAATTATTAAAGAACACATATAATTAAGGCTTTTGTGAAAATTTCAAGTGCCTACTTGTTGTCATCGTTGATACCAAGCAAAAAATGTTTGAAAAATTACGTTTGTTGTATGGGAGCCCTCCTTAAATATTTTATTTTTTTATTTTTAGTATTTTTTGTTATAGCGGCAACAGAAATACATAATCTGTGAAAATTTCAACTCTCTAGCTATTACCGTTCTTGAGTTACAGCCTGGATACAGACGGACAGACAGACGGACAGACGGACAGACATCGAAGTCTCAGTAATAGGGTCCCGTTTTTACCCTTTGGGTACGGGACCCTAAAAAAAAAGAGGTTTTATGTGCCGCTGTTTTAGTATGTTGTACGAGTATACATAAATCGGCCAAGTGCGAGTCGGACTCACACACGGAGGGTTCCGTACCATTATAGAGCGAAATTAACCAAAGTTAGTATTTTTTTTTGTTATTTAATAGGTATTTATTTTATTTAAATGTTAATTATTAAATATTAAATTACTAATATAATTAAGGATTTTGTGGCAAGTACCAACCTGTTGCCATTATGGATTATGAGCAAAAAAGGCAAAAAAATCACGTTAGCTGTATGGGAGCCCCCCTCAAATATTAACTATGTTGCTTTTAGTATATTATTTTGTTGTTATAGCGGTAACAGAAATACACAATCTGTGAAAATTTCAGACTTCTAGAGATACAGCCTGGAGACAGACTTACAGACAGACATCGAAGTTTCCGTTAAAAGGTCCCGTTTTTACCCTTTGGGTACGGAACTCTAAAAATTTCGATACCAAAATGACATCTTATCTTTACATCCGTCCTTATTGCTTACTGCTGTTTCACCACTTCCTGATAAGGCTATCCACCACTTTACATAACAGGTAGAGTATGGAGAATCTGTCAAATACGCATATCTGGCACTTTATCAGGAAGTGGTGAAACAGGCCCTAAGACTTTTTAATGTACCTTAGTTAAAGGATTGAAGTTTGAACACATTCCGACTTCGATGATTTAGGCCTTTGCATCTTGTCGATGATTTATACAGTATTTTCAGAGCGCGAAGTAACCACTAACCACTCCCCAAATACTTTTTTTTTATGAAATAAGGGGGCAAACGAGCAAACGGGTCACCTGATGGAAAGCAACTTCCGTCGCCCATGGACACTCGCAGCATCAGAAGAGCTGCTGCGAGTGTCCATGGCGTTGCCGGCCTTATCCTCTACGAGTGCGAACCAAAGGTCTACCCATTAGGCCACGGACGCTCCGACTTCATATGGCTGATTATTCAACCAAAGGAAAGTCTTTAATACTCGTAGCGGGGATAATAGAAGGTTGGAAGTTGATCAAAGGGATATTTTTGCACGATTGCTCAAAAGGTATGCGGCATATAGATGTCGTGTTGGTGAGTATTCGACTTATTGGATTCCGTTTAAAGCAGGGGTTCCCAAACTTATTTTGTATAAGTACCCACTTGGAGAGCAAATTATGTTTTAGCGCCCCTTTGGTTCAATTTAAAATGCATCCAGATGAAATAAATCACCCCCCCAACTAACCCTTTTTTCTGGGTCCCACATCGCCTCCCTCCTTTAGACCATCAGCGCTCACAAGGGGCGTTATCGCCCGCTTTGGGAAAGGCTGGTTAAAGGATAGCGCACATTGTGACGACGCCTGTGTGGGCCTCATTTTTGTACAAGTTTTAAGGCTTATAGCACACTATGGCCCGGCCAGCTGCAGCCGTTATAATTTTCGTGGAGGCTTAGAATCGGTGGGCAATAACTCGTCAAAATTACTTAAAATTGTAAAATCCATACAAATATTATAAATTATGCGAAAGTGTGTCTGTCTGTCTGTTACCTCTTCACGCCCAAACTACTGAACCGATTTTGCTGAAATTTGGAATGTAAATACCTACTTTGGGTCCCGGAAAAGGGCATAAGATTATTTTTTCTTCGCAAAAAGTACGATTCCCGCGCGATAAAGTTCAGCGTCATCTAGTTTATTATGCATGGACAACAATTTAGTAAAAAATTCGTTCACGCGGTTCGTTTATCTGTGAAGTCCTTCAAAAGTATTTCTAAACCAAATTTAATCAAAATAGATTCAGCGGTTTTTAAACCGTGAAGAGATATTAACTATTAAGTTACAGATAGACTCGCATTCGGAGTATAATGTTATTTGCACGGCTACTATTATATATACAGTACCTACTCATTGTTCTAAAATACTCAATTATTAGTAAAATAATGTCGGCCTTTTGGTTGTATTCTCTCTAATATCAGCTTACACCGATTAACGAGAAGAGGTCCTTCTCTTTATGTGAACTAGCCCTAAGCTCTAAGGGCCGATCTACACTGGAATGGCAGAGGCGAGGCGAGCAGTTTCAGTGTCATATGATTTTAAACTTTATCTTCATTATTGTAATACGTAGGATCGCTTGCGAAATCTACGGCCGCCCGTGGACGCTCGTGGCCGCTCGTGGCCTCTGGCGGCCGCCGGCGGCGGCGATTTCTCAAGCGATACTATGCATTACAATAATGAAGATAAAATTTAAAATCATATGACACTGTAACTGCTCGCCTCGCCTCTGCCATTCCGGTGTGTTTTGAGCCTTAGGGCTAGCGCGCACTACGACTTTTTTCCGCGCGATTATTTTACCGATCTACAATTAAAATTCAATTAATCGTCATTTTATGACATTAATTTAAAAAAAACTAAAAAAAAATACGCTTAATATTTACGATTTTTAGGGGAATTAATTTTTTTTCTAAATATTTTTACAAATTATTGCATTGTCATTGGCTCTTAATACGTATTGCGTACCTATGCAAAGTTTCGAATTAATTAGACTTTATACTGGAGATAGGTAAAATTTGTGCTCAAAGATTCCGTTACATACCTACATAGCTTTGCACACAAGCTTATAAAAAGCCAGTTAAAAAGCAGCATGCGTCGCTACTTGCTAGAGCAATGTCGGTAGAAAATAGAAACTATAGCTTATGTCATTTTTCAATCGTCAGACAAGTTTTAGGTACTCACCTAAAAAATAAATATGACATTTTGACATTTCAATCAGCGCTTAATGACATTTTATTTGAATTTTTTTCGGTCGGTAAAATAATCTCGCGACAAAAAGTCGTAGTGCGCGCTAGCTCTAAAGGGTTGGAATCAGGCATGTTATATCGATACAAAATGCATTCTTTTTTCACTTTTATTAAATGCTCTAGCAGTGGTTCTGAACCTGGGGGTAATTACCCCCGCGGGGATAAAATAGCTATTCTATGGGGGTAACAGAGGTGGTAGGTACCTAAAATAGATGAATAAGCAGAAAAAAATATGAACTCTGTACATTTTGGAGAAAAACAGCTTCAGAATACCCTATCATTGCAGACAGAGCTCTGAAAATGCTGGTAAATGTTGGTGGCCAGAAACCATCTGAACGTGGAGCATGATAGTATTATTGATAAATGATAATATGAGATGCGCGTTGAGTGTAACTGAACTTAATAGTATAAAAAAACTTGCGAATTTAAAACAATAATAATTAATAACATTAAATTTAATAATTACTTACCAATACAAATCAATAAAGTAGTTTTTAATTGCAGTATTGTTTTCCTAAAAAAAAATAGGGGGGGGGAGGGGTAAAATCAGTTTCTTTAACTTTAACAGGCCATAGGGGTAACAGCTCTGAAAAGGTTAGGAACCAGTGCTCTAGGGCTTCCATTTGTATCTATGGTAAAAAAAGACGGGTTGCACTCCGAGAGTGCCGGCAGAAGTGAAAACTTGATGATTAACGTTGTGCATTTTTTTAACCCATTTTTTATGAAAATAGATTAAAAAAAAATCGATTTTTTTAATTAATCGAAACCCTACAATCGATTAAAAAATATCGACAATCGAAAAAAAGCAATCGATTGTTCGATTAATCGGTTTCGATGTTACAACACTACGCTCCAACCGTCTTACGGTTTTTCGATCAGCACGAGCATCTGACGCGAGTGTCACAGTTTTTACCCATCCCACAAAAGTGATCAACGCCGCTAAAGAAGTTTTCACTTCAAAAATATAAAGAGAAAGGAAAGGGGAAATTTTTAATTAAGGCAACAAATGAAACAAGAAAGTTAAATAATTGTAAAGGTAGATGCAAAATTGGCCAAATACGCAAAACCACAACTTTTATTTTGTTCTAAAAAGGACTTGGGTCCCGTACCCAAAGGGTCAAAGCGGGACCCTATTACTAAGACTTCGATGTTTGTCCGTCTGTCCGTACGTCTGGATGTCTATCTCCAGGCTGTATCTCAAGAACCACTATAGCTAGACTTCTGAAAAGAAAAAATCAAAATAAAATTAATATTTAAGGGGGGCTTCCTTAAATATTAAATTTATTTTAACAAACATGATGTGATACGAGGTGACAACAAACATGATTTTTTTGTCTTTTTTGCTCGATATTAATAATGACAACAGGTAAAGGGACTTGAAATTTTCACAAAGTCCTTATAATTAAGGACTTTGTGAAAATTTCAAGTCCCTTTGTATGTACTTTAATAATTATTAATAATATTTAAAAAAAATAAAAATTAAGGGCTCCCATACAAAAAACACAATTTTTGGCCTATTTTTGCTCTATAACGGTACGGAACCCTTCGTGGGCGAGTCCGACGCACTTGACTGGGTTTTTTAATTATTTGTATGCGTACAATTTGAATCGAATTAATTTTAATTCATGAAGCCCCAAGCGGCCACATCCGGCCGCGATAACAATGAAAAAGCTATTGTGTCTCGTTTTGCTACGACTGATGGGTTAATGAGATTTTGTTCGAAATTTAAATCAAAGCAATGTAGGTAAGTAAGTAAAGCGCTCAGAAATTATTTTCATTCCTTGTATTCTCAACCTCTCAACCTTTTTTTTCAGTTTCGACCAATTACACGTTTGTTTGAGATACGTTTGTTTGTTATATGAGATTATTACTTTGTTTATACTAAAACCATAGTACAACAGCTGTAGACTGAAGTTTAATAAAAAAAAAACGCCTCCATGGTCCAGTGGTTGATTAGAGCATGGCAATGCAGGCTGATCACTTGATTGTATGACAAGTAAGGATGGGCATGTAAGAAGTCGGTCCTGCGCTTGATCTCTCGCCAGTCGTGTCGATCGTCTGCAAATCGTCTGTCCCACGGGTTATGAGAGTAAAGGCATAGAGATTTTGTGTACTGCACACACACTTGGGTAATATAAAATTACTCCTGCATAACTGGCCTGGTTTCAATGTCACCGATACCAGTATGTGGGAGTTATTATTGTTGGATTAAACTGAATCGGGGTGGCGGGTGCCTGTTCCACACTCACAGATTTTCACAAAGATTTAAAAACAGAGCAATCACAGGGTGCTCATTAAAAGGAGCCGCAATACAGAATGAACTGGTGTGACAAATACGAAAATAAAATGAAAATGTAGTTTGTAAAATTGTTGTATTACCTTCTCGTGCGTAATGTTTATGCTGGCACGGTGACAACACGCCAGTACTGGATACATGCAGTTGGACAGAGTACAAAGACACACGGGTCTATGATATTTATCTTGATGCAAGCTCTATATTTATCGTGATATGTGTATTTGATTGTATCAAGATATTTATCGAGTTTGTATTACTGAGTATCTTCGGAAATTTTCCATCGCGATAATAATAAATAAATTATTATAAAATTCGGGATGATAAAATATTATATCAAGCGTGTAGCATTCGTCTATGTGTTTCTTTTGAATTTTATTACACAACCAGTAGACGACCCGCAAGTCGCAACTCCCTTGCGCCAAAATTCGTTTATCACGCGGGAACAGAAATTTTTTCTGTAAATAAGTCTTCCTTTCCCGGGAGTTAAATGAAATGAAATAGTTTATTGAATCAAGTTACATAGACTCATTTGTTAGTATATAAAGGCTTGTAAATAATTATGTTAGTAACATTATCTTTTATGTTTAAATAAATAATAATATTTTGACTACATTGCATTGTGCATATGTATGTAAAATAAAGTATCTACAACAATATTGGTTTAGTGGTTTGGGCGTAGGTAACAGACAGACAGACACACTTTCGCATTTATAATATTAGTATGGATACAAACGTATACGTAATACATTTCAAAATAATATGTTGTTAGGATATGTTGTAAAGTAATTCTTTTATCCGTCCCACACATGGTTGGTCTCAGACTTAGCCAGTTCATTCTTTTGTCGACTATGTTGTGGCAGGCCTGTCTCACTTCCATACAAACGGTGCGAAATCGCCGAGATATTTACCTACTATTCTGGAAAACAACCTAATTTCAACCTTTTGCATAGTATTTAGCGTTCATAGTACAATAACTATCTGCCGTCTCGTTTCAATCTGCCAGGGCTGTCAAGCGAGCGGCGCGGCGGCGCGGGGCCGGGTACTATTACTTTTGTTTCGCGGATGTGTGCGCTGTGAATGCGACAAGTCGAGCGAGTGCCAACCTATCGAGACTGGTCCGGTGACCGGACGCTTGCGTTTATCATCGGGAGTGAGACTTCTGTACCGTAAGGTACTATTAACCCTTAATTCACTTCCTGAGTCCCAGGGACTCACATCAAAATTTTAAACGGCCATAATTCAAAAGTTTTAGCAGCTTGTTTCCTCCAGTACCTTCATGTAGTGACGCGGGCGACATGGTGCCGAGAGAATGAGTGCGTACACACCATATTTGGCGAGTTATTACGCCGAGTGAGTCCCAGGGACTCATACTAGTGAATTACGTTATAATTATTTTTGTACATGAAAGTTTTGAAATGTTAATTTTTCACCGTTATTATAATTTAAATTATGTATGCTTTATTTTTCTGTTGTACAATTGTAAAATGGCTCTAAAAACATGACTTTATCAATCTAAGAGAAGACGGAGCAGATTCCATTCTGGAAGCCTAGCTTCAAGAAGATTTTGACGAAAAAATGATATTCCTGAAGATGTGAGCCACCCTGAAACAAGTTAGCTAGGAGGAAAAGTATAACTATGTATGCCAGTACAAAAAGAGAACAAAAACAGCTCATCTGTGCACAAAATGTCTGAAGCCGATATGTTTTACTTGCTCAAAAAAGATATGCGTCGTAGCTTATAGATAGTGGTAGAAACCCACTGCACGTTTTTTTCTTTGTATAGAAGCATATATTAATGTTTATTTTATTTTATTTTGTGTACCTTTATTGGTTTAAAAACTTTCAGTTCTTTTTAATTTTTAGAATATTTGTTAGTTTAGAGAAACCTTAAAAATATCATGGGGTTAAAAGACTGATAAGTGCCTTTTCTTTAATTTTCAATAGGATCACAGAAGTTTGGTAAATTTTGTTATTTATTTTTATAATTTACTAAGTACTTAAAAAGATTGTAAAACAAAATGTTGATGAAATTTGTTTCATTTCATAAAAACATACATTTAAAATATGTGAGTCCCAGGGACTCATAGAAGGTAATTACGTAAGTAAATTTCACCTAGTGAATTGAGGGTTAAGTATTCTGTGGTTGTGGGCACTTGTGAGAATGCCTTTTATTCTATGATCTGGGCTTTGGCCTTTACGGACATTGAGATGCCTAAACTGTTTTAGTCACTGTTTCAAGAGCAGTTACTTCACAGAGAACCTATAAACCAAGTATAAACTGTATGCAACGGATTTAAGGAACTGTGAAGTTTGCTATAGAGAGACTGCAAAAACGCAAAAAATTAAAAAAATTTTTGGCAATACACTACATTGGATATAAAGTGTAAACCATCGGATTTCATCCAATTATCTACTAAAGGTATTTGAAATTTGAACTTGTATAATTCCCTTTTAGGTAACTAAATAAATAGTATAAGTGTAAAAATAATGAAGGGAAAACCTTATCTTCCCGAATTACACGGTCTTCGAGTTGAGTGGCACACGATTGATTAATTGCGAAGAGAAAAGATCAAAAGTAATTCTAGAAAGGTTCGTGAACAAATAATTATTATTAATTATTATTAATGTCGATTTACATTATTCCAATCCAACGTTTTTTTTTTGGTTAATTGCATTCCAGTACATTCCAGTGTCCGTTTACATCTGGTTTACATTATTCCATTAGTAATCCAACGCTGAATTTCTTCTGGAATAATGTAAACGGGCGCTGGAATACTAATAGGACGCTATAGGACGCTGCCGCCCATAGGCCATGGCCTATACTGCCTATACATAAATCCAGAGCTTATGGAAACGGAAAACTTGTTTGTTGCCAGTCGTTGATTAATATCGTATGATCCGCAAACCAGTAGATCGTTTACTGTGCTAGCATGCGAGACAGACAAACTACTAGCAGATTTAAGTTAACAATAATTATGTTAATACCGACGAACCTTAATTGTTATAGTGAATGGAATAAACTCTTTGTGGAAATAATTAAACGATGCCAGAGTGAGCCTTTATGTGAGATTTGCAGAGCTGGAAAAATATAGTTTCGGGTTATATAGACATCTCAATAGGTATAAAGAGGAAAATATAAAAACAAAGAAACAGCTATAGAAAAGTTTAGAAATAATAAATCATAACTTAAACGAATAAAATAAATTGTTTTATTTCTGAAAAAAATTGAAGCAAATGTTTTCAGAATGTTGAACTACAATATTATGTTGCATACCACCGGTGAGTAACCCGGCGAGAAGAACCGGCGTAAGAAACACGGAGCCACTTTTTAGTAAAAAAGTGAAAATTATTCCGTGTTCGGAAATTGGAATAAATGGAGTCAGTAGAAAATACTTAACAGACGTTCGCTTTTTCCGAACGGCACGAATTACGCACACGTACGTTTCGAAGTCAAGTCAGCGCCATATCACGCGCGAGAAAAACGAACGTGTGCGCAGCTAGTCTCATGGGATTCTAAACATGGGCGCCGGCAGAAATAATTTCCAAGGGGTGCAGATTTTAGTTTTCCTTCTTATCTTTTCTTTTTACTTTTTACGAACAACAGTGACTGTCTATTTACGTCAACAGAATACATTTACAAGCCCCTCTTTTTCCAGTGTCCCCAGTAACAATTTAAAACTTCGGACTGAATTAAATTAAAATTTTCTGGAACTACTTGACACATTCAATTGTTTTTTTGTTAAATGAACCATGTTCTTAATTTTAAGGCTCAATTTAAAGCGTAAGACTACTTTAATCCATTTAAATTTGCAGTTATCTGTTGTCCCCGGAATATGCTATTTCCGGACATTTCAGTTTTGTTGCCATGATTTTTTCATGATAACATTCTACAAAAATATATTTTTGTGTTCTGTTTATGGAGAAACTAATATTCAGTACGATGGGCCATTTTAATACGGCTTGGCTGAGTAATTTTTTCGGTGGTGCAAAGAAATGTGTAACCAGTTGGAATGGACCAAAATTGATGGTCAGGTTTGTTACGACTGTTTGATACTTTTTACTATCTTTATTTGTAACATAATATTTTGTAAAGACTGACTGATTTTTGAACTAAAAGTAAGTGTGTGTAGTTTGATTCAGCGTAAAACAGAAAAAGTTTTACATGTCTTTAAGTGTAAGATAGACGCATTATGTTACTTCGGTTTTGTTACTGCTTACAGGGTAACATATAGACGGACCGGCAAAGTAACAAAACCGAGAGCACAAAGCTAGTCATACACTGTAGATTTGCATGGTGATAAATTATCTAAGAAGTTTTAATTAAATACAATTTTTGTAAAGTTAAAGATAGCTGATAGTTTGTTTAAAATTTTTGTTTTACAAATAGGTATAGGGAGAGGTTAAAAAATTAAAATCCAGAGTAAATTAAGGAACATTTTACGAAGATTAAATAAAAAAAGAAAAACATATCGGAACTGAATCCAGCTGAGGCAGAAGCTAGAATAGACGAGTGTAGTTACGAAAAAAATAATTACTAATTTTAATATAATATTGTATTCTAAGTCTTGTACACTATGCCTTAAAATTTTGTTACTGTCGGTTTTGTTACTGTCCCTGAATTTGTTTAAGGTATTTTTAAGATTTCGCCGTAAATTTCTATCTTATGAGATATGTCTCGTGTCTTAGCTAAAACAATTAATATTTATAGCGTTTTTAATTGCATTCAGATTTTAAACAGCTAAATTTTTGAGAAAGTACTATAGAAAATGGATGTAGTTTTGAAACCCGAAATAGAAATTGGATTTTCTAATCTGTTTTAAAATGTGCAGTGTCTTAATTTTTTATGTAAATAACGTAAAAGAACTGTATTATTTCAATAAGTACGCCAGAGTCTCAAAATATATTATAGTTTTATTTCTATTCAACTTGATTATGGTAACAAAACGGACACAAATTTGATACTAACTCACATATTTTTGAATTTTTTACTAGTAAATAGTCTATTAGTCACGAAAAAAATATGATATTTAAAAAATTTAGTAATATACTATTATAACTATAATCGTAAAACCGCCTTACGTGAAAGTTATTATTTTTGGCCGATTTTTATCTGTTGTATTATTTTTTTGAAACTCCCCACATGCGGCCAGCCAGCTGTACCAACTGGCAACTGCTAAAACCAACAGTTGTCTAACGACCGAAGACTTACTTTACTTTATATAGGCACCACACTTTATTACTGACAAACTTATCATTAAATTAAAGTTAAGTAATCATTAAAAAAATCGTACGACAATAATTTTAGCTAAAATATAGCCTGAATACTTTTAAAAGAATATTAGAAAACAGCCCTCAGTTTTCTAACTCAGAGGTTTTATTTCAGGGATAATTAAATTACCCTAGTAAGATCCCTGTATAAATAAGAAATTCACCGTCTATTTTAAATGTAAATTATAAATGTAAATCTGATGTTTGTCGCCTCTGTTATTTTAATTCAGATTTGACTGTGTGAATTATTTCTGTTTTCTCCACTGTTTTGTTTATCTTTGTTTTTAAGCTACAAATCTAATATCCATACTAATATTATAAATGTGAAATTGTGTCTACCTCTTCACGCCGCTGAAACGATTTTACTGAAAGGTATGGCGATTGAAACTTATTATTCGGGATGTAACGCGACTTATTCTAGTAGTAATGCTACTACATACAATTACAATGCAACGCGAAAGTTTAAAAGTTCATAGGTATGAAGATAATTTGAGTCCCGAGAAAGGACATAATATAATGATACTTTTTATTCCGGAAAAATATATAATTTTTTTGTACTTATGCTAGTTGCCAAACTCCTCTGAATCGACTGGGCCGTTGTTTGAACTTTGAGTGCTTATAATACTATTAGAGAAGTTGATTCATTAGGCAGTTGGCGGATCATCGACCATCGTAATTTGGTCGAGACTCGAGATATATCAAACCTAGCCGACAGATCACGACTAATATAATAATTGACAATAACGCTGGTCCATCAACTGCCTATGAATAATAATAATAATATATAATATCTATGGACAATGTCATCGATGGTACTATAAAATAAGGAACAACTATTCTTTTAGTTCAGTGGTCCCCAACCTTTTCCTAAATTCATGCGGGCCACAAACATGTTTTGGTCTTGGTGTCGCGACTCGCGGGCCGCAACAAAAATTTTTTAGAGTTAAAAAATAACTTTCTTCAAAATTAAAGATTTAATATTATATGTAATAATATTATTAATGATATTTAGACTACGTTATTTTGCCGGTGGGCGTGAATTTCAAAATCGTTTAACATCACGCGGGCCACAAGTAAAGTTCCGGCGGGCCGCGGGTTGGGGATAGCGGTTTTAGTTCAATGATCACCAATTTTCCATTTGTGGTTAGCATTTTTGCAAACGTCCTCGTCCAATGAAAATATTGAACGAACTTAAGGATAGGGGCTCTTGACTCGTGTAAGCGCTCTCGTAGTGTTTACAAACTTAGCGACAGCGAATGCCGACAACACTCCGTATAAAATATACTAATCCACTTCAAAGTCCAGAAAACTTGAACCGTTTTAACCAAATTTCGTATTGAAATATTTCAGAATAAACAATATTTCAATACAAAATTGGGTTATTTCAGAATAAATAAAGAACAA
This sequence comes from Polyommatus iphigenia, assembly GCA_963422495.1. Taxonomy (NCBI): domain Eukaryota; kingdom Metazoa; phylum Arthropoda; class Insecta; order Lepidoptera; family Lycaenidae; genus Polyommatus; species Polyommatus iphigenia. Next base: position 20,423,229 of record OY730178.1, on the reverse strand, counting down.
AGATAGAGCGAAGAAGCTACATTATTAATACTTATAAAGCCACTTTCATGCTTATTAATAATAATAAGGCTACTTTCAGTTGAACTTGCACACACGCATGCATTGTTAACTCTTCGTACGCGCCACTTTCATACGCGCTTATGCACACACATGCATAAAACTACGCTACTTTGCGTTGTTTTTCGTTCGTGGCTCATTATACTTTTGTTTGGCCTGAGTAAATACATGACATAACCACTATCAAATCTTTTCCCTTCTACTATGAAGTAGTAATTAACGATTGAATTAATACAATATTGTACTTCATTTTGTAGTAGTGAAAGGAATCCAAAATACAGATAGACTTGAGATTCTACACAGAAGTCACTGTTGATACAGTCTACCGTAGACTATAGCTTTTTTCACACTGTGCCTTTTTTGTTCATTAAAGCGCAGTCAGCAGCGAACGCGAGGCATGCCCGCGACGCATGCCCTCTGACCGTATCCAAAACTTTCGCTTTGTTCTTTAAAGACAATGTTGGCGTTGCGTTCGTTGACGCATTCAATTAATACGAAAGTTGGAAAGAAGATGACTAAAATTGAAGACGAAAGAGCACAGTGTGGACATAGCTTAAATTAATATAAAATAGAGCTGGTTGTTTGTATGTTAACGCGTTCACACGTTTAATGAGAATTCAACGTGCATTCTAATGAAACAACAACAATCTGCACGCACGTTCAACATTAATTATACTCTATTTCGTTTTAAATATAAAGAAATAGGAACTCGATCGTGTGCCTTTGCATTTCTTTTAGCTTATAATTAACTGATCACCAGAAATAGTAACGACTCACACTTGGCCGATTATTTTGTTAATAATATTATGCTTACATTTTTTGTCAATCGTAGTGATTTATTTGGACAGAAATATCGCATTGATTTACTCACAAGGATTTGGTGATCATTTAAGTATATTTGGTGATCATTTACTACATTTAGTGATCGTTTACTTTATTTGGTGATCATTTACTATATTTGGTGATCATTTACTATATTTGGTGTTCGATTACAATTTGAAGTGTTGTCATGACTAAAATAGCTGGTAGCATTGCAATTTTAGACTTTATTTTTATGGTGTTAAGTATCTTTTTTTGGTAAACAAGTTTAGGGTATCAGTGCATTAAGGCTGTCACAGACAGAGCAGGTAATGTAAAGATGTATATTATAGCACGATACATCTTTCTATAGAAATCGTACACAACAGCTATAATGTAAAAATATACATTATAGCTGTTGTGTGTGGTCTCCTGACGATTTCTATAGAAAGATGTATCGAGATGTATCGTGCTATAATATACATCTTTACATTACCTGCTCTGTCTGTGACGGCCTTTATATTTGTTCCCATTTCTTTTAACTGACTTCTAAAAAAGGTGGAGGTTGTAATATTTGTTGTATTTTTATAATAATCGGAGTTCACGTCAGATTAGATTTATGAACGGAAAAAGCTACGGAAAAAGTAACTCTCAGTTAGGTTTTTATTTTCAAGAAAATGTTTAATTTACATTTTATAAGCTTCTGTATATTTCTTCATAATACTATCATTTCCTCAGTCATGAAATAAAATCGTATAACTTCAATATAGTTAATTTTTTTGCATATTCTAATAACTGTCCCAAAGATGGTCAGGTTTTAATCAAATCAGTCTATAAAGATCCTAGGATATTGACAAAGATCCGAATCATCAAATTCTGATATATTTTAAAATTTATACAAGAATTTCCCGCATCAAATTCAAGCCATATGTTAATAACTCTTAACTTTTCAAGCTATACGTTTAACTTCTTTCAACTGTAAGTAAGCGTTTAACATAATGAGCTGTGGTAATTGCTGGCGTTAAGAAAACATAACACTCGGTACGTGTGACCTAATTCCTAGATTCAGGCCGTTTGTAGACCACCGCAGTCACCGGGACGTCACTGAGAACGAGATGACGGCGCCAACTTAGCGATAAATGCTGCCACCGTCGCCGACAACTAGATGACGGCGCCGATTTAGCGATACATACTGCCACCGTCACCGACAACTAGATGACGGCGCCGATTTAGCGATACATGCTGCCACCGTCGCCGACAACTAGATGACGGCGCCGATTTAGCGATACATACTGCCGCCGTCACCGACAACTAGACGACGGCGCCGATTTAGCGATACATACTGCCACCGTCACCGACAACTAGATGACGGCGCCGATTTAGCGATACATACTGCCACCGTCACCGACAACTAGATGACGGCGCCGATTTAGCGATACATACTGTCACCGTCACCGACAACTAGATGACGGCGCCGATTTAGCGATACATACTGCCACCGTCACCGACAACTAGATGACGGCGCCGAATTAGCGATACATGCTGCCACCGTCACCGACAGCTAGATGACGGCGCCGATTTAGCGATACATACTGCCACCGTCACCGACAACTAGATGACGGCGCCGATTTAGCGATACATACTGCCACCGTCACCGACAACTAGATGACGGCGCCGATTTAGCGATACATACTGCCACCGTCACCGACAACTAGACGACGGCGCCGATTTAGCGATACATACTGCCACCGTCACCGACAACTAGATGACGGCGCCGATTTAGCGATACATACTGCCACCGTCGCCGACAACTAGATGACGGCGCCGATTTAGCGATACATACTGTCACCGTCACCGACAACTAGATGACGGCGCCGATTTAGCGATACATGTTGCCACCGTCGCCGACAACTAGATGACGGCGCCGATTTACCAATGCTTACCGCCACCGGGACGTCATCGACGACTAGATGACGGCGTCGACTTAGCAATACTTACCGCCACCGTCACCGAGACGTCACCGATAACTAGATGACGACACCGTCGGTAGCGTCCCGGTGACGGCGGCGGTGGACAAATGGCTTCACCGCCTTAAAAAGGCTTTAAAGCCGGCGTAAATTACCGAATTGTTAGTTTCCGCCCCTGTAATGGAGCCTTATTAACGTTAACGTGCTACTGTGTCAAATGTTACGCTTTTTGTGCCTTTTCACGGCTGCACTGGAAGTGGAGTAATTTTTGGATCTAAGTATAGCATACAATTGTTAGAAATGCGAAAGTGTGTCTGTCTATATGTCTGTTTGTGACAGTATATGACCATAATATGTATGTCTGTTTATTTGTAAATTCTTCACGCTTAAATCGCTGAACAATTTTGACCTAGTAAGATACTTTAGGTCCACAAAATGTATTGTATTTTAAATTTTAATATTTTGAGCGGCATAATTTAGAAGTCTAGAGTCTAAGCGGCTTGATTGATTTGAGATTGAGAGGTATTTTTCGTAATGTCGAGGGGTTACGTTTTTAATTTGTTTTGTCTTAAGGTAATTTCATGAATATTATGATAAATCATACTATTTAATCGTCTATTTCATTGATATAACATGGTTAACTTTAACTCAGACTAGCGCATTTCGACTTGGCTGTACTCTACAGTGAGACCAAAATTTGCGGCTAGCTATTCATAAGTGTACCGCGCGCGACACTATTTACATACATCGGGACACAATGGAAGTTTGCAAGTTATTGTGACATTTCTGTCACAGTGAGTTGTGACCGACCTACGACAGTATCTTGTGGCACTTGTCTAACATTGTCACAGGAGTGAACGAAGCATAGCTGAAACCATGTACCATCGAGGAAATTGATTCCTATGCAGTTGATAGACCAACGTTATTTGATCGAATATGTCAATTAAATGTTAATTGTGACCTGTCGGCTGGGTTTGACGTAACGCAACCAAACTACGTAGGTCCCCGATCTGCATAGGAATCAACTTCTCTGATAGTATATTATTATAAGTCTATGGCTAAAACTGAAAAGCATTTAAAACGAGTTCTACTTTTTAACCGACTTCTATTAAGGAGGAGGTTTCTCAATTTTACCGTTTATAATATTATGGTCTTTTTATTTGGGCCAAATGCAAATATTATGATATTGACTGGAGTGTGAGGGACACAACTGTATCTACAGTAACACTTAATTACGATTTACATCTCAGTTTTGAACAGAAAGTTATACAGGGTGCAATTAAACCTTCCTGCCAAATTTTGATATATTGATCCTTGTTAAAAATAAAAATACACGTATTTTTTTCTTTTATAGTCACTCAGTGCTAAAATGTTGAGAAATAGCTTCCAAAAGTTATCCTAAAAAACACTACAATTAATGGACACGATGCGTCGGCCGTGCGTGACGTGCCCCCGCGCGCGCGCCTCATCCCGCGTCACCCCCTCTGAACAGTACAGCGGGGGACCGCGCCGCGAGTGACCATTCTGCAACGATTTTAAATGGGATAAAATATGTCATTGAAAAAAATAACACCCAATTTTTTTTGGTTAAATGGACTCTCCTAATGATACCTAAGCACTGGAAAAAATTTGGCAGGAAGGTTTAATTGCACCCTGTATAGCATAATCCATAATATCCATTCTAATATTATAAATGCGAAAGTGTGCCTGTCTGTCTGTCTGTAACCTCTTTACGCCAAAGCCGCTGAACCGATTTTGCTGAAATTTGGTTCCTCGAAAGGACATAATATTACACTGTTTAGCCCGAAAAAAATTACTGTTCCTGCGCGATAAAGGAGTTTTGGCGCAACGGAGTTGTGGGCGTCATCTAGCAGTATATATAAAAGCTTTTCGTGAAAAAACAACCGACAGAAAACAAAAGCAAACAATCCGTTTTATATAAAATTAAATATTGAACGATCAAACCAGGAGGAAAAACCAAAAGTGCTGGTATAACGATATATAATTTTTTATTTACATTCGCGTATATAAAAACTTATATTATTCAAAACGTGTTTCCATGTGTTTTTACACTCATGCATATTTCACGAACTATAATTTTGTTTTTACGTTTTTAAGTATTTAATTCAAAATATTGTGGTATTCGCTATTTAAATTTTAAGCTCCTTTTCCGTTCGCATTTCCTGTTTCCGGTGTCGAAGCCGATTTACGAATTAATATATTTAAACATAGGATATTTTATTTTGTTGCGATGTTTATAAACCTATTTAAAATTTTACGCGTAATACCTCATTACACTGTATGAATAAAATAAGTAGTGGGAAAGTATATTAAATCTGGGAATTGTATCGAATTTTACGGATTTAATTTCGATAGTACTTACTATAGAAATAAGTACCCAGAAAAATTTTATAATTTTCCTGGGTACTTACCCAGGAAAATTATAAAATGTCTAGACATTTTGTATCCTATAATAGGTTTTAACGCGTTAGCGTAAAAACGAAACTAGTGATAATATGAAACACTGAGGTACTGCTGAAACGATGATTGATGATACAATGATAAATGTCTATTTAAAAAAAATTATGCAATTTATTCTTCAAATTCTCTTCCCGACTGTACAATAACTAGAAAGCTGATGTAGTCAACATTGCGGATGAATAATGTTCCACCACCACAATGTTTGCCGCTCAGGTCTAAGCTATTGGTTTCTCCAAAATCATCCGTCGTCCGTATTTGTCGCTTTGCCGTCAAACCACATCGTTAGGATTGTCAATTAATGCTTACTATTAGTAAGTTTCGATATTAATCTTTGATTTAATCTACTTGGATTAAATTATTGGTTTCAGTCGAAAGCATTTAAGAGTGCGGTTACACGGTCATTCTGGCACCAGTTCATCAGTCTGATCCAGACTGACGAAAGAATGATCGTGTAACCGTGTGATTGGCGGTCTGATATTTTTTTTATTATGTACTTCCGGCCGCCGTTCTGGCGTCAGTATGTGGACTGAACTGATGCCAGTCTGACCGTTTAACCGTACGTACGGACCAATTCAGACCGCAACGCGATGCGTAGATGCATTTCTAAATTTGTATGGATTTGACAGGTTTCAATTGCCCGAGATGCTACGAATAATAAATAGTTTTTATTATTCGTAGCCGAGATGTCAGTGATGTGAAGTGACAGATTTCAATTGCGTGAGACGTCTTGCAAATCTGTCAAATCCATACAAATTTAGAAATGCATCTACGCGTCGCGTTGCGGTCTGATTTGACCCTTAAGGGGTTTTTTAGACTGCTACGCGACGCGTAAATGCATTTCTCAATTTTGTACGAATTTGACAGGCTTCAATTGCCTGAGACGTCAGTGAAGTCTGTCAATAATTCAGTACAATACCCGGCAATAAATATTGCACATCGACCTTTGGAAAGAGACAATCGGCTAATTTCGGTTATCTTTGTTATCTTTGTAGCACACACCTATTTGACATTATGTCAGTCGTTGTTCAAATTCAATAGAGTGCAGTCGCGTCCAGTTCAAAATATATATCTAGAGTTGTTAACACCCCTAAATTTGCTACAGCTGTAATTTTCCAAAAGAATTAAATACGTAAACATAATTATTTGAACACGCTTTTTTATTTTATTTTACCCGAACCTAAAGCCATAACTTATAGAAAATTTGGTGTATTTTATACAAAGAATAATAAAATTGTCAAAAGAAGCAAACCATAATAATTATGTTTTTTTTTAACAGCTCCTAATATATACCGGACTTTTTGTATTTCGTGCGTAAGAGATAACGCTCTACAAAACCGAAATTAGCCAACTGTCACTTTCCAAAGGTCGATGTGCAATATTTATCGTCGGGTACTATACAAATTTAGAAATGTATCTAGGTACGCGTCGCGTTGCGGTCTAAATTAGGGTGTTTGAAATTATATTTGCCACCAGGTGCTATGTAGCCCTAGGGTCTATCGTGTCAAATAGGCATATTATCGTAACACATGACAGCTATATTGTGACATATGACAGCAGTTTGACACGATATACCCAGGCTATAATATTATATAGGCACCTAGTGGCAAAAAGAATTTCAAACACCCTCATTAACCCATAAAGGCATGCTTACACGACATTACTCAAATCGTTGTCGTTACTTTGACATTTAAAGGGACTTTGCGAATCTCGCGTTAAAAAGCGGAAAACTGACGACGCTGTCGGCTGTACTTGCCCGTTCCTTTCGACTAGGGAATGCAATCCCGCAAGACAATTTCAATCCCGGTATTTGCGGGATTGAACCATCACAATCCCGCTGGATCCCGGTATTTGCGGGATCCCGCTGGGTGGATTTAAACTTTTAAAATAAATCGTTATAATGACTTTAGGGCGATTCCATTAGCGAGGTGCAATAGTTTGACACACTTAAAGCTTCCTACAGGCAAAATGAAGCATATTGATTAATAAAATATCCCTTGAAGGGATACATTTTGACTAGTTTAACAATGATGTATAAATGAAAACCTTCATCAAATGTATGAAGGGCCACAAAACAGGCCGAAGTGCCATCGCGGGTGCAACCAATTTGACCCTCCATTAAGAACTGTGATGAGTTCATATGTGAATACTGGCTATTGCGAAACTTTTACAAAATAACTTGCCTATATTTAAAAATAGCATAAAACAAAGAAACTATGTTACTAAATAAAAGTAATTATAGTAATAGGTACTAGAAATAATTAACTATTTCTACGATCGCGGGCGCAACATCAAAATTCTCAAATCTCTTAAAGGTGAATTAAATCGTAATTCTCTAACAAATTTTAAAATTTTCAATATGGAATATATAATTATACTAGTAAGTTTGTAATAAAACTGTACCAAATTGTAGTTTTTTTTTTTAAATTTTCAGTTGTTTATTGGCCTGACAAAATTAACCGTCTACATCACTAAAAACGATTGAATAATGTAATTTATACAAAAGATTTCGACGTATTACTGTACAACTATACTACAACTAAACATTAATTTAAAATATATGCTATTTTAATTTAAAAATATGGGAAAAAACATCGCGTCCCTTAGATGATATTGCTTAAAAACGCTCTAAATTATTCGAATTCCATTTTTTACCGATAAAAGTTGTTTTGTTAGTAATTACACATTTTCTTACGTATATTCCCATTGAAAAAATGTAACTAATGCCGCATTTTAAAATTCTCGTTAAGGGCCGTCTGTAGCGGAATGGCCCTTTACTTGATAGACACCGTTTTATTCTTAGAATATCAAATAAAACAAGCTTTGTCGGACACTTTTTTCAAGGATTTAATTATTAACACCTCCATACTTCAGACTTTATAAAAAAATGAAAAAAAAAACTTATCATTTTTTTTGGAAATGGCTTCGTAATAATAATAATAGTAAAAAAAAAACTAAAAAAAATCACTTATTTATGTCCATCTTTTATCGAATTTTTTTTCGAAATATAGGTAAAAATTGGGCCCAAAGATTCCGAAACGGTTCCTGATATTTGATACAAGGTAGCTAGCAGCTGGAAATGCTCGCTCAGCATCCACGCTGGTTAGTTCAATTGTCATTTAAAGTGAATTATAGGTGAATTGAAGCTAAATTGTTAAGCGGGCTGCCTGTAGCCAGTTCACGCACCCCCGCGCGCAAAGTTACGCATATGAATCACATTTCTTTGTAATCCCGCCAGTCCCGCGGGATCCCGCAAAATTTTCAACCGGGATTAGTCCCGCATAATGCATGCGGGATCCCGGTATTACCGGGCTAACAACTGTTCCTTTGCACACACTTCCTGAGCTATAATTATTATCTTGAGCTATAATTATATGAACCAAGCGCATAAAACCTGTTGTTATGCACTAAAAAGTATCAAAACTATTCAAAATAACAGGGCTTGCGAAGTATCAAGAATAATGGCTGGCAATAAAACGTGAATCCACTCATAACTCTCACGAAATGTAATTTGAATAAGTATTACCGCTTAACAAAAATGCACCAATTACACCTGAACCAAAACATTAAAACACGGGCTTAAATCTAAACCGGTGATTTTGCTAGGGCTGCCACTCAATGTTTAAAAAAAAACAATTTACGGTTGTATTTTTAACAACGTAGCTTATTCACAGTAGGCAATGATTTATTTATTTTGTAAAAAAAAAATTAAGTACCTTCTTTATGAAATACCAAATATGGGAGATGAAAAGTTCTATTACTAAGCTAAAAGAACTGCACGACAAAATGATATGTTTATCGAAACAATTTATCTAATAATACAAAATATTAATAAAATGAATAACTTCTGACTGAACGCGCCGCATTTTAGAATTTGTTATATGAAATGATAATAATATGAAACCTCGCACATAATAATATTTTGTCGCACCGTACGCGCCGCATTCCGTGTACTACTATGCGGTGCGTTCGACGAGTACGCGCGTAGAGCGCGTACGGTGCTGACAAATGTGCGATCAGCTTCAAATTGCTAATACCCAATCTGTGATATTAGATATATTATGTTTATGACTTCAATGGGAGCTCTAGCTCTTAGGAAATTTTTTGAAATAGAAATTAAAGCAGCATGTGCAACCCTACCTTTCTCCGTAGAAAAATATATTTGCTTAGGTCATTTCACTCACAACGGGGTAATGGTTGTTTCGTATTAAAAAAGCACCGATCGGTGCTGTAGGGAGTTGGGAACGAACAAGATTCTCGACCAGATCGGATTATATTTCATTGTATATAAGATGTTTCTTTTCGAGTTGAAAAATTGAATTTTCGACGTCTAATGAAATTAAAATAAAATTTTCAGTAAAAGTTAACCTTTTTGTCAAGAACCAATTTATAAGCCCTAGAGAGAGAAGGTATCGAAAGTCATCACTGCCGTCTGCCGACTGCACAAGTCATCATCTGATATCTGGCCTGCTTTCTGCTTTGAAATTATTTTTATATTTTCTATGTTGCTCCAAAGCAAGGCTACTATTTCGATTCAAGAGACCTAACGCACATAATCGTTACATCCATGGATGATTGATTTTCAACCCGCTTAATAAAGGCTATATAGCTCCATTGCGCCGTTCCACTCTGTCTTGTGGACCTTGTGGTGTCGTCGAGCGTCGTCACAACGCAAATACTATATAACACTAGACGTTCCTCGAGGCTTCGCCCGCGTAAATTAGGAATTCCACAAACAAATTAGCCCACAAAAATAGCATGTGATCCTTCACGTGGTCTACTTTTGATCTGTGCCAAATAACATAAAAATTGCTCTATTACCTAGATCGTGAGATTAAGCCCTTTCAAATTATTTTCCCCGTTTTTCCCTGTTCTCTGTTTCTTCGCTCCTATTATTCTTAACATAATAATATTATTATATAACCTTCCACGATAAATGGGCTATCTAACACTGAAAGAACCAGTATAGTTTCTGATATTAGCCCGTTCAAACAAACAAATAAAGAAATACTCTTCAGCTTTTTAACCCATCAAGCATCGGCGTGCATAAGGTTTTGACACTGGTAATGCAGCGATATCGGTTCAGTAGTTTTGGTGTGAAAGCAAAACAGACAGACAAACGGATAAAAAGAGATATTTTCGCATAAATTATAATAATAGTGTGGATATAATTTCTAAACTATTAGTATAATTACGTTGTTATGAAGAAATAAAAAACGCCATCTGTTGTCACGCGTTGGAACTACAATGAAAGTTTATTTCATCGATGTTTCCATGGAAATATACCAAAATTTACCATACAACATAATATTTTGCACTAAACTAAAATAAATAAAAACGCCATCTATTGTTACGTATTATATACGCGCCGGTGCTCGCCTCAGCTACTGCGGCAGGAGTTCGCCTATAATATAGCATGTCTGTGTGCGTGTGGGAACTGTTCACGGACACAAAAATCTTTACGCACACATGACCCCAGAGCCTGCCGCACGAGATCTGCTTGCCTTAACCTTGAGTCATGCGGTTCGCGCGTGTACCTAACTTAATGTTTAATTTCTCGCAAATTGATTGTTGCTATTTTATAAATGTAGGCGTTTTAAATGCGTTCATTTTTTCTATTATATTTTTTACTATTAATATTTAATAATTAACGTCATAAGTCATCTAAAACGTACGAAAGTTAAATTAAAATATATGTGTATGGCAAGTCATGCATTAGGTAGGCACTGCATATTTGCCTTCATGGTATGCACGCCCATGCCATCAAGCCCCAAGTGGCACCCGGCTGCCGCATAACAATTGAAAATCTATTGTGTCTGCGATTCCCACGATCAAGTATTAGTAAAGATACGTTCCAGCGACGCAATGCGTATACGGCGTGCCCTAATATAACAACGGTATAGTCATAGAATTATAGTCAGAGCGACGCGGAATGCTTAATGCAGAAGCATGCACTTCGCGAGAATTTGTTTCCCGTACAAAAGCAGAGAGCCAGCGTTTGTGGAAGTGGATTAGGTAAATACGCGTGAGCACGTTATCGTCAGGCGGATGAAAAATTCTGAACAAAAATTGTATGCCAGTTTTGCAACGTGTAGGATTAGTTTATCTGTTAATACGAAAGTACGACGTGTGAATGTTCCCATTTCTTCAGAGAGCTTATGTATTAAAATACTACACTTACACTACTAAAACTATAATTAGTATTAAATAAAGAATTTGAAAGATAATGTAGGGGGCTTATGTCAAAATATTCATTGAATTATAGTTAAGTAATTCTGTGAGTTAAGTAAGTATCTGAGTGCGGCAGTAAAACCCACAAAACCATAATACTGCTCTTGGACGTGAGTAGGAAGGTAAAACAAATATAAAATGGCACTACTATTTGTCAAATAATGTATTTAATACCTGTTATAGGCCATACTAATTGTTACATGTTAGCATTAAGTTCCGAATTGTAATACGCTGTTGGTATTCAATAAAGAAAAATAAAATAAATAAAAAATAAAATCGAATTCATTGTTTTACTGCGTAAAATTCTATTTTCGTCATCTAAAGCGTCAAAGGGACAATACTACGTAAAACGAAGTTTTCAAATAAACTAGCACGAATTGAACCAAGTCCAATAAAACTATGAAACGAGCAGCTGAAAATCGTATTCAAATATTTGAGTCAGAAATCAGCTATTAAAGCAGCGTATTCTTCGAGATCATAAACCTTGGATTTTATGCGAGTCTTCGAACCACATTACCCCGCTGCATGCAAGGACATGAAACGCAAAGCTCTGTTCTTTTCGGCGTTTAAGGGCCGTTTCACACCATTCGTTCAAGCTGAAATTTTTGTCAAAGCAACGATACCTGGAGCTGTTATTTGCAAAGTGTCCCACATAAGGAACGATATGCATATACCTTTATACCCTTAACACTAACGTTAAAGGTAGAGTGCTTATCGTTCCTTACGGTAAAACTAGCAACGAGTGAGTATAAGTACTTGCAACAGCCTGGACGTGGATGGCAGAAAATTGGCTATTGACCGAGGCATAAACTTTCTTTTCAATTATCAAAATTAATATGAAATTCGGTGGCTATTTATTTCGATTATAATTCAGTATTGTCCAGTGGAGCAATCAAGATTCAAGACGCCGTCTTAGCTAATGTGGCGTTCGCGCAGTTGCCGCGCTGTGAAATTGGTATAAAATTCGGTGTCTATTTATTTTGATTATAATTAGTAATAGGATAGGTTGTGAAAGAAAAAATGAGCGGTAATTTTCCGAATTCGTCTGTCATCCCCATCCTGATTATGGCGTCTGCTTCATCAATAGTACTAGGAAGGCAAGCCCAAAATCAAACAACGAATTGAGGCATAAACTTTCTTTTCAAATATCAAAATTAATATGAAATTCGGTGGCTATTTATTTCGATTATAATTCAGTATTGTCCAGTGAGGCAATCAAGATTCAAGACGCCATCTTAGCTAATGTGGCGGTCGCGCAGTTGCCGCGGAGTGAAATTGGTATAAAATTCGGTGTCTATTTATTTTGATTATAGCACAGTATTATTCGGTGAGGCCATCAAGACGCCATGTTACCCAATGTGGCGGTCGCGCGGTTGCCGCGAAGTGCGAATACAGCCTTATATTGGCCGATATTTAGGTGACGTCGCTGACATCGCTGACGTCGCTGACATCACGATAAGACTGTCACGTACAGCACCGAGTTGTTAAACGTTTTCACACAAAAATCATTCGAAAAGGCTTTATGGTATTGCGTAAGCATATTCTGAATCTAGAATATGCTTGAAAGGAAAATGGGTATTTTGTTTTCATTGGTTTTTTCAATTCATTTCTTCAGTAACACATAATAATTATTACAATAGAGCAAAGTGTCTACTATGCTCTATTGTAATATCACGTCTTACTATGCTTAGTTATATTTTTTAGGGTTCCGCAGCCAAATGGCAAAAAACGGAACCCTTATAGATTCGTCATGTCTGTCTTTCTGTCTGTCTGTCTGTCCGTCCGTATGTCACAGCCACTTTTCTCCGAAACTATAAGAGCTATACTATTGAAACTTGGTAAGTAGATGTAGTCTATAAACCGCATTAAGATTTTGATACAAAATGGAAAAATTATTAATAATTTTAGGGGTCCCCATAGGTACAACTGAAACAAAAAAAAATTTTTTTCATCTAACCTATGCGTGTGGGGTATCTATGGAATAGGTCTTTAAAAATCATATTGAGATTTCTAATATCATTTTTTTCTAACCTGAATAGTTTGCAAGAGAGACTCTTCCAAAGTGGTAAAATGTGTGTCCCCCCACCCCCCCCTCTAACTTCTAAAGTAGGGGCATGATAATTCTAAAAAAAATATATGATGTACATTACTATAAAAACTACCAACGAAAATTAGTTTGAACTATATCTAGCAAGTAGTTTTTTTTATACGTCATAAATAGTAAACCTTAATTTAACTTTCATTAAATCAACTGAAATATAAAAATAAATCAAAAACCTTTTAATTTCATAGAAATAAACCTTATTGCTGCTGCGGAACCCTTCATGGGCGAGTCCAACTCGCACTTGGCCGGTTTTTTCTTGTTATGGTAATAAAAAATGTTATCAGGTTTTCTAGTTCCAAATAAATATTATGTATCTATTATACTTACTAGATACTTATAGTATTATGGCAATCAGGCAACGAATCTCATTTATAAAAAATCAAAAAAATAATTTTCTTTTCAGGTTTGTACCCTGAAGAACTAGACTTCCTGATTACTTGCTAATTGCTATACAAAAGCTAAACAACGAATAAACCACAGTTAACCCTTTCACAATCACCATCTGTGTACTTAATAATGTTTACACGAAAGCCTACGCTTGAGAATTTAAACTCATAAATAACACTGTATGTCAAAGTCTCTGACAATTTGATAACAAGCTGATGCAGCACGCAAGTGACAATGTTTGCGGCTAAATATATCGTGGCAACATAGCTAAATATAATATGGTGGCAACATAGAGCTGTTAAACAGTTTATCTTGCTAGTGAAGCTTCCCGCAAATTGTGATGGGGTGAACCGGGCCGCATTTTTCATACAACGTGTATGAAATATGCACAACGTGTATGAAGTAGGGCCAATTCAAACCGCAACGCGAGGCGTACGGTAGATATGCATTTCTTTTGTATGGATTTGACAGACTTCAATTACGTGAGACGTCATGCAAGACTGTCAATTCATTACAGAAATACATCTGACTGGATTTTCCAAACCACTTTTTTGCGAGGCAAGGACTATTATGCCCGCGACTTCGTCCGCGTTAACATAGTATAATAATTAATAACAAAGATCGATAGTTTTGACCTTTTTGTGGTTCCTTATACAAAGGTTAAAACGGGACGCTATTTAAGCAAACGTCAAACGCAAACGTTAATAAACTTTCATGTTTCTAACTCAAGAAATGACGGACTTTCATTGAAACTTTCTACCCCAATTTCACCCCCTAAGGGGTAGAATTTCCAAAAACGCTTAAATACCTATCCATTCATTTTTAATCAGCAGTCCATAAATAAACTTTCATGTTTCTAACTTAAGAAATGACGGACTTTCATTTAAACTTTCAACCCCTATTTCACCCTCTTGGGGGTAGAATTTCAAAAAACGCTTGAACACGTGTCGAATCATTTTTAATCAGTAGCCCAAACATAAAATTTCATGTTTCAAACTCAAGAAATAACGGACTTTCATTCAAACTTTCAACCCCAATTTCACCCCCTTGGGGGTAGAATTTCCAAAAACGCTTAAATATGTATCCATTCATTTTAATCAGTAACCCAAAAATAAAGTTTCACGTTTCTAACTCAAGAAATTACGGACTTTCATTCAAACTTTCAACCCCTATTTCACCCCCTTCGGGGTAAAATTTTCAAAATTCCTTCCTTAGTGGGTGTTTACTTAATAAAACAACCCTACTCACCAAATTTCTTGGCTGTAACTTTAACAGTTTTTGCTCAGCGATGATGACAGTACAGTCAGGACATGTAATTTTATAAGTATAGATAAATGTAAACCTTAAAAAACTATCCTATTTTTTAAGGTTTACATTTTTGACTTTAAAAGTAAGACATAATGCTTATAATTTGGCCCCATCGTTATTTTTTTTAAATAATAATTATTTTCCAAGATAATAAACATAAATAGGTGATTTATGTTTATTGTCTTTAGTCTTGTAAGTTGTAAGTTAAGTGATTCTCAATGATATTCTATGTTACTACTTACTAACGTAACTAGATTGGCAGTTTACGGCAGCAACGCGTTGCCACTTCGAAGATGCCTGCAGGCATATCTGACATACATAATGACATAATAACATTATAAATTGACATTGTCTTTTGAGATATCAAGTGGTTACGCATTTCTGAGAATCTTTTGTAAGACATTGCTACTCTAGTATTTTAGAAACTCATTGGTGATTCTTAAATCATAAAAAATACGCCATTCATTTCATTCTGTCACAAGTTGGTCACAAGCTAACTATAGGTGGTGGTTGTCGTACCAGTTTCCCGTAAACACCTAATCTCTAATTTTGGTGGAAATAAAAGTTTCCACCAAAATATATAGCCACTGAAAAAATTATGCCTATAGCCTTCCTCAATAAATGGGCTATCTAACACTGAAAGAATTTTTCATATCGGACCAGTAGTTCCTGAGATTAGCGCATTCAAGTTAGCCCTTTCAAATAATTTTCCCCGTTTTTTCCACATTTTCCTCTATTTCTTCGCTCCTATTAGTCTTAGCGTAATAAAATATAGCCTATAACCTTCCTCGATAAATGGGCTATCTAACACTGAAAGAATCATCAAAATCCGTTGCGTTATTTTAAAGATTAAAGGGAACAAAGGGACATGAGGGAAAAAATAGCGACTTTGTTTTATAATAAGTATAGAAAATGCAAAAATGCAAGTTGTTGAAATTCACTCATCTACGCGTCCGGCGTCGCGTGTCGGTCGGAATCTTTATATTATTACCTCCGTGGTCGGAATTGTCCCTTAGGCCTTATGACTCCGCCCCGTCAATATGCGCGAATCTTTACTGCAGTACTAGTTTTAATTGCAAAAATTAATTTATTGCGTGGAAACCGTACATTTTGCCAAATTATATACTAACCTAGGTATGGTTAACCAAATTGCATTTCATGCATTCATATAAATCGTGCGAATAAAAATTCGGTTTAACGATTTAGGCATAAAAAAGCTTCAAGACGGACAAGCTCTCGAATTTATGGATTTTATTTGCTTTTAAGTTTAACAATATGAAAGCATTGAGATGTATGAAAGTGATTTTGTGTGACAGACAGACTCACATATTTTATTCTTAACAATGTTTTACACGTGCAAAAGTAATGACAATGCTCTTTGCTACTATAAAATAACAAAACGACGAGAGAAAGCATTGGAGAAAACACACGAAAGTGTCGCTAGAATTCAAGAAACGTAAAATATAAAATACATAGCTTTAATGTTTCTTGAAGTTGGTCACATCTCCTCTGGGGTTGGGTGTATAAAATATTAGTCTAGATTCTCCAGCTGATATTATAATCTACTAAGTGGTTCAATTGAGTATAATAATAGTTGTACATCTTGGAAATTCTTAAGTACCTAACAACGAATCCGTTTTTAAGAATTTTTATATTACAGAGTTGTGCCTGTATAAAAAAAGTAATAAAGTAAAGTATAGTAGTTTACAAAAAAATCATATTACATTTGTCGTCTTAAATTATTTTTTTTAATTGTGTCGTCTCAAATTATTTAATTTAAACTCCGTTGCGCCAAAATTAGTTTATCGCGCGGCGGCGCGGGAACCGTGCATTTTCCTGGGACTCAAAGTATCCTCATACGAAACAGCAAAATCAGGTGGGACGTGAAGAGGTCACAGACAGGCACACTTTCGCAGTTATAATATTAATTATTAGTATGGATGTAAACCCCAACCATAATATCGTTTAATTTATGAGCAGTATTGGGGTGGGGATGATACTCTAGTACGAAGGAGTCACAATAGATCCTTATAGGTCGCAGTGACATCAGGGATCTGCCTTCTTTAATGGGGCCCATACACTTACAGTCCGCCTGCAGTCTCTGGTCCTACAGGCGGCCTGCCGTCCAAGGTCTGCATCTGTAGCGATTATTGCCTGCCGGCAATGGTCGAACGACGGGCCTTAGTCTACACACTAGCAGGCAGCAGTCGACAGTTTCACACCGCAACATGCCGCGTGCCGGCAATACACACTAGCAGGCGGCAGTCGGCAGTTCGAGTTGCGCGTAGTTGTCGACAGTTTTGAAATCGTATCAGCTCATAATGATAATGCGTAAAAAACGATGTGCTATTTAAATACTTCATTTATTATCGTCATCAGAAAGAAGATATTGGATGAAGAATTGGCTGCGTGGAAGAGAATCAAGATCTCATATGACGTTAGTACGTGAACTGAGGCAATCGCATCAGGAAGATCTATTTAATTACTTGCGAATGTCTTCAGAGACCTTTAACATGTTATTGACCATGGTTAAACCATACATCAGTAAAATGAATACAAAAATGCGTCAGTCTATAAACGCAGAAGAGAGATTAATAGCAACTTTACGGTTTTTGGCAACAGGACAAAGCTTTGAGGATTTAAAATTTCCTACAAGAATTTCACCTCAATCCCTGGGTGTAATTATCCCGGAAACATCGAAATATATTTGTTTAGTGCTAAAAGATTGTATAAAGGTAAGCAAACAACATTAGAAATTGTTAATCGCTTTATTGACAAAAAAAATACAGTAATATTTATTGCTGGTTTTTAAAAAGTACATACTGCGTTATATCATCAGTGTCATTACGTACATTGTAATGCTCATTAATCATAATCGTCTCGGAAGTTCCAACATCCACAGGAGATACTTGTAATATTGACTGAGATAAAGATGGGTTTATTGGTTGACGCTGTAAAATAGTTTCAGTAGATGTTGAAGGCACCTGTGTTAAAAACGAAGAACGTGTAAATTGCGACTGTGTGGGCACAAGACCAGAAAGACTAGTTTCTTCTTGCAGCCTATGTTTCATTCCGTATAATAGTACTTTATTAATCAATAATTCTGCATATAACCTTTGCTCTTCGTTCATACGTCGCAACTTACACGCTACATTCAGTCCTATGCCATCATACTCATCGTCTTCCTTTAAGGCTTTATAAGCTTCATTAAGTAATACACTTTTCCTTTTATTTGCTGACGAATTTTTAGATAGCACTGTAGGCGTTGATTGTCGTGATTGTAAGGAAGGCTGCGGCGAGTTTGGTGGCGAATTTTTGGATAACACTGTAGGCGTTGATTGTCGTGATTGTAAGGAAGGCTGCGGCGAGTTTGGTGGCGAATTTTTGGATAACACTGTAGGCGTTGATTGTCGTGATTGTAAGGAAGGCTGCGGCGAGTTTGGTGGCAGCAGCGATTGTGATGATGATGAAGTAGACGGCGATGGCATTTGTGTATAATCTTCGCAAACCTGAAAAATAGTAATAGTTTGTTTTTATGTTCTTTTTTCAGTTACCGTCGTCTATCGAAGAATGGCAAGAGATTGCAAGAGGTTATGAAAGTCGATGGCATTTTCCTAATTGTGGAGGTGCTATTGATGGTAAGCACATCAGAATTCGAAAACCAGCAAACAGTGGATCTTACTATTATAACTACAAACATTATTTTAGTATTGTGTTGATGGCAATTGTAAATGCAGATTACGAATTTCTATATGTTGATATCGGCTGTAATGGAAGAGTATCAGATGGAGGTGTTATTGAATATACTAGTTTTTATAACAAGTTGCAAAACGAGCAATTGAATTTACCACCTAACAATATGAATAAAAACAATATGAACTTTGTATTTGTAGCCGATGATGCTTTTGCATTACATGAAAATGTTATTAAACCCTACCCACAAAGAAATTTAACTCGTGAAGAGCGCATTTTTAACTACCGCTTGTGTAGAGCTCGACGCACAGTAGAAAATGCTTTTGGCATATTATCTAGCCGATTTAGAGTTTTACATACAGAAATCAATATGAAACCAGAAAAAATTGATTACATAGTTTTAGCTTTATGTTGCCTGCACAATTTGTTAAAGAAAAAAGAAAGAGCCGGTTACCTACCTACTCGAGCACTGGTTACTGAAGATTTAGATTTTGGTAGGGTTGTACATGGAGATTTAAGCGAAGATAATCCCCTGACCAGTTTACAACAGGGGCACAGCAGAAATGTATGTGAAAACGCAAAATTAAATCGTGACAAATACAAAGAATATTTTATGCATGACGGAGCTGTATCGTTTCAATATAATTTTGTAAATTAAAATAAATACTTAAAAATGTTTACTGTTTCATTTTGATTTGTTTCATTTTCATCAACTATGCTGTCGCTTTCTATACTATTCCGTGGCATTTCTTGATCTGCGGTGAACATCAACAAGTCAAAATACCATAAATTTGATGTATATACGTCGTCAGCTGACGATCCTGACTTTTGGTTCTTGACCTTAAAAAGTTAGATAGAAAATAAACTAAAAATATGTAGAAATAGATACAATAATTTATTAAACTAAATACGAAGTTGATCCAAATTAGTTTTTTGTATGGGAGCCCCCCTTAAATATTAACTTTATTTTATTTTTAGTATTTGTTGTTAAAGCGGCAACAGATATACACAATCTGTGAAAATTTCAGAAATCTAGCTATAGCGGTTCTTGAGTTACAGCCTGGAGACAGACGGACAGACGGACAGACAACGAAGTCTCAGTTAAATAGGGTCCCGTTTTTACCCTTTGGGTACGGAACCCTAAAAAAATACAAAATATGACAGGATAAACCAGATAGGTAGAAAAGCCACACTTACCTTTTTTAATTCTTTTCGGAAAGTACTTTTTAAATTATTAATTTTTTTTTCACCGTATCAATTGTGGCTGAAGGTACTGTGGTTTGATAATATGCTAATAATTTGGCGTAAGCGTCATGTTTCAAACTCCTGTTGTGGTAAGAATCATCCTTAACTTTCCATAAACAAGGAAAACGTCTGTATAATTCTATAAAATGTGTAATAAATTGCGGCTTGTTGTCCATTTTGCCTATAAATTTTCGCGATGTCGAAAAACAAAGAACTGTCGGCGGTTAACTGACACGTGCTTAGGATCGAAAGGCCGCCGGCCGACTACCTGCTAGTGTGTGTTCGATTCGCCCTTCAGATCACGGACTGTCCGGCCGATACCTGTCGACGCAGACCTGTGACGACAAACGGCCACATACTTTGGGTTCGCATTGACCGTCGATACAAAATCGTCAGGGGAACTGTGAGTCTGTGGTCTTTTCCGATGAACTGTCAGGCGGCGGCCTTCCGGCGAACTGTTAATGTGTGGGGCGCTTAAAAAAATGGATGTAAAATCAAATTTTAACAACAACATTATTTCACTTCCTACAATAGAACGATCCAAATCCAAACACACAAACTTTAATAAGTTCGTATCGCTTCGCTAGCGAATACTAATGTCAAGTCCCATACATTTTGTAGCGTTAGCGTTAGCGTTTACGATGATCGCTTGCCGCTTGCTTAGGGCTTATAGGCTTGTCGGAGACGTTAGAAAAGTGCCTAAACATCAAAGACAAAACTGTACTATACGTCTATGTACACAATGCATAATATATTTTCTAAAGGGAAATAGTATATTTCAAATTATACACACCAATTTCTCCAAATTACTTTCTAAGTTCCCCTGACTCGTACTCGTCGACTCGTTCCTCGACTTGTATTTCCACAGCCTATATTTTTGACCGACTTCCAAAAAGGAGTTATATGTTCGGCTGTATGTATCTTTTTTTTTGTATGTTCCTCGATTACTCAGCCGTTTGTAGTCCGATTTTCAAAATTCTTTTTGTGTTGTATAGGGTTTAACTCAAATTTGGTACCATGTTCACAAAAGTCGTGATCTGATGATGGGATCCTTGAGGAATCGAGGGGACTCCTTGAAATTTGTATGGAAACATATAGTGATTTCAATTTTTTCTGAAGCATTCGAGGTAAATGCTACCAAAAAGTAAGACTTCGCACCAGGTTATACCCTGGATCCGAAGGTACCGAACAGAACTTTTGAATGCTTATAGGTACAGGTTCGGGGATTTCGGCGTTGTTTAAACAACTGAAAGCATAAGCCAACACATCAATTTGATTAATCATCATCATCACAACTATAATTATACCATGGTCATCACACTATGACCCGATTATTGGTACTTTTCGTGATATTTTGCATCGAAGCAGATGTTTTTGATGATTATTTCGCTGTTTGTGGACCGATTTTCAAAATTTTTGTGTTGTTGTATAGGATATAATCTTAATTTTGTATAACAATTACAAAAGTGGTGAGCTGATGATGGGATCTATGAGCAATCAAGGGAAATCCTTGAAATTTATCAAAACGCTCATAGTGGTTAAAATGTTGTTCCTAGTAAGTTAAACATACATTACGAATAAGAGAAATTTCATACAAAGGTGTCTCTTGGTCCAAAGGCACTGAACAGAACTCCTGAACCTTTAAAGATAAAAGTTTGGAAATTGCAGCATCGCTTAGATAACTGCAAGCATTTGCCACAATTTTGATTATAGTAACATAATGTACTGAATAGTTAACATTCGTATTGGTTATTTACGCACAAAGCCTTATTTTATAGACAACACTAAAAAGAGTGAAATTATTATTTTTAACAAAAAAATTAAAACCGACTTCCAAGGTAAAAACAATAGTAATATGAACTAAAAAGTATTAAATAACTCTTACTCTTTAATAGTGCCTTTTTCAGAATTTGTCTAAATCTCAACTATTTCTGTACATACTACAGTCTTCATTACTTTGAAGTCGGTACCAGTCCCAAAAGTTTCAGATATTCTGACATTACTGAACTCACGATTAAATTAGCTGGTACCGACTTCAAAATAATGAAGACTGTAGTATGTACAGAAATAGTTGAGATTTAGACAAATTCTGGAAAAGGCACTATTAAAGAGTAAGTTATTTAATACTTTTCAGTTCATATTACGATTGTTTTTACCTTGGAAGTCAGTTTTCATTTTTTTGTTAAAAATTATAATTCAACCAACATTAAAATACCAAAGACCTATTATTATGTCAATGTAAAATACCCTAAGGAAGTTATTAATTTATTACTTGGGTTCTGACTTCTGAGCCTTTAGACAAAACGTGCTGGCTAAAGTTTCAAATAAGCTTTTTGCAGATTGTAATCTATAATATTATAAATGCGAAAGTATCTCTGTCTGTCTGTCTCGTTTTCACTACTAATAATATTATAAATGCGAAAGTATCTCTGTCTGTCTGTCTCGTTTTCACGCCAAATCTACTGAACCGATTGTAATGAAATTTTGTACACAGATAGTCAGAAAGCCTGAGAAAGGACATTGGCTACTTTTTAACTGGAAAAAGGGGTTGTAAGGGGGTGTTTATACTTTATGCGTAAAGTTGAAATTAAGGTAGTTCCAAAAATTCATAATAGATGTCGCTCTGCGTCACCTACATCGCACAAGCGCTTACTCTGTACGTGTTTCTATAAGAGGTGGTAAGAATGAAAGTTCTTTTCACGTTTTTTTTGAAGTTTTAAGAAGATATTTTTGAATTGAAGTAATCGTACCGCGGTACCGGCGGAAGCAACAGTCGTGGTGCAGTAATGTAGCCTACATGGAAACGGAAACTAACGCGCGATATAAGCTGAAGTCCACGCGGACGGAGTCGCGGGCAACAGCTTGTTTATGTTATAACTTATAAGTTATCTCTAAGTAAAATGTATCACGCTATTATTGGTCTTGCTTAGACGTATTGTTGGCGATGTTCCAACGCACCTTCAAGGCTTCGGGTATCGCAGATGCGAAGACCTACAATATAATATTATTATTTCACCATTCACATTACTTGCATCTATCTCCTTTAAAAAATCTACAACAGGTTGCGCCCCAAGTGCGAGTTGGACTCGAGCATGAAGGATTACGTATTGTGTTTTTTGCTTGGGAGCCCCCCTTTATTATTTATTTTATTATTAATTAATGATTAAAATACAAATATAATTGAAGATTTTGTGAATATTTCTAGTGCCTACCTATTGCCATTACCTATTAAGCAAAAAAGGTAAAAAAATCACGTTTGTTGCATAAGAACTTCAAATATAAATTTTATTTTCGTATTAGTACATTATTTATTTGTTGTATTTTAGCTGCTACAAAAATACACAATCTGTGTTTTCAGTAGTCTAGCTATAGCGGTTATTGAGATACAGCCTGATAGACGGACAAACTTAGTAATAGGGTCCCGTTTTTACCCTTTGGGTACGGAACTCTAATAAAAAGCAACAAAACAGCAAAGATTTCTGAATACTTTTTTCTTGATCGATTTTCCTCTTACGAATTTTTGTGTTGTGTCCCATCCTACGTCCCATAAAAGTGCACAGCCGCTAAAGAAGACTTCAGAAACACTCCAAGCTTACGGCGATCTATTTGGCTGTCATTGTTTGCGAAGTGGATTTTCCAATGTGTCAGATATGTTTACGTGTTTATTTGTTTTAGTTTGATACATAATATTTCAGCTCCAAGTCCAAGTTCTGAGAAGGCTCGCCGCTAAAATCATAATAATGGCTTCAGTGACAATGTCCGGTTCATTGAAACTACGCCTGTTACTCAATAGTTAAACAAGTTTTCCAAGAATTTTTTTTCATAAAATTAGGGGGTAAACCAGCAACCGGATAACCTGTTGGAAAACAACCGCCGTCGTCCATGGACACTCGCAACATCAGAAGGTGGATGTGCCGGCCTTTTAAGAGGAACACGCGATCTCTTCTTGAGTTTCAGGCCATATTGGTCCGGAAATCCTGCTGGCGACGTTCCAGAGTTTTACAGTGCGCGGCAGAAAGTTACGCGATAAACGCACTGTGGAAGACTGCCACTCAATGTGTATTTTTCACGTTGCAGGAGGGTATGATTCCGAACATTCCTCGGAGCACTCCCCGAGATACAACCGATAGAGGATGCAGACCAAAGATTTCGTTCGTGTAACCACGTGAGATGGTAAACATCCTTTTTGCTGGCTGCTTAATGACATAATATGGGTGCCTTGCCCGTAGTCGCCGGTTAGACGGTAAAATTTTGATCAATCTGATCCATCAATCTGATTGACGGAATATTAATGGTTATAAAAAGTTCTTAGTCGTAGGTTACACGGT
Organism: Polyommatus iphigenia; assembly: GCA_963422495.1. Lineage (NCBI taxonomy): Eukaryota > Metazoa > Arthropoda > Insecta > Lepidoptera > Lycaenidae > Polyommatus > Polyommatus iphigenia. Next base: position 20,398,633 of record OY730178.1, on the reverse strand, counting down.
CAAATTTTCATCAATCTGATCAATCAATCCGGTAAAGATTGACGACAATTTGATCGTCTAACCCACGGATTGATGGATTGATCGTATTTTTAATATGAACTTTTTATAACCATAAATATTCCGATTTAATATATGCTAGGCAAGCACGCCTGAATTACTGGTACTGTACAAAAGTTTAAAATTTAAGTTACACAAATATTCCGTCAATCAGATTGATGGATCAGATTGATGAAAAGACCGTCTGACCTGTGTCATATTAAAAATAGGATCTTTCCATCGATCCGTGGGTTAGGTTAGACGATCAAATTTTCGACAATCTTTACCGAATTGATGGATCAGATTGATGAAAATTTAACCGTGTAACCGGCGACATAGTCACTGAGTAATAAAATCGTTTTGGCTTGTTAGGCTCGATTTATATACGCCCGCCCGAACGCGCGGTTTAGCTGCTACACCGCGAAATCACTAGTATATTCTATGTAAATGACAGCGCGGCCGCGCCGCTACTTAAATAAATCGTTATGCTAAGTACTCACATACGGTTTTGCTCGATTGAGCAATAACGTCAAGCAAAACCCGCGGCTCGGACTTTCGTCCACACATTCAGCATTGCTTGATAGTTTTACTCAAAATTGATACATTTAATTCCGTCCAGCTGGCTCGATGCGAGCCTTCGAGTGGCTCGACGCGAGCCTTCGAGCTGTCAGTTTTGCAGTCCTCACAGTAATTATTACTCGATTTGGAATAAAACTATCGAGCCAAACCGTATGTGAGTAGTTAGCAAGATTTGCATGTGATCTCGCAGTGTTGCGGCCAAACAGCTCGTTCTCGCGGACGCACATAAATCGAGCCTTAACAATACTGTCGCTAGTCATAAAGTACCAAGTAGTGTATTAAAAAAATATATAATTCCGTCACGCGCTCCGCACGCTCTAGTTCCCTCTCGTTTCATAAAAAGTCACATTTGTATTTTCAATAAAACAAAATTAACATACTCTTATCTTCGTTCGATTCGCATTACATTCGACGCAGAAAACAATTTAACGTTTACTTCCACGTCATTAACTCACAGATAAAAAATACCGGTGCGAATATTTCAGAACTCCCGCCGTTTGCGTTTACAAAAGTTTTGAGGGAAATATCGAATTGCAGCGTTCGAATGTTTTATTTAAATATTCTAAATAAACGCAACTCAAAGGCTTAGGAAGCGTATTTTTCCTAAGTATTGATTAAAATCTGAAATAGTTATCAACATAGTATTGGTACTATCGTCTCTGCATGTTTATTTTCATTATCTATGACTTTTCTATTTCAAAGTAGTATAAGATAATAGATAATAAGTAGAATTTAAAGAATAGATAGTAAATATTTCATCATTATTCCACTGTATTGTCTGCACATCAAAGTATTGTCTATTTATATGTACATGTAATAAGTAATAACTAATAACACAGGCCCAGTTCTATATACCTCCAATTTCAGTCGATTTCAAGTGCGATCGTGCCAAAATCAAGTCCCGACTTTCAACTTTGAATCCAGTTATTTATTTATCGGTTTGAATGAAGTTATATCATATGTGCATAAGAAATTAATTTAAGGTGTAACACACACTATGAAGCAGCGGAGCGGGTCGCATTTTCCATATTATTATCTTTTAAAACCTATCGCGCACTCGGAAAATATGTATGGAAAATGCAGGCCGCTGCGCTGTATTTGTTATGAATTATGATGTGTGCGTATTGCGTGAGTCTACTATTTGTAGGGACAAGGGTTGTAACAGCGTATTATTCAGGTTGGTAAGGACATCAAGCGACAGTAACTAATATTTATGTGCCGCTGAAATCTAAGTCAGTCCGGACTGCACATGAAATATGACTATAGTGCACATGACGAGAAAGGTTATAAGTCATGTTTTAACCAGAAACTATTTTATGTAACCTTTAAAAAAGTGAACTTAAAAACTTATAATACTAAAAGAACTACGGAACCCTAAAATGGAAGAATTTCTAATGTAAAGGAAGATTAAGTAATGCTAGAGGCTAAAGAATACCCAATATTAAAAGGTATAAATAATGAAAAAGCAATTAAAAAGATTTGTATTTCTTATAAAGTGATAGACATAAAAAATAAATATAACAAAACTATTTAAATATTAAAAAAATATAGGCATCGTTTACAACTTTCCGGCTGTACCAAACACAAGTCCGTTTTCACAAGTCACAGAATAAAAGTCTGTTTCTGTCAAAGAACTGTTTCAAACTGAAAATCGTTCCAAAATAACGTTCGTAAAATGAAATTTTCGACTTGTTCCCTTTTCGCTGCGAGTGCTGAACTAAGTAATCATATTCCTTTGTATGTCGTTCCTGACGCGAGCTCCACTATGTGGCAATTATGGTAATAAGAGACGGAGTATAGATGAATTTAAAGATTAAACACCACTTAAACAGGACATTGCGATTAATTTAAATTTTATAAAAATGCCTATGTAAAATTAGAAGTTATGCAGTAATAATACTGTTTTCATAAGCTGTTTTCGTCAATACGAGTGGAGAAACAAACTAAGTCAAATTGATTGTTATTGATTATTGATTATTATTACTAAAGTTAGCGTCAATCTTGCGCATTTTGTGTTGAGGATTTGTGTAAAATGTGTTAAGCTGTTTTAACATGGCTACGTTCTATAGCGATGCTGGAGCTTTTAGTTGTGATTCTTTAAGAAAATGATCATTAACGCATAATAATTGTGCAAATGCTGCTCCTTCGACGCTTACGCAGAATTTTGACAATTATTTTCTAACCTACATGCCTTTTTTATAATATAAAGAAACTAGCTGTCCCGGTGAACTTCGTGTCACAGGTCACCTTAAAACCTTCCCTGGACTTCTACGAATATTTTAAGACTAAAATCAGCGCAATCCGTTCAGCTGTTTTCGAGTTTTAGCGCGACTAACATATTTGAAAATTCATTTTTATATATAAGATAGATTGCCTACATGTTATTAAAATATAAAAACAACAAATGTATTTCGCTGCAAATTACATTAGGATTTTTTACAACTCTGTGTACATTGTACAATGTACATAAAGTCTCTACAAAACCATCAACAAACAAACAAAAAATGCGCAAACATAGAGGGATTTTATTTTGAGTTCCTGTTAAGTTGTGTCAGCAATACAATCCTTCGGGCGAATTCGGCGGCTGCGGGCTCGATTACGTCAACGATTGATTGATATTTGCAGTTTGTTCAAAGAATTGCCAATTCGACACAGTTCCATTCGGGTTCCAACTTCCATTGGGGTTCCATTCGGGTGCGCGTCATTTTTGTCACCTGTCAGTTGACATCAAAATGAACAGGTAACTCGCGGGCTTTTCGCGGTTTAAAAAGTTTGAGGCTCCAATTTCTCTCTTACTTTACTAGAATACAAGAGAAAACGCTTAATTTTTTTTCTTAAGTTTTAATTGCTTTAGCTTTAAATTAAATACTTCCTTAAACTCTATTTTCTTTTGGCAGAAAAGTAATAAGTACAAAGATGCTTTCAAAATGCGTGCGCGTGTCGGTGTGGTCGAACCATGGGCGCCGGCAGGGGGGTGCCAGGTGGTGCACTTGCACCCCTTGGGAATTTCGGGATCAACAGGAATTATTGAAATAAAAAGGATTTTGTAATCCTATTATCATGCCATACCATGTACAAAGATAGTTCGTAATGTTTCGGCACTTAAATGTATTCTGTATTCAGTTGACATAAATAGACAGTCACTGTTGTTCGTAAAAAGTAAAAAGAAAAGAAAGAAAACTAAAATCTGCACCCCTTGGAAATTATTTCTGCCGGCACCCATGGGTCCAACCCTAAATATATTAATAAACTAGCGACCCGCCCCGGCGTCGCGTGGGTATAAAATATATAGCCACTGAAAAAATGATTAAAATCTATAGCCTATCACGATCCTTCATGTAGTCTACTTCTTATCTGTGCCAAATAACATAAAAATTGATCCAGTAGTTCGCGAGATAAGCCCTTTCAAATAATTTTCCCCGTTTTTCCACATTCTCCTATTAGTCTTAGCGCGATAAAATATAGCCAATATGCCTTCCTCAATAAATGGGCTATTTATCACTGAAAGAATTTTTCAAATCGGACCAGTAGTTCCAGAGATTAGCCCGTTCAAGTTAGCCCTTTCAAATAATTTTATCCGTTTTTTCCACATTTTCCTCTATTTCTTCGCTCCTATTAGTCTTAGCGTGATAAAATATAGCCTATAACCTTCCTCGATAAATGGGCTATCTAACACGGAAAGAATCATCAAAATCCGTTGCGTAGTTTCAAAGATTAAAGGGAACAAAGGGACATGAGGGAAAAAAAGCGACTTTGTTTTATAATAAGTATAAAAATAGATGCTATCCCAGTAGTGAACAAAAAGCTCTCTCGATAAGCATGTCATAATTCCCAGCTTGCTCCTCAAAGTTTAAATGACATAATATTTTAATACACTAGACTAGCAACATTTCTAGCTAAATGAGGGAACTTTCTCGTGTTCATATTATTAGTATTCAACTGAAAGCCTGGTTTAAACATACATCGATGGCCCCAACGAATAAACGTGCAAGAGCTCTTACGAGAATTTTTTTGATTTTTCGTTTGCATAGACCATAGTCTATGCAAACGAAAAATCAAATATAGTAAAAAAAAAAAATTTACATAGGTGTATCATAATACACCTATGTAATTTTTTTTTTTACTGAAAATAACGATTTTATAGCAATGTAAACCTTTATTGTACGGAAAAAATTATAACATATATCACATTAATAATAAAACATGCGCTTATTGCAGATTATTTGTTTATTTCAGTTCACCAGAATAAACGTGTTAAAACAATCTGGCGCTCGTTCTAATCTTTTTCTTCGGGTTATAACTCTTGCACGGTTATTCGTGTAAAAATGCAAGCGACTTCTATCACTAATGCCTCATTGCAGATGGCGAAACTTTGAATATAATAATCACAGCTATTCTATTATCTTTTACTAACTTCTCTTGTCTTTTATGCTTTTGTAAAGGTTATTCGAAGAGCTACAATAACTCTAACTAACGTAGCTAACAATAAAAAAAAATAGCTAACAAAGTTTATCACAAGATCTGCTGGTGAGTTGCCGGTCTTTTTAAGAGGGAATACGCTCTCTCCTTGAAGGTTTGCAGGTCGTACAGGTCCGGAAATACTGCTGGTGACAGTTCATTCAAAATTTTACAGCGCGTGGTAGAAAGTTACGCGAAAAAAACACGGTGGAAGACTGCCACTCATCAAGGTTATGAGGATGGTATATTTTCAACGTGGAATGATGGCGAAAAGTTGCAGGAGGTATGATTCCGAACAATTCCTCAGAGCACTCCCCGTGATACAAATGATTGAGGATGCAGAGTGAAGCTATTGTTACGGATACGGACACGTGGTGCCATCTAGCGTCGGACCAGCGAACTGACCAAGGGAACACAGGCAACATAAATCCCCTACTCGATACTAGATGGCGCTAGGAGTAAATACCTACGAGTAATTTCTAGAGATATCTCATACTTGTTTACTCATATCGGGTTTACTCTGGGATGTTCCGGAATTTTCTGAGATTCGATCCGGCCCGTATAAATAGTCGCAGACTGCAGCCGGCAGTTCAGTTTTATCTGAGCGATCTTCGAGGCGACTTCGAAGTGAGAACAAGTGATCAATAGCGAGTGACAGTGATAGTGCTTAGTGTTTGGACTTAGTGCTTAGTGTTTGGACTTAGTGATTAGTGTGACCTAGTGTTTGTGAATAAAGTCTTCAAGAGAGTCACCAGGTCTTTCTCTCCGAATCCTCGAACCCTAGCACGTAACACTATTTACATCTCGGCGTAATTCCAAGGGGTCCAGCCTGTTTGAAACACTATGGCAGTCAACAATTCGAGCGTCCCTTCGTTGGATACGATCAAAAGGGATTTGTTGGTATTTTGGGGTCCCTGCCCAGATATGAGAACAATATTCCATATGAGGCCGAACCTGCACCTTGTAGAGTTGCAGGCATTGGTCCAGGCTGAAATACTGTCTCATCCTGTCAAGAACAGAATCAGAAAAGTGTCGTTTACCCCATTCAGAGACTTTCTCCTGTGAATTCTCTATTTTAGACATAAGTTCGTTTCTACTCTCGATGACATTTAGTTTAGCCGAGAAATATGGTGGCAGCCGGTAGATAGGGCATCACCTGTATCATCATCCGCATAGCAATAAATGCCATTGGAATGTAACATGTCATTGATCTGCCAAAAAACTTGTGACCTATTTGCATAAATTCTCGGGAAGCCCATATTATGATGGAAGCTTTGATAGTAGCGCTTTGAGCCAAACCCGATCAACGCCTTCGCAATGTCCAAACTAACAGCCAATGCCTCTCCTCTCCACACAATCACCTGAGCCCAACGATGAGTTTGGTATGCCAAGAGATAACCAGCCAAGCGACCCAAACTGTTTGTTGTGTTTATCGCTTTGTATTGTCTGGCCGCCCAAGTATCGAAAGAATTGATAATGGATTCCATTATCTTCGAGATGACGGAGGTTTTGGCAATTGCTCTGTAGTTGGAAGGATTTGAGCGGCCACCTTTTGTTGGGGATGGGATAGAGTACACTAAGGCTGTCTTCTAAGAAGCCGGGACAATGTCAGAAGAGTAGGAGAACCAAAAACGACGCGTTAAGACCAGAGCCAACTCTCGAGCACACTTTTTCAACACAATAGGAGGGATTCCGTCAGACCCACTCGACTTTTGGATATCAAGGGCACGCAGGGCTATTCACACTGAGCGCTGATGTAACCTAATATCCGACATGATGCCCCTGCATCATGGTATGGTCGGCGGTTATTATTCCAAAGTCATCAAGGGTCAAGTTTGACGCAAAGAGCTTACCCAGAAGATCGTCTTAGTATTTTGCGTCGTGGGCCAATGATCCATTTCCTACTTGCAGGGATGGTAGGATGGTTTTCAAAAATACCCTTCAATAGCTTAGGCCAGAGACCAGAATTCACGGGTTCCCAAAGGAAGGCACTCGACTCTCTCAACAATACTATTGACGTGCTGTTTCTTTGCCTGATTGATCTCTCTCTTGAAGGATCTATAGGCAAGGTTGTACTCCATTTTATATGTATGTGCGCGAGGTAGGTCAATATTTATCAATAACAACAATAGGTCAACAATATTTTTACTGAACCGTCAACAAGAAAATATTAGCTAACTAGACGTTCCACGCGGCCTCGCCCGCATAAATGAGAAATTTTACCGAAACCGTACATTTTCCCGCAAAAAATAGCCTATGTTATTTCACATCATGGTCTACTCTACATCTGTGCCAAATAACTTAAAAATTCATCCAAGAGTTCGCGAGATAAACGCCTTAAAATAATTTTCCTGGTTTTTTCTACATTTTCCTATGTTTCTTCGCTTCTATCCGTCTTAGAGTGATAATTTATAGTTTATAGCCTTCCTCGATAAATGAACCATTTAACAACGAAAGAATTTTTCAAATCAGACCAGTAGTTCCTGAGATTGGCGCGTTCAGACAAACAAACTCTTCTACTTTATAATATTAGTATAGATTTACATTTTATAGCATATACTAATAAGGTCGTATTACATAAATAATGAATCAACTTCTTAACAATAATATACGGGCTTTTATCTTTACAAACATGTAAAAGCAACAAAATATACAAGCATAAGCGTGTAAATGACCAGAGCATGGCCCAGGAGGAAAAAAATATACGTGGAATAACCGTGCAACATTTCACTGCACTTGTTATAACTTCATTTATGACACGAATAAACGTGCATTGATACAATAGTATTAACAAGTCACATATTATTCACTAGAATAATAATTTTATATGGTTTTTCTTAAATATGTAGTAAACCGTTAATATTTGATTTTTAATAAATATATGAGCTGAAAGATATTTTTTTTATCTTTAATTTGATTATATATTTGTCTATTTATTATGTAGTCAAAGTTATGTGGTTCCAAACGTTTTTTCGTCTTCCTGAAAAGTTGTCTTTTTTCGATTGCACGTTTATTCGTTGGGGCCATCGATATAATATGTGAGAATTATTACCCAACTGCGGTAGTAAGAGTTGATTTCTTTTTAGTCCGGTCTAATTAGACGCAAAAAATCGTAGCCTCGGAATAATTCGCATAGAGCTGAAAATTGGTAGAGACGTTAAATACACCATTATAAATAAAACCTCAAAAGTCTCCAGCGATCCTCCTTGTGCTAAAAATTTTATTCAAGGTCAAAGATATGAAAATGAGGTTTTCCCCGTTTTTTATCCAAACTGTACATTTTATCACAAAAATAGGTAGGACAAGAGTGTAGATCATAGAATTCTCTACAAAAAATATTCTGATACTTTTTTCATACGACTTAACATTCCTTATAAATGGCGGGCTCAATGCATCTTCATACGCATCGCTGTTTGACTCAGTATTATCTAGATACGCGGTAGCGTGTCAAGCCAAGTTCCAGCATAACAGAATGGCGAGCAGCACCGTGTGTAATATTACACGAACCATTTGCAGCTACTTTTGACCCCCTCATAATTCAGAAACTGTTTCACATAAACATTTCTTATTTGGCTCATATAATGAGAGTTTCAAGATAACTACATGTTTTAAATTTCATAAGCACAGCTCAAACGGTTATTAAGATATTAACGTCCGAAAATCTACATTTTTATCACTGACTGACTGACTGACCTATAGATCAAAATTCTAACCCACTTCCAGATGACCTAGAAGGCTGAAATTTGGAATTTAGCTCGGTAATTGTGTGAAAGCGTAGGGAAAAATCAGAAAACAAAAAAAATCGGTCAAGTGCGAGTCGGACAGAGCGAAACTTAGCAAAAATTGTGTTTTTTGTATGGAGACCCGCCTTAAATATTTATTTTATTTTACTTTTATTATAAATTATGAGAATAAAAATATAATTAAATATTTTATGAAATTTTCAAGTATCTACCGGCTGCCATTATTGATTTTGAGCAAAAAAGGCCAAAAAATCACATTTATTGTATGGGAGCTCCCCGTAAATATTTATTTGTGAAGTGAAAATGCTTTAGGAAATGAATAGAAGGTGACTTTATGAAGTGTGTCTGTCTGTCTGTTACCTCTTCACGCCCAAATTGCTTGTACCGATTGTTCTTAAATTTGGTATGGAGATATAGTTTGAGTCTCGGGAATAGACATAGAATTCTTTTAATACGTCTGTCCATCTGTCCGTCTGTCTGTCCGTCTGTCCATCCGTCAGTCTGCTAGACAGCTATAATAATAGCTACTTAACTTCCGCACAATAAGATTGTACCCTATAGTTAATGGTTGGAAATACACTTGTGTTATACCGTATTATTCCAATGCCTCCTGTTGGTAGCTGCTTTTTCCATTCGCTTGGATTTTCTTTGTTTTATTCGTTTGATATTCAACAAGGCTTAGGGGGGCTATTTCCCCACTTCCTGATAAGTTTCAGATAGGCTATCCACAACTTATCTGACAGAAGAAGGATCTGTCAGTTAAGTTTCAGATAGGCTATCCACAATTTATCTGACGTATTAAGTATCTGCCAGATAAGTTGCGGATAGCATATCCGACACTCGTCGGGAAGTGGTGAAACAACACCTTAAGGTGAACGCAGATTTGGCCGCACCGCACGCACCGCAGTCGCCGCATTCGCAATTCTTCATATTATTATGAAGTTGCGAAGACTCCGGCGCGGGTAGGTAGGTATGCGAGCTTGCCTACTCGTATAACTTCATATAAAGAATTGCGAATGCGGCGACTGCGGTGCGTGCGGTGCGGCCAAATCTGCGTTCACCTTTAAGGGGAGCTAGTTCAAGAAACGAACGAATTTCAAGATTTAAACGGGACAGGAGACATAAAAATATAGTAATTTAAATTCTGAAAAATATTTATATGTTAGTTAAGGATCTAAAATATTTGGTATTCATATTCCATTACACAATATCATGAACTTCACGCGATAGAAAAAAAATCCCAAAAATACCTCCACTTCTGAGGAAATTGCCATACTATGTCCAAATTATTCGGAATTTTTAGATAATTTTTGTAATGAATTAAAGACAAAAAATATATCTAGTGAGTATCGTTTATTTGACTCGATTTAATTGATGTATAAAATAACGACGATCAAAAAACTATAAAATTACATTAATAAAGTGTGTTGAATGAAAGCACCAGCCGAGCCTTTGCACCTCCAATTTTATAGTTTTTTGATCGTCGTTATTTCATGCATCAATTAAATGGATTTAAATAAACGATACTCGCTAGATATATTATTTGTCTTTAATTCAGTACAAAAATTATCTGAAAATTCCAAATAATTTGGGCATAGTATGGCAATTTCGTTAAAAGAAGAGGTAACTTTGGGTTTTTTTCTATCAAGTGAAGTTCATGATATTGCGTAATGGAATATGAATTCCAATGTGTAAGATCCTTAACTAACACATATTTTTTTCAAAATTTAAATTACTTTATTTTTATGTCTCCTGTCCCGTTTAAATCTTGAAAATCGTCCGTTTCTTGAACTAGCTCCCCTTAAGGTTGCGATTAAATATAGTCGAATATTATGTATGTTTGAACTGGGAAGATTAAGATGTCTACTTTCTAGACTTGCTTGGAAAGTTTTCTTTGCAAAAAGTAATGATATCCCACCAAAAACATAAAATATGTAAAAATGGAAAGCCAAGTTCCATACAAACATTATTCTTGTCTAAGGACTTCGCCGTAAAAAGGATGGAGATCTAAATGAGTGCCAAGTTCCATGGAAAATCGAAATATGTATATAATATAGGAACCAAATAACATTATGAACTAATAATAGAGTCTATTTCTTTGCTTTATTGAATATCTATAACAATAATTGATGTTATTTATATAATGTGAGATCTTAAACTAGATTAGATTTGACTTGGCTAGTTTTCATCAGAATTAAAATGTTCAATAACTTTATAAAATGATTGATGTAATGAAAACTGGCCAAGTTAGATCTAATCTACTTTAAGATCTCACATTATTTAAAATAACATCAATTATTGTTATAGATATTCAATAAAGCAAAGAAATAGACTCTATTATTTGTTCATAATGTTATTTGGTTCCTATACATACATATTTCGATTTTCCATGGAACTTGGCACTCATTTAGATCTTCATCCTTTTTACGGCGAAGTCCTTAGACAAGAATAATGTTTGTATGGAACTTGGCTTTCCATTTTTACATATTTTATGTTTTTGGTGGGATCTAAACCTTTCACTAAAATGACGCCTTTTCTTGGTACACATATCAGATAAAAAATCTTTGTAAATATATATATTTTTAAATCAATGTGTGTGCTATTGCTATACTTACTTCAATAATATAAAAAAATAAAGAAATAAATATAATAAAAAAAAAATGAGTATGAAATTACGTCTACAGTGCAACTTTATCCTTTAACCTCAGAGTTACATACACTCCATTAATCTGGCTTTGAGCCAGAAACAGAATCGTTTGAAAGCTTAGTGAGGAAGCAAGAACGGTTATATCTATACAACTAAACACTATTGTGTAAAATCTTGAGCCCTTTTACTTAAGAGGTAAATAGAGAGAAAATGGTTTCATGAGTACGTAATTTGGTCGAGTTATGAGTAGTCCAGCCGACAGATTAGGAATTTACGACTAATATGGTCTTAATATCAACCGACTAGCGTAAGTCCGTATCCTCATGTATCAATTTTTTCCATAGTACATTACAAAAAATTAAGAAGTTGAATCTAACATAATATTATGTTAGATTCAAATTCTTGATTTTATATGAAATGTTTATTAAGCCTGTAAAAAGTAGGAAATGCTCTCTGACAAATGCAATAAGCAAGCATTCGGCGTGAAAACGGCCCACGGGTATCGACGGTTGCAGTATCGATCGGGATTTCAGTTGCCCATCTTAGAAAAGCCATAGAAGTTTACTCTTCAAAGATCATGATCATGAATGAGAATGTAGTTGTAGGAAGCCGGAAATTTCGCAGTTGTAATTTCACGTATTGACGTGTGTTTGGAGCGAAGCCACAGTGCTGTGTTGCGTAGCGTCGCCGTTGCCACAACGCACCGACGTTGATGATCGACGGAGAAGAAACGAAACGAGAAGGAAACTGATGCACCCCGATTGACCAATTTTGTTGTGGCCACGGAGCAGACCCGATAATTATGGCACGAACGTTATTTTTGTTTTTCTCATTTCCGCAAGTAAGAAAAGTAGGTGTGTCATACAAAACGTCCGAAGAGAGACTTTAATATAATAATTGTCAACAGATATTGTATAATTTTCGCCGATTGATTTGCTATCGCAAGATACAAAACCGTTACGAACCGAAGCAGTCTGGCATCGCACCTACTCCCTTCCAACGACTCAACTCACTTAATAGCATCGAAGAATTGTGGCTTCGCACTTTTCCCGTTTCTACAACGCACCGCAACGCACAGAGTTCTTGTGGCTTCATGTTTGTAAACAGGAACGGGTAATTTGTGTACAGACGTGGGAGACGTGGGGCAGACGCGTCTATTATTATACATTGCACAGCGAAACGATCCTTTTACACTTGAGACGTTCCCTGAATACGTGATGACTGAAATATGCAAGTGAAAAAATGTTTTGTAACATCCTAACCGACGCGACGTGAGGATGGGCTCGGTATAATTTTCTAGACGCTATAAATTTAAGCATTTAATAATACTAATTATGTTATTGTATTAATTTACCTTCTTAATAATATGTTAATAATTATTATTGTAAGAAGCTAAAGTAAGTACTGAGAGTGGGGACAAGGAAGAATAGTTGTAGTTTGAATTTTGAATATTAGCTTCATTAGAGTTTCAAAGTGTTTAGCTTGTTTCTTAAAATAAAGCATTTTTAAGATACAAGATTTTCGTATTGCCTCAACGTTTTTACCTATTATAGGAATAGACCTAGATCGCATCCACTCCACTCTCTCCTTACCCCACCAAAGAGAATTGAAAATAGAAGTCTGGGCCTTTATCTTTGATCATTTTTAACGAGCGATCTTAAAATCTTTTTGTTTTGTATTCATAATTGAGCATATTTTAGCTACTAGCGACTGCATAGTCATTTAGGGTCTATACAGACGAACTGCAATTCAACCGCTAATTGCAATTCAAGTGCAGTTTGAATGCAGTTGACACGACTGCAATAGAACTGCAAACCATTATCAACTGCATTCAATATGCACTTGAACTGCAATTTGCGGTTGGATTGCAGTTGAAATGCGGTCCGTCTGTATAGACCCTTAATAATTACTTATCTTTAATTTAAATAAGACCCAGACAGAAACGTCTCGAGCGTTTGTCAAAATTTTCATTCAATGAAAGTGCAGTAAGCTTACTAACTTTTCCAATACAATATCCACCCTAATAAGCGATATTGCGTCCTGCAAATCAAGTGTTATTGGATTATAGTTTAATTTGATGATTGAGCACCTAATCACAGTTATGTGCGTTAATGAAAGCGACTGGTAATATTATAATGGACGACAAAATTTCATGTCTCTTGCTTAATTAATTATTTCTCATTGGCTCCGAGTTCGGACACCGAACAAGAAGAAATTGGACTATTGACCTATCGATCGCTTTTATTCACATGCGAATTAGTAGGTATTTCAATGATTGTTCTTGTGTTTTTAGCATACCAGAAAACAAGACAGCTGAATATTCGTGTGCTCGAGTAAAGGAGATGACATCAGCAATAGATTTATGGCCGCATTTCTTCCTGTTCAGTGACCGGGATATAGAATATCGAGTCTTCAAAAAAATCTTTTGAATCGTAAATTCAAAGCCTAAAAAACTTATATAATATTTATTAAAAACGTATTAAAATGATAATAAGTTAAAAATATATATTATCCATTTAATGCTTCAACTCCCAAGCGGCCACATGCGACTGCGATAACAATAGATAAGCTATTGTGTCTGGTTTTTCGACGATCGAGGTAATAATAGGCTAGATTTCCTAGCTTTATAATACTAGAAAGACGCAAAGAAAATGACAAATGCCCTAGTTCAGCCGTAAGGTTCAATCATTATGTTCAACTTACGAGGTAAAAGTTTTCAAGTATGATTTGATAACCTCATGTAACATGCTTGATCGTGGAAGTTCCTAACTACTTACACTTGTTGATTGTCCAAACTTATTATCTGATGGAAAAGTGTATTTCATAGAAAATATTATTTATGGTAACTTCTGATTCTATTATGAGAGAAGTTTGTTAGATAGAATGACGAACAACTAAACATTCTTCCTTAAAACGATAACAATAGCACAGTATGTAAAGTATATAATATAATATGTCGCAGTAATCTCGCTTAATCTGCAATTCGATTGAATGACTAGCGCGTTCATTGAATGACATTATTGACTGCGACATATAAACAGTATCTTCATACTAAAACACTCGATTGAAAGGCACGCTGTAATAACTGTAATAGTACTATAACGGTGATGGCAAATAACTCTAGAGAGCCGAATAATGCAATATTGCAGCGGTTCTCAAACTTTTTTGGTGGCGAAACTCATTTTAAGAAGTCAAATTTTTGACGGACTGCCAAAAAAGGAATGTTTTATATTTGAATGCATTGTCACTATGCTGATGTCTGGTGTTATTTCTATAAACATTTTATGTATCGCTTTGAGGATGGCTGCTCTATCGTATGCTAGTAAAACTAGTAGGTATAATTGCGTATTATATTGGATTGGAATTCCGGCTTAGTAGCGAAGCTACACTATGGCTGCCTTCACACGAAACTGATTTAGAGCAAGCTCACTAGCTCAAACGCGTATTTACGTATTGTCCGTAAGGGTTTAATTACACTCACCGAGTAGAGTGGCGAGACAGCGGCGAGACAGTGCTTTTGGCTAATTTTATTTACTCTGCTCGGTAGGTGTAATCAGGCAAGGAACAAAAAAGAGAAGATGAACGAAAATACCATAAACTACGTAACGCCCATCATTTTCGGCGGGAACGCTACCTACTGTATACCTTTTATATTGTGTCAACAGACAAACTGATTCGAGGGCTGAAAAATATAATTTGATACAGTATTAAATAAGCGTGAAATGACCTGCCCCATCCGAAATTAACTTTTGAGAAAAACACGCCGCGCAAAATTGCAACGCCATTAAAGCATTTTCAGCGAAGTGAGGCGGTCGTTAATGAATTTTCTTACAAATTCAGAGCTACAATTTCTTGAATTACTGTTTTACATGATTTTTCAGCTGTTCCGAATGTAGACGACAATTTGAAATGAGCTGGGTTATTTAAGTACGAAAATGGGTCAATTTGTAGAATAATTTCCGGTAGTTTTAGATTAGGCAATTCTCCTTTTTATAGCGGTACAATCGAATATCAGATCTGGTTTTCCAACCTTATTTCTTGGTAATGAGGTTTAAAAGTGGTAGACCGGATCTGTACTTTGACTGTACTTCGCTAATAAAATACAAAGAGGAACACTCCAGGAGTGCCGACAGTGAAAGACAAAACAGTAGGAACAGGAAAATATTTTCGCCGTAGAAAATAAAGCTCCTCCTCTTTTACAGGCCACCGTTTTATTCTCACTCTCTTACGAATTTTCAATTAGATCTTGTGTCCTGACGCAAGTTTAGATTTTTTACCCATCCAAAAAAGTGCGCAATGCCGCCAAAGAAGTTCAATAAAATATAAGAGTTATACAAATAATATTACTCATTTGCTTAACTCGAGCAAACGACCATTTTAAAAATCCGGCCAAATCAAATCTCACGAGAACAAAATTGTGCCTTCTTGAACCTACAAATGAAATTCGGTGGTCCTTCACGGCTTTAATTGAAAGGTCTTCAGTAAGTTGACGTTCCTTTGAGGATTTTGAAGCAGTTATTATACAGATTTAATCATCTTATCTCACATTAATTGGTTTTCAACTTCAATTGCAAGCGTTGTCTTTGTGTCTCATGTGAAAATAATAAGATACGATAGAAGTCAAGAGCAGATGTTTAATTATTGATCTTAACATCTTTCCGTTCTTAGATCCGACGTCTATATATAACTAGATGACCTGGTGAACTTTGTCTCACTTTTCTTCTAATATAAGCATTCCCTGGACTTCTACAAAATATTATATATATTTCAAGACTAAAATTAGGTTAGATCGAGAGAAGTGGAAAACTTTGGGGGAGGCCTTTGCCCAGCAGTGGAACATAAAAAAAATTGCCAAATCAGTTCAGCCACTCTCGACTTTTTGCGAGACTAACAATATTGTTAATCATGTTTATGTAAGTATACAGGATGTAACAAAATTAAGTGCTAAGTTGAAATTCATTTCTATTTGTGAATAGATATAATATATAATTGTAAGTAAATATAAAAAATACTTAGTTCTATTATACATAGATCAACTAGTAATTTGATAGCGTCGAGCTTTAGTCAAGATCTGTGTTAAGATTTGGCCGTCTTCCACAACAATGACCGTTATCTTAAAACGTGAAAAAGACTTTTAAAATAGGAATTATAAAACTTATTTAAAACAATATGCTTTTAATGTACTTAAAATACATATTACTAGTAGTAACAAAACTAAGTAATAATACTTTAGGATGGGTATGTGTCCCTGTTTATACAGGTGTAACAAAAATAAGTGATAATACTTTAGGGTGTGTACGTGTTCCTTGTAGAGAGTTAATCACTGTGAAAGTAGCAGCGCTGAAAGACCAAATTTTTTTTTCACTTTTGGTCTTTCAGCGCTGCTACTTTCACAGTGAACTCTCTACAAGGAACACGTACACACCCTAAAGTATTATCACTTATTTTTGTTACGCACTGTATATATCCTGTAAAATTAGCAGTGCTGAAATTTATTTTTGTCATTTGTACTGTATACTGTATAGCAAGCTCACCTGCGTCATGAATTTTTCCATAAAAAGGTGAAAAAAGTTACTCTTTCCGCGCTGCTACTTTTACAGCGAATTCTATATTATAGGGGACCCATGCCCACCCTAAAATATTAAAGCACTTAGTTTTGTTGCACCCTGTATAAATATACTCATATTTGGCCGTGGTGGATAACCATAATTGCGTTGATGTCTACGGCACACAGTCAATGACGATCATGGGCAATTGAAGGCGAACACGCTTCTCTACAGGTTCGTACTTCGTCTGTATTTGTCTATCATCTACCAACGCAGAGGCCTTAACAAAAACAATCACCAAAATTATTGTATCAACTATCAACGTTTATACTGTACCTGGCGAAACATGGCGGTAGCGGTCATTGACTCCCTGTCAAAAACTTGTCATTTTCTATATAAACCACGATTGACAATGAAGTTTCAGATGTTGTCATTCGTGACTTTGTATAGACAGGGAGTCAATGACCGCTACCGCCATGTTTCGCCGAGTACAGTATTACTTACGAGTATAGATAATAATTATAAAGTTTATGCCAAGTATCATGATGAAAACACAACTCTACAAAGTTAAGTATCATACAAAATCTGGAAATAATACTCAAAATAGGCCAAGCTATAAATATTATCAGTAGTTAAGAAAAGCACGTATTGAATTAAAAATTGCGAACAGGAAATGGATAGTAGGAATTTTCAGTTACGTTTTTTATGACAAAGACGAGGAGCGTTTGTGTCTAAAAGCTTTTCCTTATATATTTTCAAGGATTGTCAAGTTTAGATTCACTTGACATTGAAATTGATATTAGATATTGAAAATGTTGAGAGCTTAAAGGTCAGGTCATATTGCGACGTGGCGATGCGATGTGTTTTTAATTTTTTTATAACAAGCATATCCTCCGAGAGAAATAATAATAATCCTTCGATCGCGGATTCTTGGAAATCTATTGTTTTTCTATTGTTGTCGCGGTCGCCGGTGTCCTTATGGAGGTTGATAGCCGATAGGTTAATATCTAAAGTAAGTGGGCAGATTTGATTTTTTAAAAATACTAGACCGATGATGGTGTTTCGTTAATAACATTGCGTTCTTTACAGGCTGCAACTTTGTTCAGAAATCGCGTTCGTTCATGTGCGTCATTCATTTTGCCGAGGCAGTGTAAAGAAGATCGAGTAGACCACAGTCCACAGTACAATGAACGTTTATATTTAAACTTATTTGAAAGTTCTTTTCCAAATAAGCAAACCTAGGATTCCGTAAAAGTTGCTTAACGAAATAACTCATCTTGTAGCAAACCGGAAAATGATATTTCACGGAAGTATTACATTTGGATTAAACTCCGTCAATTCTTGGAAATGCTCCCCATTTCGCTAGTTAGGAAATATTATGTAGGGTTTTTGTGAATTTATTGAAGGATGTTTGCTTGGGGTAATATGCATGTGAAGCTTTCAATTTATTTAAAATAAAATATTATAAGTTTTCACCAAATTAATAATAATAATAAGCCAGCAGGGCAACTTGTGGCGAGCTGTTGGGGAGTAGCGACCCCATGAACCCGAGTGCTCCCAGGGAAGCCCCTGTTCTCCATCTCCGGCTTGCCTTCACCGGCCGGCCGGAGTGAACACTGACGGAGAACCAGGCCCTACCTCTGCCTTGTCTTAACCGGCGGGTCAGACTTGAGTCACAAGAGCTTCGGCTCGGAGAGAGGATGTGTGTTACAATACAATATTATCAGAACTTATTCATATTGTATTTATAATAAATTTCATGAAAATCGTTGGAGCCGATTCCAATTATATATATATATATATATATATATATATATATATATATATATATATATATATATATATATATATATATATATATATATATATATATATATATATATATATATATATATATATATATATATCGCCCCCAAAAAACCCTATATACTAAATTTCATGAAAATCGTTGGAGCCGATTCCAATTATATATATATATATAATTGGAATCGGCTGCAACGATTTTCATGAAATTTAGTATATAAGGTTTTTTGGGGGCGATAAATCGATCTAGCTAGGAATCATTTTCATAAAATGTCATTTTATGTATGTTTTTTAAATTTTTTTTATACCGAGTGAAGCTCAGTCATATAGCTAGTAAGTACTTTAAATAGTAATTATTCACCACATAGTAATAAAGTACAATTATGGAACATTGGTAAAATATATATTTTGTGTTGGTGTGGCAAGTTACCAAAAGTAAAAAACAGACTAAATGCATTTTCTCAGCAAAAACATGTGTATAATAATTCTGTATCGATTCTGATTTAAGTTTACATTTTTTAAATAGAATTAACAGTACTTATTACTTAACGACCTCTGTGGCTCAGTTGGTTGGCTGTTGGTATGGTAGCTCAAGCCGGGGGTCGCGGGTTCGAATCCCGCCGATGGAACAAAAATTTTTCAAAAAGTTCCTGGGTCATGGATGTGTATTAAATATGTGTATCATATAATAAAAATCTTAAATATATTATGTATAGTATAAAAGTATTATATTTCCGTTGTCTGGTACCCGTAACACAAGTCCTTTAGATACTTACCACGGGGCCCGACTGACGTGGTGTGAAGCGTCCATAGATATCTCCATAGATATATTATTATTATTATATTATGCTACTTTTAAAGCAATAGAATTTAGAACAAAGGTACGATTCCGCAGGATTTTTCATTGCGCGAAGTCGGAGTCACTGTCACAGTACCAAGATTATATTATTACCAAAAACTGTTTCTACATTGATACCTATGTGGGTATGCTTCTTACTTCCACTTTTACCAATTACACTTCTTACTTCCAATTTTACATTAACTGAATGAATTTTTACGAAATTTTGGAAGTCGGCGACTAATTTAGGCTTTGAATTTTCATATAGGCCCTCTCAAAAATTTTTAATGTTTCCATTAAAGGGAAAAAGCTAGTTAAGTGTAGTATAATTTAGGCAGTAAAGTGTCACAAGCTCGTGGGTGTAGTGGCGTATCTCGGTGTTCGACTTAAGTCAGGGGCGGATTTATTTATTTTTACAAGCGCTTGTCACCGCCAGGAGGGCATTTGTCTCCCTAATCTAACGGCGCCCACACACGCTAAATCTGAATACCGGTTTCGGTGACGGTGGCCGGTTTCATTAAAACGCATTTAATACTCTCATTTAAGTCATTTAACTCTCATTTAACTCGTAGCCCTGTGGGACGTATGACCGATACTGCTGGCGAGACGTTATACTCAGTTTTCACTTACTCTTACACAGTCATCGGAAGTACGCGGATGATCTACGGATCAGCAACACTCAATCACGAGAATAAAATCAAGGCTTGCGTGATAACAAAACCTACAGCTTTACTCTCCACAGAATCAGAATCGAGACGAGAATCGAATCAGCTCGATCTCAAAGCGACATTTAAACTAGCACGAAATCACGCTGCGGCACAATTTGGAAATGATTCATTCTCAACGGCTTTTCCCACTCCTGACGCTATACTAGCCCACGTTTGTACTGTGGCTCAATTTGAAACTAATTAGTATGAGTTTCGGGGATAAGACTGCAGCTATTCTGCAATTTCAATGAAACTAGCCTCACCAAATTGGTTGCTATAATGCCCTAGTGTGTGAGCGCCTGAACACACGACGCCACGCGACGAGCGTCACTTTACATCAGGAATTCGCCGTAAATTATTCTCCAGACGGTTTTATTATCGCGATCGAGAATTTTTATCCCATTGTTACCTTTTATATGACAGTAATGCACGCGTAAAATTTTATTACTTTTCACCGAACATGACCGAGATTTTTAGCATTATACGAGCGGTATATCATCCGTGTTACGAGTATGCAGGTCTTGAAATTTCGGATGTGGTACATCCGAAAATTGATTCATGGGCTGACGATGTCATGGTTACGTTAAGTCTACGTTAGTCGTGATCTGGACAACTCAAATAATGTAGCCCAGCGCGGTGTATAAACAATTTCGCAGCATTCGAAATGTCTCTTTATCTTCAATATTCACTCTAAATAAAACTCTATAGTCTATATACATCATAACTTTACAGAACAGGTATAAAATCATAGGTCCAGTTGTAAAGTTTATAACTTTATCGACTTTACTTGGTATCGTTAAAGTCTAAGATTTTATAACACCAATAACAACTTGGGGTCGCCGGTTACAATTCTTTATAACTAAACCCCAAGTTAGAAAACAATTTCCGATTAACGAAGCTTGAAGCGTACTTTAACTTTTGATTTAAAGTTTAGGGGTATAGGTTTTTTTAACTATACTGTACCTACTCGGCGAAACATGGCGTTCGCGGTCATTGACTCCCTGTCAAAAACTTGTCATTTTCTATATAAACCGCGATTGACAATGAAGTGTCAGATGTTGTCAATCGTGGCATTGTATAGAAAATGACAAGTTGTGACAAAATCGTTCATCACCCGGGAGCCGTACGTTTTTCCAGGTTAAAAATAATTAGATATGTCTTTTCCTGGGACTCAAAGTATCTACATAATAACACAATATAAGACAAATACAGTAAAACCCGTTTAAGACGATTTCACAGGGACTCGACCAAAAACGCGTTTTAAGCGGGAAAACGTATTATGCGGGATATAGAGAAATGAAAAGACGAACCTACTACATATGTATGTATTAATATTTATTATGTTTTTTCGGATGTAGGTGTTCCTATCAATGAAGATAATTATGCGTCTACATAATATTTTAATCTGGAAGTGATGATCTAGAGCTTTTAACCAATCGATGAAATGAATGCCGATCATCCAAGCTCGAGATTGTGCATCATAATATTATGTTACAGGAAGCGATTTTACGTTTTTGAAACAACGTGAATTTTTCGCCTTACCATTCACCAGTAAACGTAACTTTTCTGACCCATCAGAATTGGCACAGGCCAGGACAGTCAGTTTCTCTTTACTTGCTTTGCCACCATGACAAGTCTCTCCCTTAAAAACATAGAATTTTTCTGGCTTCAATTTAAAATTGCAACTTGCCATCCACGTATCAACTATCAACATCTAATTCCCACTGATTTGACGGTACACAATGCTGTGGCGATGAAGTAAGAGGTAATATGTGTTGGCCGTTAGGGCGTATTAAACGGGATGACGATCGTATTATGCGTTAAAGAATGTAAGAAAACATGTCTCAAGTTGCAGGGACTCACGCAAAACGGCGTATTATGCGGGAAATCGTATTAAGCGTGATCGTCTTAAACGGGTTCTACTGTAGATATAATTTACACTTTCGCATAAATATAATATTAGTATGGATATTCAGAAGTATTTAATTATTCAAGTCAACAGAACAATATCAACTTAATGTTACCCAACTAAACAAAGTAAGTTAAATTAGTATGTATAAATGTATTGAGTAAACTTTTTTAACCTTTCTTACCTAACTAACCTATGAAATGGTATTACTGTCTGTTGCCACCATGATTGCGAAGCTATTTGAACAATTGTTGACGACAATCACGGGTAATCATAGACAAATACGGCACTCGCTGCGTTTGAAATTTGGTTATATTGGTCCATTATGGACTAACGTATGAATTGGTTCGAGAAAAGGATGGTACGGCCGTGCCGCTTTTTTGCTCGACTTGGCGGGGGCACTTCCGTGCCCCCAGGTACCGCTTTAAAGCTAGACAGATCTAGAACTTTTTGTAACAAAATGTTTAACAGAAAATACCTAAAAAGCGTCAGCTTTTTAGGTATTTTCTGTTGCTAAAATTCAGTGATCTAAATAAATATTTTACTATGCATAAACCTGTCACAAACCCAAGAGGGTAAGGAAATTGTAATTACTGTTTAATTATAAATAACCCGAAGAGCAATACACCGAAAAAGGTATTTTTAAACGAAACCTCTTTGGCGTTGAATAAATAAACACAGTTCACAAACAAAAGCACAGTTAAGTTATTTAATTTACTTAATAAGTAATTCTCTAAAATACATAAAACACAAATTGATAAGAGCACCTACAAAGCAACAGTCATGGAGAAATGGTAACAATTCACATAGGAGAGTAATTGGTCACAGAGCAGCGCATTTAGTATGTGACAATAATTTGTATCCGAGATACGATGCTTTATACAATATGTTATATTATATACTGTACATGAATACAATATTATAATACTCGTACTAGCTGTCCCGGCAAACGTTGCTCTGCCACAATAATATAAAGTATTTCGCCATTGATTTCGCCCACATTATTTTATTGAAGTTTTTTTTTTCTTCTCTTGTTTACTATAATCTGTCTCCTGAGTTGGGACATTCAGCAGTATCTTGGTTGGTGCTATTGTTGGCGCGCTCGGTATGTGACCTGTGTCACATCCTCTTTTTTAAACAGTAATATATTTTACTGTAGTATGTCTTGTGGTATTTTGCGCTTTAAGCGTCGTGTTTTATTGTCAATATTCATTAATGATTGTGCCAGTGTATTTGGATGGAGTTCAATGCGCTCCTTGTAAGATTTGGTGTAGCGTACAATTTCCTGTTTTACTGTGAGTATACATAAGTCATGGTGTAACATTTCATTTGGCACGAACCAGGGGAGCGTTGGATATCATGCGCAGGGTTTTATTTTGGAATCTTTGTATGATTTGTATATTTGATTGAGATGCAGTTCCCCAAAGTTGTATTCCATACGTCCATATGGGCTTTAAAATAGCTTTGCACAAAAGTATTTTGTTTTCAAGGGATAGTTGGGACTTTCGACCAATGAGCCAGTAGATTTTTCTAATTTTTAGCCCTTCAATCGTGGCAAAAATCTGTCAAAAATAGGAATCCAAAATCGCAAAAAAATGGCGCCCGGCCCTTACCCCCTTTTTACAAATAATATAATATTTTTACATCCAAACCATATTTTATGTTTTTGTAAAGAATTTTATAATATCTAATAAATTTTCTATCTATTAAGCCATCATAATATAGTATTTAGTCTGATTTAATATTCTTTTCAGAAGTATATATTTTGAAAAATGATTTTCTGACTATTTCACATGAAATAAATGAATATTTTGTTATGTTCTCGACGACGGAACCCTAGAAACAATAGTCTATTATTCAATTTATCGTCACAGCTTGAGATGTTTACAAAAACAGGTCATAAATATCACACTAAAAAAATGCGTTTCGTATTAGGGTATTGGCACCAGTAGTCAGCCTTTTAGTGGACAGCGCAAGTTTTAATGTGGATAGAAAATTATTTAAAATAGTAATCAAAAACCTTTTGTTCTCATTCACTTAATCATTTATTAAACTTTGTTATGAAATTAACATATTACATAATTTTTCTTAAGAAGTATTGAAAATAAAGTATTTTTCAAAATAAGGCACATTTCCCCAGTACTCAGCCGTCACAGCCCAGTTCTCGGCCAAATAGCTACCAGTAGTCAGCCTCTCCTTAGATGGGCCTCGAAAGAGACCTATGGAACTAAAACAATTAATAAACAATGCATGTCTGGTCTCTGACAATGCCAAAAAACTAAGAAATTACTTGGTAGGTAGGTGCTTCATAAATAAATCAATAAATTAAGCAGCGTAAGTTACTGATGGCTGAACACTGGGTATACCTCACCAGTACTCAGCCGTGGTTCGACCGTATCTAGTTAGGCGGCCGACTACTGGTTTTTATATGGAATTTTGTATGACCAGTACTCAGCCGGGGGTGGCCGAACACTAGATAATGTACAAGAAACGCATACCCAGTGGTCAGCCACCTCATTATTTAAATAACTATAAAGAAACTGTTCTATAACTCATTTGATTTAGACGTAAAAAATGTTATAACAATATATTTTAATAAAACATGACGCAAAAGTTAATAAGAAATCACAATAACTCACCTTTTTGTCGGGCACTTCCCACTAAGAAAATTTTGGCGCGCACGCCGCATCTTGGCTCGACTAGTGACGACGTCGAATTGGAATCAGATTACCATTTCTTGCAGCCACTCAGCGTCATTGTGACGTTCTGAACTGACCAATAAGAAGGCCAAGCTTTTTTTAAAAGTAATTTTATTGGTTAATTTGCAATAGAACGCTATTTCTATAGGTTTTTAGCTGGAAAAGGCTGACTACTGGTGTGGGGCTGACTACTGGCGGCCTTACCCTACCCACAAGCAAACTTCGTCATTAGGGCTTTACAAATAAAGTTCAAAATGGCCGCGGCCGGCAGAATATGGTCGTTACCTGCGAACTTTGAAGTGAACTTTGAACTCTGTTTTAGAATCGTAAGAAATACTATCGATATAAAAAGTCTTGTAGACCTTTTGTTATAATTTCTTGAAGCGTTTTACGTCATTAATTTACAAATATATGAAGCAAATTCCGTTCAAAACACTTATAACACACACAAGTTTTTTCTCAACTTTCACAAGTTATAACGAAGTATTTCTTGCAAATGATTATCTAAAATTACGTAATATTAGTAAAGTAAACTATTTTACTACTTACATTCGTTAAATCCATCAATTATTTCACACAAATTACACAAATGTTACACAACATAGCAGAACACACACGAAAAAATTCACGATTTTCAAATGACTGAAAAATATTCGTCGACCACAGATTGTATAATATTTTGCATTCAGAATGTGGCAAATGTATCATAGACTAACCAAACTTCTTCATACAAAAGTAGTCTCTAAATCGACGTAATACGTATCTCGATCGAATGAAAGAGCGCGGCCACATACGGCCGCTTGGGTCTTGACGGAATAGCTGCGTTTAGATAGCGCGGCCGGATCCGGCCGCTCGGGGATTGAGAGGTTAGGCTGAGTTGCTTTCTCTTTGTAAATATGTGTTTTTGCCAGGTTAGTCTTTTATCCAGATGCATGCCAAGGTATTTGACATGGTCAGCCTGGGGAACTTAGATATTATTTAATGTGACTGGAGGGCATGATCCTCTTTTTAAAGTAAATGTTACATTAACTGATTTAGTTTCATTTGCTTTTATGTGCCACTTTTTAAGCCAGCGAGATATGGCATCAAGTCCTTCCTGAAGTATCTGTGAGGCTGTTTTTGGGTCACAGTGTGCAGCTGGAATAGCTGTATCGTCGGCGAAGGTTCCAGTTGTTAGTGTGTGGCAGGTTGGCAAATCAGCTGTGAATATTAGGTAAAGTATTGGACCTAGGACGCTGCCCTGTGGGACTCCTGCATTAATGGAACAAAGCTCAGTCAATGCCTCTCCATACTGCACTATAAAGTGGCGTTTTTCCAAAAAGGATTTGAGGATTCTATACAGGTAATCTGGTAGGGCATTTTTTAATTTGTATAGCAATCCCTCGTGCCAGACACGGTCGAAGGCCTGTGATATGTCCAAGAAAGCACTTGCACAGTAGGTCTTAGCTTCTAGCGATTCCATGATCTTTTTTGTTAGTCTGTGCACTTGATCGAATGTGGAGTGTTTACTGCGAAACCCGAATTGATGGTCAGGAATAATTTCTTTTTCTTTTAATATTGGTAGGATTCGTTGAAGCAGAAGTGTTTCGTATATCTTGGATGGTATAGGCAGCAAGCTTATGGGTCTATATGATTTTGGATCTTCAGGGTTTTTATCTGGTTTTAAGAGCATTACAATTTGAGCTATCTTCCATTCTTGGGGAACGAAGTTCAGTCTGGTCATGGCGTTAAACAGGTGAGTAAGAAACATTATTCCGGATTCTGGTAGTTCTTTTAGTATTCGGTTTGTAATAAGGTCATATCCTGGCGATTTTTTTGGGTCCGATTGTTTTATGATTCGGGTAACTTCAGCCTTCGTAAATTTTATAGGTATTTCGTCTTGGCTGGCGGTACTATTTAGGTGGTTGGTGATTTCTGCTTCATCTGCGGGGGAACCTTCATATGGATGAGGAGTGAAGACTGTTGAGAGATGTTCCGAGAAGGTTTGAGCTTTTTCTTTGTCTGTTCGTGCCCAGGTACCATCAGGTTTTCTTAACCTGAAGATGAAGATAGTTCCCAGCATGATATGGTATTTTTTGCGATTCCTTTGCTGACACAAAAGTCGATGACATCTGGAATTTTATTTTTGTCTGTAGGCTAGTATGTTGGTTGACCTGTTGATATTTTGTTCACGTTGCTCGTTTCAATGTACTTTAGGAGCTCTCGGCCTCTAGTTAGAACGAGTCTGGAGCCCCAGAAGGTATGTTTCGCGTTGTAGTCGCCGCCTGCGATAAATCTGTTTCCAAGGGTTTAAAAATAGTCCTTAAAATCTGCTTGTTTTATAGATAATCTCGGTGGGCAGTAGAGCGCAGATAACGTAATGTCACTGATCCTGTCTGTTATGACGATATTTGTTGCTTGTATGAAGTTTTTGCAGTAATCTTGTATTGCGTGATGCTTAATGTTCGATCTTATCAGAATGGCCGATCCCCCGTGTGCCTTGTTGTCAGGGTGGTTGGCGTTGTATAGTTTATAGCCTGGTATTCTGAAATAGCTTTTGGATGTTAAGTGGGTTTCTGATATCAGTAAGGCATCAATTTGGTGAATTTTGAGAAATATTTTTAACTCTTCTGAGTGGTTTGACAAGCCATTGGCATTCCAAACACCTCAGGAAATCAGTAAAGCCGTTTCGGAGGAGTTCGTGGAGTAACATTGTGACACGAGAATTTTATAATATATAAGATAAACCCTTAGCTTTAATCACTCTTAAAATACCGCGCCAAAATCCCTACGGATTTTTAAATGTAGTTTTAAAGAACTTAGCGTAATATGATATAGGGAGTAGGGACAGATAGCGGAAAGCTACTTTGTTTTAAACTATGTACTTAGCAATATTTTGTAATTAATTATGACATTGAATAGTTCTAGATTTCATAAAATTAGGTTGATATTTAAAAAATAGTGATCGCAAAATTAATTCCAAATATGCCTTGTTAAAGATGATGAAGGTTACATAATATTTATTTTCTTCTATTCTATTCTTTATCAAGTTATATAGGTACTTCTTACCTTTACCTTACGTGATATCATGATGTCACCACAAAAAACATTGCTGTCTTTAGCACACACAATCGACGATCATGGACAATCATAGACAGCGTTCCTGTTCTCTACTCGTAGTGGCTTGTGTTTGTCCATCAGTTGCTAACATGGAGATGCAGCATAACTGTTCAAAACTATCTTGCCGTTGCATTCTCCTGTGACAACAGAAGCATCCTCTTTACATTCAAAATTAACGTCTGACTTAATAATAACATTCTGACGTCGCGCGAGTAGATTAAAAGCACTAACTTCTCTAGTATTCTAATGCTGTTTGCACTGAAACGTTAAACGTTTCATGAATATTGGTCTAGTTTTATCAAAAAATATTCTATAAAATAATTTCTCGTAAGTTTAGTAAGAATAATTCACGACGTACGTTATATTTTTATATAAATTAGGTACTAAGGGAAATCCAATTAATAAGATTAAAACAATAATTCTGTAACTAAATGTAGGCCAGTAAAACTTACAACATTAGGTGAAGCGAGATTTCCTGCTTGAAATCATTTAATGTCAACAAGTAACTTGGCGACTATCTCAAAATTTATCATCCGTAAAAAACATTAGTTCAAGCTTTGGATAGAGTAATTAAGGTTGTCGAAAAAATTTACTTGGAATAAGGGATAGTTCACATTGTGACATGGTAATAATACGCATTTTTTAAACCGACATCCAAAAAGGAGGTTTGGCAGTGGTTTTTTTATGTATTATATATGAGTCATAATATAGAATTGGGATAGAGTTCAGTTTTGAATGGCGTTCTTAAAATTTCATCGCTTTGCATCGACGCTCTACGTTGCAATGTGAATTGGGTGTGAGCGTGTGTGAAAAGGGTGTGACCATATACAGAAGTGTAGCGGATATTTTTACTGTTTTTACGAATGCTTACATAATAACATATTTTCTTGTTGTGCAACTTGAAATATAACAAGAAACCCATCAATATTATCGATACCTTAAAATATAGCAACATAGTAGTAAAATATAGCAGCATATAGTACAAGTTACAACGAAACTGAAAAAAACTCAGGCGAGCAAATCGGAATACCGCCGCGTCCTACTCTAACAAACGGGAGATAACGCGACGGGTAGATGCTTTTCTAAATTTGTATGGATTTGACAGATTTTTAAGACGCCTCACGCAAAGCTATGTCCACATTTTGCGCTTTCGTCTTCAATTTTCGTTATCTTCTTTCATTCAACTTTCGTTTTGGCGCATTCAATAATTGAATGCGTCAAAGAACGCAACGCCAACTGTAATTTTTAATAACAAAGCGAAAGTTTTAGACGGTCAGAGGGCATGCGTCGCGGGCATGCCTCACGTTCGCTGTTGACTGCGCTATAACGCATGCCCTTGATGAACAAAAAAAGGCAAAATGTAGACAAAGCTAATTGAAATCTATCAATTCAGTACAAAATAAATGCATCTACGAGTCGCGTTGGGGTCTGATTAAGTGACCCTAACAGTCAGTGGCAGACACCGTTCAAGACAATAGGTGTTTTCTGCAAAATTGAGTCCCGGGAAATGACATTCTCATAAAATAATTTTAGCGCAATAATTGTTTCCATCCGCTAATCGCTTTCGCGTTTGCCCGATCAACGGCCTGTCAGTAACAGGGATCTTCGAGAAAAACAAAGGCATTAATGTCCAAATCACTCCATTCAAGGCGGTCCAGTGAAAATGATACGGACTTTTCACTGAACTGTAGATTCATTTCGTGAGATTCAATTAACGTTACTGTCTGGAGTCTACCTGGCCCGGAAGACAAATGAAACTCTATTTTAATTCCTAGTTAACTTAATCAGGTTGAAATTACTTAGACTGATTTGTTAATGTCCCGCTGCGTTAAATGAGATAAAAAATATAGATGTTAAATGCAATGGTACAACGCAAATAATTTTAGAACATTGAAGACGTGAGTGTAAGAATCAGGTACTGTTAAAAATGGCCGTTTTTTGCATAAATGCAGTCTTTAGGGCCAGAAAAATTATTTGAAATAACTGTGGATTTTATGTGTTGCCAGATTGTACGGTTCAGCGTGTCGATGAACTCGCACGTTGTGCCGTATCATCAATTTATTTGTATAAATATGGAACAATCGAATCAAAATAAAGCAGATCATTAAATTAAGCATCAAGAGCATATTATTTGACACCTATCATCAGCATCAGCATCACTATCAGCATCAGCATCAGTATCAGCATTAGCATCAGCACTATCATCCAGCATCCAACATTTATCATCCGTAGGGGACAAACCCTACACAGATATATTAGCCAGATGATGAAGTGGGATAAGTTACAAGGTTTGTTCATATTAAGTATAAGAGAAGAAATTCGAATTCAAACTGTTTTCGTAATTCGTAGAGGTCGTACCAGTTGCGTAGCAGAAACGTAAGGGCCAGGCAACAACACAGCGTTGCGGCGTCGCATCGTATAAATCTACGACGCCGCAGAACATCGTGAAAATTTCCGATGTAAGGCTGTGAAATCTTTGCTGTCATTCCGCTGGAATGGCACGATTGGTCAATTCGGGCACCGCTAAGCTCCGCTCCGCTCCGCTTCAGTGGAAACACAGCCTAAAGAGTAAGCTATGCTATATGAAATTTTTGCGTTGCGACATCGCATTTTTGTGCGATGTTGTTTTTGCGATACGACGACGCGACGCAGTGTTGTGTCCTGGCCCTAGCAGTTGAGGAGTACGCGGCCTAACATTGTGACACGAGAATTTTATATATAAGATATTGATATATTCTTTCCTTTTTTACGTCAAAAACAGCCTCAGAACTAATGTCCTAGTCATTTTACAAAGTATTAGGCTTAAGATGACAAACTTAAGCCTTCTGATTACGTCTATCGTTAGACATTTGTCCTTGAAACTTGTATTTTTGTCTACTATAAACTCATTTCAAGTCAGCGTATAAAAAACAAAACCTTTGATAATTATCAAAACTAATTACAAAACTCTGATTATAAAACTTGTACAGATTTATGATTTTAATTATAATTAATATCATAAGTCTGCAGAAGTTTTATAACAGTAAGCCTCATATTGTAAAGACAACATTTTTCCGATCTGCGGTATTTATATACCCTAATACTAGCGGTTATGATCGCCCTTAATGTGATATGAACTACGTGCGTCCTTGTCATTTTAATTTCAGTTCTATCGCCGAAACATTACACTTGTTACTTATTACTTATTAGCTTTGATATTTTAAGTATTAATCTCAGGGTTAACCCGGTTATAGGTTTGAATCTGGGTATAAAAATATGATACTGATAAGTGATAATACATTTACTAGATGACGCCCGCAACTCCGTTTCGCCTAAATTCGTTTATAGAGTGCCGGGAAAGGACATCAGCTATATTCTTTCTCGGCACTCAAAGTATCTCCATATCAAATTTCAGCAAAATCGGTTCAGCGATTTGGGGGGTGAAGAGGTAAAAGACAGACAGCTAACAGACAGAAAGACAGACTGATACACAATCACATTTATAATATTAGTATGGACGTAATCGTATTTCGAGGCCTTAGAGAAGACTTTTACTCTTTAAGAACACACAAATACACACAAAATTAAATACCCACAATAACATGGACTATTATAATAATCATCTTTTCTCTTGACGTCGGAAAAACTTTGTTGTAAAATACTTTACAACTTTTAATTTCACCCTTAACGAGATTTTCATCTTCAGTTTCTCGAACATTAAATTAATTAAAATTAAACAAATCTCGATGATTTTAGTATTAATTACGGAATTAAAAAGATAAAACAAATTAAGGCTTGTCTTTAATTTTATAACATGGTTTTGGCTGAAGGGTTTTAAGGGCGGGCCTTTTGCCCCTAGGGCGGAGTTACATGCCCTCTCTTCCTGATTAATTCCAAGATAAAAGTCATGGTTAACTTATTTAAGAGACCTATCGTAAAAATCCACAATTACCTGAACTTTCAGGGTATTTTTAATCTTGAGAGTTCCTAATCCAGTAACTTATTATCATTAGGATACCGCTGCAAGTACCAAAAACCTTAGGCTACGAATAATAAATACTACGGAAGAGTAATTGAGTAAACCATTAGTATTTCAAAAAGATAAAAACCAACTTCAAAATTGTACAAGTAATTAAATATTAAAATTCCCTATCTCAAAAACTACTGAACCGATTTGGATAAAACTTGCAGCATTCCCTAAGTTAAAGTACCCTAGTACACCAAAACAAGAATTTCTAAAATTGGCTTGTAGTTCCGGAGATATGCGAACACAAATATAAAAACATACATACACTTTTGAAATTTGACACATTTGTTCAGACGCTGATATAGATATACAGGTCGAATTGGTAATCTCCTTTTTTAAGTCGGTTAAAAATTGGTTCCACAAAAAGCACATCTAGGTTTGCATTTGTGGTCGAACACGGTTCGGTCATACAATTTTAGTTTCCCTGGCTACAATAAATACAATTATACAAATCAATAAAATATTATAACTTCATACAGTTATGATTTACATAGTAGTTCAAAAATTAAGCATTAGACTAGGCGGGATAAGATAATAATTAAATTATTTTAGTTAAACACAGCCACTGATACTTAAATAGTTGAAGTGGTAAGATTATATTAGAATTTCTGATTTCTATCTTTATTCCTGTAAAAATATATTCAAGAGCCTTTAGGGATTTAAGATATTTTATGATTAGGTAATTCTAGATTCTACGTTTCATTTGAACGTTTACAAATATATTTTTACGAGAAAAAAAAAGTTTTTGAATAAACGAAGTCTATTAGAAACATGTTCACAATATTGTACTTGTCTATCTGTATCGTAGAATTTGGAACCCATAAAATGGTCCCAAATTG
Source organism: Polyommatus iphigenia (assembly GCA_963422495.1). Classification (NCBI taxonomy): domain Eukaryota; kingdom Metazoa; phylum Arthropoda; class Insecta; order Lepidoptera; family Lycaenidae; genus Polyommatus; species Polyommatus iphigenia. Next base: position 20,365,724 of record OY730178.1, on the reverse strand, counting down.
GTAAAGTCCCAAAAAGTAAAACCTTGATATAATTTTATTAACAAACATAGTTGTAAGTTGCGTAGGTAAAAAAGTGTAAGCAATATTATGTGGAGTTGGTGACAATTTATGGGGTACAGGCGAGGACAGGCGCGTGGAGGGTGGGCTAAATTATACCCAACATTTTAGGGTTAACACACCATTCGACGTGTTTTTATGAGAATGCCAACGAGTAAACGGATCAGCTGTTGTAACATCGAGAACATCGAAATATCATGTATATAACGATTCTTTTATAATATGTTAGATGTTTGGGCACTTAATATGACTACAGTACTAAATACTGGTGCAACGAAATTATTTGATGGACCCAAGTATGTGTGCAAGTATTTGACACATATGGCCTAACTGAAGGTTAGTAAGAAAAATATACCTAGGTGTGCAATGTGCATTTCGAGGATTTTTCGAGTTAGTTACTCTTCCATAGTACTTGTTATTCGCAGACCGAGAAAGAATAATTATAATGCGTTGATCATGAGCTGCTATTTCGCCTTATTCGTCTTCAAGTTTAGCCATTATTGCTACCATGATCAAGCTGGCTACATTCCACAACCGTCGATGAGCATTAAGGCCGTCCCCCGAGCAAACGACCTTGGCCATACATTTGCCGCGTTGCCGAGATCGCGCCAAAACCCTATTATTTTTACTTATCTTAGTTCAAAATTGTCCTAAAAAAAATTAAAACGGGGAAAATGTAGTTTATGATATTGTCAATCTATTGGCGTGAGTTTGAAATAAAAGTAATTTGTAAATCCAAAGGAGATGCTGAATGTATGCTTGAATTTTAATAAATTAGTATTACTTTGGAAGCTGATATCATAAGTATAATAAACAAAAATAGAAAATTTTAAACGGGGAAAGGAATGTTGATATACTGAAAATTATTGCTGTATTTTTATTATAACTTTGTAGCTTTCAGATTATAAGTTTATAAGGCTTTAAACACGGTAAATTACGGAATCTCCGTAGGGAATGTCCTTAAGAGCCAACTGTGAAAACGCTAGCCCCGTTACACTTGTGTGTAAGCGGGGCTAGCGTCTTTACGCTATCCTCCAATCGTGATACAGTAATTCCATGAATCGTGCTCCCGGGCAATGTGTTTTAGGCTGCAGCTAATAGTGAACAATATCGCGTAACAACGGTTTCCGCATTATAGCATGAGAGTAAAGGTCGTAAGTCCCAAAACTGTTTTTTGATGATTACTTAAAAACTAAATACAATACTAATATTTCCTTTAGCTATTATTTTATAAAGTGTGTGATTGTAGTAGTGCAAGTTATTTAATGATAGTAACTCAATAAGTGTAACAGATATTTGTTGAAATGCCCAAAAAGATTCATAATTTCGAAAAATAAAACTATCAAGTTAAAATAAGTGAATCGTGTTTTCCGTTAGCTAAATATCAGATAAATATGCAATGATTAAATAAATCTCAATTTCATTTGAGTCAATCGTCTTCCGGGATCGTAATACTTATTAGAAAACACAGAAAATTGCACAGCCCGCTCTTAATAAGTAATCATAGCTCTTGTTTGTGATCGCGCGCATTTGCTGCGCACACTAGATTATATCACAATAAATATTGTATTCAACAAGAATAATATAATAACGGCCGTTTCTCGGGAAAATATCAAGCAATATCCTGTCAATGTTATTTTGTTTCCTTATTCTCGTCGCAGCTGGAGCCATTGTTAGTAGCGGCAGGAAGTGTCTCGCACATATTCTTTCGAAAGCATTGGCATATGAAGTTTGATATTGTAAATCAATTTCTGTATTTAGGCTTGTGGTGGTACCCACATTTAGGGCTCCCGCACACGGGCCACCGGTCACAACCGCAAAACGCCGCTGCATATTTCCTGTAGTTTTCATACATTTTTTGACGCCGGTGGCCGCCAAACGGCGTCTGTGGCTGTCGCGTGTGGCCCGTGTGCGGCGACACTTAGCGCCACATTAGTGTAAGGTGTAACAAAATTAAGTAATAATCTGTTCCTTAGAGAGTTCACTGTCAATGTAGCAACCATATTGTAGCAGCGCTAAAAAGCAAAAAAAAAAAATTCACTTTTGTATGGGGAAACTCGTGACGCCACGCCACGGCGGGGCGCTTGCCCATACAAATCACAAAAAATTTGGTCTTTCAGCGCTGCTACTTTCACAGTGAACTCTCTATAAGGTACACATAATATACACCTTAGTATTATTACACTTCTAGTTTGTTACACCCTGACAGCTAAAATGTATCACGTGGGCTCCGGCCTGACTGAGACTGGTTCTTTCCACCTCGCCCGGTGGAAAGAACTTGGCCTCCACGCATATTCCCATGCCATGACCATGATGAATATGACCATGATTGTGACAATAGTATGCATCTGTACATGTTCGTAATATTTTGTATATTCTTACGCCAGTTTCAGTTTCACTTTAAACGAATAATTCGACTGCCTCTACGAATAGTATTTACGATCACATCTTTACTTTTTTTACATTATTATCTGCAGAATACAACAGCTATAGATTTAAAAATAGAATTTATGGCATTTTTCTACTATTTTATTACGTTTATACTTCTCATTAGCATAATATACAAACTGGTCCATTTGTTAGTATAATTTCAAGTAATTTGCCAGACAAGTGACAGGATCTAAGGTACAGCCATCATTTAATTAAATGCAAGTTTATGTATATGCCACGGTAAAATTAACAATACCGTTAGATTGCAATATCACTAACTTATCGATTGTTAACAGTTGTTGTTCGTTGATTTCGAATTACTTCGTGCTCAAAGTACCTTACAGCTTGAGAATTATTATACCATCGTAGCAGTAAATATATTAAATTTATTATGAGATAAGTAATTATTAATAAGTTAAACTTAATAGCCCGAGCATAGCTTCAAGTTAAACCTAACATTTTTGATAAGTAGTCATTTAATTTAACACTATTTTCTAGCACAAAAAAACATCAAATCAATTACTATAACATACATCGATTATATATTATCATGTAGCTAGTTGACGCTCGCAACTCCGCTGCCCCAAAATTTATCACGCGGGAAGCGTACATTTTTCTGATATAAAAAGTATTTTATATCCTTATCCGGAACTCAAAGTATCTCCATACTAAACAGCTAAATCAGCTCAGCGGTTTGGGCGTGAAGAGGTAACATAAAGAAATATTATAATAAGTATTAGTATGGATGTAGGAACTTTACAATCTTACGGTATTTGCAATTTTACGGCAATAATACAATAAAACGAGACAGGAGATTGAGATTTAAGTTTACATCCGCAAAGTTTACTCACTGACTCGCTTTAATTAAACTACGCTTAAAATTATGGCACACAAATAGTTACGATCCCGATTACAAACAGTGACAGATTACAAGTTTCCGTAAAATTGTATAAAGTACGGTGCACAAGGTAAAATGGTTTTGAAGTGACAATCTAAATAAGTGCAATCAACACATACTTAATATTATAAATGCGAAAGTGTGTCTGTCTGTCTGTCTGTCTGTTACCTCTTCACGCTCGAATGGCTGAACCGATTTTGCTGAAATTTGGCATGGAGATACTTTGAGTCCCGAGAAAGGACATAGTATAGTTTTTATCCCAGAAAAATGTACGGTTCCCGCGCGAGAAACGAATTTTGGCGCAACGGAGTTGCGGGCGCCATCTAGTCATCCATATTACTTAATATTATGGGAGTGCCTCCACTGCCGGCGCCGGCTCCCAAAAATATCAGTAATGGGAACCGGCGGTAAGTACTCGTATACTGCCGGCAGCCGGCATTTGAACCACAGCTGCCGGCGCCGGCACTGAAAATGCTAACTTCACTTCTTCACTTCACACTTCAACTAAAAACGCTAGGTTCCAGTGCCGGTTAACAAATTTTAATCCTTATAAAGAAATATATACCTACTAGCTGTCCCGGTGAACTTCGTGTCACTTTAAAACCTTCCTTGAACTTCTACGAATATTTTAAGACTAAAATCAGCCCAATCCGTTCAGCCGTTTTCGAGTTTTAGCGCGACTAACACATTTGAAAATCCATTTTTATATCGACGGGTGAAAGCGGAAGTGGCGTAACTTGAATTTTGGCCAAAATCACTTTTTAATTGATTGTTGTATAAAAAAAAATCTGCGTCGAATGGTCTATATCTCGTCTTTCTACGATAAATTCTAGTAAAGATACGACCATGGATTTTTACCACCTTTTAGCACAGACCTTAAAAAAATTTGTCGTAACTAGACAAAAAACTGCAATTTTTGGATAAAAGATAGATACGGTAATGCGTGAGAAATTTGAAAAAGATACGACACAGGTTTTTTAACTCTCTTGTTTGATTTGAATGAGTTACGACATTTTTGTCGCCTAAAATACAACATTCACAAAGATACGACAATTTATTTCATACTAATTTTATAGGTATGAGAAAGTTATTACATTACAAACACATAATTTTATTCTTATACCTATACTTACAACCAATGAATATACTTAAGTAATGAGTACAGAGATAAGTAACGCCATTTCATCTCCCTCCCGCCCCTGTATGATACCTTCGCCGGCGCACCATATACGCCGTTCTTAACGCCTTTTGGTTGATTGTTAGCGTCGATTTGAGAAAACGTGTTTGTGTGTATCAATGCACGTTTATTCTGAATGGAACTGAACACGCTTATTCTTAAATAAAGCTTAAAGACGTATAGTGAAATGTTGCATGTATGTGTCCACGTATATTTTTTTCCCGTGAGCATTGCTCTGGACATCTACACACTTATTCTTGTATACATGTAAAAGCTTATAAAAGCATATAAAAGTATATAAAAGCCCATATATTTTCTGTTAACAATATCGACTAATTTTTTTGTATATAATATGACTTTATTCGTGCATGGTATAAAATGTAAATTTGCTAATTATTTTTTTGGTGGATGGTTCAATTAAAAATATTGTTGAGCTATAATTGTTGTTGTTAATAAATATTGAGCTCATTCGCGTCTATGCGTGGACACACACATAATATAAAATGGAGTACAACCTTGCCTCTAGGTCCTTCAAGAGAGAGAGATGTCTCTGTCTGTGAGAGATGTCTCTGTCTCTGGCCAAAGCTATTGAAGGCAATTTCTGCAAGCCATCCCTACCATCCCTGCAAGTAGAAAATGGATCGCTGGCCCACGATGTAAAATACAAAACCGATCGTCTGGGCAAGCTCTTTGCGTCAAGCTCGACCCTAGATGACGGGGGATAGAAAACGCCGACCATACCACGATGCACGACCATCATGTCGGAGTTTCATCAGCGCTCAGTCCTGCGTTCCCTTGATATCCAAAAGCAGAGTTGGCCTGACGGAATCCCTCCTATAGTGTTGAAAAAGTGTGCTCCAGAGTTGGCTCCGGTCTTAACGCGTCTTTTTCGGTTCTCTTACTCTTCTGGCATTGTCCCGGCTTCTTGGAAGACAGCCTTGGTGTAAATAGGTGACCGCTCAAATCCTTTCAGCTACAGACCAATCGCTATAACCTCCGTCTTCTCGAAGGTTATGGAATCCATTATCAATACCCAGCTCTTTCGATAATTGGGCGGCCGGGGACAAACAGTACGGGTTCCGAAAGAGTCGCTCGGCTGGTGATCTCTTGGCGTACCTAACTCATCGTTGGGCTCAGGCGATTGAGTCGAAGAGAGAGGCACTGGCTGTTAGCTTGGACATTGCAAAGGCCTTTGATCGGGTTTGGCAAAAAGCGCTGCCATCAAAGCTTCCATCATATGGGCTCCCCGAGAATTTATGCAAATGGGTCACAAGTTTCTTAGCAGATCAATGACATGTTACAGACCAACGGCATTTATTGCTATGCGGATTATAGAACAGGCGCTGCCCTATATACCGGCTCCCCCGATATTTTTCTAGATATAGAGTCGAAACGAACTTGTGTCTAAAATAGAGAATTCACAGGAGAAAGTCTCTAAATGGGGTAGACGTTACTTATTTCAATTCAACCCCGCCAATACACAAGTCTGCGCGTTCATCACTAAAAAGTCACCAATGGTATGACCATTCGTTCATATTCTCCTCGTTTTCAGGGCACCCCTTTATCATTCTCCCCCAGCATTGAAATACTTGGCGTAAACATATTGAGCGAAGTCCAGTTCCAATATCATCTAGAGGTTGAGGCCAAGTTAGCCTCGAAAAAGCTTGGTGTCCTTAACAGAACGAGACAGTATTTCAGTCCGGACCAACGACTATAACTCTGCAAGGCGCAGGTTCGGCCTCATATGAAATACTCTTCTCATCTCTGGGCAGGGGTACCAAATACCAACTACTCCCTTTGGATCGTATACAATGAAGGGCCGCTCGCATTGTTGACTGCCATAGTGTTTCAAACAGGCTAGACTCCTTGGAAATACGCCGAGATGTAGCTTCACTCTGCATCCTCTATCGGCTTCATGATGTATCACGGGAAGTGCCCTGAGGGATTGTTCGGAATCATACCTACTGCAATTTTTCGCCATTGTTCCACGCGAAAAAGATACCATCCTCATCACCTTGATGAGTGGCAGTCTTCTACCGTGTGTTATTCACGTAACTTTCTGCCGCGCACTGTAAAATTGTGGAATGAACTGTCACCAGCAGTATTTTCAGACCTATACGACCTGCAAACCTTCAAAAAGATAGCGTATTAGTACCGGGCAAGGCCGGCAACGCACCAGCAGCCCTTCTCATATTGCTAGTGTCCATGGGCAACGGTAGTTACTTTCAATCAGGTGACCAGTGTGCTCGTTTGCCCCCATATCTTATAAAATAAAAAAAATAACTTTAAATTCATGAGCATGAATAAAATATTAGGGCTAAAACCTTTACAAAGTAGAAAAAACAAGAGAAATAAATGTTTTATTACATTAATTTTCATTTTATTATAATAATTTTATATTTTAATGTTGATTAATAAAACAAATGTCCATTCCTTTATTTTCTTAGGTTATAAACAAATAACAGTAAATAGTACTATTATTTCTTTTAATTTGTTATAATGACATTCTTACAATGACAAAACAAACATTTCATTTAGTTTAAGATACAGCATTTCATTTTCACAACGTCTGTCGCTGATTTTGCACTTGAACCAAAAGTTGTAATGCAATTTCATTAAGTAAACAAGATACGGCGAAATGAAATGTGTAGGGGCATGTTATATTTGAGATACGCCAGATCCGTCGCTCAAAAAACTATGCTTTTTTTAAGTTATCTATACATTTCCTCTCAAAGATACAACATTTCTGCTGCATAAAATAGAAATATTTTTTGTCGTAACTTGTTAAAAATCAATGAAATATCAACTTTAGAAAAATTTTAACAAACTCGTCGTATGGGTCTTAGATTAATTTAAATACGTTCCAATTTTTAAGGTTCTACGTTAATAAATATAGAAGTTATGAATTTTTAAAAAAGTTTTTTGGCTCTCCTGTAAAGTTGGGTTTTTCGAGTTACGCCACTTCTGCTTTCACCCGTTGATATATAAGACTAGCTGTCCCGGTGAACTTTGGGTCACTTTAAAACCTTCTCTGGACTTCTACGAATATTTTAAGACTAAAATCAGCCCAATCCGTTCAGCCATTTTCGAGTTTTAGCGCGACTAACACATTTGAAAATCCATTTTTATATATAAGATAACCTCAAATATTGTATTCGACTTTTTAACCGATTTCCAAAGGTGGAGGTTATAATATTATGTTCGCCTGTAGATATTTTAGTTTTTTGTCATGCATTTTGATCAAATACTACTAAAAAGTAAGATTTTGCAACACAGTATATACCACGGTTCCGAAGTTGCTGAACAGGACTTCGGACTCACGGACATGTTTGAGAGTTTCAGCGTTGTTTAAAGAAATATACAGAAACAACACACACACAACACATAATTGTACCTACTTATATGCTTAATAATACTATGCAGATCAAATTAATCATCATCATCATCATCACTACCATTAAAACTTGAATCCTCACAATATAATGTCTTTATTATTGGTACTTTTTATAGTCCTTTAGCTCAAGAGTCAAGAATAATGATCAAAAACATCAGTCAAGACTGATGTTTTTGATCATTATTCTGTCATTTGACAAGCCATGTTTGCGCCGGCAGCCTATTCGGCAAACATCGCGTGACTTCGGCAAACTTCGGAAAACGGCGCCGGCAGCCATTTCGGTAACCGGCGCCGGCAGCGGAGGCACTCCCTAATATTATAGGTAAATGCGAAAGTGTGTCTGTCTGTCTGTCCGTAACCTCTTCACGCCCAAACCACTGAACTGATTTTGCTGAAATTCGGCATGGAGATACTTTGAGTCCCGGGAAAGGACATAGGATATTTCTTATCCCTGAAAAATGTACGGTTCCGCCGCGATAAACGAATTTTGGCGCAACGGATTTGCGGCCGTCATCTAGTAATATAATAATCCCACCAAAACGCATAGCATTGCAACAAAATTGCATAGCTATTCAATACTTCTGTCGTAAAAAGTTTTCAGATCACATTCAAGCCAAGCCTTCAACTTATTTTGTAATTTAAATCAACATTCAGTAAATGTATGAATAGATTTCTTTATCTTATAATTATTATAGTGGCTTGGCAATGAGCACTAGAGAAATAATCAGCTACTAATTGGATTTATTGGGTACCATCGGCCACATGCGTCGTTACATAATATTAAAACACTTTACGCTTGCCGTCTGTGTAAGTATATGAACTCCTCCCAATATGCAGTTTTATATTTGTTTCTATTATGCTCATTGCCAAGCCACTATAATAATTATAAAATAAAGAAATCTATTGATACATTTACTGAATGTTGATTTAAATTACAAAATAAGTTGAAGGCTTGGCTTGAATGTGATCTGAAAACTTTTTACGACAAAAGTATTGAATAGCTATGCAATATTTTGCTTGGCTCCTTTTACATTTCATGTTTTGGTGGGATCTCATTTCTTTTTTGAAGGTTTTTTTTTCTTTTCTTTTCAGGTCACGTTATAACTTTTCTGTACTTAGCTTAGCACCCATTCCCTATCTCCTTTATATATTTTTTGAGGCTTCGTTAGTTGTATAGGTGGACAACGTAACGTAAACACTTCTGAGTTCTGAGTCGATTATTATATTCATATTATAATAATAATTGACTCTGAAGCTAATACTTGAAGGTGGTCATTTTTAGCATTACCGTTGAATACATGCAGTACTGTTGTAAGCGTCACGGCGTTCCTCGCAGGAAAGGAGCACACCTTATTTCATGTGATAACTTAAAACTCCCATATTATCGAGCAAGTAAGGAGTGTATATCTCAGTACTGATTAGTGATTACATTTATATTCAAATCGATTAATTATTGTTTCATTATTTACGTTGTTAATATTATTTTTTATTTATTTAATACCATTTCATTTAGGCGCTGACAACTGCCAATGACCTTGATCTCGCATCACTCTCGCACCACTGTCGATTTTCATGCCAGAGAGACAAAGATGTGAAGTGTTCACTCGTAGCGTGGATACATTTTTCGTTTGTTAGAGGAAAAAATAAATATTATGGGAAATCTAGATGTCAGAACCGAAAATTAAATCTGGCAATCTTTGGATTTTTGTAAAAGGTATCAAATAAACAAATTTTTAAAGCATAGATTTTATTATTACTTTAGTTAGAACTGTTTAAAGTTCCTGAAAGATGTGAGTTTGGTATTTTTTTTCATCCAGTATTTATCTCCAATATTTTTTTTGTGCCAATCAATGAAATACATACGTCTAGAAAACTGCACAAAGATGTCGAATTGGCAGCTGTCTTCGCCTTAAGTTCATAATTAACTTAAAGCCTTTTGTACGTCAAACAAATATGCAGTCGAAACTCATACTGTTCTTGCAAAGTTACAAATATATATATATATATATATATATATATATATATATATATATATATATATATATATATATATATATATATATATATATATATATATATATATATATATATATTTTATTTATTTATTTTATTTAAACATTTATTGCACACAAGACACTGTTTACATAAAAATTGACATAGAAAGACGACACAAAGGACTGCTTATTTCTAAAGAAATTTCTTACAGCAGCCCTACGGAGAGAGATGTGATATAAAATATCAGGTAGAGCGTGCACAATAACAAAATAAACTTTAAATCTACATTATACACAAAACTAATAATAATAATGAAACATACATGTATTATGTTAACCAAAATAAATAATAGTGTAATATTAATTATAAATTATAAATACTATACAATATGTCTATAATACATAAATACTATATGTATATTTAATAACGTTATTTAAATGGATTGAGATTCTTGAAGATAATGCTCTTTCAAGCGTTTCTTGAACACACTGATGGTAGAGCTATCACGAACAGTGTGGGGAAGCGAGTTCCACAATCTGACTGCATGAACGGTAAAGGAGTAGGAGTAAAAATTGGAGCGATGGGATGGGAGTGAAAGATTCATTCTTCTATTGGACCTGCATGGATTATGGAGTGGTCGGGAAAAATTGAAACGTTCAACTAGGTAGGAGGGGGAAAGGGGGTTATACAGGATATTATACAAAAGGCAAAGGATATGGGAATTGCGACGGAGACGGATAGGAAGCCACTTAAGTTTTGACCTATGAGCTGATATGTGGTCAAACTTTTTTAAGCCAAAAATAAAGCGTATGCAAAGGTTTTGCAAACGCTCTAATTTTGTTAAAAGCTCTTCGGTCAGGTCTAAGTAGCAGGAATCGGCATAATCAAGGATGGGAAAAATGAGAGTTTGGACAAGGAAAATTTTGGTTTGGGTAGGTAAAAAGCTTTGGAGGTTCCTCATCATGTGCAGCGAGTGGTGTACTTTTCTGCTAACTTCGTTGACCTGAGGCTTCCAACAGAGGTTGCTGTCCAAAATTAAACCTAAATTTTTTGCCGTTTCTGTATACTCAATAACGATACCGTCATATATGATATTCGGCACATGGCGTAATCGCTGGGTCATATATCGGCTTCCTATTATAATGGCCTGTGACTTTTTTGGGTTGACCACTAGACCATAAGATCTAGCCCAGTCGGCTATGCGCTGTAAATCCGAGTTGATTGAAGCAACTGCGGAATCAATGTCGTCTAGATTACAATGACGATAAATTTGAAGATCGTCTGCATAGAGATGGAAATTAGAAAATATAAGTGAGACTATCATATTAATAAAAATAGAAAATAGGAGAGGAGAGAGTACGCCACCTTGGGGTACACCCGCTTCGATATCACACCACTCTGAGGTGGCCTCATCAGAGCGGACACGCTGCGAGCGTCCCCGAAAATATGTGTCAAACCAGGCTACCACTGAGGGAGATATGTTTAGGGAGCGGAGGATGGAGAGGATAATGTCAAAGTCTACAGAGTTGAAAGCACTGCTAAAATCAAGCAAGACCAGGATCGATACACATTTATTCTCCAAGGCTAGTCGGAGATCGTCTGTGACTTTCAGCAGTGCTGTGACAGTACTGTGACCAGAACGGAAGCCGGACTGGAAGGGAGAGAGCAAACTGTTGGAGGATAGATATTGGGAAAGCTGCTCGTGGACAATGTGTTCCAGGACTTTGGAGAGGTAAGGTAATATGGAAATTGGCCTAAATTCAGACACGGATGAGGGGTTAGGGGTTTTGGGAAGTGGAATGATGTTAGCACGTTTCCATGCAGAAGGGAAAGAACTCGTTGTCAAGGAATAGTTAAAAATGTGAGTGAGAATTGGCAAGAGTTCAGGAAGGGTAAGGGATATCATACGAGGGCTTAGGTTGTCATCGCCTGCTGCATTAGAAGTTATAGCCATGATATGTCTATAAACTTCTTCATCAGAGACAAGCTTAAATGAGAATGGAGCACAGGAGGGGAGGGAAAGAGAGCGGAGCGGAGATGACGTACAAAAAGCCTTTTGTACGTCAAACAAATATGCAGTCGAAACTCATACTGTTCTTGCAAAGTTACAAATATATATATATATTATATATTATATATATATATATATATATATATATATATATATATATATATATATATATATATATATATATATATATATATATATATATATATTTTATTTGATAAAGTATTATATTATATTATTAATATTATATTATTTTTCAATTTCAGTTTTTAGGTTTCCCTGCCCAAAGGATGAAAACGGGGCCCTCTTATTAATAAGTCTTCGCTGTCTGTCCGTCGTCCCTCCGTATATATATATATATGGATATATATATATATATATATATATCCGTATATATATATATATATATATATATATATATATATATATATATATATATATATATATATTTTATTTAATAAAGTATTATATTATATTATTAATATTATATTATTTTTCAATTTCAGTTTTTAGGTTTCCCTGCCCAAAGGATGAAAACGGGGCCCTCTTATTAATAAGTCTTCGCTGTCTGTCCGTCGTCCCTCCGTATGTCACCACTCACCAGGCTCGATCTCGAGAACCGCAATAGCTAGATAGTTGCAATTTTCACAAATTATGTATTATGTTAGTGTCGTTATAAAAGCTAATAGTTCAATCAAAATAAAATAAATTAATAAAGGGGGGCCTCATACAACAAACACAATTTTTTCCCCTTTTTTGCTCCATATCCATAATGGTAACACTAAGGTTTTTGAAAATTTCAGAAAATACTCAATTGTATGTTAACTTTAATAATTAATAATAAAAATTAAATAAACTTATTATTTAAGGGGGGCTCCCATACAAATTTACGGTACGGAACCCTATGTACGCCAGTCCGACTCGCACTTGGCCGGTTTCATAATGTTTCCTTTCATTGTGAATAAAAAACTATCCGGGTACCAAATTTCAAGGTTCTAATTCTGCTAGAAGTACCTTAGAATTTTGATGATCTGTCAGTCAGTGAGTGACAAAATGTAGTAACTTTGACCATCCGTAACTACTAAACTGTTTATCGGAATTTTGTGTAATTTGGAGGCTAAGCTAGTTTTAATACTTGCTCCTAGTGACCGAAATTTTAAAACCCTAACTTTGTTAACATCGAAGATAAAGGGGGTGTGAAATAGCCACGAACCGCTTCGAGAAAAGTATGGTACGGCCGTGCCTTTGCTAAAAAGCTTGGCTGGGGCACTGCCGTGCCCCTAGATTTTAAACTGACATAATTATATATAACACTAGATGGCATTAAGCGCGGCTTAGATCGCGCTACCGCTTGTCGAATCGTTTTACACTATGTCTCATTCCCGTACATAAGATATAGTAGGTACATAAGACGTAAATTATTATTATTAGGTTTATTCTTACTGGTTAAAAGATATTTGACCTTTCGGCGAATTTATTATTCGATTGTATAAATTCTGAACTTCAGAATCTGAAGCTGTAAGGACGTACTTGTAGAAGTTATAAATTGCATAAGTATATAATTTTTTCGACATGCGTCTATAAAGAAGCAGCGGATCATATTTCAATATATTTACAGCAAATTTAATCACACCTTGTAAACAACGACACGAATGAAAGAATTAAACTATTCGGTGCAACAGAAGCGAGATTCAATTTTCGTATGAATTTCTGTGAAGCTAGTGAAAAAATGCAAAACTGCAACATTCGATCAATATTGCATTCAATCATACATGGATCTGTATATACCTTTTATTCTGTTACCATCAGCTGTTGAAATGTCTGTATCTCTTTTTAACTAGTCTATGAAGCTAGTTGGTTCTGTCGCAAGTCCTACTAGTGTTAGATAACTCAGTTCTTCTTTTATCTTTACCAATATTATAAAAGTAAAGTACAGTAGTTAGTGAAATTAAAGTCAATTGATTGCTTTAATTTCACTAACTACTGAACCTAATTTTATGTAATGTGCCACACGTATGAAATAAGCCCCAGGAAAGGACATAGGCTAGTTTTTTGCGGAAAAGGTGTGGAGTTTCGAGAAACAGTAGTTAATTATATTTCTTTAAAGTATTAGATGAACCGACAAACATTGTTTTGCCATGTACGTTATTTCGGGCATTACAAAAAGGATGTTTGTCGAGACCTATCCGACAAGCACAAAAAAGTCAAAAAATCTGTCCAGCTGTATAGCGAATATAAATGAAACATAATAATCTGTAAGAAAACAAAAATAAGCATTATTTTTTAATCTGCTGGGTTTCATCAAATCAATTTATTAGTATTATAATTTAACGGCAAACTTCAAAAAAAGGCTCACTATCACCCTTTTATTACACACCTTGAGATCCTTTGAACGAAACAATGAGTATTTGATTTAAAGCTATTCCCTCGATTCCTACGATGCTCACGTACCTTTCGAGAAATTGGGTGACATAACTGAAAATTAGACCACTGAGGAATAACTGGCGTATGTTTCCTTATCGATATTTCGAGTGACCATTTCGCCAATTGGACTCGCTTTGACTTGACTCTGTTTATTCCATGTGCAATTTGTTTTTAATACCTGGGGGACCGGATATTTGCAAGGAGTTTAGTGTAGGAGAAAATATAAATGTTTAGCGCCGTTTCTAATGAGTAATATTAGGAGAAATCATTTTTTAAACCCCTACTATTAACTATACTGTACTCGGCGAAGCATGGCGGTAGCGGTCATGGACCCCCTGTCAAAAACTTGTCATTTTCTATACAAAGATAGGTATATTACCTTTATGATGCAAAGCCACGGCCCACGATTGACAACATCTTCATTGTCAATCGCGATTACCCGCGATTTAAATGATTGTGATTTGTGTTGTATAAAGTACCGTCGGTAGCCAAATTATTATACCTACTCACTTGAAAAAAAATCCTTTTTGTGTATATATTGTGTACTTAATAGGTTATGTTGTTATCTTTTAAAAAGTTAATATTTTTTTGGCGTTATGGTAAGGACTAAGGTGTAGAGACCTGCATAATTATTCAGATGCCGTTTGGCTATTATTCAGCCATCTGGTGATGGAGAGGAGTTTGCAAAATACGCAGGTATTGGTCTTGACGCCAATCAACCAAAATATGTAGTCGACAATTCCCCTTTGAGCTAATCTCGCCTCATATCGTAACCTACGGAGATTTCACTCGATCAACAACACAGCTTTCATCAACATTTTCAAGTCGCCTGCGGTGAACAAACTGGGAATTGACCTGGAGGATCTGAATCTATTGGGTCATGTTAAGGTTACGCCTTTAACCTCTTAATTAAAAAATTGCAATTAAAATAACTTGTTTTCCTCCTAGTAGTCTGATTAACAAGTGCCATTTTCCTCAAAACCTGATCTAATGCACCGAAAATTATGATTTTGGTCTCATTCGATTCGGAATACCATCTAAAACATTCTATCAAAATTCCAAGAGGGGCTGAAAATAAATGCAAAAGTTATAAACAATTAAGTAAACATAAAAAGAAGGGTTTAGTTTTCTTTTTATATTTCGAAAACTATTTGAGTAAATCAAAATTTGAAAATAGATCTTACCAATAATCCTTATAGCTTTAATTCAGCGGCGTAAAACCGCGTAGTTCGGGTTTCGCGTGATTTGCCACAATCTGCTACGTGAACTAAAAAAATATTTTAAGTGATTAAATATTAATATTAAGGAATAAAAAAAATTGGGTACTAAGTAGACATATCAATAAACAATAATCCATCAACAAAAATAAATTATCACAATTTGTTTAATTGTTATGCTTTTGTTCATTTGTTAATAGTCACCATTTTAATGTTAACATAAAAACGCTGATTATTTCAAAACAAGAAATCTAGAAATTTTTATTATTCATTTGAGCTAATCTTAAAAGGGCTTAGAAGAGATATCCGTTGGAAAAATTCAACAATTTTGATTTTTCACTTTTTTATGAACAATCAAAGGCATTCATGAAATTTTCATGTAAATATAGCAATTAGGGGTTTTTCATCAATAAAAATGATTATTTAAATTGTATTAGTTATAAATAAAAAAAATATATATATTGTTATCTGGCTTCTAACAATAACAAAACAAAATAGTAACAATAATTGGATATAAAAGTACCGTAATTGCTTTATTTACATGCATAATTTTGGAATGACTTTGAATGTTAATAAAAAAGTGAAAAATAAAAAAAATTGAATTTTTTCAAAGGGAATCTTTTATAAGGCCTTTTAAGATTAGCTCAAAAGAATAATAAAAAAATCTGGATTTCTTGTTTTGAAATAATCAGCGTTTTTATGTTAACATTAAAATGGTGACTATTAACAAATGAACAAAAGCATAATAATTAAACAAATTGTGATAATTTATTTTTGTTAACGGATTATTGTTTATTCATATGTCTACTTAGTACCCAAATTTTTTTATTCCTTAATATTAATATTTAATTACTTAAAATATTTTTTTAGTTCACGTAGCAGATTGCGGCAAATCACGCGAAACCCGAACCACGCGGTTTTACCGTTACTTTCGCCGCTGAATTTAAGCTATAAGGATTATTGGTAAGGTTCCAGGATCTAGGATTTTTTTTAGGAAATTTCCTGCTCTTTAAGGATCTATTTTTTTTATTAAATAGTTTTCGAAATATTAAAAAAAAAAACTAAACCCTTCTTTTTATGTTTACTTAATTGTTTATAACTTTTGCATTTTTTTTTCAGCCCCTCTTGGAATTTTGATGGAATGTTCTAGATGGTATTCCGAATCGAATGAGACCAAAATCATAATTTTCGGTGCATGAGATCAGGTTTTGACAAAAATGGCACTTGTTAACCAGAGTATAGTACTCCTTAGTCCAATTCTTATGTATTTTAGTAAACGCCAATCGTTTAGGACGCATAGTCTGGGTAAACTTTGGTTTTTCAAAGGACGGTAACAACAGCTTAAATCACTCACGCTGAGTATAGTAATTTGGCCACCCACTGTATATAAGAGTTCTGGTAACTTATTATTAATTTTTAGTCAGAAACTTACCTTAATTGGACCTAATAATTACTGTGATAATACTGGCAATCTCGTTTTGGCACAATTTTTCAAGAAAAAGTTTTAATTGAAAGAATTGGGTGACTACTAACTTTAATTTTATAACGTACGGATAAATACTTATTTTTTCCCTTATATAATACTATAAACAAACCTTGGAACTTACCTACTTCATCTGACTAAAATTACATCTGGCTATACGCGAAGTCTAATTTTTTTTATTTCAAATAATTTTTCCGGTCCTAAAGCGTTCTATTATGCAAAAAACGAAAATTTTCAAATTGTTACCCACTTCACCCATGCACTTCACGTCTTCGATTATTGTTTTATAGAACTTTATCAACTTCATTAATATGAACATTTAAGAAGAACACATATTAAGACTTTAATGCAATGCTTAAATGATTAGCTTTGAAGCAATTTTAATTAAAATCACTTGTAATACAGGCTCTACCTACATGTATTGGATATTCGTGGTTGTAAAGCCATCTTGGCTAATAATTAAGCTCATCCTGAATTTCATCATAATTGGATAATTATGATGAAATTCAGGATGAGCTTAATTATATACACCTCTCAATTTACATCCTGTGGTACACGAAAAATTATTTTAAAGAGAAATATTACAGTAATAAAATAACACGTATTTCAACATTAATTAAAATATGTTACAATTTTAAGTAACGTTATTGTATTTTAACCAATTATTAATTTGAATGAAATAATTTTGTTTAATTTATAAACACACGTTTGTCGGTGTTTTACCTCTTCACGCTTAAACCGATTTTGCTGAAATTTGGTATACCTACTTTAAGTCCCGTGAAAGGACATAGAATACTTTATATCCCGGAAAAATGTATGAAATTAAATGAAACGAAAACCACGCGATAAGCAAATTTTTGCGCAACGGAGTTCATCATCATCATCATATCAGCCTATATCGTCCACTGCTGGACGTAGGCCTCTCTCAATGAACGCCAAGATGACCAATCTCCTCCTACGGAGTTGCGACTAGTGAAATACGAGTATAATTAATTGTAAAACTCAAAAACTACAAAATATAAAATTCAAAAAATTTTTAAACACTTTATCAAGTGCCAGGATAATATCAGTATGAATGCGGTTTTCTGAAAAAAAAATCGATCTACTGGGTCTTATCTCATTTTTATTTAAGCCTCCGTAGATTAAAAGATTAGTTAATTATACCAATATGCAATTATTGTTGCAGTAAGCCACACGCAACTACACATTATACTCGTAATTCAAAGTAAGAAAACAATTTAGTCACGCTGAAAAACATTTCCTTTGCTTGGCCAAATAATCGAATAAACTAGTTAAAATCACTTAAACAAAGCAAAAATAAAAAGCGAACCAGCCCAGGAATAAAAAGTAAAAACAAAACTTAATTAATTGTAGGTGAATACTGATTACTAAGTCGATGCCAATTAAAAAGTTAATTTATAATGAACTATCTCACTTTTAACTTCTTGGATCACTTCTTAATCAGTCTAGTTTCTGTTTCAATTTTCTTACGTCACTTTAAAAATAGTTATATAGCATACTAGATGACGCCCGCAACTTTGCGCCTAAATTCGTTTATCGCGCTGGAACCGTACATTTTACCTGGATAAATATTATCCTATATTTTTTCCCGGCACTCAAAGTATCTCCATAGCAAACAGCAAAATCGGTACAACGGTTTGGGCATGAAGAGGTAACATACAGACATACATACAGACAGACACACTTTCGCGTTTATAATATTAGTATGGATTTCATTCAGTCGTCTTTATGGTTTTTTAAATAAAACAATCAATATACTTAGCTCTGCACGTTGGGCTACCATGATTGCGAATATGTCTATGGACAAATGACGTCGATCATTGACAATCATAGGCAAACCTCTCTACAACGTTCGTGATCTCTTTTATTGGTCCACCATGGGTCATTGTGATGAGGCAACTCAGCACACAAAACTGCAAAGGCTTTTGTAACTAAAATAACGGAAACCATATTATCAATTTGCAGGAAAAGTAAAAAGTTTGTTGTTAAAATACCAATACCTAATGTCGGCGTTTTTTTGTTTGTTTGCACTCTGCCATGTATCGTAGTCCTTAATTGCAGTTTTCAGTTCAATTGTCGATGGTTCAAGCTTAAAATAAAGAAGCTAGGTTGTACGGTAGATTTTTGGATCAGATTATTGGTGTATTTATTTAAATATGGATTGATATTGATATTTGGATTAGATTCAATAATCTAATCCGAGATTAATCCTTAGATCGCGGATTCTTTGAAATAGACTATTGGAACGAAGTTCCTTATCGCGCGTTCGGCGTAAATCTGAAAGCTAGACAGAACGATATTTGACCTTGATTTGACCTCGACACTTTTTTATTAGTACCTGCATGTTAGGGGCAGATGGCGATGACAGTAAGCATTCTTGTGCGTCAACTAGATGGCGTTTTTTTTTTAAATAAACAGCGACGCGTTGTTATTATTCCTGGGCGTCAATAGATGGCGTTTTTTTAATATTTTTTTTGAGTGTATAATATGTGTACAGGTTTTTTTAACATGAAGAAATAATGCTTTGCACAAACCTACGCGACCACGCGACTGCGAAGCGGCAGCGTCAATACAAAACACACATTTGACAAGTTGTCAAATGTGTGTTTTGTATTGACGCGTAGGTTTGTGCAAAGCATAACTTCGTTCCATTCGGGTGTCCCTTGACACCTCTCAAGTTTTTTTGTTATTCTATTATTGTCGCGGTAGCCGGTGTCCTTATGGGGGTTGATAGGTTAAACAATAAAGCAAACCAATGTTTGCTTTATTGTTTAATCTCCTTTTATTTGGGGCAGGGGTACCTACTTTTCGTACATTACAATATTCATAATATGAGTTACTAAAGGAAGAGAGGAGTGGTCCTATGAATGCTCATACTTGGGCATGATAACATTATAACTTTACCGTTTGTTATATGTTTGTTAAGACCGGCTTTATCTTCGTGATGTATGGCCTTTTAAAATAAAGATTTAAAAAAATAATTACACCTGCGTAGGTTTTGATGAAACCAGCCACCGTCAACGAAACACGCAAACACCGAACCACAAATTTGTTGCGCAATAATTATCACGCATTGTAATATTATTATTGACCGTCCAGGGTTGATATTGAACATCGCGCGCCTTCAGTCTAATTTTCAAATAAACTGTTCAATAAAATTGAAAAGTGATATTGCACAATACAATTTATCGTCTAGGGGCCGGTTTAAACGATAACAAATCAACGTTGTTGAGATAAACTACGATAACATGGCGCGCCCCTCCAAATTACTGTTTCAATGTGTGTAGTCACATCCTTAGGAAAGAGTTTGTATGTAGTAAGTATTCAACCAATCAACCTGGGGGGCTAAAATGGTCGCTTTGCAGAATCATATTAGTAATCATAATATGATTAATTTTTTAAAAATCACAAAATGGTCACTCTGCTTGCAATTCATATTAACTAGTAATTCGTACTAATTTGACATTCGTCAGTTTGACTGTTTTGACGATTCAGTTTCTGAATTTATTTTAGAGGAATTGCAAAATGCGACCATTCTAGCCCCCCAGAACTCGTATCACTTATGACCAAGATTTGTTGGTCATCTAATCATAACTAGCCGACCGCGCAAGACACTTCAAACATTTTGAATTTTGGAGGAGCGCACCATGTTATCGTAGTTAATCTCTACACTAGTCACGATCGGATCAAGATCGAAGCTAAATCAAATAATCAGACTCGTAATCGAAATCGAATCACTTTCGAAAGGACTTAGTACTTAGCATTGTGATTAAAACGAAACACAAATCCCATTTGAGGCGAGTGGAATAGTTTGTAAAGCGTTAACATAAAATTGTTTGTGGAGCGACCACGGATATCCTGGCAACAAAAACAAGTCTTTGTACCGAACACAAAGGTCGGGGTGCCGCCTTCCATGCTAATTGTCACCCTTATAAACTGGTAAAAAGGGGTGAGTCCAGAACATCCATAATATTATTTAAAGTGTGTCAGTCTGTCTGCTATTTCTGGGTGGACCCTGCAATATTTCCGCATTAACAATTAGTTATATTTTTATATAGTTAGCAATTTAGATAAAATTTGGCTAAGACATAATCATAATATTTGAATCCCTGAAAACAACGTTGCTTTAAGTACCCCGCAAACGATCAAATTGTTTGTCAAATTTTACGTGTTTGTCAAACAGTTTGATAGTGTACAGCTTTGTTTGAAGCGTTTGTCAAACAAACTACGTGTTTGACCTGTTTAAAGAAAATTTGTATTGGCGTAGTGTTTGACAAACGCGTTTGAACGTGTTCCGCTGTATTTGTCAAACAAGATCTCATGATCTCAAACCGATTCTAGCTAATTGTTTGACAAACTTGTTTGATGCACGTTTGTCCGTCTGCGCTGCAGTTTTATGAGAACGTAAATTAGATCAAACATGTTTGTCAAACAAATTTGATCGTTTGCGGGGTATTTAACAATTTAGATGTTTCTTTCTACGAAAGAATAGAGCAAAGGCAATTATTTCGCAAGTCTGCTGTAGCCATGCTAAGCCAGCACTGTGAAGATAGATTTTTGAGATGGATCATGGTACGGTTCCCGTGTACGAATTTTCCGAGCAAAGAAACTTGCGCCGGAAATATCTAGTAAATTATAATAGACAAACAAAAGTTATTCGACACTTTAATTTCCTGAAATATACCTTCGCCATAATTCGTTTAGCGCGGGATTGGTATATTTTCCGGGATAAAAAGACGTATATTCTATGATTTATGTCCTTTCCCGGGACGCAAAGCATCTCCATACTAAACTTTAGCCAAATCGGTACAGCGGTTCAGACAGACAGACAGAATATCAGAACGAATTATATTATTTAACGCTAGCCTGTTTGGAAACTTCGATGGCGCGGTGCTGGTCTGTGGCGCTAATTCAAGCCGAAACAATAATACAACTGAAGAAAAACAACCGTACTAAAATATTTCGTTCGAACTTAAACTTGTTGTTTGCGATGGTTTTATTTAACTTAGTCAAAACAAAGCGAATTGTTTAACCCCGAGTCCATTAAAACAACTTCCTTTGATTTACGTAACATTCTTTTTGTGTAGAAAATAATTACAAAGTTCTTGTAAGAGCAAGATAAATAGAAGGAATGTCTAGTGCTTTAAACAATTAATTTCTGCGATATATATATGTCATGATTAAATTAATGGGGTATCACTATTTAAATGATGCTAACTAACCCGATATACGTTGTCCTGTCTTAAATCAAACTACTTTTTAAAATAAGCTGTTACAATCAGAATCAAAGTAAAATTTATTTAAGTATAGTTATTAGGATTCTATTTTCGGTTCTGATGCAATAATAATATAATAGACTAGCTGTTGCCCGCGACTTCGTCCGCGTTAACATAGTATAATAACAAAGATGGATAGTTTTCCCCTTTTTGTGGTTACTTATACAAAGGGTAAAAACGGGACCCTATATAAGCAAACGTCAAACGCAAACGTCAATAAACTTTCATGTTACTAACTCAAGAAATGACGGACTTTCATTGAAACTTTCTACCCCAATTTCACCCCCTTGGGGGTAGAATAACCAGAAACGTTTAAATACGTATCCATTCATTTTTAATTAGTAGCACAAAAATAAAGTTTCATGTTTCTAACTTAAGAACTTAAGAAATGACGGACTTTCATTTAAACTTTCAACCCCTATTTCACCCCCTTGGGGGTAGAATTTCCAAAAACGCTTAAACACGTATCCAATCATTTTTAATCAGTAGGCCAAACATAAAATTTCAAGTTTATAACTTGAGAAATAACGGACTTTCATTCAAACTTTCAACCCCAATTTCACCCCCTTGGGGGTAGACTTTCCGAAAACGCTTAAATACATATCCATTCATTTTTTATCAGTAACCCAAAAATAAAGTTTCATATTTCTAACTCAAGAAATGACGAACTTTCATTCAAACTTTCAACCCCTATTTCACCCCCTTTGGGTTAAATTTTCTAATTTCCTTCCTTAGTGGGTGTCTACTTAATAAAACAAACCTACTCGCCAAATTTCGTGGCTGTAACTTTAACAGTTTTTGCTCAGCGATGATGAATCAGTGAGTCAGTCAGTCAGGACATGTAATTTTATAAGTATAGATTATTATTATTATGTTTGTGAAAGGTATTCCTTGCTCACGAGCAATTAAACCCCGGACCCTTGAAAAGCATGCGTGAGGCCGAAACCAACACGTAGAGGTCCGTTACACAGTTTTAATCTGAATCTGGCCGGCGACTCTCCCTGTCCGCACTATAGGAGTACGACCAAGGAGAGCCAGCGGCCAGTGTAGGACTATTACAGGCACAGATTAAGGATATAGGTAGATGGCTTCTTAGCTCGCCAGCGCGTGGCTATTTTATGCTTGTGTGCAATTGCCGTAGTGTGCGTGTAGGGATGGGCGATCTGCTTGTATATATCGATAAAAATATAAAATTAGACTACAGCTATCGACCAATAGTCGACCATAATTTTCTGTTATAGATTTTTACTAAACGACATCACAAAAAGGAGGTCATCAATTCGACCTGCATGTTCAATTTAGGATACAATATTATGATCATTATATAAAAATACTTATTTAAATAAAATATTTAAGTATATAATTACACAAATAGTTATAGTCCGTCAAAAAAGTCACGACATTAATAGAGTCGCCACTTGTTTCCGGTGTGGCCTATTATGGCCACATTGTATCCAGTCACTATAAAAGATTTTGATACTTTATATAAATACAGTTTTAAAAACACGTTGTAAATATTATGATTTATATATATTATTATGTAGTTAAGAAAATTTGAAATAATTATGATGTAGTTATAGTGTGCGTTTAATTTACGATATTACAAGAAACAATCTAATGTATGTAAAGTATTATAATCTTTGTATAACTCACCTCATCACTAACTTACACGTACTGTAGCTGGTTTCGGTGGCTCCGGTAATCATCTTGTAATGCTATTATATGTATTTTGTATCATATTATAAAAACATCAGCTACTTTAAAAAATATATTGCCTGTTTACTTACAAATACATTATTGGTTCTGTTAAAAAGACTTAGAACATGTAACTTTATGTTACTTATCAGTTATCACAAATACGTCATTAGCTGGTTAAAATTAATTGTATGTATCTATGTGCATGATGGAAGAGACTGCTCTCCACGACACAGGGAATCCTAGTGTTGGAGCAGTGTTTTGTTTAAGATACTTAACATGTAAAATTATTTTTTGAGGGAAATAAAGATTTGTTTGTTTATATATGTCAAAGTCTGTCAAGAAAGTGAAGAAATTAAAAAGTGGCAACATCGTAGTGTCATCCCTTTCAAATCAATCTAAGAAAAAAGGGATGACACTACGACGTTGCCACTTTTTAATTTCTTCACTTTCTTGACGAACTATATAAAAATGCAATAACTCGATTAAACGGTTGAACCGATGTGGCTAATTTTGGTCTTAAAATATTCCTGGAAGTCCAGGGAAGGTTTATAAGTGACACGAAGTTCACCGGGACATCAGCTAGTCACTAGTATTACATATTATGAATTTATAACACCTGTTATTTAAGTACCATCTCCCTGAGAGGTGCAGAGCTACTTTGATGACCAGTTAGAGCTGAGAGACGCTCACTCCTGTTTTATTAAGGAACTACTTATTTCAAAAATACAAAAAATAAAAAAATAAAAAACAGGGTTTTGTTATTTTAATAAAATATGATCATCCAAATAATATTCTACAATGCAGCCGGAAACAGAATCATCGCCACTTTCTTGGTCCATGTAGGTAGTTACAGCAGTGGTGTCACAGTGAAGAGGCACTTTCATCTTCAATAATCAGCCCTTCAATATCCTAATAAAGGGTTAATTCCCACTCCTTGTATTTATTTTCAGTGTTTTTTTTTTCAAAATGATAGCATAAATTCTCCCAGTCATTTCGGTTATTTCGTTAAACGCTTTTTCTGCTACCTGTAAACATAAAACATAATACTTAATTATAATATTATATTACGCTGCATCAAAGTGTTAAAGGAGTTAAGCACATACACTGTGACACGAGAATTTTATATACATCTAAGATACATAATTACGCAAAGCACCTAAGTCAAAGTATCAATCATTGTTAGGCGCGTTATATTATAGATTTCTTTGACAGTTCATTGTTTACGTAAACTTAAGGTTTATGTAAAATTATTGTTTTAATATACCACATAATGCTTACTCAGGCTACTTGTACTTACTTTTTGTAGATTTTATGTCATAGAGTATTGATACAACAAAGGGTTAAATGTCAAAAGAGTGTTGCTATTGCTAAAAAAAAAGTTTCGCCTCCTAGACATTCTTGACGCGCTACAAAAATAATATACATAATATGTATAAGTACTCCACTAGCTGTTGCCCGCGACTTCGTCCGCGTTAGCATAGTACATCACATCACATCCCAAGTATTATTTACTGTACAAAAATATTCAATGTGTTACAGAATTGACTTTCCTACGATTTTATTATATATAGATGTTCCGCGATGTTTGCCAAATAACATAAAAATTTCTCCAGTAGTTCTTAAGTTAATAAGCAATTTCATATATATTTCCCCCGTTTTTTCCACATTTTCCTCTATTTCTTCGCTCCTGTTAGTCTTAGCGTGATAAAATATAATCTATAGCCTTTTTCGATAAATGGGCTATCTAACACTGAAATAATTTTTCTAATCGGACCAGTATTTCCTGAGATTAGCGCGTTCAAATAAGCCGTTTCAAATAATTTCCCCCCATTTCTTCCACATTTTCCTCTATTTCGTAACTTTTATTAGTCTTAGCGTGATAAAATATAGCCTATAGCCTTTCTCGATAAATGTGCTATCCAACAGTAAAATAATTTTTCAAATCGGACCAAAACAAACAAACAAACAAACAAACTCTGCAGAATTTTAATCCCTCAAGCCCCGTAAGGCCCATTTGGGCCGCGACAACAAAAGATTTCCTGGAGTTGGTGATCGAGGGAATAATATTAGTATAAATAAGTCACGAAGGCTTAAGTCAAGAAGACCGGAGTGTAATATCAATAAAATCAACAGTTTTTATAAAAAACAACAGAAGATCAAATATACTTTATTATACTTAACTATTAAACAACAATTTTGTAAAATAACAATTGTTATACTATTGTCGAAGAAATAAAGACGTTAAAGCATTGGATACTTCATACTGGTGAGGGGACACATAATAATATAATGTGTCCACTGTCCCTACACCAGTGGCCGATCCTTCAGTCAATAAAATATGCCATACATCTCATAATTATAAGGATTGGACACCGGTGTTAGGACACATTGTATAATATTACACACATATTAAAAATTAGAAATTAAGGGGCCGGGTGCCATCGAAATTCTTATACATACGTTATACCAAAATCATTTTCTCATACGAAAATATTTAACATGTTTGAGTTATTTTTCAGCTTTAAAATAGTAATTACCTAGGTTCCTGCACAAAAATTTACTACAAAATATTTAAACCTACGAATAATAAAACCTAAGGAAACGTAACTCCCATACTAATACAGTTTTAAATTTGGTTCCATTCGAACTGTCATGTAACGTCAGCCTTTATAGCGCTCAAGGTCACCTAATTATGGCAAGTATTTTGGAGCATGTTTTTTGACGGAGTTACTCTTCCTTAGTTTTTATTATTCGTAGATTTAAACACTAAAAATATAGTATAACACTAAAAAATATATAAATAAATAGTAAATTTACTACAAAATATTTAAATAGTAAAAAAAAATTTTAGTTTAAATATTTTGTAGTAAATTTACTATTTATTTATATATGTTTTAGTATTTTACTATATTTTTCAGTGTTTAAATTTACTACAAAAAAGTAATAAATTTACCACAAAATATTTAAACACAAAAAATATTTTTTAGTGTTTAAATATTTTGAAGTAAATTTTTGTTCAGGAACCTAGGTAATTACTATTTTAAGCTGAAAAAAAGCTCAAACATGTTAAATATTTTCGTATGAGAAAATGATTTTGGTATAACATATGTATGAGAATTTCGAAGGCACCCGGCCTCTTAAATGAAAAATATTTAAACAATGAAAACGGTTGACAACAGTCTTCTTAACGGGGGGGTCTCCTGAAAGTGGTAGTGATAAGGGAGGAT
The DNA here is from genome assembly GCA_963422495.1 of Polyommatus iphigenia. Taxonomy (NCBI): domain Eukaryota; kingdom Metazoa; phylum Arthropoda; class Insecta; order Lepidoptera; family Lycaenidae; genus Polyommatus; species Polyommatus iphigenia. The sequence goes on along the minus strand of OY730178.1, from coordinate 20,338,419 downwards.
TTTCCTCACTTAAACCATACCTCCTCACTCCATCTCACCACCAGAATACTCGGTTCTAATCTAAGCTTAAAAATAATATTATCTTCATTATAGGTCTCTCCGTCATCACCATCATATTGAACTCTTCTTTAGAAGCATTCCAAAAATCTAAAAAAATAGTTAGTTTAGTGTCATTAAATGTACTTAATACTATAAAATATACACATACATAATATTGTATATGGGGCAATATGTTTTATGTAAGTTTTCCATACCTAACCCATCAAGCCCCAAGCGGAACTCAAGTGCCGCATAACAACTGAATATCTATTGTGTCTGTTATCCGACGATCGAGGTAATAAATTTATTTTATTAAATGATTATGACTTTAGCCTTATTAAAATTTTACATTTTATTAAAAAAAGAGTAATGCCAGGATAAACTTTCAAAAAGTATAATATCCAAGTAATGATTTGAGTACTTACAGGGGGGAGGTGTGAGAGCTGTTGATCATTTTACTCTCCGTTAGAACTTTTTTTATTTCAATAAAATCATTATTTCAAAATTACGTTTGAAATGATAATCCCAATATTGTGATGCCTTCATGAGGGAGTAAGGATTAAAAACTTGCATGAAACTTGCGGCTAAATATTTCTGTTCGTCGTCTATTTTGAAGCATGTTCAAATCCTGAAAAAAAAATCATTTAGTCCATGACAATATTTTTATCGATAAACTACTCGTATACTTCAAGTAAAGTGCATCCCTAAAATACACGTAAAAAGCTGTGCAATATTTGAAGCCAAATTATTACTTGATGTGACATTTTTATCACTAATGCCTTATATAGCATGATTGAGGGATTATTAAACTTATAAATTTTCTTTTTAGCTTACAAAAATACCGATTGATAAGCCCAAAAAACGTTGTTGAAAACTTACGTATCTTATGTTAAATCCACGTGTTTGAGGCATTCCTTGGCCGTTTTTATGGTTTATTATATAGCGCAACCACAAAACCCAACAAGATATTGCATTTAACGTTCACTAAACACTTTTACTAGCACTTTTTAAAACATGAAATATGCAGACCGACTCCTTTGTTATGTCCCATTAGGTAGGACATAATATTACAAACTTTTGACGTTTATACACCGATATGAGCTTTCTCTTTCACTCAACTTACTGCATCGTTAGATAGAAAGAGTAACATGATCAACTTTCAAAATATAAGGCGCCCTCCCAATAGTGTACCTCCATGATTACAGGGAATGGATATTAGAAATGATACTGGGCTATGGGGGTGAGGTGATATAACTATAGTGGACTGGGTAACTGGAACTATGTAGAGGACTATGGCGTCTGCCGATACAACGTGGAAACATGTAGGTACGCGTGTATTAAACGGCGTCCGTCTTCGGGTGCCCACTCTGTTGAGATCCTTGCCCAGCGGTCGGATTGCATACGGCCAACGTGACCCACCCAATCCCACTTCAGCTTGGCAGCCTTGACACCTACATCCTTGATACCTGTTTTAGAGCGCAGTGTGGTGTTTCTTATTTCGTCCAGAAGTTTTGCTCCTAACACAATATACTGCGCTCCATTGCTCTTTGGCAAACCCCGAGTTGGGACTTTTGAATCAATCAATGACCAAGCTTGTGCACCGTAGGTTAGGACAGGCAGAATGCACATGTCGACGAGTCTGCGCTTCAAAGGTATATTTCCCTTCATCAGCGTCTTCATCATGGACCTAGCTCTTCCAGTCGTTTTCGATTCGGCGATCGACTTCAAATAATATAATAGATAACTATAAAAAATCTTTTTTAACATCGAATAATATAAAAATTATTGCATGTTAAAAGTAATAATAAAATTAAAACAGCGCATTAAAAGGAGCAACTTTAAAATCACTTTTTTTGGTTTGCTTACCGAATTTAATGTTCGACGTCTATAAAATAATAAATGTAGCAGCTTTTGATTTTGATTATGAAACTGAGTTTTTAGTGGCCATTTAGTAGCTGAGTTTTAATTAATCCTAGAGAAGACTAAGTTTATAGCTTTTTTCCGTCCGCCAATCCAAATGAATTTTCGATAAAAATTCAGACGTATTTTAAGCTTAAAATTGCATAACGGATTTAAAATCTACCGTCCCAAATGACATAGTACGAGAGATGTAGAATATCAAAAATCACCCCAACAAATTGGGGTTGAACAGTGACCACCCCCGGAAACTTTTTTGACAAAGCCTGTCCGTTTAACTTACTACTTATTAGTTATTACTTTCACAAACCACGGAGTAAGGCAGGCGTGCTACTGTAATAAAATATTAAGAGCTAGTTGAAATTAAAATAATAATTACATTTATTTTAATTTCAACTTGCTCTTAATAAATCATACGTGGGAGAGCCATGCTTCGGCACGAATGGGCCGGCTCGACCGGAGAAATACCACGTTCTCACAGAAAACCGGTGTGAAACAGCGCTTGCGCTATGTTTCGCCGAGTGAATGAGTTTACCGGAGGCCCAATCCCCTACCCTATTCCCTTCCCTACCCTCCCCTATTCCCTTCCCTTCCCATCCCTACCCTTCCCTTATTACCCTATTCCTACTTAAAAGGCCGGCAACGCACCTGCAGCTCTTCTGATGCTGCGAGTGTCCATGGGCGACGGAAGTTGCTTTCCATCAGGTGACCCGTTTGTTCATTTGCCCCCTTATTTCATTTAAAAAAAAATGCTCTGTTCAAACTTCAGAGTTAGTAATAATGTAACGTATTAAAATTATTAGTTCAAAGTTTTGATAAGGAGATAAATAAACAGTTAACGAGACCACTTCATTATAACATTATGTTTTAAAATCTTCAGTCGAACTGAATGTTTTACAGCCGCCACAAAATTGTATAAAACCCAGAAGGCTACTTTCGCGTGAATCGACTATAAAATTATATTACTTAATGGTTTGTAATTTCATTGACTAGGAGTTTAAGATTCGTTTTAAAGAGAAGGTGTTTTAAAATAATTATTAACTTGTAATTATCTAGACTAGCGCTTCTTATGAGGCTCGAAAGAAAATACTTATAGGTATTTAACATACTGGGAGTCATTTTATTTTATTTATTTTTATTTGGAATTACTTGAAGGTAGTGTTAGTGTATATATCTAGGAATATTACAAGGTAACCATTAACACTGTTAACATGTTTTCACATAATATAATTAATGTAAAGTCATAAAACTCATACTTAAATAAAATATTATAAAGATGACGCCAAATTTTTTTTCCAAAACCGTACATATTTCTGGGATAAAAAGTATCCTATGTTCTATTCAGGGATATGTCCTTATCAAATTTCAGCAAAATCAGTGCGCGCGTATGGAAATAAAAAGAAATTCAATTCGATCTTTTGACCCTCCAAAAACTGAGTTGTTTCAGCTGAGGTGTGACAGCTAGCATTGTCGTGATGTAATATGATTCTGCGTTGTCGGTTGCCCTTTCTTATTTCTTCAAAGACTTCTGGTAAACAAATGGTCGTATACCATTCAGAATTAACCGTTTTACGATTCTCTAATGGCATTGTAGCCACATGTCCATTAATTCCAAAAAAACAGGCGACCATTTGCTTCAAAGTACTTTTTGCACGAGTAACTTTTGTTGGTTTCGGCTCATCTTGGAACACCCACACCGTTGACTGTTGTTTAGTTTCGGGGTCATATGCATAGATCCAAGATTCATCACCTGTGTAGATATTATAAACGGCTTTTGACGTACCACGGTTGTATTTTTTTATCATTTTTTTGCACCAATCGACACGAGCCCGTTTTTGATCGATTGTCAAGTTGTGCGGAATCCAACGCGAACATATTTTTTTTACAGCCAAATGTTCGTGTAATATCTTATGTATGCTCGTCATACTTATGCCTAAGGACGCCTCTATCTCGCGATATGTAACATGACGATCACGCATTATTAGTTCCCGCACAGCATCTATATTTCGTGGGACAACAGCTGTTTTTGGGCGACCTTCTTTATTTTCATCCGTGAGCATAGACCGCCCACGATTAAACTCACTGTACCAGTGATAAACAGTGGTTTTTGATGGTGCTTCATCTCCAAAAGTTGCGGTGAGTTGAATAAAGCACTGTTGTTGATTTAGCCCACGCCGAAAATCGTAGTAAATCATTGCACGAAAATGTTCACGCGTTAAATCCATGGCAAATGAAGACACGCAATTTTCAAAATGACGCCACAATGGAAAAATAATTGACAGTCACATGAAACAAAATGTATTCTTCAACCAAAGAGTTCTATTTTCAAATGTTGTAATTACTTTTTAAATATTGTTCTTATAAGTGGCCAGTTCCGGATACATAAATAGCAGCCTATGTATATAAAGTATATCGCCCGTATTATTTTATTGAATTAGTGACTAAATAAGTATGTCACCATGGCAACGTCCATCGCTATCCCGTGACCCGCGTCGCATAAACAATGGTCGCTCTTTATAGACAAATAATTTGCAATAAAATAAAATTGCGACTATAATTATTAAAGATCTAAGCTATCCTATCTCTCAAGTTGGAAAAAAGCACACATTAAAAAAAACATTAAAATCGGTTAAGTAGTTTAGGAATCCATCGCGGACAAACATCGTGACAGGAGATTTATATATATTAGATTCTCGTGTCACAATGTTAGTTACCGTACTCCTCCGAAACGGCTTTACTGATTTTTACCAAATTTTATATTTAAATATAAATATATGCATATTCACTATTCAGTAAGGTCTGAGAATCGGCTACTGACTATTGATAAGTACATTATTACAACTCGAGACTGACGGCGACCATTCTTTGTGCGACGGGATAGCGATGGACGTTGCCATGTTGCCATACTTATTTAGTCACTTCAAGAAAATAATATGGGCGAAATACTTTATATGGCAAAATAACATTTGCCGGGACAGCTAGTCTATACTCTATACTAATATTATAAATGCGAAAGTATCTCTGTCTGTCTGTCTGTCTCGCTTTCACGTCAAAATCACCGAACCGATTGTAATGAAATTTTGTACACAGTAAGCCTGAGAAAGGATATAGGCTACTTTTTAACTGGAAAAAAGGGTTGTAAGGGGGTGAAAATGCGTAAATTTGTTCAAATTAAGTTAGTTCCAAAAAATCATGATAGATGGCGCCGTGCCATCTCCTACATCGCGCTGACGCTTACTCAAACGTCTTTCTTTTTGAGGTATCATCTTACATAAGTGATAAGATTTTCGATTTTTTCGATGGTTATATAACTTTTTTACGTTATTAAATAACTCGGTACTTTATCTATGCAGTGACGTAACCTTAAACCATCAATGATAAATAGTTTATGGGTAAAGTTGTGTAATTGGGTTGCTCAATGCCATTGGAATTGGCGTTGGCCTTGGTCTTGGCTTTGGCGTTGGCCTTGGTACTCATGTTGGCGTTGGTGTTGGTCTTGGCGTTGGCGTTGAATTTGGCGTTGGTGTTGGCGTTCGTGTTGGCGTTGGCGTTGGAGTAGGCGTGGGCGTTGGTGTTTGCGTTGGTCTTGGACTTGGGCTATTGGCATAAATAAAGTTTAATTAAAAAAATGAAATTAGTTATGTGCACACTGCACAGCTGCTGTTTTTGGGTGTTTTGATTTAAGGGGTACCAACCAGGGTTTTTTTTATAAAAGCTTTTGACACCAATTTTGTTGACATCGCGCGCTATAAATTGAAGTCCACGCAGACGAAGTCGCGGGCAACAGCTTGTAATATTATAAGGGCGAAAGTCTGTTTGTTTGATACCTTTTCACGCCTTAACCTTCACGCTGAAATTTGGTATAGCGATACTTTGGGTCTTGGGAAATGACATAGGATACTTTTTATCCCGGAAAAATGTAAGGTTCCCGCGCAATAAACGAATTTAGGCGCAATGGAGTTGCGGACGTCATCAATTCTGCCCTGATAAGAAGAAAGGGCGTAACTTCCATTTTTGGCCAAATAGAGTTATAAATACATTCAGAATCAGCAGAGAAAACTCTATTTTTCTGTCTAGGAAACATGGTTGAATTCCGAAAAAAAAAATTTGTTCCCTAACAGAACATTAAATAGAAAGCCATAACATGTCCTTCTACGTTCTGAATTTTATGATGAAAAGCCCTAATTTCCAAATTGTGGCTTTTCATACAAGTAAATTTATATTACTAGGATGAAAGGGCGTTATTATATTTTTTACGCCTTTTCATACAAGTAATCTGCGACTTACCAGGTGGAAAATGCTTCAAAAAAGAAGAAAAAAAATTATAATTTGACGATTTTTATGAAGCTGTTACAAACAATCATAAAACAATTATTAAATAAAATCGGCCAAGTGCGAGTCGGACTCGCGCACGAAGGGTTCCGTACCGTTTTAAGGAAAAACTAGCTAAAAATTGTTTTTTTTTTGTATGGGAGCTTCCTTAAATTTTGCTTTTATTTTAAAACTGTTAATATTAATTATTAAAATACACATGTAATATAATTAAGGCCTATGTGAAAATTCAAGTGTATACCTGTTGCCATTATTGATACCGAGAAAAATGGACACAAAAATCACGTTAGTTGTATGGAAAAAGTCACCCACATCCATTTTTTAGGGTTTCGTACGCAAAGGGTTAAAACGGGGACCCTATTATTAAGACTTCGTTATCTGTACGTCTGTCGGTCTGTCTGTCTTCAGGCTGTATCTCAAGAACCGCTATAGCTAGACTTCTGAAATTTTCACAGATTGTGTATATTTGTTGCCGCTATAACAACAAATACTAAAAATAAAATAAAATAAATATTTAAGTGGGGCTACCATACAACAAACGTAATTTTTTTCGGCATTTTTTGGTCGATATCAATAATGGCAACAGGTACGCACTTGAAACTTTCACAAAATCCTCAATTATATGTGTACTTGAATAATTTATAACAAGATTAAAATAAAAAAAATATTTAAGGGCGGCTGCCACACAAAAAAACACAATTTTTGGTCTATTTTTGCTCTATAACGGTACGGAACCCGTCATGAGCGAGTCCGATTCCCACTTGGCCGATGTTTATTTATTTCTTATTACTAAGAATTTGATTTTTTTACTTAGTGCCACTTCATTACTAGTTATAACTGTACCTGTGTATTTTAATTTGTAAATATTCAGTGAAAAGTAAGATACTCAGTACTAGTAGGTGACATTTTCCCATCATAACCACTACCCAGCTATTTGCCACGCTGAATTTTGAACATTGTTTTGATTATTTGAACGAAAATATCCTAATTAAAAAAAATACCAGCCTTAATCTTGTTTAAAAATAATTTATTATACACTTATTTAGGTACAACATCCATAGTATGAAAAGCCATAATTTCGGTTTTGAACAAGAAAGGCCCTTACTTCCTTAGTTATGGCTTTTCTGTTTAGTATGAACATATTTTTAATATTTTATTTCATAAAGTGAAACAGGAAAGTTGAAATAATTAAATAACCCCCTCCATCATTACAAAAGTAAATATGCAAAAAGAAGGAAATATTTTTTTTATACATAATTCAAAAGCAATTCATATCAAAAATGGTGGCCCAATAGTTTGAAATACTCTTTTTAGTAAAATGTGATTATCTCAAAATCATGTTTGTGGAAGTTACGCCCTTTCTTCATAGCGGGGCAGAATTATTATTACATATTTTGATAAAATGCTGTTGCGGGCGTTATCTATAGTAAGTATTATTGTATTGCTAGATGACGCTACAGACACATAACATATATTATGTTAGAAATCGAAATGTTAGTCATGGGGATTAAAATTAGGACAAAAAAGGCATATTAATCATATTTTAATATATGAAAGGTGTAACATAAATATGTTATCATACTTTACGTGTGTAATGTGTATGCGTACGCTAAAAGAGTTTCTTTTGATTTCTTCTGAAATGCCCCAACATCATACATGTTTTGTCCATAAAATAAATAATACTCTTTCAGCTCTGCTACTATCACAGTTAGCCTAATCAAAGGACACACACACACCCTAAAGTTAGATCACTTCTTTGTGTTACAGCCTATATAATGATATTCTACTTATACAGATCTGTTACGTTCATACTATTTTCCGGCTTAAATCTCTTCCGAACAATTTTCAAATTCAAAATTGGACACATTGACTTAGACTGATAAGTGAAACAAAAGATACGAAATGCCATTTGCGTAAAAGAGACAGTTCTATTTTTAAACGTCGAACTGATAAGTATCTGCTTTGAGTTTTTCATATTATAATATCATTGTAACACAAAGAATCATTATAATATTATTAAGCAAGTCATTTCACTCTTTGTCCCGACATATATTTTATAAGATTCAAAATTACCATCACGAATTTCAATTCAGACATTACAATCATAAACCTGTGTCTCTATTAAAACTCATCTAAAACACTAAAGTTTCCAAACATAATTTTGCTAAAATGCTTTCATCTTTAAAATGTGCCGCGGCGTGGAAGTTGGCGAGACATTCCCTCTTAACTTTAAAGTACTTTTGCCGCTTCGTACAAAAACCACAGTAAAAGAGCATGCAGTGTGCTACACTTTAAATTAATACTCGTACATATGGTGGGCTACTAAACTAGTGAAGTGAAAAGAGCATTCTTATTAATATTCTAATGGGGAAGTGTGTCTGTCTCTCTGTTACCTCTTCAGTCTTCACACCCAATCAGGGGATTGGGGGCGAAGAGGCTGTTGATGCGTTCAAAATGCACGTTTTGGAGATACCTCAATCAGAATGGAAAAAGTGCTATGAAAATTGGTTCCAGCGTATGCAAAAGTGTGTCGATCATCGCGGTGAATATTTTGAAAAGCAATAAAACCATATTAAATGATATATGTTTGTTTCTTTTTTTAATTCCGGATACATAAATAGCAGCCCTCGTAATATGGCAAAGAAACGTTTGCCGGGACAGCTGGTTTTATATATAATAAGACTAGCTGTCGCCCGCGACTTCGTCCACGTCAACATTAATTAATATTTATTTATTAAATTGAATAATTAATTTAATAAATAAATATTAATTAAATTGAATAATAGAATATTTTTTAAATTGAAAAGTATCCTATGTTACTTATGATACCTCCAAGAGTATGTGTACAAAGTTTCATTATGATTCGTCAAGTTGTTTTTGGGTGAAAGCGTAACAAATATCCACGCTTTCTCATTTTTAATATTAATAAGGAAAGTATAATACCTATTAGGGGGCGTCCACAAATAACGTGAGGTGATTTTTTGAATTTTTTGAAATATTATATTCATAAAAGTAGAAAAGTCAATAAGGTGAAAGACAATTTGGAGCCAAACTAGTTAAACATAGTGATAGTACTGTATAATGTCGCTTCGTTGAAAAGCCAGAAACTTCGTTAAGACGGTGTAGACTCGACTTTCGCCACAACGCTTAAGTTAGGGCCTACGCACACCTCATCCAAGTATTATAAATATGTAAAAATTTGTAAGGGTGGATATTGGATAGATATAAATGAACGCTTTTTACTTAAAAATTACTTTAAATACTATAATCTTATTACGTAAAAATACAGACAAAATATATCGTTTATATCTCCTGTGGCATCATTACTAAGCTATTGAAATCCCATTTGCCAATATCGGCTTTTGACATTTGCAAAAAAGCTTAGCCAATACGAAGGCACAGACATTTAGACTTCCTTCCTTTTGGCTTTTGGCTTTTATAGGCCACATACAATTTTTAGATTATTCAGTGTCACTGGCGTGATCTACCAAAGGGTACTCTTTCAATCTTTCCTCACTCCTCAGTTTCCTCCTCCTCGTTAAAGCAAAGAGAAAAATCCTACGCCTTCCCTACTAGACAAGTGGCAAGCGATTATCGTAAACGCCAACAAAATGTATTCGATTTAACATAATAATGTCAAATACTAATGTCAAATCCCATACATTTCGTTTGCGTTCACGATAATCGCTTGCCACTTGTCTGGTAAGGCCTGAATCTTAAGTTGCAAGCAACATACCTAGATTTTTTTCTACAAACACTTACAAACTTCGCATTTATTTTTAATTAATAGGCAAAATTCTGTGAGAAGGCTTGGCTTCCGGTTCCGCTAAGCCTTTTGACCGATGGTTCACGCGGTGTTTGCGCTGTACCTTTGAGATTTATGAGGAAAGCCGCACGTATAAATAAAGCTTATGATTTGTTTGACTTTCTGCGGTACAACAGTTTGTTACCCGACTACGTTGAAGCAAATATGCTTTATGTATGTATATATGCCATCGTAACGGCTAAATTTCAGGTCTGATTTAAAAACTGGGGTGCCACAAGAAACGTTGGGAAAATACCATGAGAAGTACCAATAATAGGCTCATAATATGATAGTGCGTGGCATAATAATTATGGTGATGATGATGATGATTGATGAAATTGATATACTTATTGGCATTTGCTTTAAGTTGTTTAACCCATTTAGACCCAATTGAAACTGAGCCGTGAAAAATATGAAATTTCTTTATCAATTTATAGAAACCAATAAAATTATTAGGAAAACACAAAAAAACTTAAATTGTTTAAATTTTTATATTTAAAAAATTGCCGTCCTCAAATGGGGCCAATGGGATATTTACGATAAGGATAGAGGATTCGATACATTCTTTATGAATGTACCGTGTTTTCACACATTTCTCAAATTGCCTTTAACTTTTTTTCATGACGTAATGCTAGCCCACCAGAACAACGCAATTGTTGGGACAGTTTTTTGGGAAAGTGACCCTTCATGTTGCAGGTTTGTACACATACTGTGTGTACTACCGCTTGTGTGACGTCTCAAGTAATGACGACCAAATGCCGCCGAAATTGGAGCTGATTCAATTCTTGTTTTTATTACTTTGATGATGCAGCCGCCATGCGTTTGCCACTGCTACATCCAAGTGCGTAAACAGTACCTACCAGTTACCACCAATTTTTGTTTCGTATAACAGTGCGAGAAAATCGATTGACCAGTTGACTTGACCCTACGCATGTCCTTGTTATAGCTTTGATAAAAATGTAGAAAGCTAATCTCCACATTCTTTCAACAGTAATAATATATCTGTTTACTTTTCCTAGAAGAAAAACGCTGTAATGGCTTGCCCCGATTGCATAGACATTGTAATCCAGCCGATGTAAAACAAAATCTGATTTAGTTGGTTGAAACGGTAGTCAAACTCGTCGTTTTCTTTTTTTTTCATATCTTTGACGGATACGAGAGGACACTTCTCAGTACTGTCTTGGCCAAAAGTATCAGTTGCACAATAGCCAGCTTCCCCTTGGAGTAATGAAAAACTGGTAAAGTGACACATGGTTGCAAAGGAAATACGACTAAATATATATTTGCACTGTCATCTTCAATCATGGCAACTTCCTGAAATCCGTAGTATTTATCATAGCTATTGAATACCCTTCAGTTCATTGATTATACGAAATTGATCGGTGGACAAAAATTGGAATTATTTACATCCAATGTGCCCATTGGCCCCAAATAGGGACACTTGTATAAAACTACTCCTAATCTTCAAAAGACTAAAGCTTTTCACACAAATATGTATATTTTTTATAGGTTATAGTATAATGAGCTCTTTCAAATGAAAAAATATATATGCCTAAAAGAAAAACTTAAAAATAAAAAATACTAACTTGGCGTCATTTCGGATGTTAGAAACAGCTTCAGAAAAATCACTATAAAACACTATGAACTATATTTATATTATTTGTACCTTCTAAGATTAAGAAAATACACTTTTAGCAAATTGAAACTTACAACAAAAGTAAGTATAAACTTGAATGACAAAAAATTAAGTAATTTTAAAAGTGTCCTCGTTTGGGCACGGCGGGTCTATATGGGTTAAATAACTCCGAAATCCCCGAAAATATATAAGGAGTCAAGAGTTCTGTACAGCACCTTCGGAACCAGGGTATACATTGATGCAAAAGCTTACTTTTTGGTAGCATATACTTGAAATCCTTCAGAAAATGTTAAAATCACTATATGTTTCCATATAAATTTTAAGGAGTTCCCTCGAATCCTCATGGATTTCATCATCAGATCACCACTTTTGTGAACGTGGTACCAAATTCCAACTATATCCTTTACAACAGCAAAAGAATTTTGGAATTCGGTCCACAAACGACGGAGTTATCCGCGAACAAACATAAAAAAAAATAAAAAAAGAACATATAGGAGGAGGAGGATTTGAGGAGGTTTCTCAATTCGACCGTATGGTCAAATTTAGAAACCTCCTCCTTTTTGGAAGTCGTTTAAAAATATTATGCATAAAAGATACTTACCTCTGGTGACATAGTATTTTTTTCAAAAACTTGTCTAGCCCCCAAACGGATAAACTAATTTTGATGACATTCCGTTATTTTAAATTGATGTTTCCAGGTAGCTATTATAATATTTTCTCGAATTATATTATGTATTCTTTTTTTACTTCGCATTAATGTTAGTAGGTATTAGCATTTTTCTAATCAGACTAAACAGCTTCTTGCTATATTGACCAATAGCTTTGTCTACACTGTGCCTTTATTTTTGTTTATCAAGGGCATGCGTCATAGCGCAGTCAACAACGCACGTGAGGCATGCCCGCGACGTATACGCTCTGACCGTATCCAAAACATTCGCTTAGTTCTATTTTTTCTGGAATTTCTTATGAGTTATGACCAATTATATTCCATATAATATATAATATTCCACCCAGTAAAACGTTTTCGTCGCACATGTTACAAAGCTGACAGACACTGCAACCGAAAAATGACAATGTTGGCATTGCGTTCGTTAACGCATTCAATTATTGAAAGCGCCAAACGAAAGGTGAATACAAAGAAGATAACGAAAATTGAGGACGAAAGCGCATAGTGTATAAAGGACATAGCTTAAAACGTACGGACTAAACCACTAGGCGACTTTCCTTTGAAATATTTTCGTCCAGTTCTAGTAGTCGAGGTCGACGTATGGAGCGTCGACAACAATAGTTCTGTCGAGGTTGATTTGTATCGCAGATGAGACACCCATAGTCGAAATAGTGAGACAAGACATCAGCGGTCATTGACCTTAGACTGTTTTGGGCTGACTATCACTGAAATAAAGAAAATTAGGTTTAAAGATAGGTACTTCATTTTTCAAAAGAATACAAAATCACATACGAGAAATACATTTTCTGACTTAAAAGTACATAATTTAAAATCTACGTACGTACTATAATCGGTTTAGCAATAGTTGAAAATTATTTTCTTTACATTTAGTATGGTTTGTTAAACTAATATGTATTCTGTGGTATGGTATAAATGGCGCATTGCCTAAAGAAATTGTAAGTTACAATAATAATTGATTTTCTGTGCGAAGTGTCTCAAAAAACAATAGATTTTTTTTGAGACAATCCTAACTAACAATATAAGTGAAATGATTCAATGATTGTAATTTGTAATACACTGGCTATTTTAATGTCATTAGTCATTACAACAATTTAACTACAAGTTCTACTGAAACATCTAACAGTATCTAATACGTCATATTTATTCCACAAAAGTAGAAAAAGTTTACATTCTTTTATAGACACCCTATACAGTTACATCACCTCATTCCTAATAAAACGACCTCTATCTCGTCAGTGTAAGATTCTTTTCATAAGATTCAGGGGTAAAATAACTTTAGATGAACCTCGCGTACATTTAAAATGGAGAGCTGTTAGACTTGAGCGCGTCCCCAAGACAATTACTCAAGTTTATGCTGCCGTGCTGAATATAAGGCTGGCCGCATACACATGTTTTCCGTATCTGATTTCGTAATGTAGAATTACGATTTGGAAAACCGTGAGACTGGCGCAAACGTTCGTTTTTTTCACGCGCGTACGTGCCGGCTTGTACTTGAAACGTACGTGTGAAATTCGTTCGGTTCGGAAAAAAACCAACGTGTGCGCCATGTATTTTCTACTGATTCCATTGACCTGCAATACGGACAATTTAAAAGCGAAAGCGCTTGTTAAAAGCTACGCTACGCTAAAATTACAAGAAAATGGTGATTACGTCGAACAACTTGTGGTTACAGGCAAAGTTGACGGTCGCCGCCCAAGAGGCCGAAGCCCTATTAGATGGTCTGACCAAGTGCGTACAACTCTAGCCACCGGCCTCCATGATGCTTTCCATTCTGCCAAGGATCGCAAGTCGCAACAGATGGCGTAATGTGGTCGTCACTAAACTCCAAAAGGGGAATCACGACCCTCAGCAATGAGGAACACGACGCGAGGAGGAGGTGATTACGCTGAAGACACGTTTCGCCAAGGACGAACTCTTAGTAGAGATATACAGGGTGTAACAAAACTAAGTGATAATACTTTAGAGTGTGTATGTGTTCCTTATAGAGAGTTCACTGTGAAAGTATCAGCGCTGAAAGCCTAATTTTTTTTGTGATTTGTATGGGCAAGTGCCCCGACGTCACGAGTTTCCCCACACAAAAGTGAAAAAAAATATTGTTTTTTCAGCGCTGCTACTTTTACAGTGAACACTCTACTAGGAACACATACACACCCTAAAGTATTATCACTTAGTTTTGTTACATCATGTATATATTAGGAAAATATTAGCTCTAGTCCTTTCAAAAATGACATTCCAAACGACCAAATTTCAATGGAAACTGAATACGGGAAACGTGAGTATGCGGCCTGCCTAACGTACAAAATGTGATACAAGTTGCACCTTGATGCATTTACGCGGATGTAACGTAATGGAATCGCAAAAAGCGTCTCCGGTGGCTTTGAAATTTAATATTCAGCTCTATTACTGCAAACATCTTAATTTCAAAATCTAGCTTAGATGTTTCATTTTAAGTCCACTAATCCACTAGTGTAGGACGTCCCGCAGCCCGGTGGACCGACGATTTGAAGAAAGTGGCTGGCAGCGGATGGATGATTGCTGCCCGAGATCGGGATGGTTGGCGTTCATTGGGGGAGGCCTACGTTCAGCAGTGGACGGTAATAGGCTGATGATGATGTATCAATACTTTACTAATCTTATATATAAAATAGGCTACTTGACCTATATTTAATTTCATTTAAAAAATGCATATTTCTAGTAGAACTTGGCCTAGAAAACTGTATTTCACCCTTTTCATCAAATAAAAGCTTATGATTGATAAATAAAGTCGATTCGAAAATATGATTTTATGAAAATAGGAATTGTACTGACGAAAACGCTTTTGCGGTACTTCCGATTTGGATGTGACGTCATCCCATTTGTAATTTAATATCTTTTATTTATCGCGCTCGTTATAATATGTAAGTTTATTTGTACATAAATAATATGAATAAGCCTAGAAAGATTTATAAAATATATTTTCTTGAATAATTCAAATAAAACATCAGTTTTATATATTATCTCCATTTATTGTAGTTGGGAAATGAAATGGCATATTATAACAACATAACAAATGATTTCTAAATTCTTTTCTAATTTTTTGGCACTGTTAGACTCGTACGCTTAGCACATAAAACTTTTTTCAATAAAGAAAGTATAAAATACAAAAAAACATGACGTCACACTATGGCGGTACAATGGCGGACAGTGTTTTCGGCGCCATATAAAAGGCATATTTTTCAATCAACATTTTTATGGGTTTCTACTGTTTAAAATATTAAAATATTAGCTTTTTTGGTGAAAATGAATGATTAAGAAGCGATTAGAATGAAGAAAAAAAATAGGTCAAGTAGCCTATTCTCGTGTCACAATGTTAGTCCACGAACTCCTCCGAAACGGCTTTACAGATTTTTACCAAATTTTATATGCATATTCAGTAGGTCTGAGAATCGGCTACTCGGTACTTTATTTATTACGAGTAATAAGTGCATTTGTTGAATAAATAATAGTAAATTATTACAACCTGAGACTGACGGCGACCATTGTTTATGCGACGGGATAGCGATCGACGTTGCCATGGCAACATACTTATTTAGTCACTTCAATAGAATAATATGGGCGAAATACTTTATATTATGGCAAAGCAACGTTTGCTGGGACAGCTAGTCCATACTAATATTAAAAATGCGAAAGTGTGTCTGTCTGTCTGTCTGTCTATCTGTCTGTCTGTCTGTTACCTCTTCACGCCCAAACCGCTGAACCGATTTTGCTAAAATTTGGTATGGAGATACTTTGAGTCCCGGGAAAGGACATAGAGTACTTTTTATTCCGGAAAAATGTACGGTTCCCGCGCAATAAACGAATTTTGGCGCAACGGAGTTGCGGGCGTCATCTAGTAATATTATAAAAGTGACAGTATGTTACTGTCTGTTACCTCTTCACGCCCAAACCGCAGAAGCGATTTAGTTGAAATTTTTCATGGATATACTTTGAGTCCCAGGAAAGGACATAGAATACTTTTCATCCCGGAATAAAGTATGGTTCCCGCGTCACGAGACGTTGGCGCAACGGAGTTTCAGGCGCTATTTAGTATGTTATATCACAATCTGGTTTTATCTCGCGACTCCGAAGAAGCAAATGCTGATTCCCTATTTGACCCCCTATAATATATTGTCACTTTCAAAAATTCTTACAACTTTATAGCACCGACGTATATCCTATAGGGGGCTATAGGGTCCTGCAATTTTCATATGACTTAAAACGAAAAATACATCTGACATTAGATTAAAAGCAGAGCAATAATTATTAAATTAACTATAAAACACGCTTTATTTATTTTCATCTTTTATTAAAATTTAAATTCTTTTTTTTTTCAAAAATTTTTAAAACTCATTGGCTCTTAATACGTATGCAAAGTTTCGAATTAATTAGACTACTGGAGATAGGTAAAAATCGTGCTCAAAGAGTTACATACAGCCCAAGCCTAAAAAAAGCGTGTTCAAAATATACTCTAAATTAGAAGGGAATGAGGTAATTGTCAATGCAAATGTGAAACAAAGTGGTTTAAAATTGTATTAAAATGCGCCTCTACACGTATACTCGTACCGTACGCTCGTTATAACTTTTAATTCGCTTTTTAATATCCGTAACTAGCACCACTGCTGCCAACGATTACGTTTTGTAGATATTCTGTAATTTAAAGTGCGCTCATTTCCTCTCAATAATCAAAACACTCATATGCTAAGTACTCACATACGGTTTTGCTCGATAGAAAACTCAGAATCGAAGGAAATGACATATTTGACATAATATATTTTAATTCCATCGAGCCGGCTCGAAGCGAGCCGGTCATGTTTTGCGGTCCACACGGTGGTTAATGCTCGATTTGGAGTAAAACTATCGAGAAAAACCGTATGTGAATACTTAGCATTATAATAGCTTTATGCAATGTTTTGTCCTTATGTCATTAAAAACGCTCGAAAGAATAAAATACTCGTAGTGCAAGTTTTTTTTATTAGTTCCTATGGTTTATCTGTTGAATTTGCACCATAGTTTTATAACACAAAGTGACGAGAAGAATCTAAAAACTCTACACATTAGTCAAAATCGGTGGCCTGGCCATTTAAAAATAAAAGTTATTAAATTCAACAGAAAAGTAATATATTAAGTTCAAAGCCCATAGCATGACGAATAACAAAATGGCCAAGACACCGATTTTGACTGTGTAGAGTTTTTAGATTCTTCTCGTACGGCTGACACATTATATTATTATTAAGTATATTAAAATTAAGGTTTTTAGATTTAGGGCTGAGTATATAAGGTTAGAAACTTGGCTCTACATGATATCTCACTACTTTTTGATACCACGAACTATAATATTATGTTCTCATCTTGGCAACATTTTCACATGAAAATGTTTTTGGTGGGATTTCATTTCTTTCTGTAAGTTGTTTTATGTTGTTTTTTCTTTTAGTTAATTTTTTTCTTTTTTTGGGTGTATTTTTCCGTACCCAGAGGGTAAACACGGAACCCTATTACTAGACTTCATTTTCTGTTCGCTATCCGTCTATCCATCTGTCTGTCTGTCTATCTGTCTCTTGGATGTATCTCAAGAACGATAGAAGCTAGAGAATAAATACTAAAAACAAAATAAATTTAATATTTCGGCTCTCATACAATACGTGATTTTTTGCTATTTTTTCCTTTTGATAATAGATGTCGCTGTTGGTCGTCTACATCGCGGTATAGCTTGCACGAATAGTTTCATTTAGTTGTTAATGCACTCTATTCGACAACAGATGTCACTGTTGGGCACCTAAATCGCAGTATCGCACAATTGCACTAACGCGAAGATGTTTGGTATAGCCGTTTAACTTTTGAGGTAACTTTTGTCGCTTTAACTAACCGTAAACCGATGTTGTTGTACATAAAAAATAATATATTTAAAGACCTACTCTACTTATTATTATTATCCTAAAATTCCTAATCAATCGGTTTCAAGTTTAAGTAAACTTGAAATAGATTGATAGCTAAGTAACTAATTATTATTATTATACTTAATTAATGAAATATTCTTATTAATTAAATATTTCCAAAGAAATGCTAAGACTACGACTATTCTTTGAACTTGCGTACCCAAAGGGTAAAAACGGGACCCTTTTAATAAGACTTCGTTGTCTTTCCGTCTGTCCGTCTGTCTGTCTAGTGTCTATCTCCAGGCTGTAACTCAAGAACAGTAGTAGCTAGAGAATTGAAATTTTCACAGATTATGTATATCTGTTGCCGATGTAACAGCAAATACTAAAAATAAAATAAAATTAATATTTAAGGGGGGTCCCATACTACAAACGAGATTTTTTGCTCTATATCAATAATAGCAACAGGTAGGTACTTGAATTTTTCTCAAAGTCCTTAGTTATGTGTCTACTTTAATATTTAATAATAATATTAAAATAAAATAAAAAATTAAGGGGGCTCTCATACAAAAAACACAAATTGTTGCCTAATTTTGCTCTTTAAAGGTTAAGTTGGGTTTGATAATTTTTTTGTTGTTTCTGTACTAATAGTATGTTACATACCAAATTTCAGCTTTCTAAGACTTCAGGAAGTACCCTAACAGTTTTGATGATCGGTGAGTCAGTGACAAAATTGTGGGCTTTTGGACACCTATAAAATCTTAAGTATAAAAGCTACGATATTCAAACTTTGCGCATTTAATTATTATACCCATGTCATTATATCTTAAAAATTTGAACTATCTGGCATTATTCAAACCAAAGTTACGAGGGTTCAAAAATACGACGAAACGTTTCGAGAAAAGGTAGGTAGTGCCCTTGCGCGCTTCGCTTGGCTCATCTTGGCGGGGGCACTCCCGTGCCCCCAGATACATTTTAATTTGAAAGTAGTCAACGACATCAATTGTATGAGTAGGCTGATATCTTTTCTGTAACATGCACATATTATCCATTATTTGGTTTTAAATATCATTGACATCATTGGTCATAACACCCATAACTTTTTTAAACTTTTTCCGTACATTAGCGCAAGATCGGCGGCGGGTACTGATATGACAGCTGTTCTTTAATCGTGGTTGAAAAGTTGAAATTGATTTCAGATAAATTGATTCGGCCTCAATTTTTAATGAGATTATTTCGCAAAAGTAAATGCCATGGGAACCGTGCATATGCACTTGCCTCAAAAGGCTAAAACATTAGTCGAAATTCTTCCGTTGTCAATAATTATTCTATGCTAAACTCTATCGAAATCGGTTTAGTAGCTTCAGAGCTTTCCCGTGACTCCATACGCATTAAATGACATAGACATGACAACAGGAACCGAACATTTTAATAAGAGAAAATGATTCGTTTCTATTGAATACAAAAAAAACGAGTAGTACTGTGCCGACGACAACGCCGATAAAGATTTTTTTTCATTTCAAAAACCTTCTCCTCTTTTTAATATTAGTGAAGAACGTCTAATTACTAATTATTATCAAAATTTTCTCCTCTCTTTCTTAGTATCTAATGGCTAACAATCTCATCGCAAACAAGTCATGTTTAGATTCACTTAAAGCTCCTCTGAAGTAAATTCAGTTTAATTAAATAAAAACTAACATACATTACATCGCCTCTAGCTTGCAATTTCTTGTTAGCCTTCTACGTCTAATTTATTAAAAGAGATTTTATAAATCCGGGTACTTTTAAAATGAATGTGGCGATTTTATCCTTTGAGATTCACATGATATTTCCTTTTCGTATTCGCAGAAATATAATATACTCCTCAATAAGCAACTTTTTCCTGGTAGAGACTCTCGTAGTGGAAAAAGTAATAATAAAAAATGTAACTTCAAAGGCGCTGTAGTATCAACTATCAAACATCTATTTTTAAAGCAACGAACATGCAAACAATGGATAACAATGTGGAATAGGTAGTTTTGTACGCAGGGCCCGATCTGAGGAGGGGGAGCCGGGCATTTGCCCAGAGCGGCGAAAATGAGGGGCGGCAAAATTGACTTATTCCTATTTTCCAACCTAGCCAGTAGCCACCCCCTTGCTTGAGAATTTTACATTCCAACAAACTTTAGGTTGGATAGTAGAAATGTTTAAGTAGTTTACTTAAATAATATTATGATGGGGGGACTTCATCGTCTCCCAACAAAACTAGCTCATGACTTAGGGTTTCTGTATGTAAAGGGCGACGAAAATTATCTTTTCCCGGAACGACTAAATAGCTAGATCGGGCCCTGTCTGTAAGATGTATTTGTAGAAGTTGTTGTTAAGTATTCAATATTACGTAAACAATTTGAAGAGTGGATAAAATACCGATAGAACTGCTTGTAAATGTTTAAAAAACAGCTTTTTTCGTCAGCGAGTTAATGTTGTCAGCTCCGCGCTCGAGCGAAGAATCCCAACATTGAAATTCTTCAAAAAATACAAAATATCTAGAAAGATAGCTCGGTTGTTACCAGTTATGACAATTTAATAAAACGTCTCTATACTGGCTGGGATATGAAATTTTTCAAAGCAGTCACTTTAAAATCGTCACATTGCATTGTTTGGACCTTTATTCTTTATAAAGAAAACTCAAGTTGCAGAATGCAGTGGCTACTTTCTTGCGATTTTATTTTAAGATTGTAACATTGTATTGCTCACGTAAATCTAATGAAACACAAAATATAATATAACAGTAAAAAAGCTCGTCTTTTAAAACAGTGATAATATAATTAAGGATCAATATTTGTTCAACTTTTCCAAGCGAAATCATTTAAGAAATAAAAGAAATAAACAAAAAAATCTAAATCGTTTAACTCATAGCATAACTACAGGAATTATAAAAAACCATTGTAAAAAACTAAATGGCTTACAGTAAGCACCGGCTTCACCATTTAAAACTTTCAGTTTAAACGTTATGAATTGTTTGGGCTACTATATCAAAATAATATTATTACTAACTACAACAATACGTGTAAAAAAATTTTTACACGTATTGTTGTAGTTTGTAATAATATTTTGTAGTTGTAGTTTGTAGCTTTCGCCTACGGCAAGAAAATGGGTCCTAAAAATTTATTGCAATTAGGTAATAGTACTACAATTATTTTTGGGTACTTACATAGTATTGTAAATTTTACCATACTATTATTAGTAGTATTATCTAAATTTTCATATTTCATTTTGTATTAAACTTTTTTTCGTAAGCTTTAATTGCGCAACCTAGCGAGAAAAAAGTCACAGAACGAATCTGCAAAAATATAATTTGTAAATGAATAAATAAATAAGTTGCACGTCATAGATGGGATGGGTGAATTTGTGGCAGGTGTAGAGTAGAGGCCCATATGTACGTGCGGGGACTGAATACAAATAAACATTTTATATTCGCGTTAGGATTAACGCAGACTTTGAAATATATTGTATTTTGTGATAAAAATGTATTTTGTACGAAAGACAATGGACCCAATCCATAGATTGGGTCCATTAAAAAATATGTTTTTCACATTCTCAAACCAATAATAAAATATCATAATATTTTATTATTGGTTTGAGAATGTGAAAAACATATTTTTTTCGTATCCGAAAAAACATATTATGTGGATAAACAGCGTTTGCTGAAAAACTGAAACTCAATTTTTTTTATTCAGAATAAATTTTTGCAAATATTTTCTGAAAGTCTACATGATGCCTACCACCGGTTCGGGAACTAACCCGGCGAGAAGAACCAGTGTAAGAAACTCGCACGGGGCCCACTTGATTTACCAAAAAAGTGAGAAAAAAAATAATATTTTAAAATAAAGTTTACAATGCTGTTACTTAAAATTATACAATGTAAGCATGTAAGTCATAAAATAATGTAGAAGTAGCCTTGCAAGCAGCCATCCTACTCCCAAGATGTGCCGTCGTTTATGAAATCATTGACCTTATAATTGGCTTTGGCACACAACTTTTTTAAATTTATTACTTAACTAGCGGCCCGGTACGTGCTTCGCTACGTATAAAGTGAAATAATGTATATATTAGTGATCGAAGGAAATAATACAAAAATCAGTTAGAACATCGATTCATTTCTAAAAAAATATATTACTTAATTGCTAGCTATTTAAAAACTTAATTCTAAACATTTGGATAAACAATATTTTTTGTTTTTCCATTTTGAGTGCGAATTACTTTCCACTTCCACTTACGTTCCACTAACGTTCCAGAGTGGGTACCCCTAAACGGCTGGGGGTACCCACTCTGGAACAGGCAACATAAAGTTGGCCATGTGAAAAACATGATTCTTCCAAATTCACACCACAAACATTAATTGTGATTATCAGATGGCATACGATCGAGGGCAATTTAAAATAATTGAACTAATGCGTGACAGCCATGCCACACGACGCGATGCGGCGCCGCACCGGAGGCCATCTCGCCGGACTACCGGCCACACGGTGAGTGCGGCGCCACAACGTTTTGCAAATTGCAGTACTGTAGCAGCGAAGGACTCGAGCTCCACCAATACATACACCCCTCCCCGCCTCGTCTCGATTCCGGTGTCGGAGCGTCGGAACTCGGAGCGCACCGGACGGCGCCGTATGCCATACCATACATTTTTATATGTAGGAAACCGGAGCGGCACTGGTCAGGCTCCGCGCCGCCGCCGCACCGCATCATATTATTGTGGCATGGCACTTATGCTGATGGAAAAACCATTGTAGCTCACGAATAATTTCTCGTCTTGTATTAGAAATAATTGCACAACGTTGATCCAATTCACGATTTTCATCATCAATAAAATAAATTTGTAAAAATTGATGATCAGCGTCGGGTTACGGCAATAACGAACCAATTGATGATAAATCTGGCCCCGAATCTGTAACATGTATGCAATTTTTGGTTGTTGTTGGATAAGAATTTTTAAAACTATCGAATACTTTATGATCAAGATTGTTATTTAAACATGGGACAATCCAGTTGAAAAAAATAATAATTTCACTCTTTTAAGATAGTTATATAAGGCTTTCTGTTAAGACTTATGTGATCTGCTTAGCGACTTTGGATCCAGGATTACACCTTCATAATACGAAAACTCATAATTTCAGCTGACTTCACTACCACTACTTAGTAACCGCAACACTAAGGGTCAATTTATACTACTCGTAAGTCGAAGCGCATCGAAGCGACTCACTAATATTGAACATAACAATTAATTCAACGTTAACTCTAGAACGTAACGCACACAGTCACGTGACATTGGTGACCCTGATGTCGTAGTGATGATGATGGTGATGATGATGATGATGAATGTAATTTGCACAGTAGCATATTATGCTTTCAGTTCTTAAAGCAGCGCCCCAACCCCCAAACTTATCTATAAGACCTTCGAACCATGGTATATCATGGTGCAAAATCTTACTTTTGGTAACATATGCCTGGAATACTTCATACAAAAGCAAGATCAGCATATGTTTCCATTTAAATTTTGAGGAGTTCCCTCGATTACTCCTGGATCCCATCATCAGATTACCACTTTTATGAACATGGTACCAATCCACGATCATACCCTATACAACAAAACAAAAAATATTTCCCCGTCTAAAAAATCTAACCATTTATTGAATTCATTTGTCACAAAAAATGTTATAAATGAAGAACCACTCGATCGGTTTTGTGCAAACTTCACATAAACCATCTACTAAGTAGTCCGAACAAACTGAAAATTTGGTTTGGCTAGGTGAGCCCGTTCTTGAGTTATAAAGTGACACCGAAAATTGCCACTTATTTTTATATATTAAGAAGAAGAAGAAGATGGAAAGATTTTGAACGTTTTCTGGGATTTTATTGTAATACATTGACCTGTAAAATATTTACTAACTGATCACCGGTAATCGGTATTTCTAGTTTGTACTTATTTCTAGTGTTTCTTCCGTGACTGTCACTTTTGGTTGTAAATTTACTAAGATTCTTTCTAACATAATATAATACATTATCCAAAATGTATCGAGAAGCAACAGTTAGAATACCAATTTCTTTAAACTTTTCTCTCAGACATTCAAAAGCTGACATTTTATAAATTGAAAAGTTGAGTCAGATAGTTATAGAGGATCGGACTATTAAGGCCCTACTCTGTTTTCTTTTTCATAACTTTAAAATGCCTGCAGTTTCTGAACTCACCGCTAAAATAAAAAAACCCTTTTATTATTTTTTATTAGTTTTACCCAGTTTTACCTAATGTAATAAACCTACTAATATTAGGTCTCCATGACGCTCGAGTGACTACACGATTAGCACCCTGGGCTCCCCCACTATTGTGTACGTTTCCCACACAAGATTCCCTAATTATAGTGTTTGCCTGGCAACAATGATAATATTAATTACTCGTATAATAATTATATGTCCAGTACATAATTATAGATGAAACAATAATGCGATTATATCGTATATCAATATAGCAGGTGTATGTGATAGCCAAACTACTTAGCGATTGAAATGTGAAACCAGACAATGCTAATTGCAACTAAAGCCGCTGCATCTATAATCTGTACTAATATTATAAATGGGAAAGTGTATCTGTCCGTCTGTATGTCTGTCCCAACAGCTGAACCGATTTTGTTGAGGATACTTTTTGAACCAATGAGAAAAATTTTGTATCAAAAAGGCTCTGGAACTACTGAGTCAATTTTCATGAAATTCTGCATAGATACAGAGTAGACGAGAAAGGATATAAAATTATTGTGGTGGAAAAATGCACGACTACCGAGGGATACAGTTCTACGGTGAAGCCGCGCGCCATTTCTTGAAATAAGTTCGCTTCTCCCAATGTCTGTGCCCGCCTAAATTCCACATATACTTTGTAACATATAGCACGTTAAGTGAGAGTAAATATAGAAGTGATGGACGGTAATCACCATGACTCGTTTTTGGCATTTTGACTCCTAATCGTGGTTAATGGAAAGTTTGAAAGTGTTGCGACAAGTTAGGCTCAATAGGGATGATGACAAGGTCAAAGATTAGCGAATTTTGTTCATAAAATAAAGAAATCACGGTAAAAAATAAGTGTTCCCAAAATTTCAGCTCGATAGCATTTGTATTTTTTTTTTGTTATATGCGCCTTCAAAGTTGGATAATCAAGTAGAATTTTTTTTCAATTAAATTTCTTAATATTTGTATACCATTCGATAACTTATGCAATTAAAAGTAACTTTTGTTATAAAACCACTTTCATAAACGCAATATTTAATATACCTATCGAACAAAGTTCTCTCCCGATCCGTACAAACTACGAAAGAGTGACGCCAGTCTTTCGTAGCACTTTGTATTTTAAGCTATCAGAGTCATTCTTTCAGCGATGTTTCTATTTTTTAAGGGTCTTTCAATTACCAATAAGAAAAAAAATTAGTCATCAAGCCTATTTACACCGCCGCGGAATGGAACGGAATGGAAGCGTCAATTTCACTCATGAGTCATGACTCATGACTCATGACGCGGGAATTAGCACCGGCATATCGCGAAAGACGCGCGTCAATTTTTTTGATCGTATTTAATTTCTATGCTATATATACTGTTGACGTCAAATTCATTGTGCTATGTACATTGTACAGTTTCGTTGCAAAAAGTCGCTTCCGTTCCATTCCGCGGCGGTGTAAATTGAGCCTTAGGGTAGGGTAAAGAACCATAACAAGCGAGAGTTGCTGATGAATTAAAGCATAATTGAAATGACAAATAGCGTGATGTCGCTTAACATTAATTTTTTTTTTGATTCTGCACCTTAAAAATATTGTACAGTAAATATACCTAACTATAATTTTGAATCTAATAAAACAACCTTTTAAACTTAGCAAAATATATTTCAGACTTCGTATTATTATAAAGAGCGCTTTGCTAATAAAAAATACTAAAGTAAGCAAAATTTAGGATTCCTCGCGAATATGTCTTTCATAATGGTAGCAATTTGCTACCTCGGCTCGAGTACAACTTATTAAAATGCCAACAAAAGGCAACGCTACAAAACGGCATTCCCGTAAACGCAATAAAAAGTAAAATCTAGCAAAATCTTTGAGCTCAGAATTAACGACACTCATTATAAAGGCTCGAGCCTGAAACAAATAAAAATTGTAACGTAAAGAGCGACACACACAAGGCTATGTTAAGTGACTCTTCTTTTTGGCGTTTCTGAGCTCTCGTTTTGGTTCGAATAATAATAATTATTATTAGTACAAAATTTTGGTTTGATTCTTTAGTCGCATGAACGGTGAAAGCCAAAGCTGTTGGCCAAACTGTCGGTGACGTCATAAAACCCATCAGTTATAAATAAATAAAACATTCCAAGCCGGATTCGCGCATGAAGGGTTCCGTATTGTTAAAGTGGCAGTAGGCAAAAATTGTGTTTTTTGTATGGGAGTCCCCTTGAAATATTATTTATTTAATTTTAATTTTATGTTTTATTGTTAAAATCCAAAAATAATCAAGTATTTATTGTAAAGTAAAGACAGACAGACGTACAGTCATCAAAGTCTCAGCAATGGTGTCCCTTTTGGGTACGGAACCCTAAAAACCAATCCTTGCTTTATAAAGATCCAAACTGTCAGATTTTGTAAACATCATCATTAATATTTTTTAATATTATACAATAAATGAATAAACACAATTTAAGTTAGCAGTTACTTGTTATTAGTGTACCTAACTATTAAATAAAATTTTATATTATTTTTCCGTGACCACCAAGTACATAATATTCAGTTTCAGTCATTTCTAAGTGTGCGTCTTTCTTGCTAGATAAGCATTGTGTGCGTTATAAATTATCACACTTCTCGTATTTTTTGTCTAAAATTTTTCAATGAAATGGAAACGCCAAATAAATCTTGTTATATTTAAGTAGAATGTATACTTTGGAACAAATACCAAAGTACTTTCAATGTAATTTATGTTATGGACGCTCCAAAAACATCGAGTTCTCGTGTACTGTTATATTCTTATAGCGAGAGAATATTATTATACCACTAGATGGCGCTCGCAACTTCGTTGAAAAAAAATTAGTTTATCACGCGGGAACCGTACACGTCGTCTCTGAGATAAAAAAAACTTGAGAGGTGTCAAGGGACACCCGAATGGAACGAAGTTATTTCTTTATGTTCAAAAAACCTGTATGCATATTGCATATACATACGCTCAAAAAAAATATTTAAAAAAATGCCATCTAGTTGACGCACAGGAATTATTCCTGTGCGTCAACTAGATGGCATTTTTTAAATATTTTTTTTACGTTGATATATTATATAAGTATTATACTTACTATCAACGCCATCTGCCCCTAACATGCACATACTAATAAAAAAGTGTCGAGGTCAAATCAAGGTCAAATATCGTTCTGTGTAGCCTTCAGATTTACGCCGAACGCAGGATAAGGAACTTCGTTCCAGTAGTATAATATTATGTATTTTACTTAAATTATCTCCATACCAAATTCCAGCGAAAATCGGTTAAGTATGCGGTTATGCGTGAAGAGGTAACAAACAGACAGACGTACTTTCATATTTATAATATTATTAGTATGGATTAAATAATATTAAAGTATGGATACATCCTGTATGCCTGTTCGAATTTTAACTTCAAACCTACCGCCATAAGCCAATGACACAATATACTCCAAAACGCCCGAAATTCACCAGTGTGAGGTCAAAAGAGGTCACAATTCTTTATTAGTACGTTGTTCTCATTAAAACGATTCAAAAGCGCATTCTCTCGTTTCTAATTATTTCAGAACAGAGCAAAGCAAAAAATTAAATTACTCCTATATTACTATAACTACCTTTTGTTGCGTTTAACTCTATTACGTTCCTATTATAAAACCGTTTTGCTTGATAATATTAACTGCTCTGATTCTCAACAATGGATAAAATAAAAGCAATTATGAGATGAGGCTAAATGGTCTATGAATAAAAATATAGCCTCAAGAGTGATACATTGATACCATATTGATACAATGTTAAAATAAAATCGGCCAAGTGCGAGTTGGACCCGCGCAGAAAAGGTTGCGTACCATAATAGTCGTGTGTAATGTGTCGAGCCAGCGGACGGTACGTTATGCACACGCAGCAAATATTATTAATTGATATTGTCGCGAATCGCGCGGCTGATTGCCGTTGCACGTCACCATGGCGCTCGTGGCGAATGAGTTGCTGGCGTTTATCCAGCACGCCATCGACACAATGGACGAGGTTAGCATAATGCAGATCTGCAAGTCCTCCTTCACCAGCGAGGAGATTTGCCAGGGGAAGCACTTGCTCTACAAGACGCTCGGCCAGAGCGCGAATATGCCATCGCGACGGAGGGATGGAACAGAAAGAAGCGTGCAGGATATAATATCCTTGCTGAAGCAGACGGATCCGGATGAGGTGCCGGATTTTGTGGCGAAAAAACTGCACAACACTGCACGTCGACGTCGTCACCCTCTTAAAGGACATCAGATTCCTGAAAGAAGTGTTGGCCGTAGTTCGAGGTAGACTGCAGGCATCGGAGTCTACGATCAGCGATCTACGTATTATGAATTATCACAATTAAAGAGTGGTAATTATTCAATATGTAGGTCACCTGATGCCGCGTTCGTCACCGGCCGACGTGGTGCGCAGGCGGTCACGTTCAGCCCGTCAGCACTTTCAGACGGGTCAACGCACGAGCAGGTCATCGCCGTCGCCGCCGCTGCCCCCGCCGCCCGCTCCCCGCCTGCAACGGAGCCGCGGCCGAACTACGCAAGTGTCGCCGTTTGCCCCCGCGTCCTCCCCCGCGTTCCAAAAACAATGGGAAAAAGGAGGCCCATGCAAAGGAGTATCCTCCCTCCGAAAAGGACCGAAAGTGCGATGATGACGGGCTTATAAGAGTGGAGAGGAAGAAGAAGAGTTCTGGCCGATTGGAGTCGTCTACAGGAGGTTCCGAGGACGACTTCCGAACACGTCGCGCCCCACGTCGCAGACATGAGACAATACGTGTTTAGTGCTTTAGTGTTAGTTTTTAGTATAATTGTATGTATGTTAGTCTATAAGGTATTTATAATATGGGTCAAGATGCCTGAGTTAAACAAATAAATAATAGAGCAAAAATAGTAAAAAAAGTGTTTTTTGTATAGGAGCCCCCCTTAATTAATTAATTTATTTAAATTTTATTTATTAAAGTATAAATACAACTAAGTATGTTGTGTGTGAATATTTTAGGTGCTTACCTGTATTATTGATACCGAGCAAAAAATGTTTGAAAAATCACGTTTGTTGTATGGGCCCCTTAAATATTTAATTTATTTTATTTTTAGTATTTATTGTTATAGCGAAAACAGAAATACATAATCTGTGAAAATTTCAACTCTCTAGCTGGTGATGACTTGCAAAATTTTGACTATTTTGGAGAGGAAATAAAACGACTGGTCCAGGCGATGAATTGGCGTATATTGAAAAAATGTTCGTTGTGAGAGGGGTGCGGGGACGGTGCCGTGAAGTTGCAGAGATTGCGCGGGGCCCGCCAGCGCGATGTTCACGATGCGGAGTCGCCTCGGTGTTGTGCCGTGGCTCCGCTGGCGCTGCAGTCGCGGAGTTCGCAGCCTGTAGTTGCGCAGGCGCCCGCATAGATGGCGCCGACACTAGCTATTACCGTTCTTGGGTTACAGCCTGGAGACAAACAGACAGACGGACAGACATCGAAGTCTCAGTAATAGGGTCCCGTTTTCACCCATTGGGTACGGAACCCTAAAAAGGGAACAGTACATTTTCCCGCCTAAAATAAGCCTACTCGTAATATTATATTATCTTTCCAACGACAATGCTACAGCGCGAGCGCGGCGCACAAAATATAATACGACTTATACGAGTCTCATAACTACCTAGATGTCGCCCGCAACTCCGTTTCCAAAATTCGTTTATCGCGCGGGAACCGAACATTTTTCCGGGATAAAAGTATCTGCATACCAAATTTCAGCAAATTCGGACAGCAAACTGACAGAAAGACGGACAGACAGATAAACACACACTTTCGTATTTATAATATTATAAAGTACATGGATATTATAATTTATAAATAACTAACGACCCACCCCCACCCCCACCCGTATAAGTAACAATCCTATTGGCTATTATAGTCATAATATTAAACTCATAGGTCCATAATCTGACAAGACTTTGCAGCGGCTGCTCAGTTCAAGCAGCCAGCTAAAAAAATAATTAATATGGGAAGATATGGATTACATTACAGGGGTTATTCAATTATTCATATCACGTCACATGATTTGTTAGTTTTACGTCATTGTGATCTAATGTTAGTAATTGCTTGTCGTTGTTGATTGTCTAAGCGTGTACTAACGGAAATTTTAATGCGTACTTATCACTAAAGACAGGAGCAAGCAATAGCGCGAGGCAGCTGCCTCACAGCGCCATCTATGTTTCGCGATGGCTAACCAGAATATCTTAAAAATAATCTTACATATAAAATTCTAGTGTCACAATGTTAGTCCACGAACTCCTCCAAAACGGCTTTACTGATTTTTACCAAATTTTATATGCATATTCAGTAGGTCTGAGAATCGGCTACTGGGAACTTTATATATTGATAAGTGCATTTGTTGAATAAAATATAATGGTAAATTATTACAAGCTGAGACTGTTGTGCGACGGGATAGCGATCGACCTTTGCCATGGCGACATACTTATTTAGTCATTTCAATAAAATAATATGGGCGAAATACTAAAGTATTTCGTTGCTTTGCCATAATATAAATATTATGGCAAAGCAACGTTTGTCGGGACAGCTAGTTTACTTATAAAAATTATTATTTCAACTAGAGATTACGAATAAAAGAACCTCCTTTTAGTCCGGTCAAATTAGACTAAAAAATAGGGGTGAGGTTACTTAAATTCCGACAAGGCTGAATATTGGTAGGATTGTTCAATACACTAGATTAAAGGAAATGTGAAAAGTCCTCATCGATCCGGCACGTGCAAAAAAATTTACTTGGAGTCAAAGGTTACAAAAACTGGTTTACCACGATTTTCAGCAAAACGGTAAGTTTTATCATAAAATCAGTTCAGACAAAATTTTTAGATCAGATAATTATCTATAAAAATGTCTTAATACTTTTTTTTCTAAGAGTCATTTTTAAGATATTATAACGATTCAAAAAGTTGAATGAGTTTGAGGTATAAGTTTTTTTTTCAAGTTACACCTTTTAAGTGTACATCAGCGACAAAACTGACTAGCGGTGTATTTAGTCTGATGTATGCGTTGCATCGTCGTAGACAAAAGTACACTTATACCTCAAACTCTATCAACTTTTCGAATCGTTATATCTCAAAAATGGTGGCTCTTAAGAAAAAAAAGTATTTAGACATTTTTATAGATAATTATTTGATCTACAAATTTAGTCTGAGCTGATTTTGTGATAAAGCTTACCGTTTTGCTAAAAATCGCAAAAAACCCGTTTTTGTGACCTTTGACCCCGAGTAAATTTTTTTTGCACGTGCCGGATCGATGAGGACTTTTCACATTTCCTTTATTATAGTGTATTGAATAATCCTACAAATATTCAGCCTTGTCGGAATTTATGTAACTTTGGATGTCTAAATTGATCGGAGTATTTTATGGGAGTCAACTATAAAATCCGCAATTTTTGGAAACCGCTTATAAAACCTTAACTTTTTGGAATTTATTACAAACTAGCTGTTGCTCGCGACTACGTCCGCGTTAGTTTATACTAGTGTCCGACCGAAACTGATTTTTCAGCCGAAACCGAAACCGAACTTTCGGCTTTACTCTCAGTTTCGACCGAAACCGAAACCGAAACCGAAACTTGGTAAAGCATTAAAAATTACGATTATTTACTGAAATTTATTGATTTTTAACATAAATTACAACTTTTTAAACTAAAGAAATAGTACCACATTAAATTTTTAACTTATTGCGACATTTCTTAAAATAAATATTATTCTTGGACTCGAATATGTTCCCTAGAAACTTTTTTGTACTATATTCCGTTTTTTTATACGATTCCAAGTACGAGCGATTTCACCAAAGAAATTGAACGCGCTTAGCGCACACTGAACCGGTTCTAAACGTATAAACACGTTTATAACACTTAATTGCATTGCACCAACATAAACTAAACTCGTTCACAGCAAATCCGATTTTTATCTTTTGAACGCCCAATATTCAAGTTTTAACTTCATAAAACACATTTAAGTCCTGTCACTGTAGTGTCATGACAAATCGAAAAATATAGACGAAACAATTGTTAAGATGAAATTTTTCACAGATGCCTTGGTTAGATTTATCGTTTCTTGGCGTAGCGTAAACTTAGATTCATTAATCGCGATTAAAAGAAGAATGTATAAAATCTATTTGCAACAAAATGAGATTTACGTCGCCATATAAACACGTTCATTGTTCAATGAGAACTTAGTTTAATAAAAGGAAATTTAAGTGTGATTGGTGAAATTCCCGTTAATGTATTATAACGAAAGATTACCCTCAGAAACAAGAGCAGAAGTTATTTCAAGTCATTTTATTCAGGTGTGATTCCACCTAAGAAATGGATCGCGCTTAGTGTACACGTATAAACGCGTTTATAGCACCAAATTGCATTTCACTAACATAACGTTCGTAGCAAATCCGAGTTTTGTCTTCAGAACGTCCAATGTTGTACGGTTAAACTTCATAAAAAGCCGTTAAAGTCCTGTCAGTGTAGTTTTATGGCGAATCGATAATCATAGACGAAAAAAATTATGCGTTTGGGTAGCTTATGTATCGTTTCTTACTTTTTTGTTGATAAAATAACGTCACTAGACTCCAAAATGATAAAACAATGTAAAATCATCGCGTAACGTCACATGAACTTAGATTTATTAATCGTGATTAAGAGAAGATTATGAAATTCATTTGAAACAAAACGAGCTTTACATCCCCGTAGAAACGCGTTTAATGAGAACTAAGTTTTATAAAACGAAGTTGTGTGATTGGTGAAATCCTCCCTTAGACGTAAACGATGTACTAATGAAAACACAATCAATTGCAGTATATTATTTTTATGGGAAACATGGACACGGCCGCGGTCGAAGTTCAAAACGAAATTACTAATCAACTTGCAACAGTGAGGCGAGATGATTTACTAGATAAATCTCGCAAGATAGCTATACATATAATAAATCTGTAGAAATGTCAATTCTGTACATTAAAGATATTCAAAAAATAATAAGCGTAGGGTGTCACAATATCGCTATAGAAGCCGAAAAGTTAGTTAGTTTTTTTGTCTGTCTGTCTGTATGTTTGTTCCGGCATCACACGAAAACTACTGATCCGATTTGAATGCGGTTTTCGCAGATATATTTGTCTTCTTCCAACTTAACATCTGGTGTATAAAAAAATTTCTCCCCACCCCTCTAAAGTGACGAAAGAGGGGGTCAGATTTTGTGTAAGACTTTTGCTTTAACACGAAAACTACTGATCCGATTTGGATGTAGTTTTCACAGATATATTTGTCTTCTTCCAAATTAATATCTAGTGTATAAAAATTTTCCCCCCACCCTTCTAAAGGGACGAAAGAGGGGGTCAGGTTTTGTATAAGAGTTTTGCTTTAACACGAAAACTACTGATCCGATTTGCATACGGTTTTCGCAGATATATTTGCCTCCTTCCAACTCAACATCTGGTGTATAAAAATTACCCCCCCCCCCCCCCCCCCCACTAAGGGGACCAAAGAGGGGTTTTGTATCAAACTTTTTTCTTTAATGGACTTACTTCATATTATTAACTGGTTTTCCAACTTAACATCTGGTGTATAAAATTTTTCCCCCCACCCCTCTTAGGGGACAAAAGAGGGGGTAAGATTTTGTGTCAACTGATGAAGTAGAAACACTTTAAATGGCAAAACAATGTTTGCCGGGACAGCTAGTATCCTATAATCGTGAGATCAACAAAGAGTCAAACAAAATTCTTAAGTAAATAAAGTTCACACACAATATAATCAATTTATCATAGCATTTACTAAATCGTTTGTTTGGGAAACATTGTTAAAATAGCACGTAATTTGACAATAGTTATGTATATTAAATAAGCCTGCGTTTGTCGTAGAAATAAAATTCAATAATATTATAATTTCGATAAAAATAAGTTTAGACATTTTATTGAAAAGGGCGGAATCGTCCCCACCCATCAACACAAGTGTAATGTAGCTCAATTGATAGATCTTGGCAAGATGATATTTTTATATTAAGGCGACTTTGCCCAAATGCATGGGGTTCTCACTAACTACGACTAATTCCAAAATACATGCTCATTTATGTATTCATTAGTGCACAGCACCATGAGAGAGCCATGCTTCGGCACGAATGGGCCGGCTCGACCGAAGAAATACCACGGGCTCACAGAAAACCGGCGTGTAACAGCGCTTGCGCTGTATTTCGCCGAGTGAGTGAGTTTACCGGAGCCCGGAGGCCCAATCCCCTACTCTATTTCCTTATCGACCCTCCCCTACTTTTTCCGGAACAAAATGTATCCTATGTCCTTTTCCGGGACTCAAAGTATCTCTCCACCAATTTTCAGCCAAATCGGTTCATCCGTTCTTGAGTTTTAAGTAGTGTAACTAACACCACTTTCTTTTAAACGAGGGGCGATCAAAAAGTAATGATAAAGAGTATAATAAAACAACGATTCTAGTTTAAATTTAATTTATTTTTCTACGTAGTCTCCTAACAAGACGATACATTTAGTCCAACGTTTTTCTAAACCTAAAATACCCTTTATAAAAAATCTTTATCAGAGCTATCCAAAAATGCCTCTACAGCAGCCATCACCTTCGCTATAATCCTCTTTCTTACCCCTGAGGAACTCCTTGAGCCAAAGACACAAATGAAAGTCGTTGGGGGCTAAATCTTAAGAATAGGGCTGGTGTTCGGCCAGTTCGAAGCCTGCTTCTCGAATGGCAGCCATCGCAACTTTGGCTTTGTTCTTTTTGCTTTTGTTCGTCCGTTAACATTCGCGGTACCCAACGCGCGGAGACTTTTTTCATAATCATTTTGCGGGTCAAAATGCTTTGGATGCTGCCATATGAGATCCCTGTGACCTCAGCTAAATGTCTAACGGTTACTCTTCGGTCTGCTAATACGATTTCTTCGACTTTTTTCACGTTTTCCTCAGTGAGGGACGAGGTTGGGCGTCCCTGGCGATGTTCATCTTCTGTGGATGTTCTACCCAGCTTAAACTCTTTGGACCACCGTGACACCGTAGAATATGGAGGAGCAGAGTCCCCTAGTGTCTCCAGCAAATCAGCGTGTATTTCTTTGGTAGACATTTTTTTTAAAGAGGTACTCGATGACGTATCTCACTTCGTGTTTCTCCATTTTCGTGTTGTCGCTCCGACTCCGACTGTCGTATCCAAATAAATGTAGCTCCTCCAAATGACGTCCTATTTATACAATTTTTTAGCTGGCAAGTCGTGAGGCACCGAAAAAGTGAAAAAAATATGTTTATCATCACTTATTGATCGCCCCTAGTATATATAGATTAAAAATGCATAAAAAGTCTCATACAAGTCTCATACATATCCGTACATTGTTTATTACGGATAGTAATGAGAATGTTTAATAAACATTGTTAATAGAATTACGAATGAATAATAATAATATCACTTCACACCACATCAGTCTGGCTCCGTGCTAAGTGCCTACAGTTACAGGTCTGTACCAGACAACGGAAATAAACATTTTAATACCTTTATATTTAATATAAATATATTTAAGATTTTTAAAATAGTATTATGATACTGTATAATATTATAATATTTAACACATCCAAGACCCAAGAACATTGAAAACTTTTTGTTCCGTCGGCAGGATTCGAACCCGGGACCCCCGGGAACCAGTCACCGTCACCGGAACCGCTGTAGGTGTATTATTAGTGGCGACTGGCGAGACAGTTGATAACCCATGGGATTTTATTCCCCAAGCGTCATCGACATTTTTTAACACTGATAAAATATTATCCTTATACCTCGATCATTCATCATCATTAACATAATTAGACGAGAAAAACAAAGCACTTTTATTTGCAGGAATACTTACTTATGGCCCGGGAGCCAGGTAAATTGGTCAATGATTTCTTCCCGGGCGAAACTTTGTACAATGCATAAGAGACTGACACTAGACCGTCAGCTGCGACTCCGTGGATGGGGTGGGCACTGGGCAATGGCAGCCTCCCACCCATGAAGAAAAAAAAATCAGTCATTTCCTCTCATTTGAAAATTTATCAGAGTATAGTTTATGTAGTATTTTGAAAGAAAAATATAGTCAGCTGACCATAACACGGTGGATTATAGGTACGTCAGCTGGCTCCTTAAACATGATCTTCCATACCTATGGACGATTAATCAATCAAGAACAAATCAAGAAAAACGAATAGCTTATCACTTATCAGCCACAACGCGAATTTCGCGTCGTGGCTGTTTCATTGTGACCACAACGTGTTGTGAGCTATTTTTTCGCTCACTGAGCGATTTCGGTCTTTGAGCGTAACGTTATAGGTTATTAACTACTAGATTAAAAAAGTTAATGACCGCTGGGGACACCTTATAATTTCATTTTGACCATATTACCTAAACCTATGTAGTTTGATATACAGATGGAAGCTTTTATATACTGGATTTCGATGCAGAATAATTGGAGTACCTAAAATAAAATATATTGTACGAATAAATTATTTGTTTATCACGATTCACGATACAAGAATACATTGTGTTAATCAGCAACACTTAATGTACAAATTATAATTATTCGTAATTACTGCTCCAGGGCAATGTATGGACGAGTGTTAAACAGTAAATGTGGTTATTATTTTACTATTGCCCAAGAGCAAGCGATAGCTGAACAGAAAATCTATACTTAATATTATAAATGCGAAAGTATCTCTGTCTGTCTGTCTCGCTTTCACGCCAAAACCACTGAACCGATTGTAATGAAATTTTGTACACAGATAGTCTAAACTCTAAAACCTGAGAAAGGACATAGGCTACTATTTACCTGGAAAAATGGGTTGCAAGGGGGTGTATGTGTAAATTTGTTCAAATTAGACACCCCGCGCATCTAATCGCGCGGCCAGGTCGCTGCGGCCAACTAATTCTTCTACGATATATTATGTAGGTGCGCGCATAGTCGCGCTGGCCGCTAGTCGCGCTAGCGGCCAGCTGTCACGCTCTGGTCGCGCGGCCAACGAAAAACATCGCGACACACACGCCGCCGCGGCCAACGAGATACGGGAATTTGTATGAAATTACTCAGTGTGCGCGCACTGGTCGCCGCGGCCACACGTTTTTTGTATACAGAAAACAAAATAATTGTCAAAGTTTACTCATCAAATCACTACTCACACGAGTGTGGTCGCAGACGTGGCCGCAAAGTGCGCGGGGT
This sequence comes from Polyommatus iphigenia, assembly GCA_963422495.1. Lineage (NCBI taxonomy): Eukaryota > Metazoa > Arthropoda > Insecta > Lepidoptera > Lycaenidae > Polyommatus > Polyommatus iphigenia. Next base: position 20,300,624 of record OY730178.1, on the reverse strand, counting down.
GGTCGCAGCGACCTGGCCGCACGACCTGGCCGCCTAATGCGCAGGGGCCCTTATGTTAGTTCAAAATTTTAAATACCGTTTAATTAAGTAAGCTAATTACCGTTCTTGAGTTACAGCCTGGAGACAGACAGACAGACAGACGCACAGACGGACAGACAACGAAGTCTTAGTAATAGGGTCCCGTTTTTACCCTTTGGGTACGGAACCCTAAAAAGATATAATAGTGTTTATCGGATACACTTTCAAACTGGTAATTTGGTACAAAGATACTCGCCGAAATGAGACGATACTGGCCGCGATATTACGAATTGCGATTCATAAAGTTTCAGTACAATTATTTAATTAATTTATACTTTAAATAAACGATGAATGTTTAAAGATAAACAGAGTAAATATCAACAACACCTTTAAAAACTTTATCTTGAAAATATTTGTTCCTGACAAATATTTTATTCTATAAGATCTCAAAATCGTCACCTGCTCGAGGAGTCGATAAATACTTCCCAGACAGCTTGGCGAGCACCTCCAAGTGTTATGATGCACAAAGTGATTTAAGTCTCCTTCAAGCTCGAAGCTCCTAGTACAACTGATACAAATATTTCAGATTCCGATGTAAATTTTATTTAATATAATGGAAGCATTTTACAGTGCAAAGAATTTATTTGCTCTGTAAAGCGCTTCAAAATAATTCGAACGATGTTGATAGAAAAGTGTGAGCAAAATAACAAAAAAATGTCTTCCCATAGGACTAAAAATTGGAGAGAAAAATTACTGTTAATTTAATAATAATTTCATTTAAAATGTTTTTAATATTATGATAACTTTTGCTTTTGATTTTGTTCACAATAAAATTATATACAAAACATAACCTTAAAACTCGTGTAGACCGCTCCCACGTTACTGCGTCAAGTAGCCAGTTTAATCCCGCGTAGCCCGCGTCAAGTAGTCAGTATAATACCACGTAAAGCACGTAGCCTGCGTCAAGTAGCCAGTATAATAACACTCCCCACACCGGTTTCGGCGACAGTGGCCAGTCTCATTGAAACCAGGCCAGGTACGCAGGAGTAATTTTATAGTGCCCAGGTGTGTGCGCAGTACACAAGAGCACTCTCTATTCCTATACTCTCATAACCCAGTGGGACGGAAGACCGACACGACTGGCGAGAGATCCGGCGCAGGACCGACTTGGTGTAATGTGTCGAGCTAGCGAACGGTTGTGCTCCACGTTACACACGCCGCAAATATTAATTAATTAATATTTTCGCGAATCGCGCGGCACATTGCCGCTGCACGTGACCATGGCGCTCGTGGCCAACGAGTTGCTGGCGTTTATCCAGCACGCCATCGACACCATGGACGAGGTCAGCATCATGCAGATCTGCAAGTCCTCCTTCACCAGTGAGGAGATTTGCAAGGGCAAGCAGCTGCTGTATGAGACGCTCGGCCAGAGCGCGAACATGCCGTCGCGACGAAGAGACGGAACGGAAAGAAGCGTGGAGGACATCATCTCCCTGCTGAAGCAGACGGATCCGGATGAGGTGCCGGTTTTTGTGGTAAAGGAGCTGCACAAGCTGCCGCCCGTCACGCTGGACCACGTCGACGTCGTCAGCGTACTGAAGGACATCAGGTTCCTGAAGGAGGAGCTGGCCGGAGTCAGGGGTAGACTGCAGGCGTCAGAATCCATCATTAGTGATCTACGTAGTAAATTATCACAACTAAAAAGTAATAATTCATTATGTAGGTCACCTGACGCTGCATTCGTCACCCGCCGTAGAGGCGCGCAGACGGCCACGTTTAGCCCGTCAGCATTATCGGACGGGTCAACGAACACCGCCGCCCGCGCTCCCCTCCCGGTTGCGCCGACGCCGAGTCCACAGGCGACTCAGCAAAACTACGCGACTGTTGCTGGTCGCCCCGCACCTCCCCCGCGGGTGAATAAAAATGGGGAAAGTGAGAGCCGTAAGGCTTCGGAAAGTCGCAAGACTATGGAAGGCTGTAAGGCTACGAAGAGTCGCAAGGCCAAGTCTTCTCGACCTGGCAAGGACGAGAGCAGGGGGTGCGATGAGGAGGGCTTCATGCTGGTGGAGAAGAGGAAGAAGAAGCCCGCCGCCCGCAACCATCGCGGTACCGCGCCCTATGTACCTGAGCTGCGTCTGCGGAGCGAGGTCCCCGCGACGCCCCTGTACATATCCCGCCTGCACTGGCCCATGGAGGTCGATTACGTCGTGGTGTAGTCCACGACGTCAGTCAGAAGACATCCCTCCGCCTGAGGGTCGAACGTCTGCAGTCTCGCCACAAGGTCAACTTCAGTTCCTTTGTGGTGAGAGTACCGAGGCATCTTCTGTCGACCTTTGAAGCGGAGGAATTCTGGCTGACTGATGTGGTTAACCGAAGGTTCCGGGGAAGACTCCGGAATAAAGCGCACGTCACGTCGCCGTTAATTCGTGATAAAGTGTAGTTATTAAGATTATAATTGATATGTATGTTAGACATTAAGGTAGGTATATATGTCACCGTAAGATTGAAATACCGTTAGATTATAATTTATCTCGCGAGATTGTAAACGGTCGAAAGATTGTGAACCGCAACGTACTGCTTACAATTTAACGTATTATTATTCGGTAGATTATAATCTATCGAAGTGAAACCGTTAAATTACAATCTTAAAATAGTTAAATTGTCAACTGTCCGAAGGCTGTCCCTGATTGGTCGGCCTTACAGTAGACCGTTCTGTGACCATAGAGTTAGGAATGAAACCCAGGTGTCAGTCAAATAAAATGAATGCACTTCAAGAAAATGTGGCATCAATATCCGACATTGTAAATGTTATCAAATGAGATCACATAGGTTCACGAGCATAATGTATATTAAAACACGGAAAATGTATGTAATTTAGGCTATGTTCGATGACTAACACTAACTTATATTTATCATTCAAACTACACTTCTTTGGTTAATAACAGATTCATTTTACTTCCGCAACAATTTTATATGACTAAATATAAATAATTTTCAACACGAAATCAATTAACAATCACCCAAAGCCCGTTTGTTTACATTCGACATCAATTTATAATCATCAAAACACTGTTTGTTTACATTTATCAACAAACAATTAAGGCGACACGGGGCATACACCGTTCAACCAATCAGCGCCCGAGGTACGAGGTCCGTTTCACAATTTGACGGTTTCACTTCGATAGATTACAATCTACCGAATAATAATACGTTAAATTGTGAACAGTACGTTGCGGTTCACAATCTTTCGACCGTTTACAATCTCGCGAGATAGATTATAATCTAACGGTATTTACAATCTTACGGTGACATATATTATATTGTATGGGCCTACGTAGCCTGATTTAAATAAATAAATTAATTTAAATTAAATTTAACATGCCCATCCGACGCATGGATCATCTTACTTGTCAGACAATCAGGTGATCAGCCTGCATTGTCCTAAACCAAACTTGGAAATACCATGTTTCCAACGCGGGAATCGAACCCACGACCTCCGAGTCAAGAGCGACGCTCTAGACCACTGGACCACGGAGGCGTTTTTGAGCCAGATAAATACAACGTAAAGCCCGCGTCAAGTAGCCAGTATAATCCCACGTAGCCCGCGTCACTCGTAGCTCACGTACGCGTAGCTCGCGCGTAGCTCACGCGTAGCCTACGTAGCTTGCGTACAACTTTCATAGAACTTAAGAGTCCGTATACGAAATTTGCCGATTTCGCTGATTTAACAGACGTGATTTAACAGTTAAAATACAGTATTTCTATAAGTTTTAATTCACAACATGTAAGATCATTTCAATTATAATCTAATGTTGGAGCTAGATTTTTTTTAAGTATTTTTAAATAATCCAACTCAAACCCGCGACAGTTTTGTGATTTTTGTTGTGAAAGGTTTAGAATATCACCTGTTTATGGATTGTATTGACGTCTTAACAGTATGAAAAAAATACAATGTACTGTTGAGAAAGTCGTCTATACAATGTTGGAATTACTTTTTACCACTTTAATATGAAATAGTTGAGTAAAAAAATATGTAACTCGGCAAAATGTTAGAGAAAATGGGCAAAGAATTGCTGTTAATTTCGGCAACTTGGAGCTGTAATTCATAAAAAGAAAACGACAGAAATAATCTAAAGATAAAGTTCTATCCAATTCGAGAAAAAAAGAAAAAAAAACAAATTGTGCCAAAAAACACGATTTAAAACAACCTAAATCTCACATTATATTACTCGCCGCAAGGCTCGAGTCGGCAGTCCGCGCCTAAATATATTTTTAAATCTAATAATTAATATATATTTTTTTAAATCTAATAAGGGCAAAAAACCAAATAATATTTCTGTAGCGAACCTTTGCCATTTCATATTCATCGGCAAAATTTCGTATACGGACTCTTAACAGAATATATTCGTAGAAGCACTACATATCGGTAATAATTTTAAATTTAGTTTTGTCATCCCTTTTTCAACTTTCACGGAATGTTCTATTATATATTCTTTAAAATTATTCTTTGAAAATATTTATTTATCTAATAGTAAAGAGGTAATTTTAACGTATTCGTTCGTATTCGTCTTATTCTTTTAGTCTCTGATGCTTGTTTTGGAGTTAATTTTATCCAGCTATATAATATTTTCACGTTCTTTTTACACTTCGGCGTTAAATATTCATAATTTTGTAATTTAGAAAACTAGATATTGTAACGTTAGGTTCCCTTGTGTTTAGGTTTACAAAAGTCACAATCACTCATTACCTTGATGTATGGTAACAACTAACAATATGTTTTTCTTCTAAAATAAAATGTACATTTCCAACATTATAATTCTCCGGCGCCATTACTAGAATTAAAACTTTATATTACATTAAGTGAGATGATAAAATAAATATTGCAGAATATATTATCGAAATGGAATATCTACCCAATGAGTGTTTGAAAATATTAATTTGTCTTATTTGCCACATCCTTATATTTGTTATCTTTAATAAAACTTATCATATTAATATAACTAGCTGTCCCGGCAAACGTTGTTTTGCCATTTAAAGTATTTCTACTTCATCAGTTGACACAAAATCTTACCCCCTCTTTTGTCCCCTAAAAGGGGTGGGGGGAAAAATTTTATACACCAGATGTTAAGTTAGAAAAACAGTTAATAATATGAAGTAAGTCCATTAAGAGAAAATCTGACCCCCTCTTTGGTCCCCGTAGAGGTGGGGGGAGGGGGGGGGGGGGTAATTTTTATACTCCAGATGTTGAGTTGGAAGGAGGCAAATATATCTGCGAAAACCGTATGCAAATCGGATCAGTAGTTTTCGTGTTAAAGCAAAAGTCTTATACAAAATCTGACCCCCTCTTTCGTCCCTTTAGAGGGGTGGGGGGAAAAATTTTATACACCAGATATTAAGTTGGAAGAAGACAAATATATCTGTGAAAACCGCATTCAAATCGGATCAGTAGTTTTCGTGTTAAAGCAAAAGTCTTATACAAAATCTGACCCGCTCTTTCGTCCCTTTAGAGGGGTGGGGAGAAATTTTTTTATACACCAGATGTTAAGTTGGAAGAAGACAAATATATCTGTGAAAACCGCATTCAAATCGGATCAGTAGTTTTCGTGTGATGATGGAACAAACATACAGACAGGCAGACAGACCGACAGACAGACAGACAGACAGACAGACAGACAGACAGACAGACAGACAAAAAAACGAACTAACTTTTCGGCTTCTATAGCGATATTGTGACACCCTCCGCTTATTATTTTTTGAATATCTTTAATGTACAGAATTGACATTTCTACAGATTTATTATATGTATAGTAATATAATATACCAAATTACATTTTAATAGAGAGTGCTTTAGCACTCTCAGTTCTCTTAAGGCGCTTATGCGGAGAAACAGAGTACTTAATAATTAATATTATGCATTCTTAGGTATTAAACAGTTTTAGTAAATAACTAGTAGAATTCAACTAAAGTACTGCACAATATTATGAATTTAACCATTGCAAATGCAACAACAACTACTACTTTATTTATATTCTTATTATTATAACAACTACTTTATTAATATTTTTTTCTAAAGTGTTACTTAGTGAAGTGAGCTCATTAGCAGAAGGGGGCTGCTGTCCGTCATGTCAGATGTGTGCGTTGCGACGGGGTTATTTGATTGTTGGTAAAACTACGAATAATAAAAACTAGTGTAAAACAACGCAACGGCAGCGCTGCGTCGACGCAACGCTGACGCAACGCGCCGTGTGGACTGGCTCTGGCTCACTAGACAGTTACGTTGCAGTTTTTTTTTTCTAGTTTGTGTTGAGGTTCTAAATTAGTTTATTTCGTCAAAAAGAGAACGTTCCTTCGTCTGACACTCAGAAGTCTGACAACTTTATATTTGGATTGTAGTCATTAGTGCTACTCTTGTGCTACTAGGCCTAAAAATAATACTCACTACCTAATATTTATGCACCAAAAGATTAAGTTGCTAGTTTGCAATAAATTCTAAGCAATTTGTTATTAATTGACTAGTAACTAGTAAGTAATCAGTCATCACATAACTCATAATGTATAAATCATTCTGAGTATACCATATCCTACACATATTGAAGGCATATCGATAGTCAAGACTTGGCAAGACCAAGGTGCAAAGTCCCACGTATACTTCCCGTACTTTACGTTTACTTATTCAAACATCACAGTTCAAAATCTACATTTGTATGAATAATGCGTACTACACGTAATGTTGGCTACGAAAATAGTAAACTAGTGTTTCTATGATCAAGAAATTATTAAGGAAATACCCGCACTATGTAAGTGACGGTTACTCAGTTATCTTTGTCCGCTTTCTAAACGGAGATTAAGACAGTACTAATTAAATCAGATTAATGCGCGGGCGACAACACTCATAACAGGAAAAGCGCCCTAACTTATAAGTTGAGACTATTATATACTTTGTGGATACTATATTGTAATAATATTTTGGTTACTCGCGAACATACCAATATACATAGACTGTGTAAGTCCTGACTTGTAGTTGTATAGTATAATTTACACAGAGCCAGTACTGGCTGCCAATAAGACTGGCAGCCAGTATTGGCTTGGCATATGCCGCGTGTGAACAGTTTGGCCTGGCTTGAAAAACTGTTCACACGCGGCATATACCAAGCCAATATTGGCTGCCAGTCTTATTGGCAGCCAGTACTGGCTCTGTGTAAATTATACTTAAGATACAATTTATTTTAAGGTTTTCGTCGCGGAGTGTACCTGGAAAGTGGCCTGTCTGTGCAGGAAGGCGAGAACAAGACAATTATGTTGGTGACGTGTCACGTGCACGCGAAAAATAATACTGTTCACGCCGAGCTTCCGTCAGGCTCCATTCCCCGAAGGTACAGGTGTGTTAAAGTGTGATGTAGTTTCGGCCCTATGGGAGATACGTGCTATGGCCTATGACGGAAGTAGTTTTTGGCTCAAAGAATAATTTTACAGGTGCGTTACGATATCGAATTACTAATGTGTAGACTGTAGAAGCTAATATTTTTATTCGAATCCTTACTTAATATAATTAATTCGAAATTGTCTGTCTGTTATCTCTTCCCCTTAATACTGTTGAACCGATTAAGATGATAGGGGGCGTCCACAAATTACGTGAGGTGTTTTTTTTTACATTTTCTGCCCCTCCCTCCCCCCTGGTGAGATTTCGTGAGATTTTATTCAACCCCCTGCCCCACCCCCCAATCTCACGTAAGATTTTTCAAAGTGTGGGTTTCTTACGTAAACGCGTAGGATTGTTTGACAGTCATTAGATGTATAATGTATATTGTATAACGTCAAAGTAGTAACTTTCGAACGAATTAGTGAATGATCTTAATCGGCTACGATTACGCTTACGATTAAATCTTAAGCATGCGACAATTTGGATGAAATGGACTAAAATAGTATAATCTTTCTTGTAAAAATTACGTGAGATTTGCCGAGACCCCCCCCCCCCCCCCTCTCCCCAACGTGAGATTAGATGAGATTTGACTCGACCCCCTCCCCCCCTTAAACACCTCACGTAATTTGTGGACGCCCCCAATAACCATATTATATTGAGAGCGAAAGGATATAGGATAGTTTTTGGTAAAGAGATCCTCGCGATAAATGAATTTCAGTTATTCGGCGTAATGGAGTTGCGGACGTTATATAGTTATTTTCCATAAACACTTTGATATAATAATACGCATTTATCAAGTGTTTCCGGCTACAACAAAAAGAAAGTAAATGAACTTTTCTTTGCAACGATTCTGTCTAATTTATTCAGGTATTTGCAGGCAAATGATTCAGATTCTTCCGCCAAATCACTTCTTCTGTGCCAAAAAGGTAAAAGTTAAGAAAATGGACGCAATAGAAGTAAGAATCACAGTGCAATTGTTTTATAATGCTCCTTGGAGCTCGAGAGCACTGGAATTCAAACTAATAGCAAGCAAATGGCCAGCTAATAATTGAAACTACCACTCCGTTGCAATGTTACGTACTCCAACAATATTCAAACTGTTCGTTCTAATCTGAACCTTAGGTGTCGCTATTAGGGTGTCAATTTTGGTGTAGCAAATACAACAAGAGATACGCCAATTAGGTGCAAAGACCAAAAGGTGGCAATACACGTGTCATTTTATAGAGCCTAGTGGTGTCTTGCAGTTTTGTTCCTTTAGGTCAAGTTTTTTAAATCGTGTTTTTTTCGTGTTTACAGACCAGATACTATCTTAATAAAACTTAACTTATTGGATGTAACTTTAAGAATCACTTTTAAAACGACTGAAAACCTATTCTAGTGCTGTTGTTATACTAAGATACACACTGGTAGGTAAAATATTATTATGATGACAAAGTCTTACTTACCTACTATTATTATTCTCTTTTTACTTATTTCTTGTTACAAAACGGTGAAAACAAACTTAAGCAACTCTGTCACGTTTCGTCACCGCAAATTTTTATACAGCCAGAAAACAGTACAATATTACAGCTGTATAGTTGTTATAAACTTTTATTGTAAAATTTCACTGTATTTGCTGTTTTCATATTAAACTCAATTCTTGGATTCATAAATTTTAGTAATAGCTCCCACACCGGTTTCGGTGACGGTGGCCGATTTCATTGAGACCAGGCCAGCTACGCAGGAGTAATTTTATAGTGCCCAAGTGTGTGCGCAGTACACAAGAGCACTCTCTATTCCTTTACTCTCATAACCCAGTGGGACGGCAGACCGACACGACCGGCGAGAGATCAGGCGCAGGACCGGCTTTTTACATGCCCATCCGACGCATGGATCATCTTACTTGTCAGACAATCAGGTGATCAGCCTGCATTGTCCTAATCAAACTTGGAAATACCATTTTTCCAACGCGGGAATCGAACCCACGACCACGAGTCACGAGCCGCGCTCCATACCACTAGACCACGGAGGCTAGAAATTTAAGTAAAGAAAATGTTATAAAGTTAACTTACTGTTAAACCTAACTTATATTATAAAATTCTAGTGTTGTAGTCTTTGTTGCCAAACTTTTTTGAAGCGAGTGGACTGAATTTGATAAAATTTTAACTTATCAGGGTAGTAAAAGTTGGGTAGGTCATAGAAGCATCTATTTTTTATGCTCGAAATGGCGTACCTGTAAGGCACAACTACGTTTACCTTTTCTCTCTCCTAATAGAAATCTCAGCAACACTATGTAAATACAGAGTAAAACAATAAACTTTGTTTACAGTACAAACAATTAGTTGAATATCTAGCAGACACACGATAGTTGGAATGTTAGAACATTCCGGTCCTAACTTCGAAGCGACACTGTCAATGAGATAGGAAGTTTACTAGCCATAATAATATTATCTCATATATAAAATTCTCGTGTCACAATGTTAGTCAGCGAACTCCTCCGAAACGGCTTTACTGATTTTTACCAAATTTTATATGCATATTCAGTAGGTCTGAGAATCGGCTACTGGGTACTTTATATATTGATAAGTGCATTTGTTGAATAAATAATTTATAGTAAATTATTACAACCTGAGACTGACGGCGACCATGTGCGACGGGATAGCGATCGACGTTGCCATGGCGACATACTTATTTAGTCACTTCAATAAAATAATATGGGCGAAATACTTTATATTATGGCAAGGGCAAAGCAACGTTTGCCGGGACAGCTAGTAATATCTATATTAGTTTCCTACAATTAGGTGACGACCTCTGTGGCTCAGTAGGTGGGCTGTCGGTAGCTCAAGCCGGGGGTCGTGGGTTCGAATCCCGCCGACGGAACAAAAAAGTTTTCAAAGTTCCTGGGTCATGGATGTGTATTAAATATGTGTATCATATAATAAAAATCTTAAATACATGTATAGTATAAAAGTATTAAATATATTTCCGTTGTCTGGTACCCGTAACACAGGTCCTTCAGGTACTTACCACGGGGCCAGACTGACGTGGTGTGAAGCGTCCATAGATATTATATTATATTATTATTATTATATTATAACCCCATATTGCTTCGTTTATAGCGAACTTCATTAGAACGAACTTGTTTATCGCGTTGGAGTCGTAAATTTTTCTGGGATAATAAGTGTCTTATGTTTTTTCCCAGGACATAGGACACTTATCCAAATATCCTGCGCGTCAGTAACGCGGGACGCGGGACGGAAGCGTCTGCAACGCGGGACGTTCGCGTCGGCAGAGCGGGAATTGTACGCGCGGTTCGCACCGTAGTCGCGTAGGAGTGCACACCAGTTTTGCGCCAGTTTCACGATGCAGACGCTCCCGTCCCGGGTCCCGCTCGCGTTCCGCGTTACTAGGCGGGTCCACATCAAGAGAGCCGCCTCGGGCGAGGTCCGCCTCGCGCGGCAAGCGAGCAGCCGCGGGCGAGGCATGCTCACCAAGGGCGAGGCGGACGGGCGTACACAGCGAGGTTGCCTCGCTCGAACAGCCCGAGCCATGCTCACAAAGACATGATGGCACCGCACGTACGCACAGCCGTGGCAGCTTATGCTTTTATTTTGCTATACACAACTATCAAAAATAGGAGAATCTCATCTGTATGATCCTACGAAGACTCCATTTTTTTTATCCTTAATAGGAATATTCATTTTGCGGCTAATTTTTCTCCAGAATCTTCCCTCATCCCCCTGTTAATGTGATTGGGATCCTTGGCATTCCAAAGCCATACATTTGCGGCGTATAAACTTATTAGTTGTCGACACTGATCGTTCATTTTTGACCGCGGCACAAACCAAAACATGTGATGTCCACACTGCGCGAGGCAAACGACCGAGGCACCTTTGAGCATTTCAAAAAACCGACATCGCACGGCTCGGCCGCGCGCGCGCTCGGCCGAGCGTGAGCAAGCGCCTGCATCGGGCGAGCAACGTCCACACCAAGCGAGCGGTACGGCGCATGCCGCGCGAGGCGGGCCGCGCCCGAGGCGGCTCGCTTGGTGTGGACCCGCCTACTGACGCACAGGTTTGGCCGAAGCTTTAATGATTTATAAAGCATTCAGTAAGTTGCGGAATGAGGGCAAGTATACAAATATACCAATAGCCGCGTACTGACCAAGCGAGCCGCCTCGCCGCGGCAGCCTCGCGCGCAGTTGCTCGGTCGGTCAGTACGTGTTAGTGCGCGGCAAACGTACCGAGGCGCCTTTGAGCATCGACAAAAACCGACAACTTTTGGCTCGGCCGCGGCACGCTCGGGTGAGGCAGCGAGGCTGCTCGCTTGGTCAGTACGCGGCTAATAGCCTGTCCTCGACACACGCTTCCGCCCCGCTCACTCCTCGTCCCACCAAAGAGGCCCAAAAATCAATATATTTTTCTTCGGTCTAAAAGTTTTGCAAGACCTACTAGTAAAGTTGATGATAATGATGATTCGTGATAGTTTATCACAGAATACAGAAATGGACCGAGCCCGACTATTTTCGTACACTATAAGAGTCCAGGAAAGTACTAAGCTGTGGCGCTCAAACTGTCGATACCATTTTACTTTGAGTGTTTTTTTTTTCAAAAAGTAAGAGCTAAGACTGGAATTAAAAGTCATCAAAGTCAAATGAAAAGCTGAATGATGTACCTACACAAAAAATTTTACATGATTTGTGTGTTCTAACATATTTGGTCAGATGGTGTCAAACATACCTAGCACATACAAAGAACAGATACAAAATTGTTGTCATAATAATATTATTATGTCGTGGCTTTTAACAATATTGTATAGTTTGGGAAGCGGTGGATGATAGTTTAAGTTTCACAGGGAACGGCCGGCCGCTTGCCAAGCGAACTAGCCGCTAAAGAATGGTAATAGTGCTTCTGAATTTCCTTTACTGCTTTAACTTTGTAAAGTAATCGTAAGATTTTGTTTTCGCGATTGCATTTTAATGTGTTACGTTTCGGCCATGGCTTGATAAACCGCTACATAAAACCGACGTTAATAATAATAATTTATTAGGTATTATCACACACACACACACACACACACACACACACACACACACACACACACACACACACACATACACACACACTCGCACACACACGCACACACCACCATACACTCATACATTTTATTCATCTATATTTGTTAAGAATAAGGATTTTTTTGTTATTTTATGTAAATTATTTATTTTTGTTTCTGCTGTCGTTAGCCGCAATTTTTCCACCTTGTACTCTAAAAAACTCCCCCACAAGACAGGCCTCGCCTAGTTTGGGGGACCGTTACTTGTAAAAATGCTTGTACCAATACCAATAATTATTTATGGTCAATAAACTATTTGTATTTGTTATCCTTATTCCCTTATATTATAAATACGTAAGTGTATCTGTCTGTTATCTCTTCAAGCTTGCTGGCTGAGCTGATTTAGATGATTTTTTTATAATAATAAGTAATAACTCCCACACCGGTTTCGGTGACGGTGGCCGGTTTCATTGAAACCAGGCCAACTACGCAGGAGTAATTTTATAGTGCAGAAGTGTGTGCGCAGTACACAAGAGCACCCTATTCCTTTACTCTCATAACCCAGTGGGACGTAAGACCGACACGACCGGCGAGAGATCAGGCGCAGGACCGACTTTTTACATGCCCATCCGACGCATGGATCATCTTACTTGTCAAGGTGAGCTTACACCAAAAGAACATAGAGCAAGAACAGCACAAGAACATTCTTTCGTATTCGTTTAGTGTAAACTATAATTCGTTACAACATACTTTAGATCGTTTACACCAATCGAATCAACAAGAACATCAAGAATAAGAATTTTTGCTCTATAGATGAGAATCATATAGCTCGGTTTAGACCAAACGAGCGAATGCTCATTGCTCATTCGTCGACGATAAGTAGTTAATTTATTTTTATAGTCATCAAAGGTTGGATGCCATAAACATCTTTTGTTATGGTATAATTCTATCATTTGTAAACATTTTTCAGTACTCCAATCCATATTTACGAAATAACCTTTGATAAACTACCTAAAACCAGCCGCCAAAAAGTAATAATATCAAGAACACTAGAATCCCTTTGAAGAGACCGCCTCGAAGAGCGAGCACGTCCGAACACGAAAGAACGCTCTAGGCAATTGCTCGAGCGCTCTTGCGTCGTTTACACCAAACGAGCGAGATTCTTAGAGCATTCTACCTATTTACCGCCGAACACGTGGCGAACACACTAGAACAACGAAAGAATGCTCGTTGTTAGTTTACATCAAAAGAGCTTTACTAGAATGAGCATTCGCTCGTTTGGTCTAAACGGAGCTTCAGACAATCAGGTGATCAGCCTGCATTGTCCTAACCAAACTTGGAAATAACATCGCCCATGACTATTAACAATGTCGGATGCGCAAAATCGTCATTTTTATTTCATAAAACATGTCCTTATAACCAAGGCTGTCATTAGCTGAAAAGATAAAATCTATATTATGCATAGTTTCTGAAATAGCTACATTAAAAATGTCGTATATTACTAAGATAGTCCGCTAACAATGTCGGATAGTCACTACCTACGTTGTTAACGGGACGCGGGGGCGAGTGAGAGCGCTCGATGTGCCACTTCCGATTATAATTAACTGATCACCACAAATAGATCCACAAACTGATCACAGACAAAAATAGTAAACGATCACCAAAATACAGACCACCATTTTAATGTAAAATGATAACCAAAGATTTAACATCTTAAAACCAAAAATAGTAAATGATCACCAAAATAAGTAAATGATCACCAACATTATACTAGCATTTTAATGTAAAATGATCACCAAAATTAGTAAATGATCACCAACATTATACTAGCATTTTAATGTAAATTTATCACCAAAGATTTATTATCTCGCTATCCTATTTATGCAAAATGACTCCAAATAAATCATTGTTAAACCAAAAGTAGTAAACGATCAACAAAATGAGTAGATGATCACCAACATTATACGTTAGCATTTTAATGTAAAATTATAACCAAATATATTTTTATTTAGCAATAGCAAGTCTTAGTAAAATAGTCCCGTTTGTACCCTTTGGGTATGGAACCCTAAAAACGGGACTCTATTACTGAGACTTCGATGTCTGTCCGTCTGTCCGTCCGTCTGTCTTTCTCTAGACTGTATATCAAGAACCGCTCCAGCTAGATTTCTGAAAATTTTACAGATTGTGTATATCTGTTGCCGCTATAACAACAAGTACTAAAAACTAAATAAAATTAATTATTATTTAAGGGCGACTCCCATAGAACAAACGTGATTTTTTTTTTGCCTTTTTTGCTCGATATCAATAATGGCAATCAGTTTGATATTTTCGCAAAGGCTTTGATTATATGTTTACTTCAATAATTAATAATAATATTTAAAAAAAATTAAATGGGGCTCTCAAGTCCCAACCCATACAAAAACACAATTTTAGGTTTAATTTTGCAAAAAATTTAAATGGTACGGAACCCTCCATACGACTCACACTTGGCTGAATATTTTGTTAATAATATGCAAGTACATTTTTTGTCAATCGTAGTGATTTATTTGGACAGAAATATTGCATTGATTTGCTCACAAGGATTTGGCGATGATTTACTATATTTGGTGATCATTTACTATATTTGGCGGTCATTTACTATATTTGGTGATCATTTACTTTATTTGGTGATCACTTACTATATTTGGTGGTCATTTACTATATTTGGTGATCATTTACTATATTTGGTGTTCGATTACAATTTGAAGTGTTGTCATGACTAAAATAGCTGGTAGTATTGCAATTTTAGACTTTATTTTTTTGGTGTTAAATATGTTTTTTTGGTAAACAAGTTTAGGGTATCAGTGCATTTTTTGGTGGTCATTATATTATTTATTCCCTTTTTTTGCAACCTTAGTTATATTTTTTTAATTTTCGATGCCATTTTTAATGTCTACAAGATCAGCACGGCTAATCAAACTAGGTACTCAACGAAATTAAGAAAAATATAGTAATAGGGAAAAAAATGCTGATGGAAATATTATGATCGAAGCTAATACTAGTGCGGAAAATTGTATTTACTATTATTTATTATATTCTTTAAAGTTTTTGAACAGTATAGCTTATGTTTTATTGCTTTAGATTTTGATTATAAGAAAAACATTTACCTTTATTAACATTTTATCGTAGGTCATTTAAAATTGTCGTATGTGCCACATCCAACGTTCTTAACCTGTTTTTCAAATGTGTTAAATGTCGGTTGTACCACATACGACATTTTTAATCGGTTTTATAAATGGTTAAATTGTCGGTAGTAGGTACCACTTCCGACAATGGAACTGCAAAACAGTCAGTCCTTCGTCAGTATTTTCTGTATTTCCCACATATTTGGGCAAATTCATCTCTCCAGCGTATTTGGCAGATGTCGATAAGATCCATAGCAAGTTGTTTGACTTGGAAAATATAATGTTTTGCATTACAAATTCATGGTAGCCACGGCCGTTGCCGCGTCGGCGCCTTGTTTTGATCGTTAATCAAACTGCCCTAACTTCTAAAATATTTGCCCCATGGTAATAATTTAAAAGCCAATTCTATCCTTTATAGAATCACAATTAATATTTTGATATTTATTTAGGTAAGGATCAATTGTTAATATTCAAAAAAGCCACGCTACTAGGAGATGATTTGAAGTTAATTTTTTAATGAAGGAAATGGTTATTATTCGTTAACCATAAAAGATACATATATGCTGTCCTGAAATTTTTTGAAGATAATGATGAATACTATTATATTTGTAATATTATTTCTATGAATTAGCTGTATTTTTCGCATCGCAAGCGAAATAATGTAATTTATTGCAAATTTTTACCACTTTGGGTTATATTTTTGATTGATTTTGATTGATGACAAGATTTTCGGTATGATCCCTAATATTTTTCTGAATAATACACTACCTATGTTCTTTGCAAACAATGTAGCTTACCAAGGTAAAATAATTTTAATAAGAAAACCTATTCAATACAAACAAAGATATAAAGTCTTTTCCAAACACGAAACAAACTTTTCCTCTTTATGATTGATACAAAAAAATTTAATTTTGTTAAGTAAATTTAAGTTATGGTATCAAAAAGTTAACAAAATAGTGATGGCAATAATTTTTAATTATTGCCATCACTATTTTGTTAATTAATACTATTTAATTTTTAATTTCAATGTTTTAGGTTAATTAAAATTTGATTTTCCGATTTATTTACGTCATAAGAAATATTTTGTATTTTCATACATACATTGTTTTTACGTTTTATTTGACAGAAGTCCATAAAAAATATATATTTTCTTGAAATTGTTGTCATTTTTGTTGGTAATTTCTACACGCGACATATTTTAAATTAAAAGTTATCACTTAACAATGGCGTAGGTGCCACTTCCAACAAGCAATCATTGATTTTGTACAAGCAACAATGTCGGTTCTGGCACTTCCGACAAATCAGCATTACTCGTACTCCGTTAAAAAGGTTAGAAGTGACTTTTCTCATATTTATTCATAAAATACGGGATACACCTAATAATATACTAAACGTAAATAACTTATAGAGCACAACCCTGAAATTTCATGATTCTACTTGAAATAAATAAAAAGTTATTCACAATTTAGACTTCAAATCGCTCTCCTGTAAAGTTGCTGTTTTTCACATCCGACATTGTTAATAGTCATGGGCGACATGTTTGCAACGCGGGAATCGAACCCACGACCTCCGAGTCGAGAGCCGCGCTCTATAGTCTATACCACTAGACCACGGAGGCGTTCTTTTTTAAGGAGATACTTTGAGAGGCGCCAAAGGATGCGGAAGTTTTTGTCGTGGAAAAATGTGGAGTTTTCGCGTTGTCTACGAATTTTGGCGCAACGTTACGGGGGTCATCTAGAATAGAAGCGATGTAATATTATACCTTCAATAAAAATGCGACGAATTGCATCGACGCATCATACGCATCGCAATGTGAACTAACCTTAACGGTGATAAAAAATTATTACAACGAAGCTAACTTCTCCGTTAAAAATACTCTGTAATGTCATAACTGTAGTTAAATTATCTTTGAAAATGGAATGCAATAAAAACGTAACTAATTTCCTTGTTCCGCTATTTGACAGCTAGTTTTTTTGACAAAGGATTTGTTTTATGCCATAACGCTTTCGACAGTAACGATGATAAATGACGGTTACTACTTGTGTTGTAATATCCGAAGTTTGTTTTACTTTAGCATTTTAAATCCATTACAGAGCTTTTACAAAACATGTGGTACTAGGTAACACTTAGTTTTTATTTTGTGATAATAATCATTTTAAATCAATCAATCGTCGATGTAAATAGGTACTTTATCACACGGCAAGAGTGCTTTTTGAGCTATTATGCCTTTGTATATATACAGAGAACAATCCACAACCATCAAAATATTAACAAAATCATTGATTCATAAAAAATATACACAAAATATTATATGAGGTAAAATTATTAAGTCATATCATTACTTATATCTACTTCATAATTAATTTTAATATTATACTTTTTGATAAGGTAAGCTGCATGGAAATAAAAAATTTAAACTAAAAATTTAATTATCTACACTAGACTCGAAGGCTTAATATTCTTACCTGTACTTATCTTATTTCATCTAATTTAATGAGTTTTAGCGCACTCTTTATGAAGCTACCTTGATGAGTAATATCCGCTAAATATAAGTTTTTAATTAGTTATTGTATAATGTGTAGCTTATGATTGAAAATGCTAATAACAACTTATAAAGGTATACTATGGTTTGTATAAAAGTAAAAGGAACAGAGGACTTTATTTGTCCTGAGTCCTGACACAAGATTCACAGTTTTTATTTGAAAACTGTACAACTTGCGAACATCCACCATGTTTTCGTCAGTTTCGACTCATCCAATTGAATAACCAGATCATCGAAAAAAGAATTTAAAAACATAAAACTAAGCGTTACCGCTTTAGGCCGTTACCGTAAGTTGTAGGCGATACGCTCGTGTGTACCAAGCCTTATTGTTGTAGAACTAATCAAAAGACATCACGCAAACGTTTCGCCATTATGTTATTAATTTTAAGTTAAATTGCGTCAGTTATTAGTTTTGGATCGCATTATTTCGGCTTAACGCTAATAATAATCGCAAGTTTACGTGTAGGTTTAAGAGCCAGACCACGCGGTGCGTTGCGTCGCGTCGTCGCAACGCAAATATTTTGACGCATAGGCCGGCCACACGGACGCTGTGCCATCGCAGCATCAACAGTCAACACCCCATCCCACTTTGAGACGAAGTGGGATGGGGTGCAAATGGGAAGCAGTCCGTCATGTGTGCGTTGCGATGACGCAGCGCGCCATGTGAACACCTTGGATAATTGTATTTAAAACGCGCAACGGCAGCGCTGCGTCGACGCAACGCTGACGCGACGTGCCGTGTAGACTGGCTCTATCACTTGCGTTTTATCTAAACTCGGGAGTGAAACTTCTGTACCGTAAGGTACTAATTATATATTCTGTGGTTTTATCGAAGCCACTAGAGTCTAGACGATTTTTTATAACACAACTAACTGACCTGACAAACGTTATTTTTCCATACACGTTATGTGCGGTTTGAATATACTTTCACAGTGAACTCTCTACAAGGAACCCATACACACCCTAAAGTATTATCACTTAGTTTTGTTACACTCTGTATACAAATCACAAAAAATTGGGTCTTTCAGTGCTGTAATTAGCAGCACCGAAAGACCAATTTTTGTGATGCCTAGTAACGAATGCCCAAAATGGGGGTCTGCTTGGAAAAGCCGAAAGCAGAAATTTTAACTTTGGTACTTTGTTTAGAGTAGTTAGGAGATAAACATACTAAAAGTACTGACCCCTCCGAGGTGAGCCCGAGGGAGGGGGGGGGGGGGGGGGGGGGGGCAAAGAAGGCCCCGTTTTTAAGTTTTTTGCTTACTCATCAAAAACGGTGCTTCGTACGAAATTCTCTTCTGCTACATAATAAAATCTAATTAAATTCTCTACAACTTCGTCCTTTACACTTTTTATCTATCTCCAATCATTGCCTCGCTATGAGCTTCTAAAATTGGCCGATTTTCAAAAGTGTGTTTTTTAGGGTTTCGTACCCAAAGGGTAAAAACGGGACCCTATTACTGAGACTTTGATGTCTGTCCGTCTTCCTGACTGTCTGTCTGTCCATCTGTCTGTTCGTCTGTTTGACCGCCTGTCTGTCCGTCTGTCTGTTCTTCTGTATGTCCGTCTGTCTGTCTCCAGGCTGTAACTCAAGAACGATAGTAGCTAGAGCAGTGGCGAAGCCTCCATAGAACACGATTCCTACCGGCTTACCTTGGCCAATTTAAATATATACATTTTTTATTATTAATAATTATAGCTTACCCCGCTTCCTACAATTTCATAAAAATAATTCGCCATGTATTTAAAATCACGCAAACGCACACATACCCGTTTTTACGATCGCACTCAGAACGCGTACATAGTGTGCGGCGGCGGTGGCCGGGGAACTCGCTCAAAACATCGGGAATCCAAACATTTGAAATGTATGAAATTCACGCACACATACACATTACTACTACATGCAAACGACTCGTCGATATTGTCGAACAACAAGCCGATCCCACATAGCCTACCTAGTCTTTATTTGTCATGTGTTAAGGTTTAGTTTCGCATGTTTCGCTTTAAAAGATTTCGTCCAATCACAACAGAGCTAATTGCAGCGGCCGACCGGCGCGTGCTGTCATTTCAATTCACATAAACAATTATATTACGCGCTAATTTGCACTCATTTTGTACTGTTATTATTGTAATATGCAAAATTTTGTTTATTAAGTTAGTGGGCTAGCTTGATTGTAATATTATATAGTTTAAAAGAATCGAAAGTAGTGAAATTTTACTTGCCAAGTGTTGTGTTGTGTTTTTGTTTGTTACATCGTAAAGGTTGGTTTGTTTTACTTACTTTGTAATTTGTCGTGACACGGTTAGGTGAGAAATGGCAGCATTAGTACAAATTGACTGTTGTCTTACGGATTACCTATTATATTTTATAATAATATTAAATAACGACGACAGACGACAAATAACAAAATTAAACATTTAGGTACGTATTTCTGCTGATATTTCTTTGCTACTAGCTTTTGCCCGCGATTTCGTCTGCGTGGACTTCAGACAGGTAGCCTATGTTCCTTTCCATGTTTGACATGGGATGCATGCAAAATTTCATCTAAATCCAGTTTTTGCATGATTGAGTAACAAACATCT
Organism: Polyommatus iphigenia; assembly: GCA_963422495.1. Taxonomy (NCBI): domain Eukaryota; kingdom Metazoa; phylum Arthropoda; class Insecta; order Lepidoptera; family Lycaenidae; genus Polyommatus; species Polyommatus iphigenia. The sequence goes on along the minus strand of OY730178.1, from coordinate 20,279,866 downwards.
ACACTGGCAAGTCAGGATTCACTTATTTTTGGTGTGTGAGTGTGAGTGACGTGTGCTTAAAACGGCTTTTTTTAAAGCCACTTTTATCATACTCGACATGCACTGTTCATATAATACCAGTGATGTCATGTATGGTGAAGGTGGTGAATACTAACAACACTAACACTGCATGCAACGCACACAATGCAAGCAAAGCACCCTAGTAGTTATGGAAAAGGTAAACTAACACACTTAATACAGGTATGTAATTTATTGCACGTTTTTTTTACAAGAATTGAAATTTTGCTTATTCACGAGTTAGCCGTTTTTTGGTCCGGCTTTACCTTTATTTTTTTTCACCCCACGCCACTGAGCTAGAGAGTTGAAATTTTCAGAGATTATGTATTTCTGTTGCCGCTATAACAATAAATACTAAAAACAAAATAAATTAAATATTTTAGGGGGCTTTCATACAACAAACCTAATTTTTCTCATACAAAAAACAATAAAATGTTGAATATCGAACCTTTGCCTGATTTTTAGGGTTCCGCAGTCAACAAGGAACCCTTATAGTTTCGGTTTGTCCGTCCGTCTCTCTGTCCGTCTGTCCGTCTGTCTGTCTGTCCGCGGTTTTGCTCAGAGACTATAGGACCTACTGAGCTGTAATTTGGCATGAATGCACATATTAATAATGGCAACAAAATGGTACATAAAATCTTAAAAAAAAAAAATTATGGTACCTTCCATACACATCAAGCATCAAGCGAAAATTTTTTTTCGCGTCCACCCCATCGTGTGGGGTGTCGTTGGATAGATTTTTAAAACTATTATGAGTATTCATAGATCATTTTCCGATTTAGGGATCCGTTTGTGAAATATTAAGTTTTAAAGTGGAAAAAATCGTTAGAGTCCAGTGTCCCCCCCTTCTACCAGCTAAACGATTGCTTCTGGAAATGTGAAAAAAATTCACGGTAGTAGGAAATATGCTGAATTTAAAAGGAAAACTATCACGGCTAAGAAGACTTCATAAGTTATTGAGTAATAGTCGATCAACAAAAAAAAATGTATTCGGCGAAGTATAAAGGAACTTTTCGTTCAAATTCCTTTGAAAGTAACTAAGATGATGTTGTTAGTACTGTAAGACACGTTATAAATGTACATTCATTGACCACACAAAAATTTAACAAAACCTAGCGGTATTACGGAACCCTATATTGCGCGTGGCCCGACACGCACTTGGCCGGTTTTTTTTCGTTTAATATCACTTTGGAGAAATTGTTTATAATTAGCAAAACTAGCGCATGGTGCAATAATAAAGAGTGTTTTTTTTTATTTGTTAGGAAAAATAAAACATCCTGTATTATTGCACCATTCGCTAGAATTGCTTATTATTTAAACAAATTTTCCAAGGTAACGATGTACGGTTAAATCCAGGAAAGGTTAGATTTTTAAGGTTTTATTGTTTTCCCATATTACATTTCATAAAAATATGAAACAATATACTAAAGTACAACACTTTTCTCAAGTTTGCCATATACGATTACTTTCCAGAAGTCATTCCTTACCAGCAACACTATTGATGCAATAATATAGGGTGTTTTTATGTGACTTTTTCTTACCTTCTACCCTCATTAACTTTTTTCTACCATGGTTTAGAGATTTTTCGTCATACAATAAAATGTTCAACTTTTCAAGCCGCATTTGGCGGATGTCTCAAAGTGCTACATAAGTTTCGACGATATGCCCGATATGCTCCTTCTTTAAAATTTAATAATTAATTATTTATTTTATTTAAAATTTATTTATAATCAATAAAGTATAAATATAACTAAGTATTTTGTGAACATTTCCGCCTACCTTATGCCATGATAGATATCGAGCAAAAAATTAAAAAAAAATCAAGTTTGTTGTATGAGAGCCCCCCTAAAATATTTAATTTTTTTTGTTTTTAGTAAGGTACAGTCGCCATATATCGTCCCGTTTTTTTAAAAACGTTCTAAAAAAATAAAATAAAATACTACAGTTATAAATCAAACATCAAACTTTAGCTTCACTATTCCTTTATTCTTAAAAATAATCAAAAATGCGTTAAAGTTTTCAGGAAAAGTTTAAAAGTAAATTTAACAAAAATACACATATTTTCAAAATTTATTTTTGGGCTCCTAATTCCGTCCCTTTAATATAAATTTATATTAAAGGGTCAAGTGATAAATATAATATATTTTATTTTTAGTATTTGTTGTTGTAGCGGCAACAGAATATATGTAACACAATTATTCCTGAAAATTTCAGAAGTCTAGTTATAGCGGTTGGGGGGGGTGGGGCACACAGGCATGGATTGCTTATGATTGCTGACACTCACTGGTTGTTTTATTTATTATTACGCCAGAGGGATTTGCGTCCCTGGGTAACCCTCAGGCGTCTCCACTTGAGCGGCTCGGCCAAATGAGCCCGCTCATTTGGCCGAGCCGCTCAAGTGGAGACTAGGCTTTATATTGGAACGCCTTCAGAGCGATCAGCGAGGTAACGCCGCATATTGCGTCATGTTTTTTCGTGCGCGCAGCCCATATCGAATTATAAGACGTTGTCACGTCAAAAACGTGTTATAATCTCAAAATTTTACCTAATCGATTAACATCTGAGGATATAATAATTAGTTTGACAAACAAATTGTATCAATAGGTCAGGTATCTCAATATTTTATGGTATCTAAGAATATTTCCATGAAAAACTGACTTTGAAAACTTTTTTGATTTTTCAATTCCGGTCGATACGAACGGCGTGGCACCTTCACTTCTTCACAATGGCCGACTGATGCAACTAGCTTCTAGTTCGTGCCACTAATGATAGATGGCTGTTTTTGAATAAGTAGATATCGAAGGGGACGGAATTAGGTTCGGGGACGAAATTTGGCGACTATACCCCTACTTATTTATTGTTATAGCGGCAATAGAAATACATAATCTCTAAAAATTTCAACTTTCTAGCTATTATCGTTCTTGAGTTATAGCCGGAGACACCGACCGACAGACAGATGGACAGACAGACGGTCAGGAAGACGGACAGACAGACATTAAAGTCTCAGTATAGGGTCCCGTTTTTACCCTTTGGGTACGAAACCCTAAAAAGCACACTCGGCCAATTTTAGAAGCTCATAGCGAGGCAATGATTGGAGATAGATACAAAGTGTAAAGGACAAAGTTGTAGTGAATTTAATTAGCTTTTATTATGTAGAACAAGAGAATTTCGTACGAAGCACCGTTTTTAATGAGTAAGCAAAAAACCAAAAAACGGGACCTTCTTTCGACACCCGATCGATCTTCTCTCTACTTTAGCCCGGGATCAAAACCCATAGCCAAACGCTGTAGGTACTCGTCTATGTTTGCCCATTATTGTCGATTGTGCATACTGCAGTCACAATCGTGGTTATCCATCATGAACAGGCTTTTATGCCTGAGTTTAGGGGGATCTAACTTTAAGTAGCTTTTGAGAATTCGTCCGCTAGAGAATTAATGTTGGTCTATCCTGGAATTGTTTGGGAGCGGTTTTGTCTAATTTCTTGCGTTCGGTCGAACTCGCTTGCCAGTGACAGTTTTAATTCAAGTGTAATTCGCTTTTAAATAGTAGTAGATGAGAGTAGATATAATAAAGTAAAATGTATGATGATGTTTATTTGTAAAATTAAAAACTTTTCCATCGGGCAAAAGGACAGATATAGGTAATACTAATTACTAATGAGTAATGACGTTAGATATGGCCATACTTATAATATCGACGGTTAAAAGGAAATAAGTGACATTTTTGTCAAAGATGAGTTTTAAATGCCATGTTACTTAAAATTTCCCGCTCTTTCGAATGCGCTGACTCTCATAGCTCTACGATGAGTTTTTTGGCGTTTATGCCCTAGCAAAAAAAAAACAATTTCCTAGTAGTTAGTATTTTTTGTAACCGACAAAAATTCAGGTCAGTTTGTCTGTAAAGGTGCTTGTACCCCTGCAAAAAATATTTGTCAACAGCTTTCGGCTGCTTATATCTTTTAAGCAATTCTCTCAAAAATTACAAACGTCGTTTATAGCCTTCTTCCATTTTGTAACTGAGCATAGCTTTGGCGCTTGTACCCTATATATCCAAAATTGATTTTCATGTTACTCTGTCGGTTATACCCTACAATCTTTTTTACCCGACTGCCAGGAGGGTTATGTTTTTACCCAACTGCCAGGAGGGTTATGTTTTTAGCGCGTATCTTGTATGTATGTAATATTCTTTATTACCTTGTATCTCTAGAGCCGCTACACGGATTTTCACATTTGAGGTATCGTTAGATTTGTCTTAATAGCCCAAGTGTTCTTAGATAGGTGACATTTAAAAAAACCAAAATGGCGGATGTGTGACGCCATATTGTGAGGTAAAAAAATAAAAATTCTACCAAGCATATCGAGGAGGGTGCCAAAATAAAGGATTTTAAACACTGATTCCAAATATGTATATAACTTGCAGTTTTAATAAAATGTAAGGATATTTAATTAAAACAAAAATCGCCTGCATGGATAAATACAATAATTAAAAATCAACTGAAATTACTGAAACAAGATGAAAATTCAATGACAAAGTATTAAAAAAAACAATGATTAGGTACTTAAAACCAGAAACATAAATTGAAACAGTACCAAACCCATGTACTTACATATAGTACCTGTACGCTTAGAAATATCAGCACGGTAGATTTTCAATTTTTTATTTAGTAGATTGATTGTCGAAATGGTTAGATGACTACAACTAAAAAGTCGCAAATAAATTAAATTAATTAAGAAATCAAAAAACCCGACTACAAAAAAATTTTAAATAAAAAGAACGAAACAAGACCTAATTCTGCCGGATACGACTCTTGCTTACGAGTTTCATGCCAGGGGAATAGAAGGTTACATAGAAAAATGTAGAAGAAGAAAGTGAATTATAAAATGCAGTTGGAGGCATAATATTTTATGATTTATGAATTAATGTTAAACTTGGTGCGACATTCTTTTGCAGTCGGGTTTTTTTATTTTTTAATTAATTTATTTTATCAACCATATTTCCATACACTCACGCAATGCCAGTCGCCAGATGTTGATTATTCTTCTTTTCCTTCACTTTGTGTTTTTTTTCTTTTCCGTCACATATTGTGTGTCACTTAAGTCTTATAATTCTAGTTTTTGTGAAAGTCTACTGTTACTTGTGTTCTATTAACTAATAAACGACCACTGTAAAAAGTATGTTATCCTTCTTTTCCTATAACACTTACTGAATCGTCTAGTCCCGTATACCCTTTTACTTTGCGATGTAAGAAATCAGAATGTTGTTTAGGCTTCTTATCCTCTTATATTTTTTTTGTCATTTGTCTCTTATGCCACATTACCTTATTCAAAATTTTAAAGTTATTGTTATAAGCGATAAAAAATACTTTAAATAGCACCAAATCATTAAAACTAACAATACTGGTAAGAGGCCCATTTTTATCATTTTATAACTGTTTAAATTATCACGATACGTCAATAAATAACAGAGATACGTCAGTTTTTCTTAAACTCAAAACTTTAAACGACTCTCCTGAACATTTCACTTTTTGGCGCTTATATTTGGCGCACCCTGTTTCCTTTTAACCGTCGATATTATAAATGCGAAAGTGTATATAGTGGAGTTCCCAGAGCGTAAAAATCGTGCAAACCTCCGATTTTTGCAATAGTGGATGAAAATTGAAAAGAAAAAAAGGAATGTGTAGCTGATAACATAAATAATAAAGTTTACCTATTGAAAAGTTGTGCTTTTGATTTTTAAATTATTCTCTTCCACTTCAAGTAAACTCATAAACTGTAAAATTTTGAAGAAAATTTGCATATTTATTTCTTTTAAATATATAGCAAAATAATAAAATATATTATTATTTTTTTGATTTGTATCGTTGCTTATATTCCAAAGAAAGAAAATAAGTTGAAAAAATATATAATTTAGATTTAAAATTAATATTTTTGTATGTAGATGAGCATACCTCCAAATGTGCTTGTTGTGTGCCTCGCCAGGTAAATGGCGTTCCTATTTTTCTTTGGTTTTAAATAGGAAGTTTAAAATTATTTTTTAGGCTTAACAAAGCCTTCTATTTCTTAATGTGTATAACTTTTTAGCTCTTAATCTATTAAATTTTCTGAAAATGTAGCACAAACTTATCACGGATATTTCGAAGAAAATCTGTATTTTATTTCTTTTGGTTAGGTTTTTACAGAATAAAATTGATTTTTTTTTCATTAATTATATTTTTTAAAACATATTTAAAGGAAAAAAATACAAATTAGGTTAAGAACTGATATTTTTTGTATTCAGGTAAGCATTTTCCAAACATAGGTCGCAGCATGCGTCTTTAGTATGTACGTGAGATTTGTAGCACCCAATTTTTTTTTCTGGCTATAAGTAGGAAGTTTAAATATATTTCAAAGACTAGAAAAAGTCTTTCATTTGTCGATGCATTTAATGTTTTAGCTCTCACTTAAATAAATTCTCAACAAATATAGAAAAATATTTTCGGTCTATTTTACACATTTTTGGAGATATTTAAACGTTTTTAAGTATTTAAGAGTTATATTTTCTCTAAAAATTAAATACGCACAACAAGTAAGTTTAACACACTTTTCGTTACAACCCTTAAATCCACCCAAACCCTTTTATCTTGGTTACGACGAGCGTTAATCTCTAAAAACTTTACAAAAACCTTATAGTTGTATTTAGCTTAGCAAAGCAAACTTTCTTTTTTAAAAATTGTGTATTTGGTTAATTTTCAACGTAAACAATCGGATAAGAGTCATTAAATAACAGGAACAAAAAAAAAATTTTTTCTGGACCGGTTTTATATGGTGAAATATTAATTTTTAATTAAGTAACTAAAAAAATAAAAGCACAAAAAATTTTTTGGTAAACTTTGCAACTTATAGTGTAAAAAAGAAAATGACACCTCAAAAACAAAAATCCTTCACTATTACAATTTTCGGAGGTTAAAACCTCTGGCGACTGCACTAATATGTCTCTTAATCGTCTGTCTGTCTGTTTGTCTGTTACTTTTTCAACCGACATCACAAAGGGGGTTATCAATTCGACCCGTATGTTTGTATTATTTCCACTTCCAGAATTGCCAAGTTTTAAAATATCAGACATATAAAATCAAACTAATAATACTTCACATGTAAAAATTGTTGTCACACATTCGTTACATTAAAAAATTAAAATAAACAACTCTTCCTAAGAAGTGCAGAGAAAATAAATTAATTTAGAATCACTTTGAGGGAATAAGATTTTTCTCATTAGGACTACATAACTACTGCTATGCAAAGAAATTATTTTATTTAAAGTCATTTATGTAAGATTGTTAAAAATTTTAAGCATGTGACCTGATTCTAAATTTGTATATTGTAAGACGAAGAAAGAGACCACCGGCGCGGCGTAGGCGAAGAAATGTATAATAAATAATAATATTATATAGAATTAAGACCAACCTGTACTTCATTCTGGCAATAAACGAATTATGAATTATTATGAAAAATTCTCCTTCTATCTAAAATTCTAAAATGTAGGTATGCGGTATGCCTCCTTCTGCTGTTTCGATAACACAGATAAATTACGTTCGCTAGTTAAGGTAGAGAGGTTAGAAGCAAATGATTTGATATCCATATTAATATTATAAATGCGAAAGTGTGTCTGTCTGTTGCATCTTCACGCCCAAACCGCTGAACCGATTTTGATGAAATTTTGGTCGATTTTGATGAAGTTTATACGCATCATAACGCGATGTGAATTATGTCAAATCCCATAGAACACATTTCAGCTCAATAATTATAATCTCAATTATAAGCTCAATAATTATAATCTCTTATGGCCTACTCACTTTCATTAGTGATAAGTGCAGGTGATTAGTAATCAGGAGAAAGTAAGGACCTGTATTCACTTTGTTTAGTGCAAGTGCAGGTGATTAGTAATCAGGTGAAAGTAAGGGCCTGTATTCACTTTGATTAGTGCAAGTGCAGGTGATTAGTAATCAGGTGAAAGTAAGGGCCCGTATTCACTTTGATTAGTGCAAGTGCAGGTGATTAGTAATCAGGAGAAAGTAAGGGCCTGTATTCACTTTGATTACTGCATGTGCGGGTGATTAGTGCAGGTGATTAGTAATCAGGAGAAAGCCAGTGTGGACAGCGACTGATTAGTGCAAGTTCTTTATTTTCTCCTAATCACTAATCACCTGCACTTATCACCTGCACTCGGACTAATCAAAGTGAATACATGCTCTTAGTGTGGACAGCGACTGATTAGTGCAAGTCCTTTATTTTCTCCTAATTACTTATCGCCTGCACTCGCACTAATCATTTAATCAAAGCAGGCCCTTATACAACGTAAGAATATCAAGTTATATTTTAAACAAGTTTAGTGTTTATTAACAGTTTCCAACTCGTAACGAGGCACAAAGTTGCGATAGCTTAAGCTCGGTAACAAAAGCTTTGTTATTTTTCCAAACACTTCACTAACGATAAAACTATGCTTAACACGTGCAAACAGAATGCTCAGGTCAGTTCTATAGAGATAAACTACGATAACATGGCGCGCCCCATCAAATTACTGTTTCAATGTGTGTAGTCACATCCTTATGAAAGAGTTTGTATGTAGTAAGTATTCAACCAATCAACCAGTACTCGTAATATTTCACTTAATGTCACTTATTATCAAGATTTGTTGATCAAATCATAACTAGCCGACCGCGCAAAACAATGCACATCAAACGTTTTGACAACGCACTTCAAACGTTTTGAATTTTGAAGGGGCGCGCCATGTTATCGTAGTTTATCTCTACCCGATTCCCGAAGGCTTGCAGTGAATTAGGAAATCACAAAACGAAGGTAATAAAGTATAGATATAGGCTATCGCTCGCATAATCCATACTAATATTATAAATGCGAAGGTGTGTCTGTCTATCTGTCTGTTACCTCTTCACGACCCAACCAAAAAAATTTGACACGTTTATATTAAATAGTTTTTGAATTATGAGGGGGTCAAAAGTGGCTCCAAATGGTTCGTGTAAACACACGGTGCTGTTTGCCAGTTCTGTTATAATATTATGAACTTGGCTTGACACGCTACCGCGTGTCTAGATATATAAAATAGATAAGTACCTATACGTTTTAGAATAAGAACGCATTTTGCTTATATTTTAATACTAGCTGTCCCGGCAAACATTGTTTTGCCATATAAAGTATTTCGCCCATATTATTTTATTGAAGTGACTGAATAAGTATGGCACCATGGCAATTGGCAACGTCCATCGATACCCCGTTGCACAAACAATGGTCCCTGTCAGTCTCGAGTTGTAATAATTAAATTTTGCCGATGAATATGAAATTGCAAAGGTTCGCTACAGAAATATTATAAGGTTTTTTTCCCTTATTAGACTTAAAAATATATATATATATATATTAATTATTAGATTTAAAATATATTTAAGCGCGGACTGCCGACTCGAGCCTTGCGGCGAGTAATATAATGTGAGATTTAGGTTGTTTTGAACGTGTTTTTTGGCACAATTTGTTTTTTTTCTTTTTTCTCGAATTGGATAGAATTTTATCTATAGATTATTTCTGTCGTTTTCTTTTTATGAATTACAGCTCCAAGTTGCCGAAATTAACAGCAATTCTTAGCCCATTTTCTCTAAAATTTTGCCGAGTTACATATTTTTTTACTCAACTATTTCATATTAAAGTGGTAAAAAGTAATTCCAACATTGTATAGATGACTTTCTCAACAGTACATTGTATTTTTTTCATACCGTTAAGACGTCAATACAATCCATAAACAGGTGATATTCTAAACCTTTTACAGCAAAAATCACAAAACTGTCGCGGGTTTGAGTTGGATTATTTAAAAATACTTAAAAAAAATCTAGTCATCAATATAAAAAGAAGCCAGTAGCTGATTCTCAGACCTACCGAATATGCATATAAAATTTGGTAAAAATCAGTAAGTAAATCCGTTTCGGAGTACGGTAACTAACATTATGAGTTGTGACACGACAATTTTATATACGTATAAGATACTATATTAGAGAAATGATTGTTTCATAGGCAGATAACCGACGTTATTTGGTCAGGTTAAGTCAAGTCTCATAAAAAACATTGATCGACATATTGTAGACCCGACATTTGAAGTAATCTATATGTATAAAACTCAAAGGTGACTGACTGACATGGTGGTCGATCTATCAACGCACAGCCCAAATCACTAGATGGATCGGGCTGAAATTTGGCATGCAGGTAGATATTATGACGTAGGCATCCGCTTAGAAAGAATTTTGATCAATTCTACCCCATAGGGCTTCAAATAGGGGATGAAAGTTTGTATATTATAATAATACTTCTTAACGCGAGCGAAGCCGCGGACAAAAGCTAGTAATAATATATAACTTTGTCGCTACTCGCTTGCAGCAAAATAAAAATAGCAGAGCAGACAGAAATAGATCAATAAAAAGTGCCAAAGTGATCGAGAACTGTAAAATTGCACAGCTGCTATATAAAGATTTTTATTGACGCAATTTAAAAAGGTGAACAGACGATATAGAGTAAAGGTACAAGTTGAAAGCCGGCTACATGAAGCGGCAGCAGACGACGTGTCGTCGCGACACTACTGGGTTCTATGTATTTCTATGCAATACCCTCCGCAGCTAGCGACACTTATGGTACAAGTTGGAAGCCGGCTACATGAAGCGGCAGCAGACGACGTGTCGTCGCGACACTACTGGGTTCTATGTATTTCTATGCAATACCCTCCGCAGCTAGCGACACTTATGGAACAAGTTGGAAGCCGGCTACATGAAGCGGCAGCAGACGACGTGTCGTCGCGACACTACTGGGTTCTATGTATTTCTATGCAATACCTTCCGCAGCTAGCGACACTTATGGTACAAGTTGGAAGCCGGCTACATGAAGCGGCAGCAGACGACGTGTCGTCGCGACACTACTGGGTTCTATGTATTTCTATGAATAAAATAAAACAACATATCGAGCGAAGTCCAGTTCCGATATCATCTAGAGGGTAAGGCCAAATTAGCCTCGAAGAAACTTGGTGTTCTTAACAGAGCGAGACAGTACTTCAGTCCGGACCAACGCTTACAACTCTACAAGGCGCAGGTTCGGCCTCATATGGAATATTGTTCTCATCTCTGGGCAGGGGCGCCTAAATACCAACTGCTCCCTCTGGATCGTATCCAACGAAGGGCCGCTCGAATTGTTGACTGCCATAGTGTTTCAAACAGCTTGGACCCCTTGGAATTACGCCGAGATGTAGCTTCACTCTGCATCCTCTATCGGTTGTATCACGGGGAGTGCTCTGAGGAATTGTTCGGAATCATACCACCAGCAACTTTTCGCCATCGTCCCACGCGAAAAAGATACCATCCTCATCACCTTGATGAGTGGCAGTCTTCCACACTTCGTTTTTCGCGTAACTTTCTGCCGCGCACTGTAAAACTCTGGAACGAACTGTCACCAGCAGTATTTCCGGACCTATACGACCTGCAAACCTTCAAGAAAAGAGCGTATTCCCTCTTAAAATTCCGGCAACGCACCTGCAGCTCTTCTGATGTTGCGAGTGTCCATGGGCGACGGTAGTTGCTTACCATCAGGTGACCCGTTTGCTCGTTTGCCCCCTTATATAAAAAATAATAATATAGCCTATAGCTTTCCTCGATAAATGGGCTATCTAACACTGAAAGAATCATCAAAATCCGTTGCGTAGTTTTAAAGATTAAAGAAAACAAATAGGCCTGGAGATAGTGACACAAAATTCTTGGTGATTTGTGCCAGTATGGCGGTTTTACAGGGGTATAATTACGTAAAGGCAAAAAGGAAAATGATGGTCATAGCGCTCACACTGGCGCCCTGTAAAACCGCCATACTGGCACAAATCACCAAGAATTTTGTGTCACTATCTCCAGGCCTAAAAGGGACATGAGGGAAAAAAGCGACTATGTTTTATACCTAGTATGTAATAGAAATGAGGGTTTTGCTACTGTTTCGCCTTTTTCTAACAGATGAGACCTTTCACAAGAGATATTTTTATGCAACAGTAAATTACTGCCTATTTAAAATTAAGCGTGTGAATTGTGATTTAAATAATAATTACGCTTCGCCAAAATGATATTAATTAAAATTATTATTAATGAACGCTAAATTCATATTGTTCATAATGCAGAGTAAATAAAACTGTGATAGGTATACCTACCTATACTGTACTCGGCGAAACATGGCGGTAGCGGTCATTGACTCCCCTGTCAAAAACTTGTCATTTTCTAGACAAAGCCGCGATGGCAACATCTGACACTTCATTATCAATCGTGGTTTATATAGAAAATGACAAGTTTTTGACAGGGAGTCAATGAGCGCTACCGCCACGTTTCGCCGAGTACAGTATAGATTTTTATTGTTTCACAATAGATTTTAAAATATTTAGGGCCTGTTTCACCACTTCCTGATAAGCTATCCACCACTTAACTTGGCAGATGGAGTATGGAGAATCTGTCAAATAAGTTGTGAATAGAATATTCGGCACTTTATCAGGAAGTGGCGAAAAAGGCCCTTAGAGTCTGTTTCACACTTCCTGATAAGTGCCGAATAGGCTATCCTCAACTTTTTTGACAGATTCTCCATGACACTCTTCTCTTTTTGCATAAAGTATGCATGTGTTCGGGTCACATTTTGTAGAATCGGAACAAATTTTGGACACAGTTACACTTCCTTCGTAGCGTTCGCCCGAAGGCACGGTTTGGCGGCTACAGCAAGAGATTACAAATCGTCACGTCATATTGCAAGTTCGTATGTAAAATATAATTTTTGGTATTTATTTAAATTGAATTAAAATACTTTCATAATATGTTGAACACATTCATTATAAATATATTTTAAACATAATATAATAACGTTAAGCCGTACGGAACCAGGAATTAAATACGGAATTAATAATTGCAATGTCGTTTGCTATAATTTTAAATTTAGCTTAGCTTTAAATTTCCATTACGGTATCAACCCTAAAAATTTCACCAATTTGCGTTAAAAATGGTTATTTAAATGGTGATAATTTTGTTCTAAGTAATTTGGTAAAATGTGAGTTAATCAAGAATTTAAGGCGGTACCGTTCTACCGAAAATACTTCCAGTAATCAGTGTAGGTCGCACAACACTCCAAAATAATAGATAAGGTTCTTACAGACACTTTTATTATAATTTAAAAAAGTCAGGTACTTACCACGGGCCAGACTAATGTGGTGTGTGACGTCCATACTTAGATATTATTACTTTATATATTGGGTTTTTAATTTTTATTTATTTAAAACTACTGTTTTCTGATCATAGTGGCAATAATGGTTGTCCATAATGGTCCACCATGGAGAGCAGCCTTAAGTTCATGTGCAGACACCCAATATAGTAGTAATAATTCCTATATTGGGTGGTTGCGTTTATACATAAACATGGGAATGTACAGAACGATCCCCCAAGTTGGCCTGCGACTAGTCGGGAATACGGTCGGCCTGTACGTGTACATGAGAGCCTAAATTTTTAACGCGAGCTGCGTAATTAGATCTTTGCCTTTTATTCCTTTATTTCTTTTATTTCTTTCTTTTTTAGGGTTCCATACCCAAAGGGTAAAAACGGGACCCTATTACTGAGACTTCGATGTGTGTCCGTCTGTCTCCAGTCTGTAACTCAAGAACGGTAATAGCTAGAGAGTTGAAATTTTCACAGATTATGTATTGCTGTTGCCGCTATAACAACAAATACTAAAAACAAAATAAATTAAGTATTTTAGGAGGGCTCCCATACAACAAACATAATTTTTCTAACATTTTTTGCTCGGTATCAATGATGACAACAGGTAGGCACTTGAAATGTACACAAAATACTCAGCTGTATTTATACTTTAATAATTAATAATAAAAGAACAATGGCCAAATCGTACCAGATGATAAAAAGTAACGTCCCGATATGCCATTAGTAGCAAAAATTCCCTAATATTTTAAGGCATCGAAAAACATTAGAAATGTGTCTTTAAATAGCCACAAAAAAAAGATCAATATATTTTAGTTTCGTAATTGTCTTCTATATGTTTACGTTGTTCAGCGGCGCTAAAATGGTCGTTTTGGAGAATCATATTATGAATCATAATATGATTCATTTTTCTAAAATCGCAAAATGGTCACGCTTGCAATTCATGTCTAGTAATTCGTACTAATTTGACATTCGTCAGTTTGACAGTTTTGACAATTCATTTGCTGAATTGATTGAGATGAATTGCTAAATGTGACCATTTTAGCTCGCCAGAACGCACCCTGCATTCACGATTCATTTCACGTATAATAAAATGACTTGCTTTTTAAAAAACAAAAATTATTTTCGTTTTCTGTCAAGTTATTACTTGTAATTATATTAATCTATAATATAATAGCGTTAAAATGATTATCCTATTTTTATTATAAAGAAATGAAACTATGTTAAAAATATGAGTAAGTATGTACAATTTTTGTTTTTTTTTTCAATGCTTACAACAGAACGTCATTTGTCATTGACCCGGGTTATTGATTGACAGCCGGCGATCATTCGCATTCGTTCTATTTTTTGGGTAATACTCTAGGATTTAAATTGAAATAATTAGAAACGAGATCGCCGAACATACATTTGTAGGCTACACCGCAGTCGGGAAAAAGGTAGTTCTTAAGTCTAACCTCAAAATAACTGTTAACGTTATTATAAAAAATTGTGGCTATTTAGACAAAATTCTCAAACGGAATTATGTTTAGAGCATAAGATCAACTAAATCTAATTATAGTTTATTTTGGGACATCAAAAATAAAAGTCGAGTCCAGCTCCTATACAAATTTGGCCATGATTCTTTAAATAAAATAAATATTTAAGGGGGTTCCCATATAAAACAAAAATACTATTTATGCTCTATAATGGTACGGAACCCTTCGTGCGCGAGTCCAACTCGCACTTGACCGATTTTATTTACATTCTCTTTACCGCTTAGTTTTTATTTCTCTTCGGGCGTTTTTCGTTTCCGCCCCGTCTCGGAATACCGTTACGATTCCGATTAGTCTGCGTTGCAGTAGAGAGTTTCATACAATGAATTCTGAGCGGCTCGAGGGGATTTGTGTGCTGTAAGCCTTAATAAAATAATTGGCCAAGTGCGAGTCGGACTCGCGCACGAAGGGTTCCGTACCGTTATAGAGCAAAAATAGGCCAAAAATTGTGTCTTTTGTATAGGAATTAAATTTTTATTTTATTTAAATATTATTATTAATTATTAAGGAAGACATACATTTAAGGCCTTTTTGAAAATTTCAAGCGCCTATACCAGTTACCATTATTGATTAAACGAGGGAAAAAACCTAAAAAATCATGTTTGTTGTATGGGAGCCCCCCTTAGAAATTATTTTTGTTGCATTTTTAGTATTTATTGTTATAGCGGCAACAGAAATGCACAATTTGTGAAATTTTGAGAAGTGTAGCTATAGCGGTTCTTGCTGGCCTGGAGACAGACGGACAGACGGATAGACATCGAAGTCTCAGTAATAGGGTCCCGTTTTTACCCTTTGGGTACGGAACCCTAAAAGTAGTTGAATGTGGTACAATTATTTTACCTTATGCTCCAAGTCCCACGCAAAACTTTGCTAGGAATTACAGGCAGATTAGCCTTCATCTTAGCTTTTAGTGCATCCATTGCGGAATATAATTGCTAAGCTTAATGCATCTTTATTATTCTACGTCCTGCTTCAAAATTCTGTGAAACGGACAGTACTTTGTAAGTAATTGCATTGCTGTTTCAGATTTTAACCGTATATACTCTATTCCATGAATTATTATATATATTATCATAGAATGGAGAAAAAAATGTTTTACTACTTAATATTTCTTTAAATAAGGTGCAATCAAGAAAATTATCAGGAAAAAAATTTTAGTATTGTACGTTATTTTAGAAAATATTTTAGAAGCCAGTAATGGCTTTGTATGCATTACAAATACAGACTATATTAGGTTTTTGAAACTTTTTGAAGCAGTTTCTTTTCTCGTTTAGGCATAAGAAAATGTAACATTTTTCACATTTAGTATGTCATCGAAACATAAAGTAAAGATCATAAAAAATCATTTTATTTAAACTGTTGTAGGTCGTGGTCGCTTGCCGCGTTGATCGGATAGTACATTTAATGTCACAATGTTCAGGAAGAACTCTATTCTTAGGGTTGTCACACACAGTTAACTCTATTACGTCAATTTGGGATAAAGTTTGCGCCAGGCTAAATATATATCGTGCTATTCAGGAGAATGCTTTCTACGACGACAGATGGCTAGCTTTTAGAAATAAACAGAACTAATAAACAGATTTAAAACTTTTCCATTGAAAGGTAATCAAATTGCAGTAAAATAAACATTGGATTTATTCCAAACTTAAAATAGTAAATTTTGCAATTACAATGTCTTATAACCAGAGTTGCAAAAAAACAGAAAATTTAAATAAATACAAGTTTTATATGATTTTTTTGTTTTAATTAATGTTTTATGTTTAATTCAATGTTTTTTTAAATGTTTTATGTAGACGTTTTATTCATGTTTAAAACATTGATTTATTTGTATTAACATGACTGTATGGGTTTATTTTCCTTTGCCCCATGGCAACACTGGCGGAGCGCGCCTTTCTTTGTCATTGACAATAACACTGACAGTTAACATTGCGATAATAACCGGCGTGAAAGTGAAGAATTCCTATTAATATTTTAGAGCACAGGTCTTCCCCTTTAATGATTTTTTTTATGAAATAAGGGGGCAAACGAGCAAACGGGTCACCTGATGGAAAGCAACTTCCGTCGCCCATGGACACCCGCAGCATCAGAAGAGCCGCAGGTGCGTTTCCGGCCTTTTAAGAGGGAAAAGGGTAATAGGGGAGGGTAGGGATGGGAAGGGAAGGGAATAGGGTAGGGGATTGGGCCTCCGGTAAACTCACTCACTCGGCGAAACACAGCGAAAAGCGCTGTTTCACGCCGATTTTCTGTGAGAACGTGGTATTTCTCCGGTCGAGCCGGCCCATTCGTGCCGAAGCATGGCTCTCCCACGTCTAAATTATTTGTTTACCAAACATGCATTGGTGGAAGTTCAACCTTTGATATGGTGGCAAGCCCTAAAAGATAATGTTTGCCCAGAAATGATGAATCCAGCACACCAAGTTCACCCTGCAATAGCATCCTCAGCTGTTGTAGAAAGGATATTTTCCACATTTGGTATTGTACACTCAAAATTGAGAAACCGTGTCTCCAATGAAAAAATTAGCCAAATTGGTTACAGTTTTTAAATCTCTCAATAAGAAAATGCCAAAACATTATGATTATTTACAATTGCAGGAAAGAGAAGAAATAATTGGTAATGATAATTAGATTAAGTTTTATTAAATTATTAACTCAGATTATAAGAAAATTCTAATTAAAAATAATAATAATAAAAAGCTTATTTTCTAAACATGAACCCGTTGTATTTGTCAATTAGAATGTTGTTTAAAACATGTTTAATACGCTGTTTAAAACATTGTTAAAAAACAGGATGAAAAAATCAAAGTTTTTTTCCTAATAAGTTTTAAACATGTTTTAAACACATTGTTTAAAACAATATGTTTTTTTCGTAACAACTCTGCTTATAACTAGTTATAACACTAAACTTTAAGCATTATATCAATCTGGATAGTAGACACACAACATAGCCATGTCAGACTTAGAATATACTTGCTAAACCGCACTAAAGCGACTATAGTTTAGAAAGCGTCAGCTCTATGGAACGATAAGGGTCAATTCAGACCTAAGCGCGACGCGTTTAGATGCATTTCTAAAGTAGCCCGCAAACGATCAAACATCAAACACGTCAAACATGTCAAATACGTACAAACTACGTGTTTGACGTGTTTGAAGAAAATTTGGATTACTACGTGTTTGACGTGTTTGATGTGTTTGATGTTTGATCGTTTGCGGGAGCCATTATGGCTATGGATTTGACAGACTGCAATTGCGTGAGACGTCTTGCAAATCTGTCAAATCCATACAAATTTAGAAATGCATCTACACGTCGCGTTGTTGTCTGAATTGACCCTAAGTGTCCTGTCACGTTGCTTCCGCGACCGCTATTATTTATTAACTAAACCAATTTTAGCCACGACTTCATGTTAACAAAATATGATGGGCCAATACAAGCGATCACGAAGGCATAAACGTAAAGCCGGCTGTACACTCTCGCCGAGACACAGCGAGGCGGCCCGAGTGCGAGAGTGTAAATGGGTGCGCTCGCCTCGTCTCGCCTGTCTCGGACCCTCTCGGTCCGGTGTCGGTATTTTGCGCCCGAGACATTAAGGGTCTCGCGAGGAAAACGAGCGCACTACTGTACACTCTCGCGTCTTTCAGTACTAGTCCCGCCGTTGGAGCGTGTAGAACAGAAAAATAACAATAGTAAACGTCATTATCAGTAATTATCTGTGAGAAATAAAATTAAATATGATTATAAATCTTTGGATTACAATGATATCTTTCGATGCATGGTGAATGGTGAATGGTCGTTTTCGTCCATCTTCTCTGAGTTCTTAACTGCGATTGAACTAAGCGAGAATGTACATAATCGGACTCGGGCAAGGGGCTCTCGCACGAGACTCTCGCCCGAGAGCTCTCGGCGAGAGTGTACAGCGGGCATAAAATCATTCGTCTTTGATTGTCCATGGCTGACGTTAATTATTGTAATATTATGTTGTAGATTAGCAATCATGGTAAATGATTCATTCAGACATCATGTCCTAACCTGAATAAGTTGACTGTGTTTATTAAATTTTCGATTTTTTTCGTTTAAGAGCTAACAAACGCATTCCAATAAAACCTTGTACGCGAACAAATAATAATTAAATAATCGGCCAAGTGCGAGTAGGACTCACGCACGAAGGGTTCCATACCGCTGTAGAGCGAAAGTAACCAAAAAAAATATTTTTGTATGGGAGCCCCCCTTATTTTTTTATTTAATTTAAATTTTACTGTTAATTATTAAAGTTTCAATATAATTAAAAATTTCCTGAATATTTCAAGCGCCTACCTGTTGGAATTATGAATTACGAGCAAAAAAGGCCAAAAAATAACAATTGTTGTATGGGAGCCCCCCTTAAATATTTATTTTATTTTACTTTTAGTATTTGTTGTTATAGCGGCAACAGAAATACACAATATCTGCTTCTGTGAAAATTTCAACTCTCTAGTTATATCGGTTCTTGAGATACAGCCTGGTGACAGACAGACGGACAGACAGACAGACATCGAAGTCTCAGTAAAGGTGGATTCCCACGGCCTGCTAGGCGACAGGCCTCGCCAGGCGCTGCCCCGCCTGTGTAGGCCTGTCACGGCCTGTACTGAGCGTTTCCCACGGCAGATGTCGGCCTGTTGACTGAAATTCCAACATGAGTAGATACGGAGGATCATAGAATCATTTATTTTGGTTTTCAACTTTCTGTAGGTAGACATTAAATTTTCTTTTTTAACTCCGTCCGTCCGTGGTAGGGATAGCTCCATCTGATAAATTAACTTTTACGCGTAACCACGCATCATGGACATCATTCTTATTTTTATGTTGAGGCGACGAACTATTCCAAAGCGCTGGTTCATTTTCATAAAGAGTTAAAAACTCGAATATCAAGCTCGTTCGACCACTCCATCATGCGCGTGTAGGCTCAGGCGCGGCCGCAGGTGAATAATTAATGAACGATTACAACCGACGCAGACGCGCCAGTACAGGCCGCGACAGGCACCGCTGCGACAGGCCGCGCCGCGCCTTTGAACTTACCGACGAACCGATGGATCGAACGGGCGACATCAGGCCACCGCAGGCCACATCGGATGCGACGGTCCCCATGGCCTGTCGGTTTGTCGTGGCGCGGCCTGACCTGTGAGAAATCAAGCCGTGGGAAGCCAGCTTAATAGGGTTTTTACCTTTTGGGTACGGAACCCTAAAAAGCGTCAGAAAAAGGGTATGGGCAAAAAGCCCATAGACGAACCAAAGTATTAAAAAAAACCTATTCAATATATTTTATATATACATCTTTTCTGCGTCGGTTAAAAAGGCTATCAGCAAAACCAATCCGCGTGGAAATCTGAAGCACCCGGGATAGATACATGATACAGTTTGTTTCATCTCGCGATAAAAATATCGTACGTGTTTTCAATTCTGTTCTCGGGGGAAATAAGATGTGTAGAACAATAGGTCTGAAGATGACGGGGTCCAGTGCCGGTTTAAGCCTTACAGGCATTGAGATAATTATACTTACTTATATATGTACTTACTTATATATACTTACTTATATCTCAATGCTTACAAGCGCCCTGGGCGAGATTCTTTCGGTGCCCAGGGTTTTTGTAGAATGCATAATAAAAAACCGGCCTAGTGCATGTCGGGTCACGCGCAATATAGGGTGCCGCTATAGGTTTTGAATTTTTTTTGTATGGTCAATAAATGTTCATTTATAACCTGTTTTACACTACTAACAACAACATCATCTCAGTTACGTTCAAGGAAATTTGAACGGAAAGTTCCTTTATACTTTGCCGAATGCATTTTTTTTAGTTGATCGACTATCGTTCGAAAACTTACGAAGTCTTCTTAGCGGTGATTACTTTTTTTTAATTCAGCATATTTTCTACTCCCGTAAATTTTTTCACATTTCCAGAAACAGCCGTTTAGCTGGTAGAAGGGGGTGGGGACACTGGATTCTTAACGATTTTTTCCACTTTAAAACTTCACAAATGGATCCTTAAATCTCATAAGATTTTTAAAAAACCTATCCAACGACACCCCACACGGCAGGGTGGACGCGAAAAAAAATCATCCCCGCTTGATGTGTATTGTGTAGGGGAGGTAGGTACCATAAAAATATAGTTTTTAAAGATTTTATATACCATTTTGTTGGCATCATTAATATCTGCAATCATGCCGAATTAAGGCTTTGTAGGTCCTATAGTTTCTAAGCAAAACCGCGGACAGACAGACGGACAGACCGAAACTATAAGGGTTCCTTGTTGACTACGGAATCCTAAAAAAGTAGGGTCTGCGGCGCCCCTTTTTGTCTTGCTTTCGACGTCCCTTTTTATTCAGCGCCCTGGGCGGTCGCCTAGCGTCGCCCCCCCTATCGCCGCTACTGGGGGTATCACCTCAGTGATGACCTCGATACTTTCAATTTACTGTTTTTTAAATAAAATAAATAAATATAAATTGATATTCGTGCCTTGAGACAAAACGCACTAAACATCTACAAATACAAAATTTTGACACCGCTATAAAAATCAGCCAAGTGCGAATCGGACTACGCACGAAAGGTTCCGTAGCATTATAGAGCAAAAATAGGCCAAAAATTGTGTTGTATGGGAGCACCCCTTAAAAATTTACTATCTATAATATTGATAATATTATTATTATTGAAATTAAAATAAAAGTAAGAATTTTGTGAATATTGTTGCCATTTTTGATTATAATAGCAAAAAAGGCAAAAAAAACAAGTTTCTTTAAAATATATTATGGGAGCCGGGAAATATTATTTTTAGGGTTCCGTACCCAAAGGGAAAAAACGGGACCCTATTACTGAGACTGCGATGTCTGTCTGTCTCCAGACAAATACTAAAAACAAAATAATAATAATATCTATGGACGCTTCACACCACGTCAGTCTGGCCCCGTGCTAAGTAAGTACCTACCTGAAGGACTTGTGTTACGGGTACCAGACAACGGAAATATGTTTAATACTTTATACTACACATATATTTAAGATTTTTATTATATGATACACTGTACACATATTTAATACACATCCATGACCCAGGAACTTTGCAAAATTTTTGTTCCGTCGGTGGGATTCGAACCCGCGACCCCCGGCTTGAACTACTTTAAATTAAGTTAATATTATTAATGGGGACTCCCACACAACAAACGTTATTTTTTGGTATTTTTAGCACGTAATCCATAATGGCAACATATATAGATAACTACTTGGTCTTGTTTTTACCCTTTGGGTACGGAACCCTAAAAAGGGAACCGTACATTTTCCCGCCTAAAATAAGCCTAGTATAATATGATATTTATCTTCCCACTACGACTTGACGATGCAACAGCGCGAGTGCGGCGCACAAAATATCATAAGGTAGATGTCGCCCGCAACTCCGTTTCCAAAATTCGTTTATCGCGCGGGAACCGAACATTTTTCCGGGATAAAAGTATCTGCATACCAAATTTCAGCAAAATCGGTTCAGCGGTTTGGGCGTGAAGAGGTAACAAACAGACAGACGGACGGACAGATAAACACACACTTTCGTATTTATAATATAAAGTACATGGATATTATTATAAATATTATTTAAAGTAATAACTAACGACCCACCCTAACCCACCCCTATAAGTAACAATCCTAATATAGTCACATCGTAGGTCCATAATCTGAATTCTGACAACACTCAACAGCTGCTCAGTTCAAGCAGCCGTCTAAAAAATTAATAAAAGTTGTATTGATTATTGTCAGGAGGAGCTAGTAATTAATGTTATGTCATATTATAAAATTGTTAGTTGTTCGACATTCTAATCTAGTGTTAGTAGCTTAACGTGGTCAATTTCAATGTCTACTTATTATCACTTAAGACAGGAGCAAGCAATAGCGCGAGGCAGCTGCCTCACAGCGCCATCTATGTTTCGCGATGGCTAACCAGAATGTCTTAAAAATAATTTACTTATAAAAATTATTTACGAATAAAATAACCTCCTTTTATGGGAGTCGACTATAAAATCCGTCATTTTTTCAAACCGATTATAAAACCGAAACTTTTTGGAATTTATTACAAATTTATCATAACGTCAACCAGCCATTAGTGATTAGAGCGTAAAGTGGCGGTTACGACTAGTAAGCTCGCCGCGTCCTTGATAATACTTTTCACATGGACGTGACTGTTCGATTAAAAATTCCTCGTGAGGAACTAAGTAAGTATCTAAGTGTAACTGATAATGTATCAAATATAAAATTTTCAATGCTTAGCCAACAGGATACCAAATTAATAGAATATTTGCAGAAAAATCGATGACCATGGTACATTTTTTTTCTGAAAACCTATTGAGTTTTGAAAAAATCCTCATGAGCAATTGAAGATTAATGACCAGTCTGCAATTTTTTCTTTATAATAATAATTGTGCTTTAAATTCTACCAGACGTTATAGAGGTTGAACTTAGTCGAAATTGCCAGGTAGCGTCTTAAAATATCTCCATACCAAATTACAGCGAAATGTGGATTATTTAACTTTTTTGACAATTAAGGGCCGGGACACAAAAACACGACACGACGTCGCACGACGCCGCACGACGCCGTGTCGTGGAAATCCACGACGCGCGTCGTAAAAAACCACGACACAACACGGTACGACGTCGTACGACGTCGCGTCGTAGAAACTCACGTAGAAATTCAAAGATGAGTTTCTACGACGCGATGTCGTACGACGCCGTGTCGCGGTTTCCTACGACACGCGTCGTAGACTCCCACGACACGACGTCGTACGACGTCGTGTCGTGTTTTTGTGTCCCGGCCCTTAGAGTTTAATATTATATCATTTAAAAATATTTTCAAGATCTTCATTAAATTAAGGTTAAATAATAATAATTATTGATCTCTCTGATTGCGGCCATACTGTAAGTACCTAATTAGGTACTGTAATTGTAATAAGTAATAACTAATAAATAATAATAAAATTACTTATGTGTGTACTGTCTGTATGTGTTGGGCGATGTTAAACAGAGGACGTGTAAATTGTAATGCCATTCTAATGTAAGTACTAAGTACTATTAATGTAAAGTAAGTGACGCGTACTCCTAGATTACTACTGTATTGTTATTGGCATTCCAAGTTAATGTCTAGTGGTAATTTACATTAATACACTACAGCCCCATTACTCCTGATACGAGAATCGAAACAGCTCGATCTCAGTCGCCATGATCACACCCACTGATGACTGAGATCATAATATCAAAGGTTTTTCGTGGTTGGTTACCACTAACCACTGTTGATCCTGGCGACACAGGAGTTGCAGTGGTGGCAATGTGTGGTGGCTTGGTGGGCCTTTTGTCAGTTAAAAAAAACTATCGTGTAGAGCGAGACAATGCTCTCGTCGAGTACTCGGCATACCGAGTTAGTTAACCATGTTTATTGTTTTATGGAATATGGATGTACTCGGCCGAGTGCACTGTCTCGCCAGATAGGTGTAAGTAATATCCACTATCGCAGGATCGTGTGGTGGCTCACTTTAACAGAATATAGTGCAAGCATTTTTCACCAATATCTAGACTAGAAAGCTCAATGCACATTCAATTATTTTGACTGTAGCAATTTTAAAAAAGTTGATTTAATCCGTTTTGTGCAGTTCCGTGTGTGTGCACTATGCACGAGTCCTGAGTCCTGACTCCTGTCTGATAGGAATAGGGCATCGAAACCTGGACCCAATTTACAAAACCCGGGTTTTCGGGTTTTTTAAAATGAAAACCCGGGTACCCGGGTTTTTCGGGTTTTTTCGGGTTTTCTTAAAATTCAAAGATTAACGTTGCGAAAATACTTGAAATATGATTTTCAGCGATTGCCAGCACCTTTCCAGTAAAATACTATTTAAATACCATAGTGTGCGGTCACGGCAGTGCCCAACCAAGTCTCGAGTGAACGAGCACGGCCGTATCACACTTTTATAGAAGCGACTATTTACCTCTCCTATTATATATATTGGATCTTATCAAAGTTAGGGATTAAGATTTTCGGGAAAAGGTAAAAGGTTAAGTATTACAACAAGCTTCACCTCCAAATTACATATATTATTATATGTTTTTGTATTTTAGGTAAGTAGTA
Source organism: Polyommatus iphigenia (assembly GCA_963422495.1). Lineage (NCBI taxonomy): Eukaryota > Metazoa > Arthropoda > Insecta > Lepidoptera > Lycaenidae > Polyommatus > Polyommatus iphigenia. The sequence continues at coordinate 20,254,912 of OY730178.1, read as the reverse complement.
AGTATATAAAAATCTATCAAGAATTTTTGAAGACAGTAAATGGAAGAATAACCTGAAATATAAAACGTATGCCAACAAATCTTTATTTAATCTTTTACATTTTTATTGCTGATTGTCAAGTTATTGATAATTATTTAGTCCTAATTGATGTTGGCATACTTTACACCTGCACTTAATTAAATTTTTGTGCCTAGTTTTTACCTGAAATTGCCTTTTGTCTGCCTTGCTACGGTATGAAGCCGAATGCTCTTTGCAATTAAAGGTAGTAAGTTAGACGACTGAAAATAATGACTTTAAATTGCAAAGAAGACTGAGTGTCATACCGCAGCAGGACACAAAAAATATTTTTTTGTAAAAATACTGCATGCCAAACATCGATCAGTATAAATTATTGCTATTAATTTGACAATCAGCAGTAAAAATATCTCATTCGAATGAAATTTTCAGTTTATAAAACGAAATGAAGATTTGTTGACTTATCATTGATTTTTTATGACTGTAGATACCTGTGATTGCTTTAGAAAATATAAAATTCGGAAAAGTGTTTTAATAATATGTTTTATTCAATACTAAAAAATAAGCTGTCATTGTTCCATACACTGTATTCAAAAATTCCTGACAGGTTTTTAGATATTCCAAAAATACAAATATCCCGAAGACTTTGTTGATGGGTGTATTTTATCAGCAACAGTCCATACAAGTTTCAACGTTTTGCCACCTAGTGGCTGACTTGCCCATCATCAAAAGTCTACGGTACTTTCAGTAGAATTAGAAGTTAGAACCCTTTGAAGCTGTCCACACTTTATTTTGTAAACCTTTGATCACATGATAAACAAAACTGTAGTCAATCACTGAATGCTGATTGAAAACTATAAAATAAGTTTAACAAGACTTGGCTTCTATGAAATTTGAAAACTTTTTGCGAAGGATAGATTGTTTGAAGAGACTTGGCTTTTTTAAATTGAATAGTTTTGGTAGGATTTTTAAAATATATATTATTAATTATTATTAATAAATATTTTTATGACAATTAGTCTTTAATGCTCTTAAAGCGAAACTTTTCCTTTAAAATATTATATTTTGTTTAATTATGAATTAATTATGACCAGTATAAATAATTAAACCTATACAATATGTTATAAAAATAAATAATTTGTATGTTAGTTTGTTATAAATACCTTTTATCAGGTCTGGCCTTTAATAATTATCAAAAAAGCGAAAAAACCGAAAAGCTCGAAAAACCCGGGTTCCATTTTTGAAACCCGGGTTTTTTCATGATCCCCAAAACCCGGGTTTTCGGGTTTCGGGAAAACCCGGTCTCGATGCCCTAGATAGGACCCGACCTGATCTACACCTTATTAGTGATGGGCCGAATGTGGTTTGAACCGAATACGAACTTCGGCCGAACATTCGGTAAAAATGAAAAATTCGGTCGAAGTTCGGCCGAACTTCGGTTCAATTTCGCCGCGCTTTTTCGTGTTGTGACTTGTTTACGCACTTGCTACAAATATTGCTAGATGTGCCCCTCCCGCACTCCGCGCTTGCCCGCGGGGCCGTTAGCCAGCTAGTCATATTAGCCAGCTAGTCATATTTTCAATTTTGTAAAGTAAAAATAAAGTCAAATTTTTTATTTTTTGACTAAGAGATTTCTTAGACTTGCTGAGAAGGGCAGTAAAATTTTGTTTTTTTGAGTTAGCAAGAAAGATTTCTAAGGCTGGTTTTGTTAGTAAGAAGAGCGGTTTAATTTTGTGTTTTGTTTGTTTATGTAACCAAAAATTTTTGAGACTGGTCGTTGAAAAGACTTCGTCGTTCGACTTCTGTTGTTCGGCTTATCAAAATGTAGCTACTCACAAAAAAATTTGCATGTTAGTAATAAAAAAAATGTTGTAGGGCTCCCGTACTAATTACTTTTTCTATTTCAAATAAGTAAATGACTATGAATGAGTACATACTTCTTATATAAGACTTATTTTATTTCACTGTTACTACAGATAGGTTTTTGTCATTAATTTCTATTATGATAGTACAAGTATATTTAGTGCCGAATGTTCGGCATTTTAACCGAAATTCGGCCGAATGACGAAGTTCGTTTCAAGCTGCTCAAGTTCGGTTAAACCGAATGTAAAACGAATTTCGGCCCACCCCTACACCTTATATAATATAGTGGTCTTTAGGTAGTACTATGATGATGATGTTTGCTAAAACAGTCGCCAACCTAATAATGGTCCACCGTATTGTTTACGCACCGCTAAATTGTTTTTGTTCTATCACGTCAATTCGTTTTTTGATTGGCGGAAATAAAATTTAAATTTATTCTTTTCATCATTATAGTTTTTAACTGAACAAAAAGAAAGAGCTTTTTGTCCCGAATTTAAAGCTGTGTAAGCAGAAAACCGTATGAATTTTATTTACCGAATTTAAAGACAGAAATATATTGTTTGTAAATTGATTGCAGCCTGCAATTTATTTTTGTTTCCTACAATGTACATTGTACAATCATCGCATTATGCTGATTGTACAATAAATCACAATATGACGATTGTACAGATTAAAATCCAATTTACTAAAGCGATTATTATGTTATTTGGCACACATATACGAGTACACTACGGGAAAGGGCATGGGATACTTTTGTTAGGAAAAATGTACGGTTCCCGTGAAATTCTTTTTTTACGCTGGCAATGTTCAGATTTCAAGTAATTTTAAGAAAAATGAGACGTGAAGAAAAGAAAGTTTGTACGTATTTTTAATAATAGATAATTAAAAAACACGACGCTTTAAATGATACTCAATTTTTTTACTATAATACATGAATTAACCCACTGTATACCACACTTTTTGTCCCATCAGCGGGATTCTAACCTGCGGCTTACCTCTAAAACCCCTGAATTGAAACTTCAGCAGCTGCCATGTATATGTCGCAGGGAAATGAGGATATCAGGGATTTCACGAAATCCCTAGGGATATCACGAAATCCAGGTAGATACCGTCGAATAAAAATCTCTAGCCACGCATTTCTCTTGCTCGCTCTAGTACCTACACGGGTACTTTGAGAGGATCATCTTATATATATATATATATATATATATATATATATATATATATATATATATATATATATATATATATATATATATATATAATTGGAATATCGGAATCGGTAACTCTTCATCAGATACTTCAGACCTTTAATTTTTGACGTCAAATGAAGCGGTCCGTCTGTCTGTCACCAGGCTGTAACTCAAACTAACTAAACCAAATCTAGTGAAATGTCAGAAAAGCGGATACCGTCGAATAAAAATCTCTAGCCACGCATTTCTCTTGCTCGCTCTAGTACCTACACGGGTACTTTGAGAGGATCATCTTACATCTTACTTCGACAAGTAAGATGTTAGATGATCCATGCCTCGGATGGGCATGTAAAAAGTCGGTCCTGCGCCTGATCTCTCGCCAGTCGTGTCGGTCTTTCGTCCCACTGGGTTATGCGAGTAGGAATCGAGAGATTGCTCTTGTATACTGCGCACACACTTGGGCACTATAAAATTGCTCCTACGTAACTGGCCTGGTTTCAATGAAACCGGCTACCGTCACCGAAACGGGTATGGGAGTTATTATTGTTATATCACACGTGTAATGCAACTATAGCAGATCTGAGGGGGCATCACCATATCTTATATCTTTAAACGAGCAATTCTTGTATATATAATATATATAATATATATAATATATATATATATATATATATATATATATATATATATATATATATATATATATATATATATATATATATATATAATATATATAATATATAATATATATATATATATATATATATATATATATATATATATATATATATATATATATATATATATATATATATATATATATATATATATATATATATATATATATATATATATATATATATATATATATATATATATATATATATATATATATATATATATATATAATATATAATATATATATAATATATATAATATATATATACAAGAATTGCTCGTTTAAAGATATAAGATATGGTGATGCCCCCTCAGATCTGCTATAGTTGCATTACACGTGTGATATAACAATAATAACTCCCATACCCGTTTCGGTGACGGTAGCCGGTTTCATATATATATATATATATATATATATATAATTGGAATATCGGAATCGGTAACTCTGAATCATACAGTTGAAACCAGCTGAGGGTTCTTCATCAGATACTTCAGACCTTTAATTTTTGACGTCAAATGAAGCGGTCCGTCTGTCTGTCACCAGGCTGTAACTCAAGAACCGCTATAGCTAGACCTCTGAAATTTTCACAGATTGTGTATATCTATTGCTGCTATAACAACAAATACTAAAAACAAAATAAATCAAATATTTAAGGGGGGCTACCATACAACTAACGTGATTTTTTTGCTATTTTTTGTTCTTAATCAATAACGGCAACACATAGGCAATTGAAATGTTCACAAAATACTTTATTGTATTTGTTCTTCAATAATTAATAATAAAATTTAAATAAATTAAATAATTAAGGGGGGCTCCCATACAAATAATACAATTTTTAGCCTATTTTTGCTCTGTAGTGGTACGGAACCCTTCGTGAGCGAGTCCGACTCGCACTTGGCCGATTATTTGTTGCCAGGCGAGCACTTTCAGTGTCATATGATTTTAAACTTTATCTTCATTATTGTAATACACAGTATCGCTTGAGAAGTCTACGGCCGCCCGTGGCCGCTCGTGGCCGCTGGCGGCTGCCGGCGGCCGCGATTTCTCAAGCGATACTATGTGTTACAATGATGAAGATAAAGTGGATATAAGATACTGAAAGTGCTCGCCTCGCCGCTGCCATTCCGGTGTGGTTGACCGGTTCCGGTGGTGCTGCCCTTAGGCTCTGTGTTTTCTAATCAGGGTGACCCTGATTAGAAAACACAGGTACTCCAGGTACTCCAGATCTTCGATTTTCCTAGTTTTTGACGTGACAACGTCTTATAATTCGATATGGGCTGCGCGCACGAAAAAACATGACGCAATATGCGGCGTTACCTCGCTGATCGCTCTGAAGGCGTTCCAATATAAAGCCTAGTATACACTTGAGCGGCTCGGCCAAATGAGCCCGCTCATTTGGCCGAGCCGCTCAAGTGGAGACGCCTGAGCACGCTCGAACTCGCACGAATGAGCGGCTCATTCGCCCGAGCATGCTCAAGTGGATACTAGGCTTAAGGCTGTAAAGACGTCATACGCATAATACTGGTCCAATCCGTTCTGTAGGGTTACCCTGGGACGCAAATCCCTCTGCCGTAATCCATACTAATATTATAAATGCGAAAGTGTGTCTGTCTGTCTGTTACCTCTTCACGCTCGAATCACTGAACCGATTTTGCTGAAATTTGGCATGGAGATACTTTGAGTCCCGAGAAAGGACATAGGATAGGACATAGTTTTTATCCCGGAAAAATGTACGATTCCCGCGCGATAAACGAATTTTGGCGCAACGGATTTGCGGGCGTCATCTAATAATAAATAAAACAACCAGTGAGTGTCAGCGAAAAGACGAAAATTTATTCCATTGAATTACATATACTAAATGTTGTTGGGTAAGCGATAGCGCAATCTAGAGGCCTAACAGCGACATCTGTTATCAAATCGCGGAACTAAATTTACTTATAAAATATTATGAAGTTTACAAATCTCAACAAAGGTAGTTGTCACGTTCAACTATCGTCAGTTAACTGACTTTACAGACAACCGATTTTTTTTATGAAATAAGGGGGCAAACAAGCAAACGGGTCACCTGACGGAAAGCAACTTCCATCGCCCATGGACACTCGCAGCATCAGAAGAGCTGCAGGTGCGTTGCCGGCCTTTTAAGAGGGAATAGGGTAATAGGGGAGGGTAGGGATGGGAAGGGAATAGGGGAAGGTAGGGTAGGGGATTGGGCCTCCGGTATACTCACTCACTCGGCGAAACACAGCGCAAGCGCTGTTTCACGCCGGTTTTCTGTGAGAACGTGGTATTTCTCCGGTCAAGCCGGCCCATTCGTGCCGAAGCATGGCTCTCCCACGTATAACTTATAATATATATAATACATAGTTTTAACTGTTCCGTACCCAGAGGGTAAAACTGCCTCTCCGTCAGTCTGTCTCCAGGCGAGCGAGAGAAATGAGCGGCTCAATTTTTATTCGGCGGCATCCGCTTTTCTGACATTTCACTAGATTTAGTTTAGTGAAATGACATATTATCACTAGATATTTTTAGTAAGAAGACGTAATAAACAAGAATATTCGACATTTACCGAGATTTCGTGAAATCCCTGATATTCTCTTTTCCCTGCGACATAATATAAAAAATATAAAAACTTGTATTTTAATATGTATTTTATGTAGTATAATATTCTGTTGTGATCTGATTTATAAGACGGGGTATTAGATATTGTGACGTTCTCAGTTTTCTGACCATAGAAGTGTGCATAATTATTAAGTGTGCATAAGTGTGTGTAATTTTTCATTTTTCTTAATAATATTTTAAGAAATATTATACCTATAGTGCCCTCAGCCTATCTTGTCTCTAGCGTTTATTCACCCTACCGCTACCATGTTTTAGAAAACCTGGACGTAATTTATCGTTCTCTATCAAATCGCGACAGAAAACGAAGCGACAGAAGTTTCATAATACCTCATCCAAATACGTAGTGTCGTAACTGAGAAATTTCCTTAATTACGATATTCTCAGCAAATTCATGTTATTTTTATCACAATTAGGATAAGAATTGATATTTTTGTGAAAAAATGGGGTTTAATTCTTTTTTATAAATATTAGGTTTTTCTTAGTTTTCTACGTGTTAAATAAACGGTTTACAAATGATATCATTAGATAAAAGTGAATCATTACTTTCTTACGAAAACTACTCAAAAATATCAAGAAAATAAAAAGTTATATTTTTCACCAGCTGCCATTTACATAAATCCAAAAATTTAAGTTACTCCTGTTTTGTCGCAAGTATCTTTGACTAACCTTTTGTACAGGGTACAGAATTTTTGGTCACCTTTTTAACCGACTTCCAAAAAACGAGGAGGTTATATGTTCGGCTGTGGATATTTTTTTTTTGTATGTTCAACGATTACTCCGCCGTTTGTGAACCGATTTTCGAAATTTTTGTTTTGTTGTATTAGGTTTCACTCCAATTTGGTACCATGTTTACAAAAGTGGTGACTTGATGATGGGATCTATGAGTAATCGAGGGAACTCCTCAAAATTTATACCGAAACATATGGTGATTTTGGTTTTATGAGAAGCATCCTAAGTATATGCTACCACAACGCAACATTTTGCACCAAGGTATACTATGGTTCCGAAGATAACAAAAGAGAACTCCGGATTCCTTATATATACAAGTTTGGGGGTTTAGGCGCTGTTTTAAGAACTGAAAGCATATGCTACTATACAAATTACATTCATCATCATCATCATCATTACCACGTCAGGGTCACCAATGTCACCAAAATTGAACATAACAAAATATTCAACCTTATCTCCAGATCGTAAGGCACACATTTGACATTACTTCTGAGAAGTAAGTTGCTTCGATAATACAAGTAACATACTAGTGCACTGTCACACTTACCAATCGCAACCACGGGCGGCCGTAGACTTCTCAAGCGATACTATGTATTACAATAATAAAGATAAAGTTTAAAATCTTATGACACTGAAAGCCTCGCCGCTGCTAAAATTCCGGTTTGGCGCGGCCCTAGCGCGTGTCCACTTCGATTTTTTTTAAATGTATTGTTTAAAATTATCTGCAGCTGATATTATATTTTGTAAGTGTGACTGTTAACAAATTGTAATAAGATACGTAGAATAATATACAGGTGATTCACACCGGAATGGCGGAGGCGAGGCGAGCAGTTTCAGTGTCATATGATTTTAAACTTTATCTACATTGTTGTAATACATAGTATCGCTTGAGAAATCTACGGCCGCCCGTGGACGCTCGTGGCTTCTTGCGGCCGCCGGCGGCGTCGATTTCTCAAGCGATACTATGTATTACAATAATGAAGGTAAAGTTTAAAATCATATGACACTGAAACTGCTCGCCTCGCCTCTGCCATTCCGGTGTGAATCGGCCCTAATCTACGTATAGTACGCGATGATTTTACTAGGTAACTAAAAAGAGTGAAATTATTATTTTTAACAAAAAATTAAAACCGACTTCCAAGGTAAAAACAATAATAACATCCTTATAATATGAACTAAAAAGTATTAAATAATTTTTCCTATCTCATGGTGCCTTTTTCCGAATTCGGCTAAAACTCAACTATTTCTGTACTCAATCTTCATAATTTTGAAGTCGGTGCCAGTTACAAATGTTTCAAATATTCTGGCATCTGGATTCAGCTATATCTGGTACCGACTTCAAAATTATGAAGATTGAGTACAGAAATAGTTGAGTTTTAGCCGAATTCGGAAAAAGGCACCATGAGATAGGAAAAATTATTTAATACTTTTTAGCTCATATTATTATAAGGATGTTATTATTGTTTTTACCTTGGAAGTCGGTTTTAATTTTTTGTTAAAAATAATGATTTATGTTTGCATTTGAGCTCGGAATCGCCTTATGCTCGCTATAGAAATTACTATACACAAAATGTTTTATAAAATAAATTGATTTTTCAGTAAAAGCTGAACGATACCATTTCATCTTTCGAGCGACGAAACAAAACGATTGTCTGAGTTATAAATTATAATAAACGTGCTCGGCACTTATTTTCAGGTTAGAACTGGGTACTAATTTGCCATGATAAACCAAAATACGTTGCCATTTTAGGTAAGATAAAATAGGTAAAACGTATTTTGGTTTAAATTTAAAAATATCCCTATTATAGCCTCAAAAAATGTATGTGGTACACAATATGTAAGAAGTGAATATTATTCATTATATTATAATATGACATTTTATTTTTCTATTATTTACAACTTCAATGAAATTGCTTAGCCAAGACGTATTAAAGAAAAAATATATTAAAGCCGAATAATTGAGTTCTTACGAAATCTTTATTGGACTATTTCTATGTTTTGTTCTATTCTAGAACATTCTACAGATCAAGTTGGCAGAAGACGTCACGAAAACGCGTAGGCCATGTTTTCATGAACAAACAAACAAAATATATACTTACTTTATTGTGCACATATTGATAACATTACAAATACAAATAGGTACAATATAATTAAATGAACTGCACACAAAGGCGGCCTTATTACTTTAAAGCAATATCTTCCAGGCAACCTTTAATACGTCTCTGAGATGAAGGACTTGGGAAAATGGTAATGTGCAAAAGTAGTAAACATTTTAGATAACAATTGACAAATGAACTTCAAAGGAGTAAACGAGGTTCTTCATACTCAACACAAAATATAAAACACAATGTTTTATATTATTATCATGCGTGTTTAGTTCTCAATCATTTTAAAAATATAAAATGGCCCCTACAAAAATAACCATTGTAAAATGTAATTTATGCTTCATCGTGGGATAAATGTCTTATATTTCTATGTAAGTGTTATACCTCATCTCTTAGTTTACTTCTTTATGAAGATTGCAGAGCTCCATATTGCAGTACGAGTAGATACCGTTCTAACTTTTTTTTGCAATTTTGACAAATTTAGGTATTGCTTGTTTTTTCAGTTTAAGGCGAAGACAGCTGCCAATTCGACATCTTTGTGCAGTTTTCTAGACGTATGTATTTCATTAATCAATGAAATACCATGTGCCAATCGGCACAAAAAAATATATGTAATTTTTGATTATATTTGGAAAAGCTTGTCTAATTTAAATAATAAAATAATGTTCTCGTACTGGATGAAAAAAAATACCAAAGTCACATCTTTCAGGAACTTTAAACAGTTCTAACTAAAGTAATAATGCAATCTATGCTTTAAAAATTTGTTTATTTGATACCTTTTATAAAAATCCAAAGATTGCCTGATTTAATTTTCGGTTCTGACATCTGGATTTTCCATAATATTTATTTTTTCCTCTAACAAACGAAAAATGTATCCACGCTACCGAGTAAACATTTCACATCTCTGTCTCTCTGGCATGAAAATCGACAGTGGTGCGAGAGTGATGCGAGATCAAGTTCATTGGCAGTTGTCAGCGCCTTAAAGAAGCTACATTCTCAGCAATCACCAAATAAGAAGCTGACATAGAATATAATCTTATATATAAAATTCTCGTGTCACAATGTTAGTCTCCGTACTCCTCCAAAACGGCTTTACTGATTTTTACCAAATTTTATATGCATATTCAGTAGGTCTGAAAATCGGCAACTGGGTACTCTTTATATTGATAAGTGCATTTGTTGAATAAATAATAGTAAATTATGACAACTCGAGACTGACGGCAACCATCGTGTGTGCGACGGGATAGCGATAGACGTTGCCATGGTAACATACTTATTTAGTTACTTCAATAAAATAATATGGGCGAAATATGTAATGGCAAAGCAACGTTTGCCGGGACAGCTAGTATTATACAATATATTATTTTTTACTCTTTAGTTCATAAATCATAATATTTCGTTACGATATTATAATTTGAAGGTAGATTATTTATTATACCTTTAAAACATGAGTTGCTTAAAGCATGATTTAATTGAAAACAGTTCCAAAAAATAACAAAACAAGTAGGTAATTAAAAAGAAATGATATTATCATATTAGTAGTTTCATAATTTCTCAGAAAAATATTTCGTAAGAAAAAAGGTTCGTGGTACATGGCGGGGTCACGCTTCCTCCTGCTTGCTCTACCACGATCATAAAGGTAATATACCTATCGGAATAGAGAAACAATCCCGAGCTGTCAAGCTTAACCAAAATTTGATTTACATCTGTGTATACAATTATGTTTACGTGTGCGTGTCAGTGATGTACAAACATCTTGTAATTCGACAAAATATCGATCATGGAATAATAATTGTAAGATTGTAAAAACAGAATGGGATAAAATAAAACTGCATAGATAGGTATAATAAAAATTGTAATTTTGAAGTAAAATATGACTTTTCTTCAAAATGCTTGCTGCATAATTAAGTATATGCATGAATTTTTCTTCGGAGCCTTCAATTCGACGTCATTCGGAAATCACGCTTCTCTTTCTACCACGCAGTGTTACTGATAGTGACATCTCGCTTACTGAGGCCTTTGTTTCTCTATTCCGATAGGTATATTAACTTTATGGTATTACCAGGGTTTTAAAAAGCTTTTTTAAATTTGACACCAATTTTGTTGACACCGCCGATCGCGCGCTATAATTTGAAGTCCACGCGGACGAAGTCGCGTGCAACAGCTAGTAGCTTATACTTTATGGTCCAGCTAAACTCTAGAGCTACAGCTGCCCAAAACGACTAGAACTAGCACTGAGCAGCTATACCAAAAATCGAATGAGTTGAACAATGTCTTTCGATTATTATCGTTAGTCTCAGATAACATTTTCAATGCTACGAGTACTTATGACTGAGGCGCGTGTAAGTAAAATAGCGCGAAGCAGCTGCCCACAGTGCCATACTGGCTAACTAAGCACTGGTAAAAACTTAAAATTAAATAAAAGTTAATTTCTTTTGTACGCTAGCGATGTCTAGTTTTCAAAATAAAAATTTTTGGCTAGGAAGAAAAAGGAGACGTGAAGAAAAGAAAATATGTAAGTACGCATTTTTACTAAAAGATAAAATTTATTATTTAAAAACTTCAGCAGCTGCCTCGTATATAAATATTCGTATACAGGGTGTAACAAAACTAAGTGATAATACTTTAGAGTTTAGGGTGTGTTCCTTGTAGAGAGTTCGCTGTGAAAGTGCAGCGCTGAAAGACCAAAATTTTTTTCACTTTTGTATGGGAAAACTCGTGACACGCCGGGGCGCTTGCCCATACGAAAGTGAAAAAAAATGGTCTTTCAGCCCTGCTACTTTCACAGTGAACTGTCTTAAGGGACACGTACCGATCCTAAAGTATTATCACTTAGTTTTGTTACAACTGGTATATCATGCAAATTAAGATTAAAAGTTATTTGAATTATAATTGTGTGCTATAAAATTTCTTACTAAACTTTAGTCTAAGTATACCACAAAACGTTTCTGTCAGATTTCAATATGTAGGGCGGTAACAATAGGGCTTACCTCGAAAGCCTTAACGCAGCCTCAAAGCCGTGACGAATTACATTTGAGAAGTGACTAGCTCAATACTTCACTCACACATGCTACCGTGTCAATAAAGTTCACTAGGTTGTAGATTTAGGGATAAAAATAGCATTTATTTTGTCACACAGCATAATAAAAATAAAACATTTTTTTTCTATGAATAAAAAAGGAGAAGCATGTCGTACCCCATTGTAGCACTTTGTGGCACACACACCAAATAAAAGGGATTAAAAAGGCTTATAGGGCTTATAGGGCTTATCATCATACTATTGACTATTCAGACAATCAGGTGATCAGCGCGGAGTTCGAAACCAGACAAGAGCCACGCTCTAAGCCACTGGACGACGATGATTCCTTACTAGCAACTTCTTTAACTTTTGACGTTAACCTTTTTCTCTCATGGTTTAGAAATTTTTCGTCATACAATAAAATGTTCAACTTTTTAAGCCCTTTCATTTGATATATTATGTACATAGGTGTGGATGTGCTACAGCTTGGGTAGGTACGGGCTCCATACAAAAATGCCCCTTCCTCTAATAGTCGTGAGATTGAATGGCGTTGTTCAGTAAAAGGGCTAGCTGTTTGGCTTAAGACCATACGCTAACTCGATTTTTCCATACAAACGTATTCCCCAATTTACTCCCTGGAAAATGCGTGTAGACAAATGATTTTTTTATACAATATTAGGATCTGTGAAAGCTATGCCTGTAGTTTCAAAAGTGTATGTAATATTATGTATGTATGTAAGTATGTATGTATGTTTTTATGTTTGTGTTCGGATATCTAGAATTACCATTCCGATTTCAGTAATTCTTTTTTCGTTGTACTAAGTATTGTTCAACTCAGGGAATAGTGCAAGTTTCATCAAAATCGGTTCAGCAGTTTTGGAGATAGGGAATTTTGATTGTCAATTACTTACGTACAATTTTAAAGTCGGTTTTATCTTTTTAAAATACAGTAATGAGTGGGTTGACCAAAAAGGGACCTGAAGGATTGGAAACGGTTTTTTTTATTTTTTTAGTCCGTGGTATTTTAGCTTTGTTTTGGTCTAACCAGAACATTTTTAGGTGCCGTAGTTTTTTTTTAATGATTTTTTTTGTGAACCGCGCACGAGTCGTAACTTGTTTCTACACGAAACTTCAAACACGATTTACTCAAATCAAATTATTTACCTTCTTTAATGTTTTAATTTTTTTAATCGGTGGTTTTTTAGCTTTCTTTTGGTCTAACCAGAATATTTAGTAGTAGTAGTAGTTTTTTTAATGAATTTTTTTGTGAACCGCGCACGAGTCGAAACACGAAACTTCAAACGCGTTTTACTCAAAATCAAATTATTTAACTTCAGGTCCCTTTTTGGTCAACCACTCACAGTTATTTTATATAACGTAAAAGCTTATTTTTCATAATTTTATCTACTAATAAAAAAAAAGAAAATCTGGATTTTCTAAAACAAAAATTCGAATTTTTCGTATCCCCAAAAAATCTGGATTGTCTGGATTTTTCGGATTTCTAAGTATCCAGATTGCAATCTCCAATCTAATCCAAGCAGAGTCCAAAACGTAAAGCTGAGAATCAAGTCCGTAAACAATAGACAGAGTCAAATACTAATAGGACCGAGGACGAGAAAAGTTAAAAATTCCAATTTGCAAACGCTAACGCTAACGTAAATTATAATATCCACAAAATATTCCTTCGATCGTGGAAAAACGAGACACAATAGCCTTTCTATTGTTATCGCGGTCGCATGCGACCGCTTGGGGCTCGAAGGAACATTATTATCTCCAAGCAGACTGCGAGCTGCGCGGAAACGAGGGGCCCACGGGGTGAGACGGGTGGGCGGTAGCGGCGCACGCACATAGACATAGAACACTCACACACATATACACGGGCCCGCGCAGGGTGTAGCGTGAGGCAATAGTTTCTTCAAATACCTATTTTTGAAATTCTCCTGTACCCGCGTTTCCTCTTAACTAGTTGGCTGCGACACATACTTACAAATGTAGGCAGTACATGTACATTTACGTTTCTTTTTGGAACCAATCATGGGCGCCGGCAGGGGGGTGCCAGGGGGTGCGGTGCACACACCCCTTGGGAATCTCGGGATCAACAGGAATTATTGAAATAAAAAGCATTTTGTAACCCTATTACCATGCCGTACAAGCATAGTTCGGCACATGTTTTATGTTGACGTAAATAGACAGTCACTGTTGTTCGTAATAAGTGAAAAGAAAAGAACAGGAAGAAAACTAAAATCTGCACCCCTTGGAAATTATTTCTGCCGGCGCCCATGGAACCAATGGACCTTCTTTTCGGAAAAGGAACCAACAAATATTTTCGGATAGCACTGTAGTGCAGGAGAAACAGCTCAAAGATTCATTATATTTAGCTATAACCTAAAGCAGGAATCTCTCGTCTATCTGTCTGTCTGATACCTTTTCACGCCCAAACCGCTGAGCCGATTTTGCGAAAATTTGGTATGGAGATGCTTTGAGTCCCGGGAAAGAACGAAGGATACTTTTTATCCTCAAAAATTTACGATTATCGCGCGATAAACGAATTTTGGTGCAACAGAGTTGCGTGCGTCATCTAGTTTTATTATACAGGATTATTTTTTCACCAGTACAATAAATCAACATACCTACGTAATAATTGTCAAAAATAAAAAATACTAGCGATTTTTGTTCGACCCCTTTGGAACAAAAAAACAAAAATATCAAGCCCCGGACTTATCCGCTAAACTACTAAAAAATGTGGATGCATTGCGCATTTGAGGCGCGCCCGATCGCTTATCTCACCCCGCCGCCCCCTACCTCATACCGCACCCGTTGTCACCTTGTAATTAGTGCGCCCAAGCGGTATTATAAGTACTCACATACGATTTTGCTCGATAGTATTACTCCAAATCGAGTAATAATTATTACTGTGTGGACCGCAAAACTGACAGCTCGAAGGCTCATATCGAGCCACTAGAAGGCTCGCATCGAGCCGGCTTGATGGAATGAAATACATCCCACCAAAAACATAAACGGGCGTGGCACAAAAAGAAAAAATAGGTATGATTTCTTGAAAAAAAGTATTGAAATCCCACCAAAAAATACCTGTTAAAATAGGGCCTAGTTCCTAAAGGCTAATTGCTGGTCTAAAAAAAGAGTTGAAATCCAATCCTATGCCCAGTTCAGATGCACTTCATCGATCATAATCATCTTCATCAACAACCTGATCCATAATACTTCTAATTTGAACTTGGCAGGTTAATTAAATTCTATATTATCTAATTATATAATTAATCAAGTGTAACGTATAGCACAAAAACCTGCCAAGTTCAAATTAGAAGTATTATGGATCAGGCTGTTGATGAAGATGATTATGATCGATGAAGTGCATCTGACTGGGCATAGGATTGGATTTCATCTCTTTTTTTAGACCAGCAATTAGCCTTTAGGAACTAGGCCCTATTTTAACAGGTATGTTTTTGGTGGGATTTCAATACTTTTTTTCAAGAAATCATACCTATTTTTTCTTTTTGTGCCACGCCCGATATAAACAATACTTTCAATAGATGCCTCATTGTATCACTGGTACATAAGAAATTTTATCTAAAGTTCGTAGATAGCCGACTCACGCTTGACCGATTTCTTAAATTTCTTAATTTTTCGTTGATCTACATATAACACACGACATGTGTGCCAAATTTCATAACGCTAGGACAATTGGAAGTGGCCTCTGAAGTTCGTAGATGAACCGACACACGCTTGACCATTTTCTACAATTTCTTAATTTTTCGTTAATCTGCATATAACACACGACCTGTGTGCCAAATTTCATAAAGCTAGGACAATTGGAAGAGGTCTAGAGATTTTGATTACCGGTCAGTGAGTGAGTGAGTGAGTGCAAAAATTAGCTATTTTTACAGGGACATATTTCAGGATCTACCGATCCTATATCTATGAAATTGGGTATACTGCTTAAGTACTAGTATATAATTACGTAGGTTTAATTTTATCTTTGCACTCGCAATAGGCACTGAGCTACAGGGTGTCGAAAGTGCGTCAAAACGGTTCGTGTAAATAGTGCACGGCATACGCGCGACCTGCTGGAACTAGGCCTGCGCACTTCCGTGCGCTTTGATCGATTTAGAGCAGCGGTCGGCAACACGCGGCCCGCGGGCCGCATGCGGCCCGCGATCGTCTTACTTGCGGCCCGTGAATGTTTTGTGAATAAGTTATGTGTATCAAATACATTTTTTTCTAATATTGCCAGTAGTTATCGCCACTTAAGTACGTAGCTGTTTGTGCCATTTTTAATAAAAACCTATTTCCTTTCATTATGTGTAGGTATATTGAGCTTCTAGGGTTAATATGAGCATGAGGTCTGCGGCCCGCCTTTTGTTTTGCCACCTTGTGGCCCGTGCCAGCCAAAAGGTTGCCGACCGCTGATTTAGAGTAAAACTATCGAGCAATGCTGAATGTGTGGACGAAAGTCCGAGCCACGGGTTTTGCTCGACGTTATTGCTCGATCGAGCAAAACCGTATGTGAGTACTTAGCATTAGATTGGATAAAGGATAAATTAATTATCCTTTATCCAAAAAAAAATTTTTTTTTTTTATTTGTGAAATATATACTCTATTATCGATACCAATGACGTGGTAAAATTTATTGTACTGGTGAAAAAATAATCCTGTATTTAGCTAGAACTTAAAGAATGGGTTACATTGAGTGTCGTAACTCGTATATGGCTCCCACAGTCCACACATATAAACACGATACGACGTCGCGTCGTGGAAATCTACGACAACGCGCGACGTCGTAACGTGTATGTCACGAAAAAGTTGTTGTGGTCTTCTCTTCATTGTACTTCTTTATAAAGTGACCCCCGCTATCCATGGCAAAAAGAAATGAGTGGATCTAGTGTCTTTTGTGTATCTGTCTTTTCTTTCTTCGTTTTCTTACAGCAGAAGACACGTCACGACGTCGTGTCAACTCGTGTCGTGGATTTCCACGACGCGACGTCGTATCGTGGTTATATTGTGTGGGAGCCCGTACTTCGGAAATCCGGGAGCAACAATGCCTTTTGGATTATAAATCGAGTAACCCTATTATGTTATTTTAATCCAACATTAATACAGCTTCGACCCAATTCGAACGCCTTGATACAGCAAACAGTAATATCAAGGTCCAGTCAAGATTGTATGAGTTTGACGTTGCTTTTATATTAACAGGTTTAACTTTTAATATCTGTACCAAGACTACTTACTACTTAGACTAGAGACTAAAACATTTTTAATGACTACTTAGCCGAATTCCATTCGATAGGCTTGATAGCCAATAACGCGTTTTAAGGCTGCTCTCTCGAAAAAAGCGTGCAGATGAAACAACTTTTCATCGGCATTAACAGAGAAATTATATCTGAAAAAAATAATTAGTAATCTACATGATATGATACGTAATTTGGTTTTGCCATATTTTTTCTATCGGTATCACATAATAAAGAAATAAAAAACCAAATCACCTCCAAATCGTTGAATGAAACCACTTTACTCCTTCATTATTTATCAAAAGAATATCTACTGCTTTGCAATACATGAGTTAATAATTTGGTTTGGTTACTTTTTTGAAATATGTATTATATTAAGCCTTAAAAAGGTTTTTTCTCCTATTTCGCCCTATCATGGACGCGGCGAGCGTCGTAACCGCCACCGTACAAGGCGCGCTGTTATGAATGTTATTTTAATGTAATTTACGTCGATATTCGCACTGACAATCGACCTGCCAATTTAGGAAGAGAGGGCCCTTAACTTACATAGCACTCGTGTTACGTTGTGTCAAATTATACTCATTTTTTTATGTTTAAATAAATTCGCTGTCAAAACTGTCTTACAAAAGTACCATTTAAAAATATTTCGCACTAGTCTCGGTCTAAAAGTAAGTAAAGTAAATAAAGTTAAACTTTCAATATTCTGATTGTAATTGGTCAAAACTACCTACAAAATCAGTAATTTGACGGTGAGAATACTCAGTCATGAATTCATGATATCCGGACTGGATCGAAGCTGTATTAATGTTCAATTAAAATAGCATAATCAGGATTCTAATCTTACATTCGTAACGTAAATGAATTCCGCGTTTATTGAGAACATAAACGTTACATTGTGGAACAAATGTAACATTTCGGAGTCAGTTATGTTCTTGGTTCTTTGTAATGGATTAACACTTTGTAATTTTTGTGATACAACTTTGATATCATATCTAATAACTTGGATTGTGTAAGCCAAAATACAAAAGCCTGACAATATCTAATAAAAAAAACACAATTTACAATATTATCTCGTACCTACATAAAATCTCTTTTATAACAAGTCAATTTTGTCCTGGGTACTCAGTTAGGTTGCATTCGAGTGAGACAATTATTATTTTGATAGTGAAGTTAGAAATAAGGCAGCATGTATATTTATATTATGAAATCCGTTTTTTAATTTTTGAATCATCATTGAGTCAAATATGCAAGTAATCTTAGTACCCTGGCATATACCGACCTAAAGATTTTTTTAATCCATGAGGAATTGTTTGCCATTGTTCTACGCGAAAAATATACCATCTTCATTGCTTTGACGAGTTTTCCACGAGTAAAACTCTGGAACGGACTGCCGCCAGGCGCCAGCAGTATTTCCGGACCTATAAGACCTGCAAACATCCAAGAAGAGAGCGTATTCCCTACAATGCACCTGCAACTCTTCTGATGTTGTGAGTATCCATTGGCGAAGGCAGTTGCTTTTCATCAGGTAACGTTTGCTTGTTTGTACACTATTTTTTATAAAAAAGAACAAAAACTAAACCCCGAACTATAGAATTAAAATGCCTATCCTTCATTTCAAATAAGATCAATGAAAAACAAATTCATGAGGACACTTGGCTTCTATTTGTCTACAGAATTTCTGTACCGAGTACAAAATTAGCGTCCACTAAAAGCTTCTGTATCAGAGTGCTGTAGCCTAATTAGCCTAGTCTTTCGGGCAGCTAGCCAAATTAATAAAATGTCGTCTTCAATAACTTAGGCCGAGTCAATGGTGAATGAGTAATGGAAATATTAATTTAGGGATGACGAGAGAAATAAAAATGGTTATCTCTGTTTCAATTTATTTTAATTAAATGTTAACAATTGAAATGTCTTATTAACTGCGCGATAAAATACAATGACACGTCAACATATAGAATAACTATAGACTATAGTATAGGATTATAGTACAGAGGCCCGAGTGTGAGTTTTTGTTTGACATTCGATCGTGAACGCGTTTGGCGTTTACTAAAATTTTGTATGGGATTTGTACAGCGCCACCTAGCGATGCTCACGGGAGTGAGCCCAGCTCCCATACAAAATTTTAGATATCGCCAAACGTTTTCACGATCGAATATTGTCAAACAAAAAACTCACACTCGGCACACTGTAATATTTTCACGCTGCTGGTACTGCCTACCAGCAAAGACAGTAAACAAAGTTTTGTTCGAAGTTTGACAATGTTTGTCAATATTCTGACGTGTGCAACATGTCAGATTATTTATATTTTACTGTATGTGCCAGTAGCGCCCTCTGCTACGACCTATGCATAATATTCCCTATTTTGTTAGTATTTAATCCTTCGATCGGAGGTTCTAGGAATTCCCATTGTATTCTTTTGTTCTCGCGATCACCGGTGCTCGCGCGGGGCCTGAAAGATTAAGTATAAATTACATTTAACATTATTATAAATTTATTATGTAGTTAGGTACCATTTCGGTTTTCTTGCTTTGTAATAAAAAAGGCTACATTCAAAATCTAATTTAAACTACCTTGAAACACACGAACACTTGTTTAAAGATTTTTAAATATTTTAAAACTTGAGCGTGTTTAGCACTTTGGTATTTTAAAATACATGGTATTTTCAATTTTTACGGTTACACATTGTAGAGGTATTCAGACAACACAACTAACAAATATTTAGATGCAAAAACAAAGCAAAAACAATACAAATCCCACAAAACACACTGTAAAACAATTTATTTAGATTTTATTTATAGACGCAATACACTGTACGTTCCAGGAAAAGCTTACACTCCATTGTGTATGCGATTTCGTTCACGTAGAATTTAACCAAGAAATACTCTTTACAGAATCCACCGAATCATCGGTGAAGAGGTAAACTATGGACCAAACGACGTAGGTCCGCCATCTACCTATGAATAAACTTCTGTGATAGAATCAGAGAACTTGATTCCTAGGGAGATGGACGTAGTTACGTCAAACCCTGCAGCCGACAGATCACAATATGGGTTGATTCAGACCGCAACGCGACGCGTAGATGCATTTTTAAATTTATATGAATTTGACAGATTCGTAAGACGTCTCGCGCAATTGAAATCTGTCAAGTACATAGTAAATGTATGCCGCGCCGCGCCTCGCCTCGCCTCGCCTCGTCGCGTTGCGGTCTGAAATCTGAATTGGCCATAACATTGAATTTACAAATACTTCTCTGATAGTTGCTGATAGTACATAAAATGTTACATAATACCTTATTGTAGCAACCTAAACATTATGCAAGTACACAGATTGTTATAAAATTAACTTTAGGATATTGTGTATGTGTCCCAATATTGAGTTCACTGTGAAAGTAGCAACGCTGAGAGACTAGAGAGTAACTTTTTTTATGATTGTATGGGCAAGTGCATGGAGCGCTAAAGCGTTTTCCCATACTAATCACAAAAAATACTCTTTCAGCACTGCTACTTTCACATTGTACACAAATCTCAATATAAGCGGCAATACACAATACACATACTAGCCTCATACATACCCTAAACTCTAAATTATTATCACTTAGTTTTCAAACGTAAAATATCTCGAATTTCAGATAAACACAGTAAATGTTGTAAACACAGTAAATGTTGTAAAAAAGTAGGCGGAAGTAAATAAGGGAAGAAAAGGTATTAGTTCTTTAAAAGATCCCATTTAACATTGGAAATCCGGAAAAAGGAAATGTAGCGTGCTAATCAATTCCAAAACGCTTAAGCTAAAAGGTTTTTATAGATTGTTCGCGATTACAAAAGAACTCTTCGAGCACGATAATGGGACTGCATGGAGAAGCAAAAACAGTGGAAGTATACTTAAATTACAATGTCTTTGTGAAACAATTGTACTTATTACTTTTTTCTTAGGCTCGATTTATATGCGTCCGCCCGATCGCGAGGTTTGGTGGCTACACGGCGATATCAAAAGCAGTATCCATACTAATATTATAAATGCGAAAGTGTGTCTGTCCGTCTGTCTGTCTGTCTGTCTGTCTGTTACCTCTTCACGCTCAAACCGCTGAGCCGATTTTGATGAAATTTGGTATGGAGATAGTTTAAGCCCCGGGAAAGGACATAGGATACTTTTTATCCCGGAAAAATTTACGGTTCCCGCGCGATAAACGAATTTTGGCGGAACAGAGTTGCGGGCTTCATCTAGTCCATACTAATATTATAAATGAAAAATGGTGTCTGTCTGTCTGTCTGTCTGTTACCTCTTCACGCCCAAACCGCAGAACCGATTTTGCTAAAATTTAGTATGGAGATACTTTGAGTCCCGAGAAAGGATATAGGATACTTTTTATCCCGGAAAAATGTACGATTCTAGCGCGATAAACGAATTTTGGCGCAACGGAGTTGCGGGCGTCATCTAGTTACTAATAATAGAAGACATGAGTGGGAGAAGCTTGTAAGTAACAGTAAGTACTTAAATGATTTTAAATCAAAAATATGTGAATTTTATGTATAGCCAGATGGTAACTTTATCATCTGGCTATACATACCTACTTAGGTACCTAAGTTACAATGATTGTTAAAATATAAGGTAAGAATTGAGTACTTAATTATCATTTTGATATAAAATGTTGATTGTTAGTTATGGTTATAAGTTAGTTATCTGGTTCTTTCACTCACGTCTTCAATTATTGTACATAATAATATTATTATCTATGTATTTATATGACGGCGTGACCGCGCGGACGCATATCGAGCCTTTTCGTCATTGTAATGATAAGGATCTGATAAGTTTTATAAGATCTTCTGTACACTTCGCTAAATCTCGAAGAAGAAAACAGCTAGTAAACAGCTGTTCTGTGACCAGGCTATACATTTCCTTTTATCTTCCAAGTAGGTATCTCGTTCTCGAGTCTTGAACTTCAGTTGCCCAGTTGCACATTGTTGGCAGATGTTTTCTGGCGTTCCTGCGGAGAATACATTTTGAGTTAATTGACCTTCGACACGACCTTTATGTCTTTGACATAAGGATCACTCATATGAACGCCGGTGTGAAATAACTATGAACGAGATTTAATTTACGTGACCAGAGTCAAAATCGTACGAGCTCGCTGCCAACAATTTCTTAACGCACTGATTGTGCCATTTTAAAAATTGCATCCCCTTGTTCTCAACGTGGCTTTAAGAGGGTGACTAACCCAAAAAATCAAACATCGTCCTTCTCTCTTCACACTCACGCCCGTCTTTCATATGCCAGGTGAAAAAGGACGACGCGGATTCATCACCAAATAAGTTTTTTTTCTCAATAACTCGATAAATATACAACATTTTAAAAATCCGCTAGGTCGGTTTCTCAATGATAGAATTTTATACAATGTGTTAAAATATTAACTTAGTTCAAATACGCGGTTATGGCAATAAATGAAAAATTCGTGAAAATTAGATGCATCTTTGTAATTTTTTTCTATCGAGAAAATGTTAAGATATCGTGTTTTTGCTCAGATCGGATTCTTGGAAATATAATGTAGTGTTTATGTTTAGAAAATGAAACAAGTCGGGGCTTATTTTGAAGTATAAAAATTAATTATAAAATCTAAAATTTTGGGTTAGTCGCCCCCTTAAGGCGGGCACAAACCCCAATTTGTTATTCCGTGACTCCCGGTTTACCTAGTTCCAATAAAATAACGAAATGTAAAAAAATATGAGATATAAATCACAATATTGAAAAGACTTTAAACCATAAACATTTTTATAAAACGTAATACTTTGGCTGTAATTAATTTACAAACTCACCTCCGAAAAAAATCTAATTCATCGAAATATAAGTATTAACTAGGATAATTATACATTTTATTTGAATAAATTGTTAGTAAATCTATATTAAAATATCCTTAACCGAACATTTTTGTTTCTTAATATTTATTTCCAAAGATATTTAAAAAAAACATGAAAAATAGAGAAGATCCGCCCCTAGTAACTACAGTTTTATGCTAAGCTAAAATGAATCTTATTGAGATGCATATACGCTTGGTCTTTGGTTGTGTGCAAGGTTATCGTTTTGGATTGAGATTGATCCCTGCCTTAAGCAGTCTTAAGTGGTCTGATTTTATACTTTGGAATACCCTGTATAGCTAATTTCGCGAGTCAGTAGTAATCTAGTGCTGGATTGGAATAATGTAAACCAGCCATTATTACATTAATTACACCACGATGTCTCATTAATACAGTGTTTGCTGATCTATTACTATCAACTAATGGCAATGATCGAGGGATTTAGTTCTAAGTTCGTAGATCACTCAAATCACAGGGGCTAGATGTAATTGGATGGAAACAGTATACGTATACCGGCTTAAGCCCGCTACACACCTACAGTTCAGTCTTAGTAGATCATACATCAGTCTTATATTATGTATAAGTATTATTATTATGATAATAGTTATAATAATATACATAATATAAGACTGATGTATGATCTACTAAGACTGAACTACTTTTATTTATATTATTATGATCTATTCATACAGAACTGTTACCTTTTTTTTTTTTGAGACAATATTGATTACTGGTAGGTCAACATTCGACTCGCTATTGTTGCGATAATATTACCAATACATAGCTGTCGTCAGGACATGCTTCTCTGTTTAGCCACATCTAACAAGCAGATTATGCTATAATACTTACATACCCTCCAGCCTGAGCCCAGAACCAGCCGCTTTACCATTTTCAATTGTTTACCGTGGCCAAACTAGGCAGTTCCGTCCGCAGGCGTGTAGCTAGGGTAATAGATGCTTATCAATTAATTAGGTTCAGGTACCAGTTCATCAGGTGATCCGTCTGATTGTTAATGGCCAACAGATCGAGACAGTCTTCTTACTTCATTTTCTTAGAAGGCCACGTATCTTAGAAGTTATGATTATGAACCAAAAGACCTGTAATAAAATACATCAAGACATAATTATTATATTAATTGATAATAAAATTAAATACTTTAGTGAACAAACTGTATCCTTAATATGTATTGATATGCTATTTAGTGTTTATCTGTTATTTATTTGCGTTGAAAGTTGAAAGATACTTTGGAACCTAAAAAACATGTCAATAGCATTGGCCAATAGCTTTGTCCACATTGTGCCTTTTTCTGTTCATCAAGGGCATGCCTTATAGCGCTGTCAACAGCGAACGTGAGGCATGCCCGTAACGCGCGTTGAAATCGTAGCGCGCGCTATGACACTTTTATTTCAACGCGGGTGGATTTTGACGCGCGTCACGGGCATGCCACACCTTCGCTGTTGACTGCGCTATAACGCATGCCCTTGGCCTTGTTGAACAAAAAAAAAGGCACAATGTGGACAAAGCTATTAGCTATCTTTTTCATAATCATCAAATGCTGATTATGAAAAAAGGGTAATAGATGCTTATCAATTAATTAGGTTCAGGTACCAGTTCATCAGGTGATCCGTCTGATTGTTAATGGCCAACAGACCGAGACAGTCTTCTTACATCATTATCTTAGAAGGCCATGTATCTTAGAAGTTATTATTTTGAATCAAAGGACCTGAAATAAGATACATTAATAGTTAAGACATAATTAAAATAGATAATAAAATTAAATAATTTAGTGAACAAACTATAATATCCTTAATATTATTTATTAATATGCTTAAGTGTTGTTACTTATTTGCATTGAAAGTTGAAAGATACTTTGGAGCCTAAAAAACATGCCAATAGCATTGGCCAACAGCTAGGTATATTCTTTTTCATAATCATCAAAATATGATGATTATGAAAAAAGGAGGTTATTGGCATAATATAGTACTACTTATATATGTTACCGGAAATGTATGAAATCCAGGAATTGTATACAAATCCTAGGAAATGTATACAATTCCGAAACTATTTAGGAAATGTATAATATATTGTTTTAAAAACTATTTAATATATAAATGTCCTAGGAAATGTGTACAATTCCCAGGAATTGTATATAATTCCAGCATCGTATTAGGAAATGTATAAAAATAATGCTTTCTGTAATAAAACACGTTGGCACAATGGGAATAATCATTTTTATTAAAGCACTTGTCGAGATATCAACCTTGAGGTAACAATAATATCGTAAAATGTTATAATAATATTCATATTATTTTACTAATTAAAGCCTCAAAAATTAACCATATTGTAACTTTTAAATGTAAAAATTTTCACAAAATCAACTTATATTATTGTTATAAATAGTCAAACTTTCATTTGGTATGATATTTAACATAGCCACATAGACTGCCATATGGCTATATTTTATTTTTGCAGGGTAAGCTGGAATGGTACTTGGGAGTATACTAAAAATTTTTTTATAGTACTTTTTAACTGTACTACAGACATCTTGCTGTAGTACAGTTTTTCTTGCAGAGGCACTTCTTAAATCTGGCCGGTTTCGATGGATTGTATGTTAGCAACTGACCATAGTACTATCTCCGTATTCGGTACATCCTACGCATCAAGGAGAACTCTTGGACACATATTAATCTAAGACTAAGAATATTATAATTTTAAAATTCCGTTCTTAGTACAAATTTGATAGAGCTCATTATCGGTTTTATTCAAAAATACACCTATACTATTTCGGGCATCACCATTCACCACGTCGTCTATCAACCTCTCGAACTGTAATTCGTACAGAGTGCCAATACGTACAGGGGCAAACTTCTTTTCACTCGATTTCGGCATTTTTTCAGCCTGTTGTTGTAGGTTTTTGTTAGCACTTTAACGATTATCTAGCACTATAAATTTTTTGAACATAAACATAACAGTTTACGCGGCACTAGCGCGATTGCCTGATCAGACCCCTGCCGTCTCCTCGCCCCGCTATCCCCACGTACATTTCCGATTATTATTTAGGAAATGTATAGATTTCCTAGGAAATGTGACTAATATAATTAATTTCACACATTTCCGTGCGATTTTAGGAATTGTATACAATGACGGATTACATACATTTCCGGTAACATATACATAAAATAATAAGTGACAGATACGAATATTAAATAATATACGATACGAGCTTAAAGTAAGACAGACAAACACAGTTAAAATATTACATTAGATTATATTATAGTGTAAATGATAAAATAATATGACAAAGTAAACAAAATAATATTATTATTATCAATAACACATAATGTTAATGCCTAAGTTAAAATATGTTTTTCGTTAACAACTTTCATGCATACCTGTAAAATTTTCTATTGTTTCTAATGTGCACTAAACTTTCACACTGAAAAAATAATGTTAAAAATGTTATTTTGTTTCAGAAATCACCTTTCAGGTGTTCGTTAACTTGTTTGAAGCTATTTGTTCAGCTTTTAAGCGCTTTCGTTAAAGCTCGTGTTTAAATTTTAAGTGTTTTTTGTTTTGCTTTTCAACAGTTTTTCAGACACTGGATTTTAATATTAAGCTAATATCGTCTTCATGAATGTATAATATATAAGACAAAAAAAATGGTCCCAAACAAGCCCAAAATTAGATTGAAAAATTGGCCAGGATTATAGCTTTGAAGTTTTGAACCTTTCTTTATTTTCTACGTGTTTGTCATTTAAACTGACATATTTTATTTATATAATTGTATTATTTCAGCGCTAATATAAAATGGTAAATGGATATAACTTACGTTTAACTACGAATATGATAATATAACTTAATAATATCACACTTAAAACGCACATCGTTTATTGTATCACAACAATCGCACTGGAACTGACAGCTAGAATAATCAACAATAATTTTTATAACTACCCGCATTATTTGTAAAACGTAAACAAATAGTTAAAATCAAAATAATTACTAATAAATTAAAACGAAATATTAAAAACAACATGTATCTGCATCTATAGTGTAAATTAAACATATAAATTAACATAAGTAAGCGCTGAGCATTTTTTATACAGCGGTATACGGTGAGATCCTGCATCGCGCTATCGAAGTTTTTTCGCGTCGTAGACTTAAAGCGTTTGAAAAAATTGTCCTGTCGGAGGGTCCGTTTCTACACAGGAAGGCGGTGTATCCAGTGCGCCGTTCTAACCACTGGACTTGGGGGGCGCATGGTCTAGAACTAGCTACCATACCGTGAGGTACATTACCATCAGACGCCCCCTAGGATCAAATTATCATAAAACTCAATCACGAAGATTCGCAAAATTCGCAACAGCCAACCCCACTGCTGTAGAAGCTTCGACCCTCTTTTTGATTTTTTGAGCCTTTTCAACTTTTTTAGTTTCTTCTTACAAAATCCATACTAATATTTTAAATGTGAAAGTGTGTCTGTCTGTTACCACTTCACGTCCAAACGAAAAATGTACGGCTCCCGCGAGATAAACGAACTTTGGCGCAACGGAGCTCGTATAATATTTTAGCAAGACGACTATGGACTTTCCGTCCCATAATAAGTATCCTTTTAACCGACTGCCAAGGCCGACTGTTCAGCTGTAATAATTTTTAACGTACCTACTCAACTCAGGGGGTTGAGATGTCTATAGATTTTCCACTCATTTCCTTTCAATCCTTCGATCGCGGATTCTTGGAAATCTATTGTTATTCTATTGTTGTTGCGGTAGCCGGTGTCCTTATTTATGGGGCTTGATAGGTTAAGACCGTCCCCCGAGCAAACGACCTTGACCATACTTTTGCCGCGTTGCCGAGATCGCACCAAAACCCTATTTTTGAAGTGAAAACTTCTTTAGCGGCGTCGAGCACTTTTGTGGGATGGGTAAAAACTGTGAAACTCACGTCAGATTCTCGCGCTGATCGAAAAACCTTGGAAAAACCGTAAGACGGTTGGAGAGTAGTGTTGTAACATCGAAATTGATTAATCGAACAATCGATTGTTTTTTTTTTTATCGATTTTCATGAAAAATGGGTTAAAAATTTAATCGAATGTAAGGGTTTCGATTAATTAAAAAAACGATTTTTTAATAATCGATTTTCATGAAAAATGGGTTAAAAAAATGCACAACGTTAATAATCAAGTTTTCACTTCTGCCGGCACTCCCGGAGTGCAACACGACTTTTTTTTACTTATCTTTGTTCAAAATTAACCTAAAAAAAAATGAAACGGGGAATATGTAGTTTATGATATTATCGATCTATTGGCGTGTGTTTCAAATACTTAAAAGTAATTGAATACCGGAAATAAAATAGGGTGTAAGTGCCAACATTTTCGAAACATATTTTTTACCGGAAATGTATTCTATGTGCCATCGCTAATAATCTAAAATAAGCATTAAGTGACTAGCATAGTTTTTTGCTTGGTTTTTACATCTTTTAATAAAGGCGGAGGAGCGGGACGCATAGCACATTGTTATATAAAAGGGTTTAAGTCCCTGCCAGCGTGCCGCCAATGTTATGAAAATGGTGGACATAGCACCTGTTGTTGTTACCGGTTCGGGAAAAGAAAGGCGTTACGAAGCTATTTTAAATAGAATAGTATGAATAATGTTTTATTGCTTTCATTATTTTTACTTGGTATTTTAATATGTTGACTCAAAAAATTGGTAACTTTATTGTTTTTGGTTATTTACTTATGTAATATCACGTCACTAGTCTTTGTGTGTCTAAAACTTTAAATGTCCAAAGTGCCAATTTACGGAAACAAACATTAGAACTTAGATCTCTATTTAAAACATAATGCATGGCACTTAGAGCCTTATTTAAGTTAGTTAGAATTGGAGTTAGGGTTTTCTATATATTGTCGATTAAAATGTAATTTTGTTGTAGTAATTGATAAGTAAAATACTTTGTTTTTTCTACACAAAGAGATTTTATCGTAGTATAAGTATTTCCCTCAAAAAAATAAACAAAATTTATTCCGAAGATGAGCTACTATTTTGATCAACAATTCCTCCACATTTTGTTTTTGGCACTTACACCCTATTTTATTTCCGGTATTCAATTTGTAAATACTAAGGAGATGCTGAATGTACGCTTGAATTTTAATAAACTGGCTTTACTTTGGAAGCTGATATCATGAGTATTATAAACAAAAATAGAAAATTTAAAACGTGGAAAGGAATGTTGAGATAAGTACTAAAGATTATTTCTGTATTTTTATTATAACTCTGTAGGTTTCAAATTATGAGTTTATAAGGCTCTAAATACGGTATATTACGGATTCTCCGTAGGGAAGGCCCTTAAGCCGACTTCAATAATGCTTTGCACAAACCTACGCGACCACGCGACTGCGAAGCGGCAGCGTCAATACAAAACACACATTTGACAAGTTGTCAAATGTGTGGTCAATACAAAACACACATTTGACAAGTTGTCAAATGTGTGTTTTGTATTGACGCTGCCGCTTCGCAGTCGCGTGGTCGCGTAGGTTTGTGCTAAGCATAAAAAGGAAGAGGTTCTATGTTCCTATCAAAATACAAAATGGTATTATAGTAAAATATTAAAAACTTTAATATTATCCATTATAATATTATGTTTATTATTTTCTTGATAGAAATCTAAATGGATCGAACAAGGATCAAACTTTAGCAAAAAAGTTGCCTTAGCAAAAATATAGTAGAATCGTTCTCCCGGCTACTGGATATTTCATTATATCGACGATATTAGCTAGTTCAAGCCATTATAGAAGTAATAGCAAGCTGGGTTAAAAGCTTTAAATAATTTCAGCGAACAATATCCGCACAATTCCCCAATAACCAATTTCGTGCTTAACCTCGAGTTACCTACTCTAAAGCTAAGTTTACACTCCGACATGATTTTTAACCTCCAACCAAAAAGAGGGGTATTATATTAAATATTATTAATTGTATAGTGGCTTATTTGGTAATAAATAATATATATAAAAAAATTAACGTGTTTGTCCGCGTGTGTGTCTTGTCTGTAAGTAGCATCGCGGCATCAAAAGTGGTGGACCGATTTTGATCTAGTTTTGTTTGAAAGCATCAGCAACACTCCAGATCATGTCAACGATCGGTAGTGTTAGCAAAAGTTTATAAGTATTCTATTAAACTGCCTTTCCATCAATGCACATGATTAGATAATTTTTTGTTAGTTGTAGATGTTTTTTAAATACGCCTAGTTATATAAAATAGTAACGACAAACAAGCAACATACAGCACTGACAATGTAGGCAAATAATACAGTTTTTAGGGTTCCGTAGCCAAATGGCAAAAAACGGCACCCTTATAGATTCGTCATATTGTCTGTCTGTCCGACTATATGTCACAGCCACTTTTCTCCGAAACTATAAGAGCTATACTATTGAAACTTGGTAAGAAGATGTAGTCCATGAACCGCATTAAGATTTTGATACAAAAATGGAAAATTTTAGGGGTCCCCATAGGTACTTACAACTGAAACATTTTTTTTTCATCTAACCTACGCGTGTGGGGTATCCATGGGTAGGTCTTCAAAAATTATATTGAGGTTTCTAATATCATTTTTTTGTAACCTGAATAGTTTGCGAGAGAGACTCTTCCAATGGTAAAATGTGTGTCTCCCTCCCTGTAACTTCTAATGTAGGGGCATGATAAGTCTAAAAATAATATTATATTATGATGTACCATCGAGGAAATTGATTCCTATGCAGTTGATAGACCAACGTTATTTGGTCGAATATGTCAATTCAATGTTAATTGTGATCTGTCGGCTGGGTTTGACGTAACGCAACCAAACTACTTAGGTCCCCAATCTGCATAGGAATCAACTTCTCTGATAGTACATTACTATAAAAAACTACCAACGAAAATTGGTTTGAACGAGATCTAGCAAGTAGTTTTTTTTTATACTTACGTCAAATGTAACTTTCATCAAATTAACACCTGAAATATAAAAATAAATCAAAAACCTTTTCATTTCATAAAAATAAACCTTATTGCTGCTGCGGAACCCTTCATGCGCGAGTCCAAATTGCACGTGGCCGGTTTCTTTTTAAAATAATACAGTAGTTGACTATAATATTATGCTAAACGAGCTTTTGCCCGCGGCTTCGCTCGCGTTAAGAAGTATTATTATATACAAACTTTCATCCCCTATTTTAACCCCGTGGGGTTGGAATTTATCAAAATCCTTCCTTAGCGGATGCCTACGTCATAACATCTACCTGCATGCAAAATTTCAGCCCGATCCGTCCACTGGTTTGGGCTGTGCGTTGATAGATCACCATGTCAGTCAGTCACCTTTGAGTTTTATATAATATTATGTCAAGGCATGTCAAAAACCGACAAAGGTACGGATACGTGTATTTGGTATTGGTATATTTGTCAATAAACTAGACGTTTCGGAATTTCGCGCGAACCGTACATTTTGAGGCAAAAAAGGAGCCTATGCCTTTCCCATGATGTACTCTTTAACTGTGCCAAGTTACGTAGAAATTGATCCTATTTCGTGGGATTAGCGTGTTGAAACAAACAAACTCCCCAGTTTATTAGTATAGATTTTAAATAAGTTTCCAAAACTTTACTTTCGATGTTTTATACCAATTATATTTCCAAGAATTCGGTCTGAGCAAAAACATGATATCTTAAAATTTTCACGATAGAAAAATCACAAAGATTCATCAAATTTTCACGAATTTTTCATTTATTGCCATAACCGTGCATTGAACTAAGTTCATATTTTAACACACTGTATAAAATTCTATAATTGAGAAACCGACCTAGCGGATTTTTAAAATATTGTATACTCGTATTTATCGAGTTATTGAGAAAAAAAACTAATTTGACAATGAATCCGCCTCGTCCTTTTTCACCTGGCATATGAAAGACGGGCGTGAGTGTGAAGAGACGATGTTTGAGTTTTTGGGTTAGTCGCCCTCTTAAATAAATCGTTACATTATTTTGCTTGTATTCTCGCGCTGAAGCCGCCATTCCGCGCATTCGGACGGGTGCGACGCGTATAAATTCAGCCTCAGCATAGTCTAAACTTAGCGTAGATTTCATAATACCTAGTCGATGGCTGTATATACACTTTAAACGTGATATCAAGAAGTAGACGGCTAATATTCGAAATACCTCTATCGTTTTAGGAATTAGGTTTTTTCGCTAAACCTATCTTGAATCTAGATCGGCTATCTCCATAAGAAAATCATTTACATAACGGCTTAAAGTGTTTTTCTTTTTGCAAAGTTTTGCCGAGAATATTTGTAAAAAATATACCTACTCGTAGCTTTATGTTTTTAATCAACGCATTATATAAAACGTTTGCTTCTTTATTTTTCGTCTTGATTTTTCAGTATGCCATAGATAATGGTGATTCGTATTAAAAATATTTTATTAAAAATATAATTTACACCAAAGTGAGAAAGTAAAATAACCCGTCGATCGTGGCAAAACGAGACACAATAGCTTTTATATTGTTATCGCGGCCGGATGTGGCCGCTTGGGGCTTTATGAAATAATATTACCTACCACAAGAAAGAGATATTATACTACATACCACAAGAAAGGGCAAAAGGTAACTTTAATTTCAAAATCAAAACTTATTTCGTCCCTCTTTTTTATCGGGGGTTAAAAAAATCCCTAATGAAAAACAAAATTACTTTTCCTATGGTATTGGATTTTACATGGCGAACATATTTTAACTTAATTAAGCGCCGATTCTAGATTCTCATTAAAATTGATAGGATCCAAAATTAAAATAGTTTTGGACTTTTCGCATTATAAAGCGGGAGCGTCGTTTTCAGTGTTAATTTAGATAAAACCTCTCATGTGCCCAGTGGTGCGTGATGATGCTATCTATTGGAGCCAACGCGAAAATGGGTGGTAATAAGTTTGACGAGTTTTTTTAATTTGACACATCAGGCTAAAATAAGGCAGCTTTTCCAGTTATGCGTGTAGTCTCACGCGCGGATCTGTTCCGCATGCGGGTGACAACATGCTCCTGGCCGCGCGTGTTGCCCGCATGACTGGAAAAACGTCTATAATAATAATATCTATGGACGCTTCACACCACGTCAGTCTGGCCCCGTGGTAAGTACCTGAAGGACTTGTGTTACAGGTACCAGACAACGGAAATATATTTAATACTTTTATACTATACATATATTTAAGAGTTTTATTATATGATACACATATTTAATACACATCCATGACCCAGGAACTTTGAAAACTTTTTGTTCCGTCGGCGGGATTCGAACCCGCGACCCCCGGCTTGAGCTGCCAACAGCCCACCCACTGAGCCACAGAGGTCGTCGAAATGATAGGATGCCGGCAACTTTCATGACTGCAGATACGCGCGCGGGCGATGACACGCATAACAAAAAAAAAAAAAGGACAAGGGGTAGATACCCAACTAGCAAAAAAAGGTCTTAGGAATAGCAGCTTATAATGCAAGAAGTCCGCCAAAAGCCACAGAATAGTTTTGATTGATGTATTGTTGGCTTATTATTGCACTTTGAAATGCTAATCCAAGCATAGTCCCAAAGTAGCACCGATATGAGACTCTAGCTCTATGTCAAGTACATAAGTATAAATAAAATCATAACCAAGACTAACACATCTCTACAAAAATACGTTGTGAGGATGCGTACAAGCCTTGTAGTCTTGGGTACGCTACTTATTGTACAAGCGATGCTAGAATTACTGAAGTAGCAAGTATCGTGGCTGTTACAGCATCAAAAACATTGAATTGGTCCCATGCTCTCATAAATGATAATTAATCCTGATAAAGTCTTGTATGTTGCGTTTTTAAAATCTTGAATAAACGCATTATGGATTTAAAAAAAATGGACACAACTAAAGCGATGTGGTGGATTCAGAAAAAATGTTACGGCTAAATATAAAATTTGCACAAAACGACAAGTACAAACATTATAAACCAAGAAAAGTGCAGTGAACAATCTAGTGGTTCCGTAAATTTTCTAGAACAGTAGGTATGTCTCTCATACTGTTAATGAATATTTTTAAATTTACTGTAGATAGAAGTAATGTTGCAATGTTACTTAAGGTTTATTAATAAAATATTAATAAAATATTTATTGTATATTATTTTTATAGTTTTATTTATAATATGGCAACAACAATAATTTTAAGTAGTGTTCGCAAGGTCTTCATTGTCTATCTGAAACAAATAATCCATTAAAATTATGAACTTATGACAAAGTCAGACTAGTAACCTAAGCCAATATTTATATTAATCTTAAATGGTTTTTTGATAACATTTGCAAGGAACCCCAATTTAACATGGTTTCAAACTGTCACACACTAAATCGGAGCATAAGTCCTACAATAGCATAATTTTGGACTTTACATCTTATAATAGTTTTGTATCAGTTTGTATGTAAAAAAAATATATCCATTAAAATTAAAAGTAAAAATAACAAGGGGGCATTGAAAATACACCATATAAACACATATATATCAACGAAAAACTTACCTTCGCACTTAAAGCTGGGCGCATGAGATCGCAGTCAGGCCAAATCACTATTATTTTAATGGCGTTATAATATATTGCTTATAATATAATTTAAGATAAGAAGGTTTTTAACATTGTTAAGAGTCCGTATACGAAATTTGCCGATTTCGCTGATTTAACAGACGTGAAATACAGTATTTCTATAAGTTTTTAATGCACAACATGTAAGATCATTTCAATTATAATCTAATGTTGGAGCTAGATTTTTTTTTAAGTATTTTTAAATAATCCAGCTCAAACCCGCGACAGTTTTGTGATTTTTGCTGTAAAAGGTTTAGAATATCACCTGTTTATGGATTGTATTGACGTCTTAACGGTATGAAACAAATACAATGTATTGTTGAGAAAGTCGCTTAAACAATGTTGGAATTACTTTTTACCACTTCAATATGAAATAGTTGAGTAAAAAAATATGTAACTCGGCAAAATTTTAGAGTAAATGGGCAAAGAATTGCTGTTAATTTCGGCAACTTGGAGCTGTAATTCATAAAAAGAAAACGACAGAAATAATCTATAGATAAAATTCTATCCAATTCGTAAAAAAAGAAAAAAATAAAATTGTGCCAAAAAACACGATTCAAAACAACCTAAATCTCACATTATATTACTCGCCGCAAGGCTCGAGTCGGCAGTCCGCGCTTAAATATATTTTTAAATCTAATAATTAATATATATTTTTTTAAATCTAATAAGGGGAAAAAACCAAATAATATTTCTGTAGCGAACCTTTGCAATTTCATATTCATCGGCAAAATTTCGTATACGGACTCTTAACGCGCGATCATATAGTTGTGCGCACCCTACAAATACCTTTTCTCGCTATTACCCCCGTGAAATCAAAATGTTCTCGCACTTAAGGGGAGCTAGTTCAAGAAACGGACGATTTTCATCAAGATTAAAAACGGGACAGGAGACATAAAAATATAGTAATTTAAATTCTGAAATAAATATCTATACATATAATAAAACTGTAGAAATGAAGATTCTGTACATTAAAGATATTCAAAAAATAATAATCGGAGGGTGTCACTACATCGCTATAGAAGCCAAAAATGTGGTCAGTTTTTTTGTCTGTCTGTCTGTATGTTTGTTCCACTATCACATGAAAACTACTGATCCGATTTGAATGCGGTTTTCGCAGATATATTCGTCTTCTTCCAACTTAACATCTGGTGTATAAAAAAAATCTCCCCACCCCTCTAAAGGGACGAAAGAGGGGGTCAGATTTTGTATAAGACTTTTGCTTTAACACGAAAACTACTGATCCGATTTGAATGCAGTTTTTACAGATATATTTGTGTTCTTCCAACTTCATATCTGGTGTATAAAATTTTTCCCCCCACCCCTCTAAAGGGATGAAAGAGGGGGTCAGATTTTGTATAAGACTTTTGCTTTAACACGAAAACTATACTGATCCGATTTGCATACGGTTTTCGCAGATATATTTGCCTTCTTCCAACTCAACATCTGGTGTATAAAAATCACCCTCCCACCCCTCTAAGGGAACTAAAGAGGGGGTCAGATTTTGTATCAAACTTTTTTCTTTAATAGACTTTATATTATTAACTGTTTTTCCAACTTAACATCTGGTGTATAAAATTCCCCCCCCCCCACCCAAATGGGATGGGGGGGGGGGAATTTTATACACCAGATGTTAAGTATGGAATTTGGTTTATGGGACAAAAGGTAAGGTAAGATTTTGTATCAACTGATGAAGTAAAAATACTTTAAATGGCAAAACAACGTTTGCCGGGACACCTAGTAATATAATATGTCCTTAACTATCACATATTATATATTTTTTCAGAATTTAAATTACTATATTTTTATGTCTCCTGTCACGTTTAAATCTTGAAAATCGTCCGTTTCTCGAACTAGCTCCCCTTAAATAGAATACAACATAAAGTCCAACTTCCAATCCACTTAGTGTTAACGACGGGCTTTTAAAGGCGACTATTAACTGTCCAATCAGGTCATTTGTCTGTCGTCACGTCTATCCGTAGACCGCCAACTGTATCAGCACTCAGTGATAAAAGGTGAATTTCGGGGTTCCGTTAAGGCGGGCATAAACCCCAATTTGTTATTCCGTGACTCCCGGTTTACCTAGTTCCAATATAATAACGAAATGTAAAAAAATTAAGAGATATAAAGCACAATTTTGAAAAGACTTTAAACCATAAACATTTTTATAAAACGTAATACTTTGGCTGTAATTAATTTACAAACTCACCTCCGAAAAAAATCTAATTCATCGAAATATAAGTATTAACTAGGATAATTTTACATTTTATTTGAATAAATTGTTAGTAAATCTATATTAAAATATCCTTAACCGAACAATTTTGTTTCTTAATATTTATTTCCAAAGATATTTTAAAATAATAATCGGCCAAGTGCGAGTTGGACTCGCGCACGAAGGGTTCCGTACTGTTATAGAGCAAAAATAGGCCAAAATTGTGCTTTTGAAATTTTTATTTTATTTAAATATTATTACTAATTATTAAAGTATACATATAATTAAGGCCTTTGTGAAAATTTCAAGTGCCTACCTGTTGTCATCATTGATACCGAGCAAAAAATGTTTGAAAAATCACGTTTATTGTATGAGAGCTAAAATATAGAGAGATTAAATATTTAATTTATTTTGTTTTTAGTATTTGTTGTTATAGCGGCAACAGAAATACATAATCTGTGAAAATTTCAACTCTCTAGCTATTACCGTTCTTGAGTTACAGCCTGGAGACAGACGGACAGACAGACGGACAGACGGACAGACATCGAAGTCTCAGTAATAGGGTCCCGTTTTTACCCTTTGGGTACG
This sequence comes from Polyommatus iphigenia, assembly GCA_963422495.1. Lineage (NCBI taxonomy): Eukaryota > Metazoa > Arthropoda > Insecta > Lepidoptera > Lycaenidae > Polyommatus > Polyommatus iphigenia. The sequence goes on along the minus strand of OY730178.1, from coordinate 20,217,197 downwards.
GAACCCTAAAAAACATGAAAAATAGAGAAGATCCGCCCCTAGTAACTACAGTTTTAAGCTAAGATAAAATGAATGTTATTGCGATGCGTATACGCTTGGTCTTTGGTTGTGTGCAAGGTTATCGTTTTGGATTGAGATTGATCCCTGCCTTAAATGATAAAAAACAGCAAAACTAAAATAATTTATTTTATTCATAAAATTCAATTATAAAATATGTATTAATAATATTTTGTAAACCTCAGGCCTACAGTGAGCTGATTAAATTAATTATGGCTAAATAAAAACACTCTCTAGCATGTCAGCTTTAAAACAAAATAAAATATTATGCAGATCTTACCTACCCGTTTGGTTGCTGCGATGCCACTGTCATCACACGTTATGTATATTTAGTCGTATGCGGTACCTTTCGTGTGTGAGTCTGGCTCGCACTTGGCCGATTGTTGCTTTACTTTTACAAGCTATAAAAGGACTTCTAGGCCAGCACTTCTCAAAATAAACACACCAGCACTTGTAAACCTTCTGGCTACGGCCTACGACGGGACTAATTTGAAAAGCACAGTACCGTTTTAACGGAACACAGCGTATTGCCAAGTACTGAGTACTGAAAAACGGTTTTGCTCGATCGTTTTACTCCAAATCGAGCAATAACCACCGCGTGGACCGCCAAAACTGACAGCTCGAAGGCTCGCTTCGAGCCGGCTCGATGGAATTAAATATGTCAAATATGTCATTTGACATTTCCTTCGATTTGGAGTAAAACTATCGAGCATAACCGTATGTCAGTACTTAGCATAACGTTTGCGTACCTTTTTTACATGGGGAAATACTTTCTTGATATTCGGCAGATTGGGAACATTGGCCAGGGTAATCATGTATGTGGGACTCCTTACCCAGTATACCCACGCTTCTCCACTCAAGGCAAAAAGGGAAGAAAAAATACGTGTGGCACTCGGGGACTGCTGTAGTAAAGCTGTTGCATAGCATTTTTTATCAACTTATGCAATTATAATTCGCATACGTCTAGTCGCACTCACACAAACACCGTGCCGAAGCGCGGCAACGCTGCACCGCTGTGCCAGTCGGAGTGGGGGGGGGGTGTTAGGTTTATTTTCGTTACGGAATTTCTTGATTCGGTCGCCGCGCTCAAAGCCCGCGATAAAAGCTATGCAATAGCTTAAAAGCTGCTGGCCCGTGGCAAATTCTCATGGCCCAATATAAAAAAAATCGCGGCCTCTTCGTTCGGGGCCTTCAGGCTTTGTCCACGTCTGTATCATTTTCGCGATCAGATCTCCGATTAGATCTCCGTCGTGTAGCATCGAAGCGTATCATGATCGCTAGTGTGGACGCAAAATGATCGCGAACATCGGGGAGTATCGTGATACGAATGTATCATGAGCGCGGTCATTCTAAAGCCTTAGGTCTGTTTCCCGTGGCTTTTTGCCAGCCCTGCCACCATATTCGCCACTGCCCTCATACCTTTTCACTTACCTTCTGAACCGTATTAAGTGCATGCAAATGCGTCCCATTTAAGCTACCTCGCAAATTCGATTAATCTACTATAAGTACATATAGCCTTGGCAAATTTATTAAAGATAATATCATGACTGTGTTGAGAATTGGCATGATGACATTTTTTTTCTTATTGATAATTGAAAGATAATTGAAAAATAGAAACATTGGTGAAAGAATGACTCTGATAGCTTTAAAATTCACCAAGATATGACAATTCAAACATCTCATAAAATAGACCTGCCCGAAACGCTCCATACAAAATGCAACTCGATTATGACGTCACCTTAGAGCTGTTTGTAGGCATCGCGGGAGATTTTTGTTCGGTAGCTATATTAACTATTGCGTTTATGAAAGAGGTTTCATAACAAAAGTTGCTTTAAATTACATAAGTTATCGAACGGTATACAAATATTAAGAAATTTAATTGAAAAAAAATTCGACTTGAATATCCAACTTTGAAGGCGCATAACAAAAAAAAAATACAAAAGCTATCAAGCTGAAATTTTGGAAATACTTATTTTTTACCGTTATTTCTTTATTTTAATAACAAAATTCGCTAATCTTTGACCTTGTCATCATCCCAATTGAAGACAGGAATGGAAGAAGTGGGTAACAACTAACAAACATTTTACAACTTAAGAGCATAACATTATATTCATTTTTCCCTTTTAATTTGAACAAACCTTGTGACTTACCTACTTTATCATCTAGCTACATATACTAGGCATGCGCACTTCCTTGCGCTTTGATCTACTATCTAGCTATGTATAGAATTCATTTTTTTTATTTCAAGTCATTTCCTAAAACCTCTATTTATGCAAAAATATTACAGTTTCCAAATTGTAGCTTGCCCACTTCTATGTCTTTTTAGTTAAGCTGCGTGTATAGGAGAATGTTATTTATTTGACTACTTTTGTACAACTATATAGGTACCATCAGAGAAATTGCCTCATAGGCAGATTAGCAGACCCTTGGTTATTTGGTCAAGTTATGTTGGTCACTTTCTGTCGACTGGGCTTGACATTGCCCGACCAAATTACGTAGGTCCGCTGTCTATGCATCATATTCTCTGATAGTACTAGTACTAATTACCAAAAGGAACTATTGCATCTAAGGTAAAATATCTTTGTTTCTATTACTTAGTCGCTGCTATTAGTGTACAAATGTAAAGTTTTTAAACGGATCAAGCGAGAGCTTTGTCGATGTTGACGGCAATGTATTGTTTATAGCTGTCACTAGAACTTAATATAACGTTAGTTTTTGTTTTGATTTAATTCGGAAACGATCGGATCGAAACTGAATCAAAAACAAATATTTTGAACTGCCATTTTAAACATCAAGTAGGTAACTCAAATTAAATCTACTTCAGTTTTATTATTTTGACCAAAACATTTTGGTACCTTTCCATGAAACTTTAACCATATTATTTTTAAAGCCAAAGATACCCGACCGGCAACAGGATGTTGTATCTTGGATAAGCGAAACGCACGTGAAACCGACCCAAAATCGTAAACGGGAGGAAGGGTCACTAATTGAATATCTTTATACTATATTATGTGTTATGTGTATGTATATGTATTTAGATTGCATAATATATAATATGTGTATCATAATATTATATAATACTTATAGGTTATTCTTGGTCTCGACTCCCGACAAAATATGTCGGTCTGAAAGTACAGCAATACACCTAGCTTTTGCCTACTGCTTCGTCCGCGTAAGGTAATATTTTCTGGCAAACAAACTTTGACCTACCGTGTGGAATTTTTGTAGCCTAAATGAGTACCTAATCGAATAGTTTTTCGGATGTAATCAGTACGGTTCCCGTGCAGGAATATCGTAGCAACAATGATACGACTTACATACTGCAGATAAACAAAATTAACTACTTAAACGATCAAACTCGAATCTTTAGAAAAATATCCTGCCATTCTCTTTAATAAGCCTTTGACAGCGTGTTTTTAATTAAAATTTGGCTTTACTTAAGAGTTTAGACGATAAACATAAATAACAAACAGAAAGTATCTAATTTAAGTGAACAACGAATAAAAGTGTAATTTTCGGAGCGCGACTTGTGTTGTGTTCTTAGAAATGTAAAATACTTTGTGAATTTTGTGTATCAAGATTTACTGTGAGATGTAAAAATGTTTTGTGTTGTTAACGAGTTTGTGGACTTTGTGGTGGTCAACATATTGTGATTTGTGGATATGAAGATGTTCACATGAAATATATTTGACTATATGACGCCCGCAACTCCGTTGCGCCAAAATTCGTTTATCGCGCGAGAACCGTACATTTTTAGGGATAAAAATATCATATGTCCTTTCTCGGGTCTCAAAGTGTTTCCATGCCAAATTTCAGAAAAATCGGTTCAACGGTTTGGGCGTGAAAAGGTAACAGACAGACATACAAACTGACACTTTTGCATTTATAATATTAACTGTATGATACATAAATTGATTTTGTTATTCTAATTTTGAATGATACATAAGAACCTTAAGGCCTCGTCACGCTGCAATGTGAACTGACCCTCATAATAAACTAAAGATAAATTACTAATACACTCTAAACTTCACCACTATTTCTACTTTGTTGCTTAGCGACGAAACTTTAGGAAAGTAGCCATTTCGTACAATTTACAGTGCTTGAGGATTTGAGAAGCTACATTAAATTTCAAAGTTGGCAACACTTGTAATAAATCTATTCAAGCTTTTAATTATAGCGTTAAGCAACATTGAAACAGCTATTTGCTAACTATACTTAGAGTGTCATCAGAGTTTTGGGAATGCCTTCACATAATATTTTCATGATAATAATATTATGTATTTGAGTAATATTTTGACTAATAATTTTGCATAAAGTAGTTTTAGTTTGCTTTTCACGCTAACTGAGTAATTTTCGTTTTTATCTTTCGTTGCGTATAATGGCATAATAATAACTAGATATTTGACCGAGCTTTGCTCGGTATTCGATAAAACACGAATAAAATGACATTTTCTAAAAGTGATTCCTAGCTAGATCGATTTATCTTTATTTATATAAATTTCATGAAAATCGTTGGAGCCGATTCCTAGATTCCAATTATATATAATATAAGTACATATTTTATACAAGAATTGCTCGTTTAAAGATAGAAGATTATCACTATGAGGCTCGATTTATATGCGTCCGCTCAAACGCGCGGTTTGACGACTACACCGCGAGATCGACAAGCAATGCATCGGCAGTCCCCAAGAGCCAAACGTATTTTTTTTGTTTACATTTAGATCAAAGTTAAGGCTGATACCGCCCTAAAATTAGCAGTTCGATGTCTGTCAGTACGAATATCGACGTAAAAAACATTCATATCAGCGTGCCTTGTACAGTGGCGGTTACGACTATCTATGGTTACGACGCTCGCCGCGTCCTTGATAGGGCGAAATAGGAGAAAGTTATATTTTTCACATGGACGTGATTGTTCGATTAAAAATTCCTCGTGAGGAACTATAGTGTAGCTGATAATAATGTATCAAATAAGTATAAAATTTTCAATGCTCAAAAGTCTAAAGTCTAAGCCAACAGGTTAGGAAGTTTATACTAGAACGAGCTTTTGCCCGCGGCTTCGCTCGCGTTAAGAAGTATGATAATATACAAACTTTCATCCGCTATTTTAACCCCTTGGAGTTGGAATTTATCAAAATCCTTTCTTAGCGGATGTCTACGTCATAACATCTACCTGCATGCCAAATTTCAGCCCGATCCGTCCAGTGGTTTGGGCTGTGCGTTGATTGATCGCCATGTCAGTCAGTCACCTTTGAGTTTTATAATATATATAGATATTTCCAGAAAAATCGATGACCACGGTACATTTTTTTTCTGAAAACCTATTGAGTCTGGGAAAATTATTATTTTTTAACAAAAAATTAAAACCGACTTCCAAGGTAAAAACAAAACTAATACTTATTCTTAATCTAAAAAGAATTAAATAATTTTTATTCCTTATTTTACCCTTTTTAGTTACATAATATGAGACGACAAGGCTATAATATTATAGCTTGTTTTGTACATAATACTACTGCGGCTCTGCCCGCGTGGATGTCGGTTACGGCTGCAAAAAGCCTACCCAGGAAAGACTCGGTCAGCAAAATGATTCCCAGTACAATTCACAGACTCCGACACTGACATCGACGACGCGGACGCAGTCATTATCCGAAGGGTGTACACTGTACAGTGCACACTGCACAGTAATTGTCTTCCTCCCGCAAGCGCATCCCGCTTGGTGACGCCCACTATCGTAATATTTTAATTTCGCCATAATTTCAAAACCAAACGTCCAATTTTAATCATTCAAAGACCAAATGTTATCTACATAAACTGTACTTAGTGATGAAATTTATTTTGATAAGGATTAATGGCATGAGTAAAATAAATGCGTTTAAATGTTGTCCAAAAAACTCAAGATTTTCAAATAAAAAAAATGGTTATTGTGCCTCACTCGACATAGATAAGTATAGTGTGTCGCGGACTTTTTTGTAGATATTTATAAGATCTACAATACTTATAACATTTTATGGTTCTATCTTTTATAGTTTCGGCAGCGTACGCAAAATAAGTAACTTTTCTGGTTGATTTTTTCACCTGGCATCCGAAAAACCCAAATATCTTACGAAACCCTATTTTTTCATAAATAAAATTTAGCCTATGTTCAGCACAAATAATGTAGGATTTGCTTGGAGTAGTTTAAATAAAGCCAAAATCCTCAAACTTGTATCTATAAGGATTCAAAAGTTCTGTTGGGTACCTTCAGAACCAGGGTATATCCTGGTGCAAAATCTTACTTTTTGGTAGTACATGCCTGAAACACTTCAGAAAAAATCGAAATCACCATATGTTCCCATATAAATTTCAAGTAGTCCCCTTGATTCCTCATGGATCCCATAATCAGATCACCACTTTTGTGAATATGGTACCAACCTCGGATTTAACCCTGTACAACAACAAAAGAATCATGAAAATCGGTCCATAAACGGCGAAGTTATGGTTGAACATACAAAAAAATATATAAACAGACGAACCTATAACCTCCTCCTTTTTGGAAGTCGGTTAAAAATCTCCTGATCAATTAAAGATTAGAGACCAGTCTACAACATATTATATTTTTTTCGGTATTGTGCCTTAAGTTGCACCAGACTTAATACAGGTTGAACTTAGTCGAAATTGCCAGGTAGCCCCTTAATTAAAAAGATTACAGTCAGTCCGAACATACGATCCCACAGAACTACTTTACTAGTTACTCTGAAAAGCAAAACATCAAATAGATACCTTACTTGCTTAGTATTCATGAATGTCTAGAATACTAGTCCTGTATAGAAACTACACTTTCCTAGTTTTAAGACCTACTTCCTGATTATACAGCTCGTGGTAATCTTATTTATACAGACCCGGATTCGTCGAGAATCGAGATTCCTAACATTTCAGTTCAACCATTAGATGAATTAAATATTGGGTTTATAGCTTGAATATCACCTGGATTCTAATTATTAGTAAGATACTTACTGGGAGTAGACAGAACTGAAATGGGATAATAGAACGGGTAAGAAAAATACATGCACTCTTGGACTGCCGCGGTAAAGCTGCATAGCAATATAATATAAACCTTCCATGGACTTTCAAGAATATTTTAAGACTAAAATTAGCTAAATTGGTTCAGCAGTTCTCGAGTCTTAGCGAGACTAACAACATTAATAATTATAATTCACTTTTATTTCTGTACTAGCTGTCCCGGTGAACTTCGTGTCACTTTAAAACCTTCCCTGGACTTCTACGAATATTTTAAGACTAAAATCAGCCCAATCCGTTCAGCCGTTTTCGAGTTTTAGCGCGACTAACACATTTGAAAGTCCATTTTTATATATAAGAAGAAGACTAGCTGTCCCGGTGAACTTCGTGTCACTTTAAAACCTTCCCTGGACTTCTACGAATATTTTAAGACTAAAATCAGCCCAATTCGTTCAGCCGCTTTCGAGTTTCAGCGCGACTAACACATATTTTGAAAATCCATTTATATATATAAGAAGATTATCCATAATATGTGAGTGGTTGACCAAAAAGGGACCTGAAGGTAAATAATTTGATTTTGAGTAAAATGCGTTTGAAGTTTCGTGTTTCGACTCGTGCGCGGTTCACACAAAAATTCATAAAAAAACTACGGTACCTTAAAATATTCTGGTTAGACCAAAAGAAAGCTAAAAAGATCACGGATTAAAAATAAAATATAAAATAAGGTAAGTAAATAATTTGATTTTGAGTAAATCGCGTTTGAAGTTTCGTAAAGAAACAAGTTACGAGTCGTGCGCGGTTCACAAAAAAAAATCATAAAAAAAAACTACGGCACCTCAAAATATTCTGGTTAGACCAAAACAAAGCTAAAAGACAACGGATTAAAAAAATAAAAAAAAAAACCGTTTCCAATCCTTCAGGTCCCTTTTTGGTCAACCACTCACATATAACTTCGCCATAGTAATATATCTTTGGTAACTTAAGCATAAGCCGAAGCAATATTTGTTATTGCATTTCACAGATAAAATAGGTCAAAACTCAAACCAAACTAGCACAATAAAAGGCGCCAAGTTAGGACATACGAAACCCTAACAAACTTTAGACATTTATTGAAATAGAACTACCTATTCGTTGGGGAATTTTTTACGATATTGTCATGAATGAAACTACAAAACAATACTTTTTCGTCGACCAACTTTTGTTTTCTTACTGTAATATAACATTGTGTACGCACAATATTTATATTACAGTAATATCTTTATACGTAAAGATTCTATTTGAGCTACGAATAAAAAACACCTAGTGAACGGAAAATGGAATGCGCTGAAACAAGAATTGCTTGTTTAAAGATATAAGATAAGATTAAATTCGGGGTTGTACGGAACAAAACACTTATAGACTACACACCTACTTAATCTTAAGATTATGCAATTAGTAGTTACATAGGGAATTACGCAAAGGGCACTACTAGCACATACAGTAAATTATCCGACCAAAATCCGACAAGTTGCACATGTCATATCTGAATACTAGCTGTTGCCCGCGACTTCGTCCGCGTTAACATAGTATAATAACAAAGATGGATAGTTTTCCCCTTTTTGTTTCTAACTCAAGAAATGACGGACTTTCATTGAAACTTTCTACCCCAATTTCACCTCCTTAGGGGTAGAATTACCAGAAACGCTTAAATACGTATCCATTCATTTTTAATCAGTAGCACAAAAATGAAGTTTCATGTTTCTAACTCAAGAAATGACGGACTTTCACTCAAACTTTCAACCCCAATTTCAACCCCTTGGGGGTAAAATTAAAAAAAAAACGCTGAAATGCTTATCCATTCATTTTTAATCAGCAGTCCAAAAATAAACTTTCATGTTTCTAACTTAAGAAATGACGGACTTTCATTTAAACTTTCAACCTATATTTCACCCCCTTGGGGGTAGAATTTCCAAAAACGCTTAAACACGTATCCAATCATTTTTAATCAGTAGCCCAAACATAAAATTTCAAGTTTCTAACTTAAGAAATAACGGACTTTCAATCAAACTTTCAACCCCAATTTCACTCTCTTGGGAGTAGAATTTCCAAAAACACTTAAATATGTATCCACTATCCATTCATTTTTAATTACTAACCCAAAAACATGTTTCTAACTCAAGGAATGACGGACTTTCATTCAAACTTTCAACCCCTATTTCACCCCCTTCGGGGTAAAATTTTCAAAATTTCTTCCTTAGTGGGTGTCAACCTAATAAAACAACCCTACTCACCAAATTTCGTGGCTGTAACTTTAACAGTTTTTGCTCAGCGATGATGAATCAGTCAGTCAGTCAGTCAGTCAGGACATGTAATTTTATAAGTATAGATAGACAGAGACGTTGTCAAACTTCGACGAAAGCCTTTTGTTTACTGCCAATGCTGGTGCTGCATTCTATCGCGAAAACATTACAGTAATAAATACTTGAATGTCAAAATGAGATTGAACAAACGTTCAAATTATCGCAATTATCAAAATAACCACCTGTGGTGTTCAAAAAGCCCAAAATTCCCAGTCTCACGACGACATAACTGGCGCAGAAATAAAGGTAGATCGCTAGCCGGGCGAAGCACTAAATAATTTTGATGATAATGAAATTTAATGGACCCTCATCCGTGGATAACGATCGGCTAAAATTGAAATTTTCTTCTTACTGCTCTTTTGTTCCGTAATAACTGTACCTGAATGTATTTTAAATTCACTCCGGGACAATCCTTTTCTCTTTTATGCGAACAAGATTGTTAAAGTCCATTTCGGTTGGTTATTTATTGACGGAAAGTAATAAAACATCTTCACTGTGTATACATAATTATAGTTTTGTCTTTATCTATCAAGCGACTTTTCTAACGTGTGAGACAGTAACTACTTCTGTGTACAAACTGTTGATTTTTATTATTTTACTTAGTGAAGCAATTTTATTGTGAATATCACGTATTGCGTAATATAATTGACTAGGATCTTAGGTCTTTATTACTAATTTTAATTTGTCTAGCGTCTTTCTAAACTATCAAACATGAACAAAACTTTATATTATCTTACGTCTGTAGTGTGTATGTTTTTATTATGGACTTACATATTTTAATATCCTGGTGAAAGGTGAAAATAATTTAAAAGTTTATGGACCCGGTAAAGCTGGTATAAAGTACCAATAAATGCATTTGCAAGTCTATCAGTTAAGTGCCGAGGACCGTCCCAGGGGTATCTATTGTGCATTTCAGTTTTAGGACCACGCTTTTACGATTCAAGTAGAAATCTAGTACTCCTGATAGTGCGGTAGACAAACTTACTAGAAATCTAATATTCGAGAGTATTCCTAATGGTATGGTAGATAAAGAGTCGTAAATGTTTGTTTTGAACTCACTTGGGATCTTTGTCAAAGTGTCTAGGGTCCAAGTAGTGCTATCTTTCAGTGTTAGATAGCCCATTTATCGAGGAAGGCTATAGGCTATATTTTATCACGCTAAGACTATAGCGAAGAAATAGAGGAAAATGTTGAAAAAACGGGGAAAATCATTTGAAAGGGCTAACTTGAACGCGCTAATCTCAGGAACTACTGGTCCGATTTGAATAAATTATTTCAGTGTTAGATAGCCCATTTATTGAGGAAGGCTATAGGCTATATTTTATCACGCTAAAACTAATAGGAGAATGTGGAAAAAACGGGGGAAATTATTTGAAAGGGCTTATCTCGCGAACTACTGGAGCAACTTTTATGTTATTTGGCACAGATAAGAAGTAAACCACGTGAAGGATCAAAGGCTTTGGATTTTAATAATTTTTTCAGTGGCTATATATTTTATACCCGTGCGACGCCGGGGCGGGTCGCTAGTATGATGCAATATAATTATTATGCCGATCTATGCCCCTCTATATCATGTCAGTAATAGCAGAGAGGGAATGCATTAGAATTTAGATAATAATAATAATATTATTATTGTCACAAGTCATACATCAATAATCACTCTCTAGTTTGACAATACGAATACTACACTGCTCCCTTCAGGGTCCTTAAAATATCATACGATTCTGGTTAGATTTTGACAATTTAAATAAACAAAAGCTTGGCTAAAGGCTGCAATTTCTGATAGTACAGAAAAATAAAGAAATAATATGTTTATTTTTTATAATACCGATAGATTTTTGGTTGGTTTTACTTTAATTTTATTGTAACTTTCCCAGGTGTTAAATCGCCAAGGTTCGATACTGTCATTTATTTTTATTTCGACACGATACGTCGTTATTTCGCAAATCCAGCTGTATGAAAATCTTCACAAATAAATTCAACACGGCCATAACAGTATTTCCTGAAGGTATTTTATGTGCATATTTGTTGATACTGCGGATGCAATATGCAATCAACGGTGTGTATCACAATGATAAAACCTTACAGTTTGGCCATGGCCACCATACCATCATGGGGGCCGATTCTGTATCGTACATTTGTGAGTTAATAACTGAGTTAGTAACGAAGGACTGAGTAACGGAAAGTGCCACTTTTTGTATTCACTTGCATACAAAAGTGAGACTTTCGGTTGCTCACTCCTCCGTTTCGTTACTAACTCAGTGATTAACTCACAAATGTACGATACAGAATCGGCCCGCTGATGGTATCTGGAGTTACATTAACAGGTGCTGAGTTCTGTAGCTTGATCATAAAATCAAAGATTCAGCGGTTCTCAAACTTTTTTGGTGGCGAAAACCTTGAGGTAACATTTTTTGACGGGCTACCCAAAAATAATATTTTGTCTTTTAATGAATTGTCTCCATGCTTGTGTCTGATGACAATTTTAAAAACAATTTAGGTATTGCTCGCGGAGCACACTTTGAGAATAGCTAAATTAGCGAATGTCAGTATCAACCATCTAATGGCCGTTTGTGTCTATTGCTATTATAATATTACACTAGCCCAGGGGTTCCCAAACTTATTTTATATCTACTGCCCACTTTCAGAGCAAATTATGTTTTAGCGCTACCATTGTTTCAATTTAAAATGCATCCAGATGAAATAAATCACCTCCCAAGCCTCTACACAACAACCCCAATTTTTTTCTGGGTCCTCACGGCCCCCACTTAGACCTTCAGCGCCCACAAGGTGGCGTTATCGCCCACTTTGGAAAAGGCTGCACTAGCCGGTGACGCCCGCAACTCGTCTCGACGTCGAAACCATTTTATCGTGCGGGAACCGTACATTTACTGCAACATAAAGAAGAAGCGGCAAGTGATGATCATGAATTTGCATCGCGCATAATGAGTCCTCCTTTGAGAATACTTCCTATCGATTCGTCATGAAGACACCTTCCCTTTGGGGACGTCTAAATTAAAGAAGGATTTATAAATGACTCGTATTAATAGTATATTGCAGATCTTAAAATTTTAAAGGCCTTCCAACTTCGTTACACAGAAATTCGTGTATCGCGCAGGAACCGTACATTTTATCGAAATAAAATATATCCTTCGTCCTTTACCGGGCCTTAAAGTATGTCTTTTATTTCGTCTTTATCGGATCAGGTGTCCTTTCCCGGGACGCAAAATATTCCTATAGTCTATACCAAATTTCAACAAAATCGGTTACGCGGTTTGGGTGTGAAGAAGTAACAGATAGACAAACAGAGAGACACATACACACACTTTCAAAATAATTATAACATTAAGGATATTAGGGATAGCATAATTATGTATAATGGACAACTATTTTTAATTTTGATAAGTCCGATCGCTGTCGCAAGTGACCGTACCGACAAAAATTCTATTAAAATGCCACGTTACGACTTAGGCTATAGGTTTCATTTTCTACCAACAGGGGTCTAGTTACTCATACTGCCGCTGCTTTGTAATGGCGTATAGCAAAATGAAACCTATAGCCTAGAATCTAGATCATAAAGTGGCATTTTAATTGAATTTTTGCCGGTCGCGGTCGCTTGCGGCTAAGAACGGAAAGCTACCTAAGCCCTACAAAACTACGTTACGTTTATCATATTGCTGTCAAAACTATTTTCCTCCCCGGGGCAGATGTGCCCTTCGCTGCCCTTCGTGTAGGCGAAGGGTCGAGGCGTCAGGGCGTCAGCTAAACCGCTTAGTTAATGCACAGGTAAACCTAATTACAGGTAAGGGCGTCCAAGCAATAATTAATACCGGGGCATTGAGCGTCCTATCTTGGGATTAATTTAGTTTAGATGTTATGATATCCTGTGCAATATCATAACGTCTTAACTAAATTAATATAAAAATAATATATTTTTAAACAACCTCAGATGATTTTTGCTAGATGACGCCCGCAACTCCGTTGCGCTAAAATTCGTTTATCGCGCGTGAAGCGTACTACGGGGGAAAAAGTAGCCTATGTCATTATCAAAGCATCCCCATACAGCATACCAAATTTCAGCAAAATCGGTTCAGCGGTTTGGGTGTGAAGAGGTAACTGACAGACAGACACAGTTTCGCATTTATAACATTAGTATGGATCTCTGTTACCATAAAGTACTAACACCATAAACCCTCTTATAGCAAACAAACACACAAACACACACAAATTTTCGCCTACCATCGATAAAATCTTCAGTTTATTGAAAACATATTGTAGCTTGTAAGTTGTAATCTCAATACTATGTAGTTCATGCCGTGATTTTTAACATAACTTAAGTTATCCCTAGACGATCAAATTTATTGTGCAATATCAATGAAAAATAGTGTTGAACAATTTATTTGACAATAAGATTGAAAGGCGGGCGCATTATATCAATCCTAGACGGTCAATAAGGCCGTGTTAATTAGCGGGCCTTAAACCATCAATGGGCATTGTCCAAAAAAAATCACATGTACTTTTTATATTTTTTTTCGTTGAAATAGGGTATTTTAAGAATATGAATTAAATATTTTTTTAATTCATTGGCTAGTTTTTTTAAAATAATTTTTTAAAGTTTTCGGACCTATGACGTCATCATCGGCGGCCGGCAGCATTGAATACATCAAAATTAAAAAAAAGAGCATTGTCAAGTATCAACAAGGTGTTAAATGAATGCAAGTTCTCTTATTTATGTGAAAACTGATTCGAGAAGCATACCAAAAGTTCAAAACGTAATGTTGGTCGAGTTTATTGCTAATTTAACGTATGGCTTCCAGTGATGACGTCATTGAAGGTCAAACTAAGGTTAAACATATTTGTTCAAAAATATAAGTAACTAATGGATATTTTTTGAATTTATATACAGAATAACGATCACTGACCTTATTCCTCGAAATGTTTTTGTAATGGGCACAATTAAAAAAAATGGACAATCCCCATTACGTGCAATATTAGGCCGTGTTCACACCAAACCGACTCTGAGCCGCCGAATGTGAGCAGGCTCACTGTGAGCCCCAGTGTGAACGTGAAAATATTATACGGTAATTCGAATGTAATAGCGTATTGTCGGTTTGGTGTGAACGAAAAGTGAATATGTGTGGAAAATTGGAAATACAATAAACTGCGTAACGTTCGCTCACATTCGGCGGCTCACATTCGGTTTGGTGTGAACACGGCCTAATATTGCACGTAATTGATGGTCTAGGGCCCGCTAATGAATAACTAATAACCCGTAGATAACTGAAAACGTGGAATCATCTACAATCTCAAAACTATTTCAAAACTTTGTTTTCTTCATTACGTTGAGTAAGTCTGTGACATAATAAACCTCTCAGTGCGACATAAAAACAGAGATCGTTACTCGGCGAAGTTACTTGAAACTTTTAAAGTATCACTGCATTTTGAAATTACTATCTCTTTCATTTTTCATTCGTGTGATTGCCTACATATTAGATTTTTTATTTTATATTATTATTTTTAAGAAAAAAATTAAAACCGACTTCCAATGTAAAAACAATAGTGATATGAACTAAGAAGTATTAAATAACTCTTACTCTTTAATAGTGCCTTTTTCAGAATTCGTCTAAATCTCAACTATTTCTGTACATACTACAGTCTTCATTATTTTGAAGTCGGTACCAGCTAATTTAATCGTGAGTTCAGTAAAGTCAAAATATCTGAAACTTTTGGGACTGGTACCGACTTCAAAGTAATGAAGACTGTAGTATGCACAGAAATAGTTGAGATTTAGATGATTTCTGAAAAAGGCACTATTAAAGAGTAACAGTTATTTAATACTTTTTAGTTCATATTACTATTGTTTTTACCTTGGAAGTTGGTTTTAATTTTTTTCTTAAAATGATAATAATTTCACTCTTTTTAGTAATCTACAAGAAAAAGAGCTAACTATTCACATTATGTTACTGTAAGCACAATTGTGGTAAATGCTTGCAGTTATCTAAGCGATGCTGCGATTTCCAAACTTTTATCTTTAAAGGTTTAGGAGTTCTGTTCAGTGCCTTTGGACCAAGAGACACCCTCGTATGAAATTTCTCTTATTCGTAACATATGTTTAACTTACTAGAAACATCATTTCAGCCACTATGGGTGTTTTGATAAATTTCAAGGATTTCCCTCGATTGCTCATAGATCCCATCATCAGCTCACCACTTTCGTAATTGTTATACAAAATCAAAATTATATTCTGTACAACTACACGAGAATTTTGAAAATCGGTCCACAAACAGCGAAATCATCATCAATAACATCTGCTTCGATGCAAAATATCACGAAAAGTACCAATAATTGGGTCATAGTGTGATGACTAGGGAATGCAATACCGGGATACCGGGATCCCGAAATACCGGGATCCCGCATGAATTTTGCGGGACTAATCCCGGTCGAAAATTTAGCGGGATCCCGCGGGACTGGCGGGATTACAAAGCATCGTGATTCATATGTGTAACTCTGCGCGCGGGGGTGCGTGAACTGGCCCACTATAAACAATTTACCTTCAATTCACCTGTAATTCACTTTAAATGACAATTGTACTAACACCAGTGTGGAAGCTGAGTGAACTTTTTCAGCTGCTGGCTACCTTCTGTCGAATATCAGGAGCCGTTTGGCAGACGACACAATTAATGCCTCAACTTTTTTAGCATACTTTTATAAGCTTGGGCTGTATGTATGTAACCGAATCTTGTAGGACAATAATTTCCCTATATTTCGAAATAAAATTAATAATTCTAATAAAAGATGAAAATAATTAGGAGCGTGTTTTTAGGTTTTTTTAAACTATTATTATTATTTATTACGTAACCATTTCCAAACAAAATGTTCAGCTTCTTTTTATTTTTATATCTAAAGGTCTGAGGTCTTGTAAAAAAGTGTCAGACAAAGTTTGTTTTATTTGAGTTTCTAAGGATAAAACGGGGTCTATCAAGTAAAGTCATTATAAAGATTTATTTTAAAATTTTAACTCTACCCTGCGGGATCCCGCAAATACCGGGATCGAGCGGGATTGTGATGGTTCAGTCCCGCAAATACCGGGATTGAAATTATCTTGCGGGATTGCATTCCCTAGTGATGACCCATAGTATAATTATGGTTGTGATAATGATAATCAATCAAATTGATGTGTTGGCTTATGCTTTCAGTTGTTTAAACAACGCCGAAATCCCCGAAGCTCTACCTATAAGCATTCAAAAGTTCTGTTCGGTACCTTCGGATCCAGGGTATAACCTGGTGCGAAGTCTTACTTTTTGGTAGCTTACGTTACGTTACCTTACGTTTTAAAAAATCAAAATCACTATTACACACCTTATACCGAGTTTATGAGTTAGAAAATAATCTTAGGTTATTCCAAATTTATACCGAGTATAACTATTCCTAGTACAAGCTTGGAATATCCTAAAGATAGTCAATTTTTATAAGTAACACTGTATATGTTTCCATACAAATTTCAAGGAGTCCCCTCAATTGCTCAAGGATCCCATCATCAGATCACCATTTTTGTGAACATGGTACCAAATTCGAGCAAAACCCTATACAACACAAAAAGAATTTTGAAAATCGTACCACAAACGGCTGAGTAATCGTTGAACATACAAAAAAAAAAAGATACATACAGCCGAACATATTACCTCCTCCTTTTTGGTAGTCGGTCAAAAATAAGGGACCAAACAAGCAAACGGGTCACCTGATGGAAAGCAACTACCGTCGCCCTTGGACATTGGACACTCGCAACATTAGAAGAGTTACAAGTGAGAAAAGAAGATGTGTTAGAAATTAGCCTTTATTACAATTCCCAAAATTTCAGTTACTAATTTTACTACAATTATAACGATTTCAAAAATCACACTTGATTATAATATTCGCTATTTGATAAGAGTATTTGGACAAACGATAAATAAAAAAATAATGCACTGCAATGCATACTGCATGGTACGTTTTCTTCTCATGAACATAAAAAAATATATAGAAAAATCAGCGGTAAAGATGATTATCATGAATATTGCTCACAATTTCTGGCTCCCATCTGTCACCATTGCTCAGCAACTTCTCCTTATTGTAAAGCAGTTCCTCGTGGGTCTCCGTACTATACTCGAAATTCGGACCTTCCACAATGGCGTCCACTGGGCAAGCCTCCTGGCAGAATCCACAGAAGATACACTTGGTCATGTCTATATCGTACCTCGTCGCCCGTCGGGACCCATCAGGTCTCTCCTCCGCCTCGATGGTTATGGCCAGCGCTGGGCAAATAGCCTCGCAGAGCTTACAGGCGATGCATCGTTCTTCACCGCTTGGGTACCTTCGCAGAGCATGCTCGCCGCGATAACGAGGAGATATGGGGCCTTTCTCGAACGGATAGTTGATGGTGGCTGGCTCCTTGAACAGATGGCCCAGGGTTACTGCGAAACCTGGGAATTTAGAAAACATTGTAAGAATTAGACCAGATTCGACAGAGATTTTTGCCAGCAGTATAAGAGGGTACACAAAGACTGTTAAAATCGTGTCTCTTCCTTTTGGATTCGATGTAGTCGGGTAAAAATCAAGCATATTTAATAATTTTGTAAGAATAATAATAACAACTCCCACACCGGTTTCGGTGACAGTGGCGGGTTTCATTGAGACCAGGCCAGCTACGCCGGGGTAATTTTATAGTGCTCAAGTATGTGCGTAGTACACAAGAGCACTCTCTATTCCTCTTACTCTCATGACCCAATGGGACGGAAGACCGACACGACTGGCGAGAGATCAGGCGCAGGACCAACTTTTTACATGCCCATCCGACGTATGGATCATCTTACTTGTCAGACAATCAGGTGATCAGCCTGCATTGTCCTAACCGAACTTGGAATTAACAATATAATTTCAACGCGGAAATCGAACCCACGACCTCCGAGTCAAGAGCCAGGCTCTGAAGCACTGGACCACGGAGGCGTTAAGTAATAATAATAACTATAATTTTTAATATAAATTGATTTTTGTTTCCCCTCGCCAAATTAGTGGCCGTTGTTTTTGTAACAAACATCTAAATTTGTATCTGGCGGCGTCTACGAATTAGGAAACATTGTAAATTACTTATATCAGGGATTAGCTCAAACCTGGAACTTAATTGAAAACACAGGGGTAGAAAATACAGATAGTGTATGCCAGACCTACCTACCGGTTTAATCATATAATAATAATAGTTTGAAATAACACGTTTTGTTCACAAATTTTAACAAAATAATTATTGCAATGTCATTGGCTGTTAATTACGTATGCAAAGTTTCGAATTTCTTAGACCACTGGAGATAGGTAAAAATCGTGCTCAAAGATTCCGTTACGTATACATACATACAGGCTACAGCCCAAGCTA
The DNA here is from genome assembly GCA_963422495.1 of Polyommatus iphigenia. NCBI lineage: Eukaryota > Metazoa > Arthropoda > Insecta > Lepidoptera > Lycaenidae > Polyommatus > Polyommatus iphigenia. Next base: position 20,198,405 of record OY730178.1, on the reverse strand, counting down.
CAACCCAAGCAAGAATCCTGTATCGGGAAACGTACATTTTTCCGGGATAAAAAGTATCCTATGTCCTTTCCCGGGACTCAAAGTATTTCCATACAAATTTCAGAGAAATCGGTTTAGCAGTATATACAGTAGCCACATAAATATGTTACATATGATATTATGGTTTTAACTTATAGTGTTCCAACGCGAGAAACATCAAAATAATTAAATTACACGTTTTCAATACCCAATTCCCTATGGACTGCCTGCGGACTTGGGTTACGATCAAAGAAAATATGTAACAACATGCCGTGACTTATCCTAGTGAATTGGATATGTCATAAGCAGAATTGAAGACTCATATGGATGATGAGTGTCCGGGTTATGGGTTATGGGTATAAATTAACATTTTGAAAACTGTTTTTTTTTGCATAAATTGAGGCTTTAAGACCGGAAAATGATCTAAAATAAAAAATATAGATTCTTCATTCTATGTATAGCTTATTAGCTAGATGATGAAGTAGGAAAGTTACAAGGTTTGTCAAAATTATAAGGGGAAAATTTGTAATTGCTCTTATGTTGTAAAATGTTAGTTACCCAGTAGGCCAGTACCCACTTCATCTTTCCCTTCAATTGGTCACTCATAAACCTTTGATTTGAGGAGTCGGGACCGCTGCGGAATACAAGGAATATTGCAATTCCTGTCAAAAGCACCCGCTATTGATTTCGCTGGTACGAAGGTTATTATATTTTGTAGATTGGAGATGGTGCCGACTGGCGCGAGTGTTTAGCTTGTTACTGTTATTATTAATACGTTCTACGAAAGAAGTTTTACTTTTTTTAAGTAAAAATATCCTTGGATCACATTTCAGGCGATGATTCCTAAGGGCGTTTGTGCACTACACGGAATTTTACCGTCCGGCGTTCCGATTTCTTACATATGTCAAACGTGAAAGTTATGAACGCCGGACGGTAAAATTCCGTGTAGTGCACAAACGCACTTACTAAGGCTTGCGGATGTACAAGGTCGTGCACTTTAGGATCGGATCGGATCAGAGGAGTGAGTGAGGCAAATTCTAGCATGGTAAAAGTCAAAAGATCTAATACAGAAGATTGATCTAAGAACATTGGATCAGTGCTTGCTGAATAATAGGTAGGAGTACAGTCGCCAAATTTCGTCCCCAAACCTAATTCCGTCCCCTTCGATATCTACTTATTTAAAAACTGCCATCTATCATTAGTGGCACGAGCTAGGAGCTAGTTGCATCAGTCGGCCATTGTGAAGAAGTGAGAGCATCACGCCTTTCGTACCGGCAGGAATTGGAAAATCAAAAAAATTTTCAGTCAGTTTTTCATTGAAATATTCTTGGATACCATAAAATATTGAGATGCCTGACTTATTGATACAATTTGTTTGTAAAACTAATTATTATTACCTCAGATGTTAATCGATTAAGTAACATTTTGAGATTATGACACGTTTTTTGTTTAAATAGATGAACCAAAAAAAATTAAAATTTCCCAATATCGTCCCCTTACATGAACCTAATATCGTCCCCCAAGATGGTATTACGATCTCAAACAGTGAATTGATCTCGAACGTTATATCACTTCTTTTTGCTTGAAACTGTAGAAAAATATGTTTTTTTAGGGTTCCGTACCCAAAGGGTAAAAATGGGACCCTATTACTGAAACTTCGTTGTCTGTCCGTCTGTCTGTCTGTCTCCAGGCTCTATCTCGAGAACCGCTATAGCTAGACTTCTGAAATTTTCAGGAATTGTGTTGCATATATTCTGTTGCCGCTACAACAACAAATACTAAAAATAAATATATTATATTTATCCCTTTAATTTATTTATATTAAAGGGACGGAATTAGGAGCCCAAAAATAAATGTTGAAAATATGAGTATTTTTGTTAAATTTACTTTTAAACTTTTCCTGAAAACGTTAACGCAATTTTGATTATTTTTAAGAATAAAGGAATAGAAAAGCTAAAGTTTGATGTTTGATTTATAACTGTAGTATTTTATTTTATTTTTTAGAACGTTTTTTTTTAAAAGGGGACGATATTTGGCGACTGTACCTTATCAATACTAATAGGATAAGTGCGAGAGTGTGTCTGTCTGTCTGTTACTTGTTCACGCCCAAACCGCTGAACCGATTTTGCTGAAATTTAGTATGGAGATACTTTGAGTCCCGGGAAGGGGCATGGGATAGGCCGCGTCCCCATCAGACACGGCGCGGCGCCGCCACCGTGATACGGTACGGTGCCGCACCGTGTCACGGTGCCGCGTACGGTGCGCCGACCCGCGTCCCTATTCAGTCGATATTTGGCTCGAACGAAAATGCTTGTCTGGATATGGATCGCGAAAGAATTATTCTCTTGTTGTTACTAAGACGAAGATTAAAAAGAAACAGAAACAGAGGAAATTTATTTTTGCTATTTTTTGCTCTATACCAATATTTACAACAGATAGGCACTTAAATATTCACAAAATACTCAATTGTATTTATACTTTAAAAATGGTACGGAACCTTTCGTGCGCAAGCCTAACTCGCACTTGGCCGATTTTTATCTGTTCCAAATAAGCGCCTCGTTTAAGTTTGGACACAATTTTTGTTCGGAAGTTTCACCCAGAATAGGGGCGCACGGTGCACCGTACGCGGCACCGTGACACGGTGCGGCGCCGTACCGTATCACGGTGGCGGCGTCGTGCCGTAACACGGTGACGGCGCCGCGCCGTGTCTGATGGGGACGCAGCCATAATTTTTATCCCGGAAAAAAGTACTGTTCCCGCTTGATAAACGTTTTTTGGAGCAACGAAGTTGCGGGCGTAATCTAGTAGGTAAGTTATAAATTATATCTCACGACTGGTGGTTATATTTTATTTTGCAATCGGTGTTGGCTGTTAACAGCGACCACATAATAATGACATAATAATGTTAAGAATGCTAAGCTGTGCATTTACCACAGATTACTAAAAAGTTACTACGTAACATGTACCTACGGGCGTACTTTTTTTAGGGAAAATCGTACTCTAAACGTACGATTTTCCCTAAGGAAGTCGGCTATGTTTTATTTCATCTGAAATTCCGTGGCCGTTTCAATTTAAACCATAATAATCGTCTGCTGCTTCTCATTATACTTTTCAAACCCTTTGTTACTCTCTTTGAATGACAGTTGAAGCACCATGGCTGGTTGTGACAACCTCGTGACAAACAAAATGATAAATTAATACCCATAATACCTCGGATGATTTCAGTCCAGAACACGACTTGCGCGGCTCTGTCAACGAAATCCCTTAAGCCAGTTTTTGGTGGGACATTATTGATGTAAATGAAGTTTACTTGTTCCTTCGTCCTTGGGCAGTGGTAGAACGGTGGAAGCTTCCTTTCAGCCTTCGGGCGACATTGTTTGGACGCATCCTTGCATATGAAAATTTGACGCACGTTCAGGTATTTTATATTAGACAACGCTTTTCTAGGGAAATTCATTGATAATGTTACGTAGTTCATAATTATTATACTTTTTGATTGATAATGTTATTGGTTATTGAATAATATTATTTATGACGTACCGTATATTTATTATGTTGTCAATGATGAAGTAAAATATTGTCAAAGTAGGTATTATTTGTTTTCATAAATCAGAGCAAAGTATTTATTCGATACGTCTTTTATGGTCAGCTGTTATTTTCATTAAAAAACCATAACCAGACAGTCTGATTAACAAGTGCCATTTTCGTCAAAACCTGATCTCATGCACCGAAAATTATGATTTTGGTCTCATTCGATTCGGAATACCATCTAGAACATTCTATCAAAATTCCAAGAGGGGCTGAAAAAAAATGCAATAGTTATAAACAATTAAGTAAACATAAAAAGAAGGGTTTGGATTTTTATTAATATTTCGAAAACTATTTGAGATAATCAAAATTTGAAAATAGATCCTTAAAGAGCAGGAAATTTCCTAAAAAATCTTAGATCCTGGAATCTTACCAATAATCCTTATAGCTTTAAATGAGCGGCGAAAGTAACGGTAAAAACGCGTAGTTCGGGTTTCGCGTGAATTGCCGCAATCTGCCACGCGAACTAAAAAATATATTTTAACTGATTTAATATTAATATAAAGAAATAAATAAATTTGGGTACTAAGTAGACATATCAATAAACAATAATCCGTCAACAAAAATAAACTATCACAATTTGTTTAAATGTTATGCTTTTGTTCATTTGTTAATAGTCACCATTTTAATGTTAACATAAAAACGCTGATTATTTCTAAACAAGAAATCTAGAAATTTTTATTATTCTTTTGAGAGTTTTGAGCTAATTTTAAAAGGGCTTAGAAGAGATATCCGGTGGAAAAATTCAATAATTTTGATTTTTCACTTTTTTATGAACAATCAAAGGCATTCGTGAAATTTTCATGTAAATAAAGCAATTAGGGGTTTTTCATCAATAAAAATGATTATTTAAATTTTATTACTTATAGATATAAAAATATATATTGTTATCTGGCTTATAACAACAACAAAACAAAATAATAACAATTATTGGATATAAAAGTACCGTAATTGCTTTATTTACATGAATAATTTTGGAATGCTTTTGAATGTTAATAAAAAAGTGAAAAAAAATAATAATTTTGTCAACGGGAATCTCTTTTAAGCCCTTTTAAGATTAGCTCAAAAGAATAATGAAAATTTCTAGATTTCTTGTTTAGAAATAATCAGCGTTTTTATGTTAACATTAAAATAGTGACTATTAACAAATTAAGAAAAGCATAATAATTAAACAAATTGTGATAATTTATTTTTTCTAACGGATTATTGTTTATTGATATGTCTGCTTAGTACCCATTTTTTTTTATTCGTTAATATTAATATTTAATCACTTAAAATATTTTTTTAGTTCACGTAGCAGATTGCGGCAAATCACGCGAAACCCAAACCACGCTGTTTTACTGTTACTTTCGCCGCTCAATTAAAGCTATAAGGATTATTGGTAAGGTTCCAGGATCTAAGATTTTTTTTAGGAAATTTTCTGCTCTTTAAGAATCTATTTTCAAATTTTGATTATCTCAAATAGTTTTTGAAACATTAAAAAAAAACCAAACCCTTATCTTTATGTTTACTTAATTGTTTATAACTTTTGCATTTTTTTTCAGCCCGTCTTGGAATTTTGATAGAATGTTCTAGATGGTATTCCGAATCGAATGAAACCAAGATCATAATTTTCGGTGCATGAGATCAGGTTTTGACGAAAATGGCACTTGTTTACCAGAGTAAGAGGACCATTAAAAGGTCTGCTGTTCTCCAACTTATGGGATGATAGAATTGTCCCATCGTGACGTGGTGTGAAGCGTCCATAGATAATATTATTATTATTATTATGTTTGTGGGCAATTAAATCCCGGTCCTTTGGTAGGCATGCGTGGGGCCGAAGCCAACACGTAGAGGCCCGTAACACAGTTTTAATCTAAATGTAATGTGACGCTGGCCGGCGACTCTCCCTATCCGCACTATGGGAGTACGACCAAGGAGAGCCAGCGGTGAGCGGCCAGTGTAGGACTATTGCAGGGAATGGAAAATTAAAATGACACCGGACTATGGGGGTGAGGTGCTAGTGGACTGGATAACTGGGAGCTATGGAAGGACTATGGCGTCTGCCGATACAATGTTGCAACATGTATAAAGTTCGCAGACGGTGACTCGCCAACTCTTTGAATGGGCCCTTCAAAATGGTCGCACGCACGGTGCACCGAGGCGGCAACATTGACAGAGCGGCTTGAGGCAGGAGAGGTGTCGCTGGACTTTAAAAGCCGATCATTTGCACCCTCAGAGGGTCCCATCACGTCGCCCACTCGCCACTTACGCTTCACATCTTCCCTCCGAGCCGCAGCTCTTGCGACTCCACTCTGACCGGCCGGTTAAGGCAAGGCAGAGGTAGGGCCTGATTCTCCGTCAGTGTTCACTCCGGCCAGCCGGTGAAGGCAAGCCGGAGATGGAGAACAGGGGCTTCCCTGGGAGCACTCGGGTGCGTGGGGTCGCTACTCCCCAACAGCTCGCCACAAGCTGCGGGCTTATTATTATTACTATTATCACTTGGATCAGAGACATAAAATCAATTTTCATTAAAATTCTCATTTTTCCGATTCAATAATTGCTGTTCCCCATCAAGGAATGTGTCAAAAGACGGCGAATAAATTTAATTTGAAGTTATTTCGGCGCTAAACTAAAATAGAATCTAAAATGGGTCGGGGAGTGACACAGACTTAATTTGACCTCGAGTTGGGGCTCTATTCTCATACCTCGATTGTCACTTCGATCGCAGGCTGTCACAAATCCACAATCACGAATTTCTGCACAACGGAGACAACATCTGCTGCGTTTCCACCAGAGCTGTGTTGCGAGGAATATGTTTTTAAGATCTAATAGAATTGCTGCGCTGAGCGAGGTCACGGCAAGCTCACGTCAATGAAGCGATTCTATTGGTTCTCAAAAACACAGCACATCTCTGGTGGAAACGCAGCCAAAGGCTGGAATTTTTACGCGTCTACACGAACGCGCGGTGCCGCTACACCGCGAGATCACAAGCAATTATTATTTTATGTAACGATTTATTCGAATAGCGGTGCGGTCGCGTCTAGTCTCGTCGGTAAGACAACACTCGAAGCGAACCTCAAGCCATGGGAATAGGTCCCCTCCAAGGCGGACGTTTATTAGAAACATTTCCGATTCATTCCGATTTTAAAATCACTTTTTCAACTATGTTGGGGAATTGATGAGGGTCGAGGCCACGAATGAATGATATCATTTTAATGATGTCCGGTTGAATGGTGAATGAATAGACCGATGGCGAACGAGCGCGGTGATGGCGCACTGCTATTAAATTCATTCTGACTGTACTAACTCCTTAGGGTATACGCTGCGCACTATTTTTGGATCGCTAGGCGTAACTGGTGAGGGAAATTAGCGCATTACAAGTAACAATAATATTATTGTTCGCCTGCCTCGGCCTTTAGCATATTATGTATCATGACAGACACATTAAGAAGCCCTCAACTCCAGGCTCCTCCAGCCAAATGGAAGCATAATAGCCTAAAAGGATACTGTATCCTTTTCCGAAGGCTTAGGCTTCTTACAGACCGACGGCACGTGTCGGCGGCAGTCGACGGCAGTCGGCGGCACGTGTCGGCGGCAGTCGGCGGCAGTCGACGGCAGCCGTAGACAGTTTATGACGCTTGCAGGGGGCCTACCACGACCTTTCCTAAAACTATCATGTTTCCAGAACACTTTGTTGTAAGATTGCAATAACATTACCGTACTCACTTTTTAAATATAATTTTACTAAAAAACAGTAAAAAATGCAAAACATTATAAAATCCGCTGTGAAATATCAACTTTTTTAAGATCGCTAGCTTGACGTAAAAGTAATAAATGTTTATCTGTCAAACGGTGTCGCTTAGTAGAGGTGGTGGTAGGCCCCCAGTTGTGACGTACCCCCGCAAGGTAAGCGTCCACAGGTCGGTATCGTAAGCAACGGACGTCACGCATCAAACGGACATTTTTTTCACAGAACGTCCGCTGAATCGGCAGTGTACGGATTACCGACTAGCCTAGTAAATGAATGCTCAAAAGGGGGGTGTGGATGGAAAAGTCGAAAGTAGAAATTTTGGATTAAGAACTTTGTTTGGACTAATTTGATGATAAACATACTGGCTAGTCGGTAATCCGTACGCTGCCGATATAGTGGACGTACTGTAAAAAAAAATTCCGTTTGATGCAAAACGTCCGTTGCGTACGATACCGATCTGTGGACGCTTACCTTTACGCGTTACGTCACAACTGCAAGCGTGATAAACTGTCGACGGCTGCCGTCGACTGCCGCCGACTGCCGCCGACTGCCGCCGATACATGCCGCCGACTGCCGCCGACACGTGCCGTCGTCTGCCGTCGACTGATGCCGACGCGTGCCGCCAACACGTGCCGTTCGTCTGTAAGCGCTCTTAGGAATTCCTGTAATACACGTTATCAGGTACATATTACGCTGAACAGCTTAAAAATATTCCGAAAAATCTGAAACCGTATTGATCCCGTCGAAATGAGCACAGAGATAAGAGAACCCTTATTTTTTACAAGCGTTAACCATACGAGATACTTACATAAGATCCGCTCCACGAGTGTTTATACTGGGTGGAGAGAAAATATTAACTTAGTATCAGTTACGGATCTGTACGATAAGTATACTGTGTATTGTAATAGTTATACGAAATATTTTTAAGCTATTGCATAGCTTTTCCTAACGTTCCTAACGGGCGTTAGGTTTTTTCGTTCCTCCGTAACGAAAAAACCTAACGCCCCCACTCCGGTGTGCCTGTTCCAGTTGGTGCGGCGGCGCGGCGTTGCCAGAGTTCGGCACGGTGTTCGTGTGCGTGCGATTAGACGTATGCGAATTATAATTGCATAAGTTGTTAAAAAATGCTATGCAATAGCTTTACCGCGGCAGTCCCCGAGTGCCACACGTATTTTTAGGGTTCCGTAGCCAAATGGCAAACTGAACCCTTATAGATTCGTCATGTCTGTCTGTCCGTCCGTATGTCACAGCCACTTTTTTACTATACTATATACTATGAGACTAAGTTGACATAGCTGCAAATAACATTTCGATATTACGTAGTGGGTAAATTTTTAAAACGCGAGTGTTTCAACGATCATACTAATATTATAAATGCTAAGCGTAAAACCTTTATACAAAGATAGCAAAAAAAGGATATGGGCCAATAGCCCATAGACGGCCTCAAAATACATATTAAAATTGGAAGCAAGGAGAAATCGGGAGGTTTCCTAGATGAACTGAAGTCCAAAGCTGTGCGCAGGGAATGGTTAAACGCGGGGAAGCAAAAACCTCTTACTACTGGACATCTGAACCCGGATCTACCAAAAGAAAAGGCAGAAAACAAAGTATTTGTGCGAGAAGCCCTAACTAAACATGTAAAATCTATTCTTTACCATGCTAAGAATTTGTGTGGTGTGAGGATGGTAAAGGTATATTGTGTCAGGAAAACGACCGACTCAAAAATACATTATATCCGCAGCCTCCAAGATATTAATACTTTAGCTAAACAGGTACCAAAAGAGTCGATTCATTTTTCTACACCTTCCTAAATAACCTAAACGTGCTAAATAACCTGCATTTTATTAATTACCTATTATTCAGTAAAAACTTTAAAACTTTGTAATGGCTGCTCAAATTGTAGAATTAAGATTAACTAACTGGAAAGGACAAGGGATACTTTTTGTCCCGGAAAATGTATGGTTCCTGCACTTTTATGATTTTCGCTTAAACTATTTATTAATCTATTTTGATGAAATTTGGCATGAAGATACTAATTTTAATCTATTGTTTTCTTAATTATACCAATTCGAATTAAATAATCATCGTTAAGACAGGACAACGTCTGTCGGGTCAGCTAGTATATTAATATAAGATCCATCATAAACTTCAATTCACTTTTGCAACTAATTTCTGATTCTAAAATTCCCTTGGATATTATTGTTCTAACTGAAGTTGGGATATCAGAAAATATCGTTAACTTGTATAATATACCTGGCTATCTCATGTACTCACAACTGCGTAAAGTAAAGAAAGGAGGTGGCATTATTGTCTATATTAAAAGCCATATTAAATTCACTTAATGTTTAATCACAACACTATTTCATTTGAAAACATAACTGGCACTTTAAAGACTAAAAAATATAATGATAAAAAACCTAATCTTATGTGCTGTATATAGGCCACCATTATCTAATAAAATATGTCAGTTTGTAAAGGAGCTGGATGAATCTATTTCCAAGTATAATTTAAATGAAAATACCCTGCTGATCGGCCATACCAACCTTGACCTAAAATCCAAATCATCCCATAATGACATCTACTTAGAAAAACTGGCCGAGCATGGATTGTCATGTGGAATTTCAAATTACACCAGAATCGAACCCAGAATAAATCACCTTACAAAACAAACAATAGTAACTAGCACTTGTATAGACCATATTAAATTTGCTCGTCATTCATCCATACTCGGTGGTGCTCGATATTGCACTGGCTGACCACCGTGCAATTATGTTCGCTTGCATCGATAACGCAGACCTAAGGCGTACTCACACTGACACTTCAACTAAAATTAAAATTAATTACAATAACTATTATGAGTCGGCAAGAAAAGGTTAACAAACCTTCGCTTCGCCGATGATATAGTTCTGTTTGCCACTTCAGCTCAAACCCTACAGTCAATGCTAGACGACCTCAGCACGGCGAGCCTCGAGGGGGGACTTCAAATGAATCGAACAAAGACCAAGCTTATGTCAAATAGCACGAAACGTAGAGTCGAAGTAGATGGGCATGAGATACACTATGTCGACGAGTACGTTTAAGGTGAACGCAGTTTTGGGCCGCACCGCACGCACCGCAGTCGCCGCATTCGAATTCTATAATATGAAGTTGCGAAGACTGCGGCGCGAGTAGGTATGCGAGCTTGCCTATAACTTCATATAAAGAATTCGAATGCGGCGACTGCGGTGCGTGCGGTGCGGCCCAAATCTGCGTTCACCTTTATCTAGGCCAATTAATATCTTTTTATAACAGGCAAGACAAAGAAATAGACCAACTTGTTGAGAAGGCATGGGGAAGCTTTTGGTCAATGAAACATCTGATGAAAGGGGACCTACCGATATGCCTAAAACGTAAACTCGTGGACATATTGTGTATATTGCCTACTCTGACCTACGGTGCCCAGTCTTGGTCTTTGACAGCTTCACAGAAGTCCCGACTCGGAGTTTTCCAACGAGCTATGGAACGCAGCATTCTAGGTATAAAAAGGATTGACCGCGTCCGGAATACCACCCTGCGTTCCCAAACTAAGCTCGTTGACGTAGGCAGAAAGACAGTTAGCCTTATGTGGAGCTGGGCAGGGCACGTCTCCCGTATCCACCCGGACAGGTGGGCGCGTCTAGTTTCAGAGTGGCTACCGACTGGTCGGCGTAACAGAGGCCGACCCAAGAAAAGGTGGCGCGACGAACTAGATGCGTTCGATAAAGAGTGGCCAGCAACATCACAGGATCGTGAACTTCGGAAAGAAAGAGGGGAGGCCTTTGCCCAGCAGTGGGACTGTAGGCTGATAATAATAATAATAATAACTATCATGAAATATTTAAAAATACTGACTGGTCGCTTGTTCAAAAAATAAAAAATCCGATTGATAATAATTATTATAATTTTATTAAAAACTCATTTAATTATGCCACTCAGAATGCTTCCTTAATCTATAAAGTAACGAAACACGATTCAAGTAATAAAAAGAAACCACCTTGGATTGATGATAACATTATTAAGCTGTGCAAAAAAAATCCCAAACTTCGGCTAGATTAATAATTTTCATAATTTTGCACTTAAGTTTGATCAATCGGTAAAATCTATTATTCCTAACTGTAAAAATAAAATACATAATACTAAGACAGAAGTTACAGATTCATCAATATTAAAAAAAAAGCAACCACACATAAAGTATTTAATATTATAAAAAAATTAAATTCAAGAAAAGCATCGGGGCCGGATAAAATATCGACCTTTGATATTAAAGTTTTGGGGAAGCTTCAGCTATTGCCAACCTGATTAACAATTACAGTCTTAAAATTGGAATCTACCCAGATGAGTTAAAAGAAAGTTTTATTAGACCAATTTATAAAAAAAGGTAAACATAATGACTATAGCAATTATCGCCCTATTTCATTGTTGTGTTCTATTAATAAAATAGTTGAAAAATATATTTCAGAGCTAATTCTTAATTCAAAACAATATGGATTCCAGTCTGGCAAAGGCGCCACTGACCTTCTGAGACACATTACAGACACAGTTAATGAAGGACTAAATGACAAAAAATATGTTTTAGCCTTATTTATTGATTTTTCCCGGGCATTCGATACTCTCGATCATAGTACGCTTATTGAACAACTTGATTGTTGTGGAATTAGAGGTAATTTACTTGAATGGTGCGAAAAATATGGAATAGGAAATTTAAGGCAAAGGTTGAAAAAACCACTAGTGCCTTTGTAAATATCACTGATGGCACAGCTCAGGGATCGGTGTTGGGACCCCTATTCTTTCTGACCTATGTTAACTCAATGCACCGGTGCATTAAACACTGCATGTGTTACCAATTTGCAGATGACACAATATGTCTATTGGTAGCAGCTGAAGACCTAAAAACAGGCTCTACCTCAAAGCAATAGCTAAGCTTCAATCGGACTTAGTATAATTTACACAGAGCCAGTACTGGCTGCCAATAAGACTGGCAGCCAGTATTGGCTTGACATATGCCGCGTGTGAACAGTTTGGCCTGGTTTGAAAAACTGTTCACACGCTGCATATACCAAGCCAATACTGGCTGCCAGTCTTATTGGCAGCCAGTACTGGCTCTGTGTAAATTATACTTTATGAACTGTTAAAATGGTGTCATGACGCAGGGCTGGTAATCAATACGGACATAACTAAATTGTTAATAAAATCTCCTTACCTTATAGAAAAACCCCACCCCCGTCAGCCCATAATCACCCTTGTCTTCATATCCCGAACACCTTACGAACTTGTGCCTGCTAAAAATTGACATCGTCAGACGTCAGCTGTAGTCAAAAGTACCTTGGACTCATTATTGATAACAACTTCTATTGGTCATTCCATATCGAACACGTACCTATTAAAAAATTAAGACAATTTTTGGCTAACATTACTATTTTTTTAAAAAAATACGGGTTGCACTCCGGGAGTGCCGGCAGAAGTGAAAACTTGATTATTAACGTTGTGCATTTTTTAACCCATTTTTTATGAAAATCGATTATTAAAAAATCGATTTTATTAATTAATCGAAACCCTTACAATTGATTTAATTTTTAACCCATTTTTTTATGAAAATCGATTAAAAAAAAAAAAGATTGTTCGATTAATCAATTTCGATGTTACAACACTACTCTCCAACCGTCTTACGGTTTTTCCAAGGTTTTTCGATCAGCACGAGAATCTGACGCGAGTTTCACAGTTTTTACCCATCCCACAAAAGTGCTCAACGCCGCTAAAGAAGTTTTCACTTCAAAACCGTATCCCGCTTAAAACTACGATACTCCTATATCACTCGCTGGCAGAATCGTACGTGCAATATAGTCTTAGCAGCTACGGGAGAACATAAACAACTTATCTAAACCAAATCTATAAATTACTAGATGACGCCCGCAACTCCGTTGCGCCAAAACTCGATTACGCGCGGGAATCGTACATTTTTTCGGACAAAAAGTATCCTATGTCCTTTCCCGGGACTCAAAGTGTCTCAATGCCAAATTTCAGCAAAATCGGTTCAGCGGTTTGGGCGTAAAGAGGTAACAGACAGACAGACAGACTTTCGCATTTATAATATTAGTATGGATTGCAAGTCAAAATCCTCAAAACAATATTACCTCTAAAAAATCAAACGACGGACGCGTGGAATTATTTTTCAAACAGTATAAAGTTTTACCTGTACAATGTACATGATAATATGATAAAATATAATTTACTAAAGGAATACTTTTTTGACGACGACTTAAAACATTCTATTGAACATCCACGTGCACGCGGGCTGTCACTCTTAAAGCCGGGTCCAGACGAGTGTAACGTGTAATGTAATTCACCGTGTAATGTAACACGAATTCTACGTGTGGACGGCACTACGAGCATTACATGTAACGCTCGGGGTTTATCCATCGGCTGTCGGTTTTCGCGCGAGCACAAAGGCTCGTTTGGACAATTCGCTTTGAGTTCGTGTGCCGTCCACACTGTTGACCCTAACCGCTAAACCGATTTTTCTGATATTTCATATGGAGATACTTTGAGTCCCGGGAAAAGACATCATATATTTTACCCCTGAAAATGTACGAAACGGAGTTGCGGGCGGCATCTAGTAGTGTAATATTTAACACAATTAAAATTTTCACTTTAATCCACTTTTCACCATGTTTTCACCGTGAATTTTCATAAAATCCGTTCTTAGTGTTCCTATAAGGAACCTGCTTGCCACATTCGAACAATAGTTTCGGAGATTTCACGTTAACATACTCTTTGCCATAAAGGGAAAATAAACGCGATCCACAAAATAAAAGCTAGTATGTATTTGGTAGAACATAGAGACGTTTATTTGGCACCGTCTCACGCCTCGCCGATTTTGATGGATCTCCCACTCGATCATGGGAAAACAAAGCTGAAATGTAGCCTTTAAACGGTTTATGATGTAGCTTTGATTGATATGAAATAATTGGCGATATAGGAAGTAACGCTCAATAGTCTTAATAATTTATATACTCGACCGGTTTTTATGAAAATAGCCATGGACACAAAATATAAGGCAAGGCTGTGGTCTACATGTAGGTGACACTATTTTTTTCGCTGTAACTTATACCCTTCTTGTAGGATCCTCTATTTTAGTGATCATATTATCCTCGTACAAAAGCTAGTTCTTGACACTCCCTGGTATATTATATGGAAAAAAAAAAAAAGTAATAAAACAAAAAAAGAATATAATCAGTAAGAGATAGACGCCATAAATGCTTCTAACTTCTAATGTAATAAAAAATACTTTAGTGTGGCAACACAATGTATAGTTAACCTAAAACACTTTCAATAATGAACACATTATTGCAACAATAATGTCATTCCCGGCTTACCATCTTCCGTATTAATTGATTGCGGTGAACAGACACAACCGCAAAATACGCAATCATTGTTCAGTGACGTTTTGTTTATTCAGTAACTGCTTTTATTCAGCAAACAGCAACAGAGTTGATCAACAATTCATTGCTTTTTGTTATTCGTGATATTTTTGTTGGAGTTTTTGTGTCGTTTCCATCGTCTTGAGTATTGTGGTCATTACTTTAGGTACTATCAGAGAAGTTAATTCAAACGCAGATGGCGGACCTATGTAATTTTGTCGCTTTTATGTCAAACCTAGCCATAACATATTATATGACAAAATTCGACCAAGTTACGTAGGTCCGTCAACTGTCTATATGAATCAATTTCTTCGTTGGTACTTCGTTTCAATTGATATAAGGTCTCCCACATACTGCGAATTCGCATCGCATCGCAAATATCTGCGACAAATTACAAATTTCATAATAAAAAATATGATATTACGATGCGATGCGAGTTCGCAGTTTTTTGTGGGAGCCCTTAAATGTAATATAACACGTATGTAAACATAGTACGGACAGACTGACTTATTATGGGCCAACTTTCTTTTCAGATAACCAGAGAAGCGGTCTGCATTTTACTGACCGAGCTTGTAACATTATTTGTTCTTCCAACATCGATCCGATGCGATGCGAATTCGCAGTTTTGTGTGGGAGCCCTTAAATGTAATATAACACGTATGTAAACATAGTACGGACAGACTGACTTATTATGGGCCATCTTTCTTTTCAGATAACCAGAGAAGCGGCCTGCATTTTACTGACCGATCTTGCAACATTATTTGTTCTTCCAATATCGATCCTTCTACCTTCGAGCCAACCACTGGACCATGAAAGATGCTTGTAATACACGGCAGTTGAACATAAGCTTTTTCTTGTTTTAGTATCAATTTACAATATTACAAACTACAAAGTGCCAATAGATGTGTTGCATTATCAAATAGGCCATGGATAACTAAACTTACACAATGTGTAGATATACCAGTAGTATACATTGAATTAACAGACTATCCAGGTGTTGGGCTGCCTATTTTCATTTCTGATGGCTCATCAAAAATGCATTGCATTGCCTCGTCACGTTGCAATGAACTGACCCTGAGGCGGAATGGAATCCACGTCCAAATGAAGAACCAGTCCAGAATCATTGGATCACGGAACCTTCAAAATACATCCTGCTGACGACTCCGACGTCACGACACGATTAATCTTGAACGATCTTAATAAAATAAAACGAGCAGTAAATCGTAAATCGATGCGTGCCGAGCGTGTGGTGGTTGTATTAGCATAAAGACCTTAACGACGTTACTACGTGACGTGGTCCCTGTTTTTATACATCCAGAGCCCGATTCTCATTACTCGAATGCCCTTTGTAGCTCCTATTATATAGGGATCCAATAATAACTCCCACACCAGTTTCGGTGACGGTGACTGGTTTCATTGAAACCAGGCCAGTTACGCAGGAGTAATTTTATAGTGCCCAAGTGTGTGCGCAGTACACAAGAACACTCTATATTCCTTTACTCTCATAACCCAGTGGGTCGGAAAACTGACACGACTGGCGAGAGGTCAGGCGCAAGACCGACTTTTTACATGCCCATTCGACGCATGGATCATATTAATAGTCAGACAATCAGGTAATCGGCCTGCATATCCTAACCAAACTTGGAAATAACATGTTTCCAACGCGGGAATCAAACCCACGACCCCCGAGTCAAGAGCCGCGCTCTGAACCACTAGACCACGGAGGCTTTAGGAGGGCGGAGGAGGGATCCAAATATGATCATTCCCCGAATATCACTTCAAGGGCAGGATGTCTCGCACGCGCGCAATCTGTCTTCACGCAAGAGAGACACCTTACGATACAAGCGATCGATTTTCGAAGAATGAGAATTATACCCCTGTATAGTAGGACTCACCAACCAGAGGTACAAGGGGCCTCTATTTTTTAAATCTTGTATAGCAGGATCTATCACAAATTCACAACACGACGATCGTAATTCGTAACATTTCATTAAAATCGGTCCAGCCGCTTACGAGGAGATAATCAGTAACACACAAAAGATTAAACCAAGAAATAAATTATAAGTACATAGATAGAACTCTTTATTGCTCACAAATTGGTACTAACTAGTTCAAGATTACAGTAAAATATGGGCAAGGGCGACCTTATCGCTATAAGCGATCTACATTATATGTATGTATAATAATATACATAATATAAATTATATGCAAAAATCGGTCAAGTGCGAGTCGGACTCGCGCACGAAGGGTTCCGTGCCGTTATTGAGCGAAATTTGGCAAAAAATTGTGTTTTTTGTATGGGAGCCCCCTCAAATATTTATTTTATTTCAATTTTATTATTAATTATTAAAGTACAAATATAACTTAGAATATTCTCAGTATTTCAAGTGCCTACCTGCTACCAAATTATTGATTACGAGCAAAAAAGGCGAAAAAATCATGTTTGTTGTATGGGAGCCCCCCTTAAATATGAATAATATTATTTTGTTTTTAGTATCTTTTATCATAGCGGCAACAGACATACACAATCTGTGAAAATTGCAGAAGTCTAACTATAGCGGTTCTTAAGATACAGCCTGGCGACAGACACACAGACAGACAGACAGACGGACAGACAACGAAGTCTTAGTAATAGGGTCCCGTTTTTACCCTTTGGGTACGGAACCCTAAAAATGTGGAACATGCTTGTACTGTCAATACTGAAAAAAGTTTCAATTTGACATCAAAATTCCTGTTAAGTGTTCACAAAATTATCCGCCTTTTATTGAATTAATTTGTTACAATTTACAAAAAATGTGATAAAATAATATGAACAACCGCTCGACTGATTTTGTGCAAACTTCACATAAATCATCTACTAATTAGTCCGAACACAGCCTAAACATTAATCCATGGGTGAGCCGGTGTCTGAGTTATAAAATTAAAAAAGAAAGTCCATCGATTTTTATAAATTATATCTAAAGCCGGCTGTACACTCTCGCCGAGACACAGCGAGGCGGCCCGAGTGCGAGAGTGTAAATGGGTGCGCTCGCGTCGTCTCGCCTGTCTCGGACCCTCTCGGTCCGTTGTCGGTATTTTGCGCCCGAGACAAAGCGTCTCGCGAGGAAAACGAGCGCACTACTGTACACTCTCGCGTCTTTCAGTACTAGTCCCGCCGTTAGACAGTGTAGAACAGAAAAATAACAATAATAAACGTCATTATCAGTCATTATCTGTGAGAAATAAAATTAAATATGATTATAAATCTTTGGATTACAATGATATCTTTCGATGCATGGTGAATGGTGAATGGTCGTTTTCGTCCATCTTCTCTGAGTTCATAACTGCGATTGAACTAAGCGAGAATGTACATGATCGCACTAGGGCAAGGGGCTCTCGCACGAGACTTTCGCCCGAGAGCGCTCGGCGAGAGTGTACAGCGGGCATAAGACAGACAGCGACGCTCGATTCATTAACGAGGCCACTATTACAAAAATCTGAACTGAACAGCCTTATAAATCTGGACTGCGCACGGAAGTGCGCATGGTGATTGATCATTGAGAGCATTGAAACTTGTAACTTAAAAGCCAGACAAGCAATAGCGCGATTTAGAGGACGTTCAGCGCAATCTTGTGGCAATTTCTAAAATTACGCCTGTAATTTTAACGCTTTGCAACTCCCAAGCGGCCACATGTGGCTGCTAAGAACAATAGATTTCCAAGAATCCGCGATCGAAAGATTAATAAGCTTTTCATCCCCTTTTTATCCCTTAAAGGGCATATTTTAACAAACTATGAATTAGATCTTCCATTAAATACATCAAATAATATTTATGCATCTAGCAAATCGGACTAAGGAATCGTGTTGTCCCATACTAACTTTAACCCCCTTGGGAGAGGAATTTCGAAAAATTTCTTCTTATTGCACGCCTACGTCCTACGGAGAACACTCATCCCCACGTCGCTACGATCAGTGGTTTAGGCTGTACGGTGATTCCACTTTCATGTCATTCGGTAAAATGTACGGTTACATGTGGCATGGGAGAATAAGGTATTGTGGCGAAAAATATGCTGAAATGCTGAAAAGTATGCCTGCTGTCTGCCGGCACACCCAGCTGAGTCCAAACTCCAACCCGTTGATTTTTGTGGCTCCAAAAGCAGCTAACTTTAGTAATTCTAGGGAGTAGGACTGTCTTGACTGCACGCGCACCGTCGGCGCCGATGACCCGTTTAAAATAACGCGAAGTGACAGCTTTTATACATTTCGGTGTCAGCGAGCGGTCAGCGCGACTAAAATCAGCCTAATCAAGTTATATGAAGAAGCCATGCGTCTTAACTAACACTTACCCCAATGTTGTGAGATTTGTATTAATTCCCTCAATCTATTTTCATTTGCTATCGCGTACTATCAGTGCGCTAGTTTTGGTAGATTGCCAAGAGTTAGGTAAGCTAGGAACTGGTTGATTTTGTACAGTAATGTTTCATAATAATTATTATTCTGTTACTAACATTGATTGTAAAATAATATTATATTTAACCCAAATAACATTATTTTATTAAGTCAAATTAAGAGTCCGTATACGAAATTTGCCGATTTCGCTGATTTAACAGACGTGATTTAACAGTTAAAATACAGTATTTCTATAAGTTTTAATACACAACATGTAAGATCATTTCAATTATAATCTAATGTTGGAGCTAGATTTTTTTAAGTATTTTTAAATAGTCCAACTCAAACCCGCGACAGTTTTGTGATTTTTGCTGTAAAAGGTTTAGAATATCGCCTGTTTATGGATTGTATTGATGTCTTAACGGTATGAAAAAAATACAATGTACTGTTGAGAAAGTCGTCTTTAAAATGTTGGAATTACTTTTTACCACTTTAATATGAAATAGTTGAGTAAAAAAATATGTAACTCGGCAAAATTTTAGAGAAAATGGGCAAAGAATTGCTGTTAATTTCGGCAACTTGGAACTGTAATTCATAAAAAGAAAACGACAGAAATAATCTATAGATAAAATTCTATCCAATTCGAGAAAAAAGAAAAAAAAAACAAATTGTGCCAAAAAACACGATTCAAAACAACCTAAATCTCACATTATATTACTCGCCGCAAGTCTCAAGTCGGCTTTCCGCGCTTAAATATATTTTAAATCTAATAATTAATATATATATTTTTTAAGTCTAATAAGGGGAAAAAACCTAATAATATTTCTGTAGCGAACCTTTGCAATTTCGTATTCATCGGCAAAATTTCGTATATGGACTCTTAAGTGTAGCCTGTCTGTTGCCTACGCTAAACCGCCGTTGAAAACCGATTTTGATGAAATTGGATATTATAAAGATTAATAATTATACTACTCTGAGTCACGGGAAATAACATAGGATATTTTTGTGGACAAAATATGTATGTTTACTTCTTATAATAATATGGGCTGCGTAGATCCCAGTTGATCACATCATGGATTTTGATGAGTTTGCCACCGTAATCACACTAACAGACCAAATAGGCAAATACCCAGAATCTTTCATCACATCCCAAATACGCAGGATACGAAACCATAGACTTAAAATTTCTATATCTATTATACGTTTTTCGCCACGTCAGTCTGGCCCCGTGCTAAGTACCTGAAGGACTTGTGTTACGTTACAGGTACCAGACAACGGAAATATTCAACGGTTCAATACTTTTTCTACTATACACATTATATTATAATATTTACGTAAGATTTTTATTATTTGGTACATGACCCAGGAACATTGGTACGGGTTCGAATCCGTCGGTGGGTTCGATCCCGCGACCCCGGGATTGAGCGCTGACCACGCGCTCAACCACTGAGCTTCAGTCTACTCTGACTGAGCCACAATAGACATTCTACTCTGACTGAGCCATAGAGGTCTTGAAAAGTTAGCTAATCTCCTCTCCCTTTCAAGCAATTCCTTTTGCATTTACAAAAGAAATTATGTGGTAATTTATTACAGAATTAAACTATTAACTACCTATCATTTAGGAGGGATCTTAATTTTATATACCGTTAGAAATCAACCAGGGAAGATCAGAGTAAATGGTGAAAGTTGAACGCAATTTGAGGAAAAGCTATCAATCTTCTCATTGTCCTGTTACGATTCAGCCGAACTGGTATATATCTTTACAATTGTACCGGCTATGTATAATGTGGGCATAGAATATATTATGTACACCACATTAAATACTCGTATTTTTATATAGACACAAAATTGTACATACCCTAATTAAGAAAAACGTGTGGCACACGAGGACTGCCGCAGTATAGCATTTTTATCAACTTCAGCCATTATAACTCGCATACGTCTAGTCGCACGTACACAAACACCGTGCCGAAGTCTGGCTAACGCGCGGCAACGCCGCAGTGCTGTGCCGGTCTGAGTGGGGCGTGTTAGGCTTAGGTCGGGCTTCCCCTGCGTAATCAAAAAAAAAACAAAGGCTTAGGTCGGAAAAGCTATACAATAGGTTAAAAATATTAGTAAACAGCGACCAGAGCGCACGGAAGTGCGCAGGCCGAGTTCCAGCAGGCCGCACGCATGCCGTGCACTATTAAGGGTCAATTCAGACCGTAACGCGACGCGTAGATGCATTTCTAAATTTGTACTGAATTGACAGATCTCGTGAGCGTGAGATGTCTTGCAAATCTTTCAAATCCATACTTTAGAAATGCATCTATGCGTCGCGTTGCGGTCTTAAATCTAAATTGACCCTCAGTATTCACAAGAAAGCGTAGAACGCTAAATAAGTTTCCATTTCGAATTTTCTATTATGTGCTTACTAATGAAAGATGTCCTTTTCATTAGTAAATGCTTAATTGAAAGTTCCTTAAAATATAATTTAATGAAGGTGTTTTCAAAATAAACGCCAATTTTG
This sequence comes from Polyommatus iphigenia, assembly GCA_963422495.1. Lineage (NCBI taxonomy): Eukaryota > Metazoa > Arthropoda > Insecta > Lepidoptera > Lycaenidae > Polyommatus > Polyommatus iphigenia. Next base: position 20,176,753 of record OY730178.1, on the reverse strand, counting down.
AAATTTGTCAACCCCTAGCACGAAGTTTGTAGAAAAGCCTTATTCATTATCAAAATAATTTGGAAATTACCACGTTTCCTAAAATCATTAATGTCATAGCCCTCTGAATAAATCAGATAAGAGGCTAAGTGTTGAGTTACAAATAAATTACCTATTTAAGCAAAATGAAAATTTCCTTAAAATATTTTGTGAATGTGTTTATATGGGCCAGTATTATAGAAAGGTTGCTAAAAATGAAGTTAAAAAAATTATTATATTAAAACTAGTTGATTATGGCAATTAAAATAATCGGCCAAGTGCGAGTCGGACTCGCGCACTAAGGGTTCCGTACCATTATAGAGCAAAATTAGGCCAAAATGTGTATTTTTTGTATGGGAGCCCCCCTTAATTTTTTATTTTCTTTTAATATTAATATTAAAGAACACATATAACTAAGGACTTTGAGAAAAAATCAAGTACCTACCTGTTGTCATTATTGCTATAGAGCAAAAATGGCTAAAAAAATCACGTTAGTTGTATGGGAGACCCCCTTAAATATTAATTATATTTTGTTTTTAGTATTTGTTGTTATAGCGGCAACATATATACATACTCTGTAAAAATTTCAACTCTCTAGCTATTACCGTTCTTGAGTTACAGCCTGGAGACAGACAGACAGACGGACAGACAGACGGACGGACAGACATCGAAGTCTCAGTAATAGGGTCCCGTTTTAACCCTTTGGGTACGGAACCCTAAAAATGATTACACGTTATTATCTTATATGTAATAGTCGGAGACTTACCAAAAATGTGTACCTATCGCTTGGTTTTGTACAAAAGTGAATATAAGGGAGATCGCAGACGGCACACTTTTTGTGTGATCGAGTCTGCGGCGCACAAACAGTCTGCGTGGCGCGCAAAATGTCGTTCGCGGATTTTTCACAGACTTAACGCACACGATGCACATCTACGATCATTCTGTCCGCTGAACTGTAGGGATGTAGACGCTATGGAAATCGTGCAAAGATCGCAAAGTATTATTTTGTACTTGAAGTACAGAAAAATAAGAAAAAACTTCGAAAAAGAAGAAAAAAAGATCGCAGAGGGTGTGCATGGATCTCCTAAATAGAGTTCACTGTGAAAGTAAAAGCGCTGAAAGAGTAACTTTTTTTAACCTTTCGTATGGTAATATCCATGACCCTGGGGCGCTTGCTTATACAAATCACTTTAAAAAATTGATCTTTCTGCACTGTTAATTTTTTATAGGGGTATACAAACCTTACCGCCGTACTCAAAGACATTTAATTAATTAAGAGTTTGACAGATAATGAAAGGGGCTTATGTCAAAATTTTGATTTACTTAATTACGTTTAAGTAATTATTTATTAACTAATGTTCCACTCTGAGTGCGGACCATGTACCTATAACAGGTATACTATTAGTAGCGGATTTACATTATTTCCAAATCAGGCCCTGGACGGGGTACTTCTTACTGGAATGCGCTGAATAGTGAATTGCATTCCAGTGCATTCCAGTACCCGTTTACATTATTCCAGTAGCAAAAAAATCTGGAACGAACTGTTACCAGCAGTATTTCCGGATCAATACGACCTGCAAATGTTGCGAATATTTGGCACAGCAGTTGGTTTCCATCAGGTAACCCGTTTGCTCGTTTGCCCCCCTTATTTTATAAAAAAAATCGGCACTGGATTGTATCACTGGTTTGGAATAATATAAACCCGCGATAACTGTAACAGTTATACTCCTAAAGCCTATAGTGTTATACAGGAGTATTTATTTATTAATATTACATACTAGATGACGCCCGCAACTCTGTTGCGCCAAAATTTGTTTATGGCGCCGGAACCGTACTTTTTTCCGGGATAAAAACTATCCTATGTCCTTTGCCAGGACTCAAGGTACCCCCATGCCAGCAAAATCGGCTCAGCAGTTTAAGCGTTAAGAGGTAACATAGAGACAGACAAACAAACAGACAGACAGATGGACAGACAGACAGACACATTCCAATTTGTAATATTAGTATGGATGGCAGTGCATTTTTGCATGATTTATGTCTATGTACTCACGCAGCTTGCAGTGGTAAAACAGAAATATAGATGAATGAAAAATGAAAAAATAAATACGTTTTCCAAAGAGTATTTATTATTTTAAGGATTACATCCATACACATACAACTACTAAGTCTAAATCGATCGTGTCGACAGTATAAAATAAACTCTACCAAATCATAAACATTAATATTATTTTAAATATAGAGTTATTCTTAGGGATATTAAAATGTTATACATATTATTTTTCTTTGTTATAATTAATTTTATAAACGCGCAAAACCGATTCATAAAGACATACAATATTAGATATTTTTATTGTTAGAAATAAAAAACTTTTTTTGATAAAATTTTCAATTAAAATATGTCAAATTTCACGATCGGTTTAGCGTTGAGTTCGGGACTTCATTATCAGGATTTTTCGGTATTTTCTTTGATATACATTTCCTATGACTATGTAATCATTATCGAAACGTAGAACTTACAAAAAATTTCAATTTCTTTTTCAAATGTCTGTGTCATATTATTATGCACTATAGTGCCTATTAGTATATTATGACTATTATGAGTAAGTAATAATATTAAGGGAAAATACCTAATGCTAGACACTGAACTAATAGATGACACTTATGACAAAAATACCATAAAAATAAGAATAACTCTAACTATTTCTCACCACTGTAAATTTTATAAGCTTCTCAAGCTATCTGTTGAATTAAAAAAATATATTAGAGACTCCTTCGGGAACACAGTTTTCGTAAATAATATGACCGCGTCAACACGCGCTCGGCAATTTCTTAGCAAATAGGTTAAGGAAGGCGAAATTTTGCACATAGATTTGAATACACTTATTTGATTTTTTGTAATTTCTATTGATTTCATTGGATTAATGGTCATATTGTATACACTAATTAATGTTTATTTAAGATTTTTTATCCATTTTCCCTAACAATATAAAGGGTGTCTACTATTAGTTCTTGAAAATGTAAAAAACCTAATAGATGACATGGATCTCATCTTTGAGTTTTGCAATACATACTAAAGTTATTATGTACTTTATTCTACTGCAAAGATCATCACTATTCTTTGAAAATATAATTCTATTAACAATCTAAGAACTTAGAACTACTGCACCTAAAAATGGACATGGTGTCTAATATTAGACCTTGTATTGATCTAAAAATCGATTGCTTTAGGTTTTTAGCAGTAAAAAGAAGAAAAGCTGAGAAAATAAAGAAGAAAAAAGAAGAGGCAAAAGAAGCATGGAGACTAAAGACTGAAAATAAATTTGCTAGGAAAAAAATATGAAAAATAAAAATAAAAGGAAAGATAGTTTCAGCATGGAAGAAGAATAAATAGAATCTGGAGACAACGTGGATAATAATTCTGATGCATGTAGTTACTATGATGAAGTAAATGAAATCATTTGAAAAATGGAAAATAAAGACCTAATAATAGGAAAAATGTAAAATGTAATGTAATGTTGTATGTCTACTATTAGTTCATATTGGTGTCTACTATTAATGATGTTCGTTTTTTGTGATGTCATCTATTAGTACTTATGACTAAGTTTACAAAAAGACCAATAATAAATTTTTAATTGATTTGTCAGAGAATAATTATAATATTTTTATTTTCTAAGAGTTACTGAAGACATGGAAGAAGTTATCAATCCTTTATTTTCATAAATATATATTTGATAACATTCAAATGTTTCATGTTTCCTTAAAGTGTCTGCCATTAGGTCTTTTCCCTTATGTACTATAGAAACATATAAAAAAAATATTTAAAACATTTTGACACACAAGTTATTTTATATTCAAAACAATCAAGAATAACATTAATATTTTGATCCTAAAGGATAGGTAAATGATTCCTTTATATTCATAGTGCGTTTCAACCCCTCTGATCCAGTCCAAACCAGAGATCTTTTCTGTACGAAATGGTATTTTGCAAATAAAAAGTAAACTAAACCATTTTTAAAATAAATTCATTTGGTCGCTTAAGTACTTGAAAAAATATTCTTATTAAATTTTTCAGTAAGTGGTGAAATAAGAAGCAATTAAAAACTTCAATATACTAAAAGTAAGCTGACCTCATTTAAAATTAATATGGTTTTTTTATAATTTAAATAAAAAAAAATATATAGGTGCCTTCATTTTTACAATAGCAATTTCACTATTTCACATTGCCTTATTTTAAAACTCACTTTAAACTTTATGATGGATGGAGCAGATTATATTTTTATTCATCCAATAAATGCGACAGTATGAAAATTCGTACGTCATAAAATTCAATTCATTTCATTTCCTTTCGTAAATTAAAAAATCATAGAATAACTCGACCGCGTCGACTCGTCGCGAGTCCAAAAGGAAGCGTACAGTGCATACTCTTCATTAAAACTTTGGATTCAATTATTTTCAAAAGAGATTATTTTATGGGAAAAGTTCTCTTATTTTACCCATCTTTTAAAAATATTAAAAAGTTTTTGTACATTCAAATGAAGACGTTCGCCTAAATGAAAAATTAAATCAACGTCAAATAAGGAAATTTTATAAACGTCCTTGTCAAATGATTCAATTTTTATAGTTAAGTTCAGTCTTGTACCTTACTTTATGTATTTCATAAAAATGTGCCGTCTAATACTAAGCCTCTTTAGTCTTTACTAATGAAGATAATATGTACTTAATACTTATGCAGCGTATATTCGAGGTCTTTCTTTGTCATAAATCATAATAATATTAAGCCTTTTCCAATATGCTACACAAAGATACCTTGTAATAGTAGCGAACAATATGTTGTTCGCTAAATATTTTTATTAGAAGGTTAAAATATAGACAAAATATTTTATTTCTCTTTCTCTCTCTGTCTCGTCTATAATAAAACGTTTTATTTATATACAACACGTTTCCCCGAACTAATAACGAGAATCAAGTATTCCCTAATCTCTTTATGAGTTATAAGCGTAGGACTTATTACAGCTAATCCGCTTTCCTTGTTGTTATTTAACGGACAAATTGTATTTTTAGGTAGATTGTTATGTATTTTAGAAAGAAAATGAATAAATTTCGTTTAATAGTTGAATTTTAAAACAAATATTTTCAGAATTTTGTAAAGTAAAATATTTGATGCATATATTATAAACTTTTCCCTAGCTTTTCCCCGATGTAAAACAAATATTGTTTTTAAAATAGCAATGAACAAAAATATATAAAATAGCTTTGCTATTATAAAAATGAAGGCGTTATGAACTAATTTTTATTACAATTTTGAGCTTAGAGTAAGTATATTATTATGTGAATTGATTTTTTGGCTACCCATAAAATCTTTCCAAGATAATACGTCTTGTAAATAAAAATTTCAATATGCCGAGAAATGTGTGCTGTCTCAGATTCAATTTAAACAGTTCCGACTCAACAGGGAAAATATTTTAAATATTGGAATAATTTTGTATGCACAACCAGCGAGCCCATACTTCAACGAACCACAAGAATTCACCTTCAAATATTTAATAGACATTGGGCTGTGCACGATGTCAAAAATCAGTTTAGTACATCAGGTAGGTATCTACTATAAATTCTTTAGGATTTAGATTTATCTTAATGGGGTACACTTAGTTATACATCGATAATACTTCTACAGTTACTTAGAATTTAAGGACAGGCCTTCAAGATAGACTAAGTTTAAAGGTACGTTAGGATAAAAATATAATCTTTGTATGTAATTTAAAATTTTGAAAGATAAAACAAGTATTAAATTAGTTTCAAACAATTATATAAAATTAAAAAGTAGCTTTTGGAGTTAGCAGACGTTGAAATTTACAACACTTATTTAAAATTCGTCTATTTCGTGCAATAATTCATCTCATAAGGGTACCATAATATTATAATTATGCTTGTTTTTCGTATACTTTTCATGCAACAATCGTTAGGAACAATATTTTGGAAATGGTTGAAAGTTGAGCGTTATAATGTAAGTAGCTTTAACACCTTCACTGCGGCAAGTAAAATCTTAAACCTTCGTCTGGTGCGGCGGCGGGCCAAAGTGTGCCCCCAATGATTTTTCCGCCAGTGCGGGGTAGGACTTTCTCGACCCACCAGCACAAGGCTAGATTAAATTACTATAACTTTGCGAAAACATAATGTAGGTGTACAGTTTTTGGACTGTTGAAATAACCTTGAACCCAACTACTTTAAATTTGATTCGCCCCGGGATCTGCCAAACAGGAAATGAGAAATAAACCAGGGAAAGTGGCGGGCCGATATCGACCTGAACCGCACTAGAAAGTATTTTTAGTAGAGATGGGAAAGACAAAAATAAGGGGATATCGAAAATATATATTTTTATTAATATATTTAAATTCCTGTCTTTAAAACACAAAGCCCGTTTTTGTTTGCACATTCTGCAGTATGTTTCATTTTTTTTTAATTTCTTTTTTGATTCGACACTCCTCATGGTTTCTCCCAGTTTTTCATATCACCCTGTACAATTTCGCCGTTTAACGCTCATCTCAAGGATATGATTTTTTGTTTCCTGCTATCGTGCGTTGTTAATTTTATAAAATGAATAATTATTGTATTTTAAAAAGATAAGACCGACTTCAAAATCGTACGTAATTGAGAATCAAAATTACCTATTTTAAACACTACTGAACCGATTTTGATGAACAGTATTCCCGAAGTTAAATAGTACCCAGTACAAAAAAGAATTACTTTAATCGGACTAGTATTTCCGAAGATGTGCGAAAACAAACATAAAAACATACATGAATATGTATGTCACTTTAGAAATTTGACACATTTGTTCAGATGCTGATAATATAGAGTAAAACATATCAAAACCATGCAGTTCTGAAAATAATACATACAATATACAGGTTATAATATGTATGTTATGATAACCTTTTTTTGAAGTCGGTAAAAAAACGCGACGTACGTCAGCTACGACTTACGATAGATTGCACATCACTAACTGGCGAGGCGGACGCTCGGTGCGGTATCGGGTCGCCAACCGCCTGCTTGTACGGCGGGCCGCAATAGGCCCACTGCCGCACTGAGTTAATTTTTGACACCTCCAGTAGGTCGAGGTCCAGGTCCAGGTAGGCCGATAATGACCTGCCATATTTTTTTTATAGGAAAGACCTATAATTTTAAACACAATCTCAAATATATATTTGCCTCTGTCGTACTTTTAGAAACACCTGAGATAATCGTTCCGCACCGAGTGAGAGAACATAGTTTTCTTCGTCCGCACCAGCTGAAATTCCGCGGCGGGCCGATTTCGGCCTGCCCCGCAGTGAAGGTGTTAATTTAAAAATTCGCTACTATAAAAAAGTTATTACAAGAATTTTTAGCTTAGTGGTTGTCGCATAAAAATTATACACACATTAAAATATACAGTAACCTAACAGTGTATTCTTTAAAAATATACACAGAATGTGAAACTACGCTATACACTGATAAAAATACGCAGCTTTTGCCAACTTCGAAACGCTATAACCTACAATTTTGAATATTACAATTTCAGTCGAACCTTAAATTTAGACTTCAGTCTACAATCCAATTTCTTTAACGCTTGATTATAATCTTCCAACGTGAAATATACAGACGGCAATATAAATTGTGCATAAGCATTTCACACAAACAACTAGGACCATAAAATACGGATTTAATTCATGAGTTACGGTCTTTATATAAGTAATACATATATTTTTATTTGGGTTCTATAATACTTATTATAATGGTAACAGTACGGTTCATACACATGTACAACTGTATTTTTTTTGTGCATACAAGTTATCTTACAAAGACATTCGTATTTTGAATCCAAAAACGATTTTGAATAAATACAATAAATAAAACACATCGAATATATAAACACCTATGTAGTCGATCGGTCCGAACATCCACATATATAATATGCAAATAAGTTACAGTTTTTGTGTACTTCGTTTAGGTGCATGAAAAAAAAAAACAAGAGACAAATTATATTATATTACACAATATTATATAGTTGACAAAATTCAAAATTCCCTAACCTATCTTATGCCACATACGTTGTTTTGGATATGTGGGTTTTATCACATATTCATTTTTATGATAATTTCACTTATTTCTAAATTATTCTTTATGTATTTACAATAGTCACCTTAGCACTAATAATTTAGCTCTTTATGTACTTATATACTTACTTAAATATAGCACGTATAAGTTATAACTCTATTTTTTTTTGATTTTCTGTTTTGTTATAGGTAAAAATAGTATTAAATTATAATATTATAAAATATTTACAGTTCTAACAAAACCTAAGAAGTTAATACCTACCGATATAATTTTCTGAGATACGAATACAATGTATGAGTTAGTATACTGAAAAAATTGTAAACCTTGGTCGCCTGATAGAGAGAAATTCAGCCTTTGAACTAAAGCTTTTCACACACATTTTATTTCTACCCACACATTATGTGAGTCGGAGAACAATATGAAAATAGGTCAAAGGACGAATTTCTCTGTATCCGACGACCGGTCTCAAATTCATACTACGTCCTTAAAATACAACGAATTTTCGTGCATAGGTAAAGTTTTTTAAATTATTAAAGAACATAATTCAAGAGACAAAGAAAAACTTAAGAGAATTAATGAGAAGGATACGCCGTTATTTTATCTTGTTTTTCAGTCCAATAACTTTAGATTTTCTTTTTAATTAACTTCCACGCCTGATAAATTATACAAAAATGTTTTAACGAATATTATATACATTATATTCAATGTTATAAACAAATTCGATTATATTTTACTTGTAGTTATCAGATTCAAATGCTGTTAGGACTTTTTGGAGTTGCATTACGAGCCTGTGATTTTATTGGTCATTTACGTGTGACGTGTGCACCAAACAGCGTTGCTATTGGCTGTTATTCGTCATACGCAGCCCCATTCTACAAAGTCCTTTAGCATTAGAATATGATAAACATAATAATATAAAGATACACTTTCCATAAAGTAACACTGACTATCCATGTAAGACACAGTTGTGTGTTGCCGTCACGTAATACATATTATTTAAATACTAAAACTACTGTTATCGCTCAGCTTAGGAATAAAAAAAATCAGAAAAAGTTATCAAAAATCGTCAATAATAATTTTACAGTAGTTCAAAAATATAATAACGTGACAATAACATTATATTTTCTTCTGGTAGGGTAAAATTTAGTCCAAAAAGAAAGGAAGTGTCTAAATAAGATATACATACCTCAGTATAGTTTTTATATCGTGTGAAATTCTCTTTTTTTTAATTCACGATAACTTAATTTTCACTATCTACCTAAACTCCCATTAAAGCTTACATCTGTTCAAAATAATTTAACTCGAAAACAAAAGTACTCCTAAACTGAGCAAATTGTACACCTACGTTATATTTATTCAGTTTAAATACATAACTTCTACAAACAGGATCCCAAGTGATATACCTACGTATGTACAAAAATTAAAATAAGAAAAAAAATAAAACAATTTTCTTTTTATCGGCCTCGGGTTATTAGTTAATATGACTCTCATAAATCTATCTATTGGTATGGTAGTGTGTAGTAACTAGTGTTGCCAAATATTAAAATATTCAATAATAAACTTTTAATGGAATGCACATAATAATATGTCGGGCCGCACTGGGGCGGGCCGCTAGCTTGCGTCTTTGGCAAGTTACGTAGGATAGGATTCTAAGCTGTTAGCCTCCGAAAAGAGTAAAAAAAGTGTTCACTCTCTTGGGCGAGATACTTCTCTCGTAAAAAAAACTTTTCTTGAGGCTTCTTTCTCGAGCAGAATTAAAATAGGTTATATTAATTTGGCTAGTACACCATATATTTTAGTGTGATCTTTTCTAATCAAGCCATATTTGCACATATTTGCGATGTTCCGTTTAATTGTAAAATTAAATGTAGATTAAATTATTCAACCGCATTGTGTATTTGACAAACACTAGTACCGACATTTAGCGAAGTTACAAAGCGCTTTCGATTCTGTGTTCACGATCTATCTAATAATAAATTGAATAATATTCTTCTTTATGCAACTTTGTTAGAAAAATATTTCGTTCGTTCTTTATTTACAGACTAAGTATATTTGGTGTTTGTCCTTACAGTGAATATTTTATAAAAACACAAATAATTATAAATTAACTATTTCTATGGTAGTAAAGCAACATTACGAGTAAATCGAGAATAAATAGACACTTACTTAAATAATTATGTCTCTTAAATCACTAATCATAAGAAGCCACGGTTTACTCATTGTACAATGAACAGCCAAGGGAAATAAACATTTAGCACTTTGATCATCCATCATCATCAACATATTTTACCGAATATCACACTGTGTTTTCAGTTGCCCGATTCAAGTAGGACGACGGCGACCACCAGAAACTACAGATCTTAGAAGTATATCAAAGCATTAAACATTATGAAGTGAGCACGGTCCTCGCGTCGTTGCGAGGTGAATCGCTTGCCCGACTTTCAGTTTAGAAGGTGCAAAGGAGAATCTTGTAAAATAACGCACTCGATGTTCAAGATGAATTATTATAATCTCATGACAAAATCTATCAAAAAGTAAACAAGTCAAAATACCATAAACTAAAGAGTACAAAATAATATAAAAAAGGTTTTTATAAAAGAAATTTAGATATGTACACTACATCACCCCCCTCCAGAGACCGTCAAGGGCGATAATAGTCAGTAAACATGACCGAAGGTAGAATCTTTAAGTCTTGTCGCTTAAGTCGCCAGAGTTCCTGTGAGTCGGAACTGTTGCAGTGAGTCCCAGTGAGTCGGAACTGTAAGCTGCTGCACGGGATCCAGTGAGTCGGATAGCTGCCGTGCGGGGCCGATGCTACGTGCTGACCAGGAGAGATGTGCTCTGCTTGCTGACCGGTCGGTGTAGTGAGAAAGCCCGTTGATGCCGATGCGGAGTCGTCCAGGACGCGGTACATTGCGGCTAGTGGACGAGATACCCGATGAGGCGATGCTGGCTGACGCGGTGCGAAGGGGCGGGGAGTGATGGTGATGAAGATGGCGTGTATGGTCACCGATGTCTTGCGCCGTCTCCTTGTTCGCTGGTTACATTCTCCTTCAGATTCTCCATCCTGTGTTCCTTCCGGGGTCACCAATGAAGTGAGCACGGTCCTCGCGTCGTTGCGAGGTGAATCACTTGCCCGACTTTCAGTTTAGAAGGTGCAAAGGAGAATCTTGTAAAATAACGCACTCGATGTTCAAGATGAATTATTATAATCTCATGACAAAATCTATCAAAAAGTAAACAAGTCAAAATACCATAAACTAAAGAGTACAAAATAATATAAAAAAGGTTTTTATAAAAGAAATTTAGATATGTACACTACAATTACATTTCCTCGACCGTGCAATAAACACGAATACTTACAAATAACAGCTTATACATACATTTTAAGAAAAAAAGCTTTAAAAGTAATATGTTTTTATCATACGATCTTATAATTAAAGTAGCTAAAGTACCCACATGTCAAATTATTATGTTGTATTAGCAAACGTAGACAATTAGATGTTATTTTAGAAAAACGGTGCTGGTATCTGATGCTTAGCATGCAAGACCGAAATGCGATGGTACATACACTTTTTTCTTGCAATACGATGAATAAAATGAAAGACGTCGATTTCCAAAAGATATTATGGTGTCCTGTAATTTATTTAGGTCAAACAGCGCACAATCCTGCGTGCTATTGAAGTTTATGCGATGGCCGATGAGCGCGAAATATCATCAGTCATGGGTTTTAGCCGAGCGGCACCCGGCATATTTTCTGTTGGAAGATCTTTTGGGGTCATATTATTTTTACGGATGTGATTTGGATTGTGCGGTATTTGGTCCGCTCCTATTTTTTTATGAAAGCGATTTCACCTGTAATAAATCTTGAACATCGAAGGTGAACGGAAACAATAAATAATGGAAAACGCCACAAAATAAACCTGCCTAATTACTGTTTCGCATGTTACCAGAATTGGTGATAGCTTCAGTGCCAATTTCACCAAGGTTTGTTTAAGTTAATGGTCAATTAAACGCTTTGTTACCTTTTTCACTCATCATATCAATGTAAGGAAAGACATGATATTCTGACAAACGATTAGCACTAATAGACATTGGTGAAATTGGGACTTAGCCTATAATGTACCTAGTCATTAAATATGATCGAGCATATGAATAATGAATTGGAAAATTAAGTTATACTTAGTTAGGTTTCACTGTTGAAATGTTTTGTTGCTGGTTAGCAATAAAAATGTTTCCACACTGACTAAAGTTCTGCTTGTCTGGTACTTATACTGGAAAAATTAAATGACATACAAAGATACAATACCTTAAATAAATGCTACATAATATAGGTACGTTTATATTTTAGTAAAATGGATTAGAATTTTAAATAACATATTGAAAAACTACGGTAAGTACCTATTTATCTCTTGGAAATCAATGCGCGTCGGCATAATGTGTGCGTTTTTTTGACGTTTATTAAATACTGATATTTGATCAGTCAGTCATCAGTCTTTAGACTACGTTATTTCCCAGCGTAAAAAAATCTTTTTAACACAAAATAATACTTTGTTCCTTCAAAATAATATTTTTTTGAGAGAAACAAAAATATTTTCTTCCAAAAGCATATTGAAAGTAGGTATAAATAGTAGTTTTATAACTTAAGAGAAGTATAAATTATAACAAAATATCGGTATGTTTAATTAAAGTATCCATGTGTATATTTAGACCATACTTTAGACGTATAATATTAACTACGGTATCCACACGGTATCATAATATTATTTTCTAATATTATGTACTAATATTATAACTACACATACTATGTATCCTCAATGTCTTTATATTAGATAATATTTAATCTTAAGTTACTTAAACAAAATTGACTGTTAATGTATGAAAACTTAATAATATAACTTTTCGTTACATTTAAAACATATTAAATTTGAAGTTTTATTCCATATAATAAAACATTCTACAAAAATAAACTTGTTCCCATTATAAAAATAAACGGAATTGTATTCGTAAATCAAATATTTATAACACAACAATCATACACGAGTGTTGCCACACTTAAATAAGCGGGAAAAAGCAATTCTCGATACAGCAACACTTGACCTGACCTTTTTATGTTGAGCCCCTGTTTGCGTTGTAAGAACTAGAACTTTCGATTAATCGAAAATGTTTTTTCTGTGATGCCTAATATGATGAGCATTGACGGTACATCCGGTTTCAATCCGTCACATGCCACAACCGTAATGGCCGGTTTACACGTATTAAGTAGATAAGTAGTTATAAATTTTAACTTAATTTGAAGTGCCTGCCCGAAATGTGTCAAGTGACAAGCCCCGCCTGCCAACTTAACAGGAAATTGCCAAAATTCTAATTTCCTTGTTTAGTACTTAACTAAATTTTAACTTGCTACTTGCTACTAAATTTTGTGTTTACATGCAATAAATAACTTAAAATTAAGTTAAAATTTAGTTAACGACTTATCTACTTAATACGTCTAAACCAGCCCTAACTGCTATTGGGGTTTGTATACTAATTTTAGAAATTGATGATATTTTAATTACGTATGGACACTGTTACAGCCTGTTGTGGCTATCAAAATAATATTATTCAATCATCCGCTGTAAAATTTGTATTTCAGCGCAATCAGAACGATGCCAGATTTAAATCATAATACGGAACCCTAAAAATAGATGAGTGGACCTTACGACAAGAGTCAAGACATTTAAATTAATCCGGCTGTGGGGGTTAATATTAATTAGGGTTCTCTTTCAATATTATCTAAAAAAACCGTCTAAATAATCTTTATAAAGCTATGATCTTCTTAAGCTTACAAACTGAAACTTATTACATAAATGTGTAATATTAGTAGATGCTTAAATCTAAGTATCCTATTTGGCAGCTGCAGACCACCCCATAATATTATATTATAGAATAAACGACTACATCAGATAATGTAATAGGCATGTTGACTAACAATAGTTGTTAAAACTCATTTTTTTATGTAAGAAAATAACAATAATTAACAAGGTTAAATAATATTTTTATTTTTTAAGAAATATTATCCTCGGACGACGTTGCACGCATACAATCAACATGCCTATTGATTTAGAATTCCTATCATATAACATTATATAAGTATATTTACACCACAATTATATGACAGTTTATTTTGTATTATTATAGCAACGAACGTATTTACCTAGCTACAAAGTTACACGTTATTTCAACCTGCATAACCCGAAAACTACATTATTTTGGATGGATATGAAGCTTAGAAGTGTGCGCAAAGTTACAGTAACACAGAACAGTTCTAGATATAATACACGAATTTATAACAATTAAGGACGAAATCTAAAAGCAAATTATAATAATTGTTGCTCTAAATATAAAAAGAATTATAAAAGCTTTTCGAATACTTTATACCTACTAAACTTTTGCCTTGAAATGCAAATAAATATTTTTTTGTAACAAAAAATACTGAATTTTAGTGAATTTCATAAAATTATGCAATTAAGTTATTGCTTCCTACGATGAAAATAAAAATAGGATTTTTATTTTTTTTATTTTTATCAGTCATTTAATTACCATAGTTGGTAGTAGTAGAGTAATATGCTTACCGTTAAATAGACATAATATTATTATTATACTTAATTATTATTATCTTATATTATTATTTTAAGTGCTAAATTAAAATTCGTTTAATTTAATGTTTACAATACGGTTACACCTCACTTATCGTAATGATTAAATATTTCATAAAATTTCGTTTGTAAAAAAATATTTTTTCTTTGTATTTTATAATTTTACACATTTTAATAAACAGCTACGTAAGTTACTCGGATCGTCCTCAACCTACCCTCGGTGACTTTGGCTTAGACCAGATCGTCCTCGTACTCGTATCACATAATGTCTTTGGAAACGTGTAAGAGATTAGACGGGAGGTAATGCATAGGGGCGGAATCGTGCGGAGGAGCAGTCGTGATCGTGGGCTCTAGAGGCAGCCTGTACACTCGCTTCGGCAGAGCCGGCGTCGGGGCATTTTGCTAGCTGCGCTTAGCCACGAGGGTGTACGGAGCATTGATGGTGGCGACGTTGGACACCTCCGTCCGGCCGAGCAGCTCCTCCGGGTGCTCGTGCGCGTGCTCCCTCCGCTTCTCCTCGTTCGTGTAGTAGTGAGCAGCTCGCCGCCTCGAGCAGCACAGCGCGGCAGTCGCCGCCGCCAGCACCGCCACACACAGCAGCATCACGCCAGCTATGACGCTCATCTGGGCCTCGTGCGTCGTCGTGCACGGCTCCACCTTATGATTCTTCAGCTTGGCGAACGAAACGCCCTGCAACCGTATCGGTGAGTGACACTTTAAATTCCGGATGGTCGCGTTCAATACCGTCGTTGACATGTAAAGGAGCATCGGCCCCACCGAGCATTGATCGCAGCGCCAGTGATTTCGTGATAAATCAACATGAGCGATCGCTTCCAGTCTCTGCAAATCGTCCTCGGTCAAATATTGAATCTTGTTCCTCGAAATGTCGAGGCGTTGTAAAAATTTAGTCTTCGTCAGGAGCTTGTAAGGGAATTTATTGATTTTGTTCCAAGATATATCCAGCGAAATCAGGTGCTCGTTGTACGTGAAGAAATTCGGCGGGACGACTTCCAGCGATAGATTGGCGAGGCCGACGCTGTGGATTTCCGGCAAAATTTGTAAAACAATGGCGATCTCGTTCAGCGGCAGGTTGTTGCCGCTGAAATAAATATTCTTCAAAGAGTCTACGGCCGGCGCGAACGTTTGCAAATGGAATCTGTCAATTTTATTGTGACTTATGTCCAGGTGCACGAGGTTCGTTAGGTTAGTGAGGGAGGCGGGCGCCAGGAGGGCGAGACGGTTGCGTGCCAGCGATAGGTACCGTAATTCACGGTTTTTACTGAACATGTTATCCACGACGACCGAAAGCTGATTTCCGTCCAACCTGAGTCGTTTCAGTTTCTTCAAACTTATGTATTCATCGGATGTTAAATATTTAAATTGATTTTCGCCCAAGTCCAAGTCCTCCAAATGGGGGACTAAATGGTAAATCTGAGTATTAACTCGTCTCAGCAGGCAGCTGCGACACTTGAATATTCTGAGGTGCTGTATATCTTTGAAAACTTCGGGGTTCAAATCCGCCAGCGGATTGTAGCTGAGGTCCAAATGTTGGAGTTTTGCGAGCATGCGAAATAACCGGGGCACCAATGTCGTTATCTGATTGTTTGCCAGAATTAATGTTCTCAGTGCGGTCAGATGTCGAAACGTTTCGCTCGGCATCTGCTCGATATTATTATGGTCGAGATGTAGTTCCGTCAGGTTTATTAGGCCGCGAAAATTGTCCGCCCCGATGCTCGTCAGGTTGTTGTGGGTTAAATTAATGAGGCGTAAATTTTGGAGGCCCCAGAACGAGTACTGGCCTATGGAGGGGATGTTGGAGTTGACGATGTGGAGCTCCTTGAGGTTGCTGAAGGGTATCGGTTGGGTGAATATGGGTCCGATGGTGAGATAGTTGGGTCTGTCGGGGGGCGCCGATATGACGACAATATCGGAGCTGTGGTCTATGTATTCGACCGGTATGGAGCTCATGTCGCCTTTGTTGCAAGTGACACGCATTTCACTTCCATATTTGGGATCGAATGCGCTCCGGCATGTGCACTCGCCGGGACACGTGATTTCCGCACCGTTGCAACTCATCGCCAGAAGTATGGTCCATATCAATCTTTTGAACTTGCTCGGCCTCCTGAAACAAAAAGAATAAAGCATTTTAGTGAAAAAAGATTTTAGATTGGGAAATATTTAAGAACACGTTATTATAACCATGGTACCTTATTGTCGTGGTTCCAAACGACCATTAAAAAATAATTTCGCCAAGTTTTTATATTTTTTTGCTTAATTTATACTAATACATTCAATAATAATTGTAATTTGTAAGTGAACGAAGCTTAAAATTTATAAATAAAGTTATTGTAAAAGTAAATTAGAGTAGGTACTAGGTAAATACCCAATAATAATTATCCATACTCGTACGATATAGCAAACAGAATTTACTCCGCGTTTCGAGCAAAATATGTAACATTTGGGTGACCCAAAAAATGATATTACACCGCTTCACATTAAATTGAAGCTAATGAAAAATTTTCAAGGCTTTGAAATTAGGCAGGACCAGAGCTCGCCACGTTTTAAACGTAACAGCTAATAATGTGGCCTTTATATTATTTAAAGTACATTATATTATATTAATATAATTATTAAATAGCTTTCAATGTAAATATTTCTTGGAATTTATCACTAGTTTAGTTTTTTATATCAAGATACTTAAAAATAGTTAAGAATTTCTAAAAATGTTAAATAGACGATATAAAAACTACATCAAATATTGCTGAGATGCCAGGCACACACTTAAAACTTATATTACAGCTTCAACTTTATAATAAACACACGGGAGCAAAACATTAAAGATTCTACAAGAAATTCCAACTTATTTACTCATCGCTCGGTGTCTTAATACAACTTGGTCGACTTATGTAGTTGAACCGATGTTTTCCGATCTTAACTAACACAACTCGTTAAAAATTTAAATGTCTTGAAGTAGCGGTATTTATCTTAGCATACATTTTCTACCACTTGCATACTTTAAAATTGCGTAATGAGAAGCAAATGTAAACGGATAACGAGGTATCGGGATGTTTATTAGCAACTAGATGACGCCCGCAACTCCGCTGCGCTAAAATTCATTTATCGCGCTAGAATTGTTCATTTGTCCGGGATAAAATGTCCTTTCCCGGGACTCAAAGTATCTCCGTACCAAATTTCGTCTGGGCATGAAGAAGTAACAGACAGACAGACACACTTTCGCATTTATAATATCAGTATGAATATGAATAAAGTATGGATTAAAATTTAAAACATAATAATAGTAAGGATTAAAACATTTTAGTTGCGCCTTGCTTTGTTCGACTTGGCGGAAGCACTACCGTGCCCCCAGATAACACCTTCGAATTTCAAAATCCGAGGAGCCTGGTATGCATAAATATACCATAGCATATTGACAGAAATTGATTGCCCATTTTTACCGACTCCAAAAGGGACCAATTCGTTGTTTTTTTCATCCCTCTTCCGTCCCGGCATTTTCTTTTTCACAATTTTACTAAATTGGGTTAATAAAAAACACGCGATTCTATTAGCTGTGACATGCGAAGATACATCAAGGCGTCTTTTACTTTTAACAAAAGCAAAACTCTAGATAATTTCTTGTGATAAAATGTTTTTGCTGTTTCGTCACTTATTTTATTTATGTCTAAAAGCGTTATTTAGCTTCTTTAAATATAAGAGAAATGAAAAACAGTAATTGAGATTCAGATTCAATAAAACTTCCATCATATTGATAAAATAAAATGAAATGAAATTTTATTTTTCCTAGATTTTTCCAAACGAAATAACAAAAATAAAAGCCAAAAACAATTAGTCGCGACACTTATGAGCCCAGAAGGGCTGTAGCCAGCGACCACATAGCCTCTGTGGTCGGTAGCTGTACCACTATATAAATTGTGGATTTATTTATAAAAAAAAATACTTACACACGGGTGTTTTCAATCGTTCTATAAGTATTATACTTATGATAATCAAAAAGCCAGTCTATGGCTGTCTAATACATTAAAAAAACATTAAATATTTTATCCCCTTAAATCTGTTAGATTTAGTGTCGATTCCGCACCGGATGTCCGGGTGAGTCAGCACTTCTGTGATATTAATGAACCGGCTCACTTAATAAAAAGTCATGTTTGATCGAACATTGGCTGCGTGTTCCAAAAAAAGAAAAAAAAATCTTTGCAGCGCTGACTTGAAAACATGATCATTCCGTGTGGTGAAATTCAGAACAGGAAGGAATCAGAACAGATCCATTATTTTATAAAATAAAACCAGTAGACATATTATTATGACCTGATGATAAATTGCCGCTGCTTATTGGTTAATTTTTAAACGTAAGACAATCAAAATATTTCTGTAAACATAATATTATAAACTCTTATTAAAATAGCTCAGAAATCGGAAACCAAGAGTTAGTAGTCTTTTAAATGTTCTTAAATTCGTAGCCACAAACTAAGGAACGCGTTCAAACATAAAAAAGTTATAGGCGATTGCTTCTGAAATATAGACGCACTTTGTCCAAATTCCCACTGAAATATAACTTGTGATAAAAAGGATTTGACTGACGACAGGCATTTTGCATACGCAAGATAACTTTAATGTAGATATACGGGTACCGATTTAGTTTTCTTAGTTCATAAAGAGGGGAGATTTTTTTCAGGTTTTCATGGATAACTTCTGAAATAACTGTGCTGTGTTTGATAAAGTTTGCGCAGATGACGAGGCCTAGTCTCACAGCAAGTCCACCTGGCAAAATGTATGGTTCCTGTGTCCCTTTTGCGCGTAAGAAGTCGCAGAAACATCAAGTACGAAAAAGCAGCTCCTCTTACCTCATTTAACTTAATATTCTGTGTAAAAAGTGTTAAGTCATGCTTAAGGCAATAAACCATTTGTGATTTATGTATGAATCAGCAAATATATTTACCAATAGATGACGCTTGCAACTCCGTTGCGCGGGAACCGTACATTTTTCAGGGATAAAAAGTATCCTATGTCCTTTGCCGGGACTCAAAGTATCTCCATACCAACTTTCAGCTACATCGGTTCAGTGGCTTGAGCGTGAAGAGGCGACAGACATACACTTTCGCATTTATTAGTATGAATTACCAGCTAAAAATACTTATGGGTACTTATTGATTTTTTTATAAGTAACCTGTGTGCTTCGATAGTATTTTCATTAGAGACGACACGGCGGGACCTGTGTTCCCATAAATTGTAATCCATCGATTTTCTGTCAACCAGTAGCTTACATACAAAAATATTTTCCAAGAAAAGATTTTGGTTATATTTATTTAGAAGATATAAATAAAATGTACAACTCGTAGGAGTGAGGATAAGATAAGAAGATGAATAATAAATAAGAATTAACAATTAATATTGTGTATAAATACGACTGTTTGACCACTTCCTGATAAAGTACCGGATAGGCTATCCACAACTTATTTGACAGATTCTCCATACTCAAGTCTCAATCTGCGGGCCGATTCTGTATCGTACATTTGTGAGTTAATCACTGAGTTAGTAACGAAACGGAGGAGTGAGCAACCGAAAGTCTCACTTTTGTATGCAAGTGAATACAAAAAGTGGCACTTTCCGTTACTCACTCCTCGGTTTCGTTACTAACTCAGTTATTAACTCACAAATGTACGATACAGAATCGGCCCGCTGGTCTCAAGTTAGGTGGATAGCCGATTCGGCACTTATCAGGTAGTGGTGAGTCCCTAAATCTCAAAATTTTCCCCTTAAAAAAAAAGGTTTACCCTCAAGTTGCTAGCACTGACTCAAGTATGAGCAAACTATATAGTTTTTGCTCTGCTGAGTACTATTTAAGAGGCTGGGTCCCATCGAAATTCTCATACATATACGTAATACCAAAATCATTTTCTCATATGAAAATATTTAATATGTTTGAGTTATTTTTCAGCTTAAAATAGTAATTACCTAGGTTATAAAATATTTTTTAGTAAATTTACTATTTATTAATATATTTTTTAGTGTTTTACTATATTTTATAGTGTTCAAATATTTAGTAGTAAATTTACTACAAAATATTTAAACACTAAAAATATTTTTTAGTGTTTAAATATTTTGTATCAAATTTTTGCGCAGGAACCTAGGTAATTACTATTTTAAGGTGAAAAATAACTCAAACATGTTAAAAATGTTCGTATGAGAAAAATATGATTTTGGTATAACGTATGTATGAGAATTTCGATGGCACCCGGCCCCTTAAGATACTTTCTTTAATAATGATGATGATTCCATTTCCCAATTGGCAAGGTCCAGGGATACAACTTGTAATATTAACACTTAATAGCGAGTTCCTTTTGGGGATTAATTAACGTAATCATCTCATTAAAAGACTGAATGGTCCGCCATTTTCCAATTACGCCAGCCAGCTTCAGGTAAATGTATGTATGTACATTGTACAAATTGTACGTATATTATACTGTATACTGTACAGCAGCTGCGGTTCTCAAACTTTTTGGTGGCGGCACACCTTTAAAAAGTTAACCTTTTGAGGGCCCCCAAAAAAAAAATGTTCTGTCTTTTGAATTAAACGTCTCCATATCGTCGCTGCGCGTGCGATACCGCGTATAAGCAGTTGGTAAATACCGCGTATCTACTTTTTGATGATTTTACAGGAGGAAGAAAAAACCCAATATCTCAGCTATTTTGACTCCTATTACCGACTGAACTTAACAGCTAGTTCTTTGTACTTTCCTTTAGTAACTAGAAACGTAATTTTGTTTGCAATTGGCTTAGGTTTTGTGTAAAGTCACTTACGCGTTTTTGTATTAAGTAAATACAAAATAAGTAGGCTTTATTTTAATATAAAGCCTACTTATTTTGTATATATATTGATACGCGGTTTTGAAATCAGTAAAATGTTGCATTTATCAGTGGCGAAGCCTCCATAGAACACGATTCCTACCGGCTTACCTTGGCCAATTTTAATATATACATTTTTTATTATTAATAATTATAGCTTACCCCGCTTCCTACAATTTCATAAAAATAATTCGCCATGTATTTAAAATCACGCAAACGCACACATACCCGTTTTTACGATCGCACTCAGAACGCGTACATAGTGTACGGCGGCGGTGGCCGGGGAACTCGCTCAAAACATCGGGAATCCAAACATTTGAAATGTATGAAATTCACGCACACATACACATTACTACTACATGCAAACGACTCGTCGATATTGTCGAACAACAAGCCGATCCCACATAGCCTACCTAGTCTTTATTTGTCATGTGTTAAGGTTTAGTTTCGCATGTTTCGCTTTAAAAGATTTCGTCCAATCACAACAGAGCTAATTGCAGCGGCCGACCGGCGCGTGCTGTCATTTCAATTCACATAAACAATTATATTACGCGCTAATTTGCACTCATTTTGTACTGTTATTATTGTAATATGCAAAATTTTGTTTATTAAGTTAGTGGGCTAGCTTGATTGTAATATTATACAGTTTAAAAGAATCGAAAGTAGTGAAATTTTACTTGCCAAGTGTTGTGTTGTGTTTTTGTTTGTTACATCGTAAAGGTTGGTTTGTTTTACTTACTTTGTAATTTGTCGTGACACGGTTAGGTGAGAAATGGCAGCATTAGTACAAATTGACTGTTGTCTTACGGATTACCTATTATATTTTATAATAATATTAAATAACGACGACAGACGACAAATAACAAAATTAAACATTTAGGTACGTATTTCTGCTGATATTTCTTTGCTACTAGCTTTTGCCCGCGATTTCGTCTGCGTGGACTTCAGACAGGTAGCCTATGTTCCTTTCCATGTTTGACATGGGATGCATGCAAAATTTCATCTAAATCCAGTTTTTGCATGATTGAGTAACAAACATCTACACTGGCAAGTCAGGATTCACTTATTTTTGGTGTGTGAGTGTGAGTGACGTGTGCTTAAAACGGCTTTTTTTAAAGCCACTTTTATCATACTCGACATGCACTGTTCATATAATACCAGTGATGTCATGTATGGTGAAGGTGGTGAATACTAACAACACTAACACTGCATGCAACGCACACAATGCAAGCAAAGCACCCTAGTAGTTATGGAAAAGGTAAACTAACACACTTAATACAGGTATGTAATTTATTGCACGTTTTTTTTACAAGAATTGAAATTTTGCTTATTCACGAGTTAGCCGTTTTTTGGTCCGGCTTTACCTTTATTTTTTTTCACCCCACGCCACTGGCATTTATATTAGAAAAATCAAATATTTTATATTTTTTACACAGTAACCTAGCAAAAATATGATGTGTTAATTACCAAATTCATTTAACAATATTATCTATTCTTAATTTTTAATTGATATTCCAATTTTTCATATATTTTTGACTTTATCTGACAGAGATCATAATAATCATTTAAAATAAAAAAATATATGATTTATTACATTAGTACATACTAAAACCCTGCTCTTCCATGGATCTGAAGAAAAGGTCCACCTGGAGCACTTCTTATCAGAGGGTCGAAGGTCAAAATGAGTCTGACGCTTAAATGTAGGGACCACAGCAACTGCAGCTATACTCTCCAGAGTATAGCCGCCAGAATCCAGTCTGTCGGAGCTTAGCTCTGTAGGGTGGTTCAATAAGGGCAGATTCCTTCACTAATTTTGTAGTAATAAGGTGGACATTAGCCGGGTGGCAGCTACTCTTTGCAATGTAGCGGTGCGGGTTACCAGGAGGTGCCGTATGGTCTCCTAGGTGGCAGCTACTGCCCTAGCGGGAGATCCATCGTGGCAGCTGGTTACGAAGGTCTTCGCCATGTTGCTTAGCCACGTTCCAGAGAGGACGTCGCGGCCTGCAGTGCGAGTTCCGGAGGGTTTAAAGGCAAGGAAAGCAGCCTTGAGGCGTATAATCGTTGGACCATAGAGTAACGAAGATAATGAGCTATTCTCTGTTCCGGATCGGGAGTTTAGAGGCGTCATTATGCGAATCTCCAAATTTCTATGCAATTGGGGCTCCGGGTGAGGCTGGGAACCTACCCGGCTTAGCTAGTCCCGACGCCGAAGGGAACTCTACAATTTACCGAAGCGTTCCCTTACTTTGGTGGTAGTCTGCTCCCTTTTGGAGAAGACCGTCCGGTCGTGGAGGGAGCCCTGTGTTTGACAAACCCAGAACATCTCTCCGTATACGGCTGAAGG